>CAOLHI010001758.1:0-626429 GCA_948474755.1 Ctenosaura bakeri
ACGCTTCCTTTTCCTTCTTTTGTTTAATGTATGTTCCACCTTTGCATTGCTATGCGGGCCAAGCGGCTTCAAAATAACGTGAAACAAAAATGAAGGTTAAAAAACGTTTGCAAAGCAAGCATTTCCATTCCACATGCATGTAGTTAAAAACACTTGAAAGCGTTTCAAAAACACAGAGCGAGAAAGCAAAGGTGTCCTGTTTCCCAAGACACTCTTGCGTTGTGATGTTACAAAGTTGTGTTGTGAGGAGAAGGCCTTTGCCTTCTGGTGGGGAGGGAGCGGGAGAGGGTTGCACAGCCTGCCTGAGAGAGATTCGGGGGGAAAGGGTTTGGATGAATCGGGGAACCACAACTGCTGTGGAGGCCCATGAGAGGCAAACCCAGCGCCAGCCTTTTCAGCACTGGGCACGTGTCCAACTCATCCACGTAACACAAGCCGTGGGTCCAGAAGCTCCCGCTCAGAATGTGACCCAAAGGTGAGGGAGGAGGAGATGCTCCGGCCTCACTGACCAGCCGTGGAGGAGGCCTTATGTGGCCTACATCTGACCCACTGATTCCATGTGGCCCCCATAGATATGTGGCATAGATGTGGCCCACCACCTTTATGTGGCCCACAGTTTGTTTGATCTCCAATGAATTTCCACAGAAAAAGCGGGGGAACATCTGCATATGGCTTTCTGGGACACAATGCTGCAGTGGGAAATGCACAGCACTCAGCGGCCTCTGCCCCAGACGCCTCGCTCTGCAGTTTCCACCTTTCCCCAGGCAGACTCAGCTCAGCCTTTCCCAGCTCCGGTTCCCTTAGAAGCATTGAGCCACCGTTCCCGGGCTCGAAGTCAGCCTTCCTCTGCTTGGGGGCCTTCTAAGTGTGTGGGTCCACAATGCCCGCCATCCCCCGTCATTGCAAAAGGGGTGGGCACTGGCTCAGCCTTCCTTATGGGCCACTTAGAGGTGCTCGTGATTGGCCCCCTCATTCCCCAGCCAGCGTGGACTGAGGGGGGGGTGATCCAGCACGGGCTGAGGATGAGCCTGGAAAGACTGCTCAAATCCTGAACAAAGGGGGCAGGAGGTAGAACCAGGGCGGGACCGCCTTGGGAGCGGCAGAGGCGCAACTCCTCGCATCCCTCCTGCTGCCCGCGGGGTTGCTGGGAGCCGCCGCCCAACAACAACCTGGGTCCAGGGGACTGGAAGCCCTGTGCTGGGGAGCCGGTTCCAGGAGGCTTGTGACCGGGGGTTTTCCTGGGCGCAGCGGCGGGTCCTCTTCCGAGCACCTCGGCTTTTCCTTAAATCGCTGTCCCCCGGCCATCCCACGTGGGGACAGGCGGGGACTTTCCCCCAACTGGGCCAGGAACCGGCACTGTATGTGGGCCCACAGACCGCAGTGTTTTTTCCCCCTTCTTTTTCTCCGAAAGCGTCCACGGACGGCCGCCGCCTCGCAGGGCACCTCTTTCGCGTCCTTCCCGGGCTGAGGGGCCGTAGCCACTAGAGGGCGCTGTGCGCTGAGGGGAGCCGCCTGCGAGGCGCGCGGACCAGGGGCAGGGCCGGCGGGCGGTGACGCTCCGCGGAGGCCGCGAGGGGGCGCTCCGGCCCAAGCGCCGGCTCCTCCGCGCCTCCGAGAGCCGCGGCGCCCGGACGCCGCGAACAGGGGAGCGCGGGAGCGGCGCACGAAGTTCTACGGGCCGCTTTCGGGGTCAGAAAGAACAGCGGGCGCGACCCAGGGAAGGAACGACGGGGAGGCGCCCCGCCCTGGATGAAAGGCAGGCTCTGGGAGAACTGGCGAGCTATCCGCGGCTGCGGCGCTCCCTCCCGACGGGCTCGGAGGGCAGGCGGAATCCGAGACGGGGTCCTAGAACGCCCTCGAGGAGACGCTCGAAGTCCGGACGCCGACCCTCCGCGCACGCGCGCGGAAGGCCTCCCGAGAGGCTCCCGCGGGCGGGGCGTTTTACTCGCCCTGGCTTCCGGCGAGCGGGGCGCCCGCCCGGCCCCGTGAGCGCGTCTCCGGGAAGGCGGTGCGCCGCTCGCCGGCGTCGGGGGCTCGTTGCCCCTCCCGTAGCCGCCAGCAGCGGGCGGCGCCGGTCGGGCCGGAGGAGGCTCGCAGGGCCCCGTGGCTGCCGGTCCTCGTCGCGGCGCCACGTTCTGAATAAAAGCCGTTCGAGGGCGAAGCGGGAGTCCGCCCGGGGCGGGTGAAGCAGAGCTTCTCCTCGGCGTCCGTCTTTCTGTGAGGAGCGGTGGAGGGGAAAGGAACCCCAGGCGGCGCGGGCTGTGCCTAGAGGTGGGGGCACCGGAGGGCCGGCGGCGATCTTCAGGCGGGGTCTTCGGCTCGCCGGCGGTGGGGCAGGGCGGCCGCTGAGGAACGGCCCTCCCGGTGGCCCCCCGCTTCCCTTCCGGGGCAGGCGAGGACCTTCATGAGGCAAAAAGGGCTTTTGGCCGGGCGGCATTTGTATCCGTGTTTATCTTTTCTAGTACTGCGTATTGCATTATTTTAACATTGTGTTTCTAACTGAACTATCGTTTAATTTTTAACTTTTCCGTGTTTTTTTTAAGCTACCACCTGTTTTTCCTGTTTGTAAGCAGTCTTAGATCCTACATAACAAAAAAAGAGGGGTATTAAGTAAATAAATACCAAATCGTGGAGCAGGCAGAAAGCCGCCTCTTCTTCTGCTATCCCAACCCCCATCCTTCTAGCACAACCCTTCTGTTTGCAGTGCAATAAAAAGACAGGTCTAAATAACATCCATGGGAATTTGCAGAGGAAAGTTTGGCTCTGCTTGTATTTCAGGGACTCTTCTGGGGACCAAAGGCACGTATCCCTTGAGGGAAAGGGCTGCCTTGTACCTCCACCCTTGCAAAGACAAACTTCAATGGCAAAGACTAGGTTGGCTGACATAAAAGAGGAACTGGGTCTTCCAGAGGAGGATGGATGTCCAGCCAGCCAGATGCACACAGCTGTGCTGGCTACATCAGCAGCCAAGTGGAGGCTGCAGCCAATGGCCAGGGCACCATCATATACTCACCTCCACCATGGAAGTTTCCTGGCCTTTCCTGCAGCTAGTAAGAGTCAGATGGCAAAATATTAGAAATAGAAATTATGAAGTGTTAAGAGATTCAAAAACATGGCTTTTAAAAGTGTCAAGGTTCTCTGCTGTGTTGGCCTAGAGAGACAATAATATATTCTCAGGCTTCCCTTCCTGTATCCTTTGACTCCAAGGAAAAATTATTGCCTGCAGATTTCTGCTGCTAAAAACAAGAGCCACCTGGGACCACGCAGAAATCCTCAACTGCCATAGGATGGATCAGTTTCACTGCCTCAAACCTTGAGCAATAACAGTAAACAGAAATTCCACTGCACTGTCAAACTGGGTGGCTTCTAATGCTGCAGCCAGAGTGCTAACTGGAACCAGCAGAACTGACAGTGTGGTGGCCAAGGAGGAGGGCTGCCACTCTCTTGCAGGTTTGGTTCCAAGTGCCCCTTGGCCCCAACAGCCTTTGCTCGCCTGGCACCAGAATACCCCAATACCTGCTGCTGCAGCCTTCTGTTGGAGGGACCTGCCAGCCACCTTCTTCCTTGACTGAGAGTCTGAACGGTTGCCTCACCCTGGTCACCTGTGGATCTCAGGAGTTGGTAGGGACTCCCAAAGGAGACTCTGAGACCAAGTGCCATGGTGGCAGTTGCACATTTTGAAGAGAGGTGTGTTTTCTCTCAGGGGTATGGTGGCCTTCCAGTCCTTTTTAAAACAATGAGCAGGTGGGGGCTTCTGCACAGCTGTGTTCTCTTGCCACTTACAGATTTTATTGATTACAAGTGACCCCCTTCTGCCATGCAGGAATACACAATTGAAGCATTCTCGGCTGCATCAACAGGAGTATGGTGTCTAGATCGAGGGAGGTACTGGTACCACTCTACTCTGCTTTGGTTAGACCCCATCTTGAATACTGTGTCCAGTTCTGGGCACCCCAATTCAAGAAGGATATTGACAAGCTGGAGCAAGTCCAGAGGAGGGTGACCAAAATGGTGAGAGGCCTGGAAAACATGCCCTATGAGGATAGACTGAGAGAGCTGGGTATGTTTAGTCTGCAGAAAAGGAGGTTAAGAGGGGACATGATAGCCATGTTTAAATATTTGAAGGGATGCCACGTAGAGGAAGGAGGGGGCTTGTTTTCTGCTGCTCCAGAAACCAGGACAAGGAGCAATGGATTCAAGCTGCAGGAAAGGAGATTCCACCTGAACCTCAGGAAGAACTTCCTGACAGTCAGGGCTGTCCGGCAGTGGAATCTGCTGCCTCGGAGAGTAGTGGAGTCTCCTACCTTGGAGGTTTTTAAGCAGAGGCTTGATGGCCATCTGTCGGGAGTGCTTTGAGGGTGTTCCTGCATGACAGGGAGTTGGACTGGATGGCCCGTGTGGTCTCTTCCAACTCTACATTTCTATGATTCTATGATTCTATGATTCTATTCCTAACAGATAGCCAGCCAGCCTCTGTTTAAAAATCGCCAAAGAAGGTGACCCCATCACACTGGTGAACTCTTACCATCAAGAAGTTCTTCCTAATGTTTAGGTAGAATCACTTTTCCTGAAGTTTGAAGCTATTGCTTCATGCCGTCGTCCCTGGAGCAGCAGAAAATGAGTTTGCTCCATCTTCCATATATCTTTTCAAATATTTAAACGTAGCTACCATGTGACGTCTTACCCTTCTCCTCTCCAGGCTAAACATACTCAGTTCCCTAAGCTGCTCCTGATAGGAAATGGTTTCCAGGTCTTTTACCATTTTGGTCACCCTCCTCTGGACACTTTGCAGCTTGTCAATATCCTTCCTGAACTGTAGTGCCCAGAACTGGACACAGTATTCTAGATGGGGTCTGACAAAAACAAAACAGAGTGGTACCATCACTTCCCTTGGCCTAGATGCTACACTCCTATTGATGCAGCCTAGAATTGCATTTGCTTTTCTTAGTTGCCACATCTGTTGACACATCTTCAGCTTGTGGTCTACTAAGTCTCCTAGATTCCTTTCACATGTACTGTGTCATCCATTATATATCTTGTACATTTATATATATATATTTCCTAAGTGTAGTACTGTTACCATCATTTTGAATTCTGATCTTGGCCTCTGGAGTATTAACTCCTAGTCCCAATTTTGGTGTCATCTGGAAATTTGATAGGAATGCCCTCTATTCTTTCATCTAAGTCACTGATAAGGATGTTGAACAGCACTGGGCCCAGTACAGAGCCTGTCACACCCCACTAGTCACTGCTCTCCCGGATGAAGAAGAGCCATTGGGAAGCACCCTTCGGTTTGGTCAGTCAACCAGTCATGAGTCCACCTCACAGTAGCATTGTCTAGCCAAGATATTATTAGCCTTTTTGCAAGCATATCATGGGGACCTTGTCAAAGGCCTTGGTGAAGTCAAGATACGCTACACCTCCGGCATGCCCTTCATCTTCCAAGCTTGTGACTCTCTCAAAAAAAGACATAAGATTTGCTGGCACGACCTGTTCTTAAGAAACCCATGTTGATTTTTAGTGATCAGAGCGTTCCTTTTTAAGTGCTTACAGGCTGTTTAATGATCTGCTCTAGAACCTTTCCTGGTATTGATGTGCGGGTCCCTTTTTTTCCCTTAAGATGAGGACAGTACTTGCCCTCCTCCAGTCCTCTGGAAATTCTCCCATTCCCCAGGAATTCTCAAGACTGTTGCCAGGAGTTCTGAGATTGTTTCTGCCAGTTCCTTTAATACCTCCGGGCGTAGCGGGCTGCCCCTTTCCCCCGCAGCAGCCTCTGCTCCCGTGTCCCCAGGCCCAGCCCTGTTCTCCTTGGGGAGGAGGCTGGAGAAAGTCGGGGCCGGCGGCTCTGCCTTCCCTCCGCCCTGCCGGCATCCGGTTCCCCCAACCAGGACAGAGGCAGCCGGACAGCCTGGCCGCGGGGCCCTCCGCCTTCCCACCCTCACGCGGCTTCCCTCGCGGACCAAAGGGAAGGGCGGCGGCCAGGAGCCCCCAGGAGGAAACACCGGCCCCCCCGGGCACTCGGGCCTGCTGGCTTTTGCGGAGGGGTCCTCCTCCTCCGCCTCTTCCGCCCTTGACCAGGGAGGGTCCCCGCTTGCCACCGGGCCCCGCAGGCCGAGGGCGGGCGCCCGCGAAGTCTCTCCGGCCCGCGCCGGGGCTCGGAGCAGAAGGGTCCCCCGCCGCCGCCGCGCCCGGAGACCGAGGGCTCTCGGGGCGCCCCCTTCCCCGCGCAGGGCCGCCACGCCGCGGCTCGGCCGGAGGGGGCGCCTGCGGGGCCGGCCTGGGGGAGGCCCTGCTGAGGGGGGCGCGGCAGGGCGGCCGCGGGGACGGGGACGGAGCCCCTCGAGAGCCGGCCGTTCGGCCAGGAGCGCCGGGCCCGTTGCGCCCCCTGCCCGGGGGGGCGGAAAACGACGGCCCCCGGGCGCCCCCCCCCGCCTCACCCGCCCGCGGAGGAATCCCTGCTCGCGGCGGCGGCGGCGGCGTCTCATGCGGCGCGCGTGCGCGGTGACGCCATCGCGCACGCCCCGCCCCCGCCCCGCCCCTCCTCTGGAAAAGAGAAGAGAGAAAAAACTTTTTTTTTTAATTGAGGAATCAACAGCCGCCATCTTGTCGCGGAGCCGGAGCGCGTCGCGGGCGAGCAGCGGAGGGCCGGGCCGCCGGGCGCGGACGGGCCACGGGCGAGGGCCGCGCAGGACAGCCGCCGCGCCTCCGCGCGGGCCGACCCGCCTCGACCAGCCGCCGCCGCCGCCGCCGGGGCCGAGGGGCAGGCGGGAGGATCCGCCGCCGCAGCCCCTGTCTCCGTAGCCGCGCTCGTCCTCTGGCCGGCAGGCCGCCCCTGCCCCGTCCCCGCGGGCCCTCAGCCCGCTGCGCGGCCCGTCAGTCGGTCTCCCGCGGCTCCCAGCCGAAGGGCCGCGCTGGGCCGGGCCGGGCCGGGCGAGCGGGCCGAGTGGCCTTCCTGACTGACTGAGCGGCGGGGCCGCCCTGAGGGCCCGGCCGCCCGGCCGCCCTCCGAGGCTCGCTGGCTCGCGGCGCCGTCCCGCGGCCTGTCACTCGGCCGGCCATGGGGGAGGAGCGGCGGCGGCGGCGGCCCCCGGCTCCGGCCGTGAAGCGCTGAGCGGCTCCCTGGCCACGGCCGGCTCGGCTCTCCGGCCGCCGCCGCCGCCGCCTCCGCCGCCACCCCGCGCAGTGGCGGCAGCAGCAGCAGCAGCAGCCGGGCCCGGAGCCACGCGACGGCGGCCCCGAGGAAGCGAAGGGGGTCCGAGGGAAGGCAGGAGAGGCGCCGGAGGAGGAGGCCGAGGCCATGGCGGAGAACTTGCTGGACGGGCCGCCCAACGCCAAGCGGGCCAAGCTCAACTCGCCCAGCTTCTCCGCCCCCGACCCCACAGGTGAGGAGGCGGCGGCGGCGGCGGCGCCGTCGGAGCGCCGGGCCGGGAGGCAGTCCGGGCGGGCGGGACCCCTCTGACGAGGACCGGGAGGGACGTCGCCGCGTCCGCCGCCAGGCTGTCAGTCTGCGGCCGGTGCCGAGGCGGGGTTTGGGGGCCGGCGGGCTTCCTTGGCCAGCGGAGAGGGCCTCCCTCTCGGTGGATCTGCTCGCCGCCTCTCGGGCTGAATGCCGGCGTTTCTGCTGGGCCGTCGGAAGGGCGGCCGTGTAGTTCTCTAGGCGTTGTTTTGTAGCGCCCTGTGTGTTCTGCAGAAATTAGTCTCTTTGGAGGCTGATCGTTTGTGGACGCCAGGCTTAACATTATTGATAGGTAGAGAATGAGACGGGGAGCCCAAAACACGTGAAAAGCCAATTATGCTGCAGTTTAGGCGATAAGACTGTGGAGGGAGCAAGCACAGCACCGGAGGGCTATTTTTGCAGCCGTGGACTCCTCAAGACTCCCTGAATTCCCCTTTTCCTGACCCCGAGGATGGATTTCCTCTCTAGGAGACTTCCAGGAGAAACTGGTCACCTTTTAAATAGGTTGCAAGACTTCGTGGTACTGTTTAATCGTCAAATAATACTCTGTTTTTAAAAGCCAGACATGAACCTCCAGTCGTTTGTTTTAAGGCCTTTTCCCCTAGCCGTTTTGGCAGTCTGTGTGGCCCCTAGAAGATCCTAGAGGCAGATAATTGACCCCCGGATTCAGGGCAGTTCCGCACTCCTGGTTTAGAACTTCTGGTACACAACAGACAACTCTGGATTTAAAACCCTCTGGAAGAGGCAGTGTGAAGGATCGTACTTTGTTCCAAAATGTGCTTATTGCTTCCAGTAACATGGACGTTGTGTGCTAGAGCCACAGAGTCTCTCCTTTTCCACCACAGTCTGCCTGCGTCTTGGGAAGAGGGGACCTGTGAGGCCAGTTCCTTCAGCAGGTATCCCCCCAAAACTGCCCAGAATGCTGAGTGTGAGAGAGTAGATCCTTTGAGGCTGTAACATTTGGAGCTGCTGACCTGCCTTGTAAAGCCCTCAGTATTCTTCTTTGCACACACACCCAGCTCTCATAAAGCACCTGTGCAGTTTTCAGATTCCAAGGTGCCTTGCAGTGCTGATGCTCTTTCTGTTGACTGTGGGAAGTTATAATAATGCTGTAGAATAAATGCATTTTAGCTCCATTGCTGGCTTTGGGGTGGAGGAAGGCATGGGTCTCTGGAGGCTCTTCTCCTCTTGGACTTGCTCAGCCTCCCACCCCAATAACGTTATAGGTTCACCTTGAGATTGCCACAGGTTCGAATCAACTTGAAGGCGCACAACAAGAAAGTTGGTGGTGGATGTGGCTGAAGCAACCCATGCAGCTCCTGCTCCCTTACTGTTTTGCTCCTCAGTGGTTGGGCATTTCGGAGCCTGTGTGTCTTTACACACAGCATTTAAAGTTTACATGCATTTACAGGTGATGCCCTTCTTCAGGTGAGTGAGGGCTGTTCCCAGGAAGGAGAGGGTGGCTTTCTCTCTTGTCAGTGGTGCCCTGCTGTGGTGTGCCATCCCAGGCAGGGACAAGGCTCTGCCTTCTGCTTTGCTGCTGTTGTCTTTTTTAGCACTCAGGCCCTATCTCTTATGACAATGTAGGCATTTTGGACGTTCCATGATATTTGTTTTGAGCTGCTCATGTTATGAAGGTGCTTATATATGCTCATTGTTTTGTATATTCTTGTTTTATTGAAGGTGATTGCTTTGAAGTCTGTGTTGAAGGGCGTTATATAAGCATTTTGAATAACTAAGTGACAAGTAGTAATGTTTTTCTTAAGAAAGAGTAATGTTTATTTAAATAATGGAATTTCCTCATGATCAAGTGCATACAAATGTATATAGATACTTTTCCTGCTTTCACTGTAGTAACAAATAGCTGTCAGGTGGTTCATGCTGAAATGGAGTTACCTTCCTTTGTCCAGACAGAACTCAGGCAATTCAGCTTTTCAACTGTGAAGGTAGAACGGCATAGTTTGTTGTGCTGCATGCCGGTCGTAGTGTGGAAGGTGGGGGAATTGAGGGTGTTGGGCTTCCTGGCCGTACAAATGGCGCTGTGCCTAAACAGTGGGCCTATAGGCTCTAGGGTGCTGCTTGAACTTTTCTGCGCAGGCAGTTTCATTGTGGCACATTTTTCCATTGGCAGCCTCTTTGATGGAAAAACCAAGTTGGTTTGTCTACATTTTTGTGTGCCCTGATTTGTTTTTGCTTTGTGCTGAGGTTAAGTCCTATGGTGTCTTGAGCAGCTCAGTCGGGCACATAACTGGTCTTCTCTCTTCTCCAGGCATCGCAGGTATCTTTTTGCTTAACAAAGCAGCCATGGCAAGTGAGCCCCCTTACACAGCATTCGTTTTGAAGTGATAGTTCCTGAGCAGCTGTAGCAAAAGAAGAGTTAACCAGGTGTGATTAGTTTGTCATTTATGTGTATCTCTGTTACCCTTGCAGATTTTGGAACTTTCTTCACCTTGGAAAATGATCTTCCTGATGAGCTGATCTCTAACGGAGACCTGAATCTTTTAAACAGCAGTGGGAACCTTGTTCCAGATGCAGCTTCCAAACACAAACAGCTTTCTGAACTTCTGAGGGGAGGCAGCAGCTCAGCTCTCAACCCAGGAATTGGGAATGTGAACTCAAGTAGCCCTGTCCCACCGGGCGTCAACAGCCAAGTCCAGGGGCAGCCAAACAGCGTGAATCTTGGCAACCTGGGTGTGATGGGCAAGAGTCCTGTAAGCCAAGGAGATGCTGTGGCGTCAGGTCTGGCCAAGCAGGCCGCCAGCACCTCTGCACCCAGCACCCCAGCCGCCCAGGCCCTGAACTCTCAAGCACAGAAACAAGCAGGGATAGTGACAAACAGTCCCGCCACTTCCCAGGCCGGAGGTGGTGGGATATGTATGAACACTGGCTTCAACCAGACACACCCAGGTCTTCTCAGCAGTAATAACTCTGGCCACAGCTTAATGAATCAGGCCCTGCAAGGACAAGGGCAGGTAATGAATGGATCTCTTGGGGCAGCTGGAAGAGGACGAGGTGCCGGAATGCAGTATTCTACTACCAGCATGCAGGGAAGTGCAAGCAATGTGTTGGCAGAGACCTTGACGCAGGTGTCTCCCCAAATGGCAGCTCACACAGGCCTGAACACCACCCAGGCTGGAACCATTGTGAAAGTAGGTGGCCACTGCTTTTGATGAAGGGAGAGTCTTTGCAGTTGTGTGTTAAGAGTGCTTCTGGAACTCATCTCAGGAATAGAAAACATGAAGAAGGCATTTGTATTTTTAGGTCTTACTTAAATCATGGGTTTCTGTAAAAGTCTCAGAATTTCTGTAGCAATAACCATAAGCACCTGCACTAAAAAAGGCTGGCCGGGGCCATTTTGAGAGTCTCAAATAGAGGATAACACTGGGGACAGTCTTGCTTGGCTGCCTCTGCTGCTTGCTCTTAAAAGTTGATATGTCTTTACTAGCCTTTCATTACTGCAGTGAAACAATTCCCTCGCCCCCCCCGCACACACATAACAGGTACTGACTTTTAAAATGCTGCCTGAGTCTTTGTTGAAATGTTATTGCTGCCTCACAGAGTACACGGTGAACTTACTCTCTTGGAACTGTGGGCTTTCATTCTTGTATTATAATGTTACAGATGTTTGATGTGACAGTCACTCTTCCTCTGTGGCTGCAAATGGAAGGCAGTTTTGTTGAACTAAAGTGCTGCAGAAAGCAGCCTTGAAGGCCTGACTAAGTGGATGAGGACAGTTCTTCAGCCAGGCCGCAGCACTTCCCCCGCCACCTCCTGAAAGGTCTGGGAAGGCTCTCACTGTCCCAGAAAGAGAAAGAGTTAGTCTCCACCACTGTGGGATGGGGGTGAGGGTGCTGTAAGTGCATGTGGTAGCAGTAAAGCACCAAAGAGTACACAAGAGGCTGGAGTTTTCTGGCTTCTGAGGAAACAGCAAATAGTAGCACACATGGCTATTCACATCCCAAACGCAGTAGCATGCATATAAAACAAAAAGCCCAAACAAGGGTAGGAGATGTAGTGTGACTGGATTTCTGTGTACGAATGCCAGATGGTGACAGCTCAGGATACTCTTCCTCAAAGAGGAAACCTAACCATGCAGGGGTTGGAGTGAGTCACAAAAGAGTGCATTCCTGAATGTTGCATACCTTGTGGGGATGACACCTCTTTAAGGCAGATTTCACCAGCTTTTGGTTTACACACTGGAATTTTGAATTCAGGTGATAAAGTGCATTCCTGGTGGTTGCAGTGAACTTGTCTCTTGCAGAAAGGCAGGTGTTTCATTAAGCTTTTGCCCAGTTGTAGCTTTTGGTCTACAGCTGTTTTTTCTGGCACGCTGTTTTGAAAGTAGTTTATGATCCTAGGCTTCCTTGTGCTTGGCTGCCAGTATGACCAGTCAATGCTGCCCTTCAGGAACTGCCCTCATCCTTTTGAAGAGCATATGGGAAGACAATCTGCTTGTTCACGAGACCCCCTCAACCTCCCATAGATTGTCTCAGGCCCTAAAGCCCCTCCTGTCTCCCCGTTTGTCTCATTTGCAATAATGTGTGGTGAGGGGCTTGTTGTACTGAGGGACGAGAGTAATAACAGTCAGGAATGAATCTCAGATCTATAAAAAACTTAACTTGACAAAGGAAAAGAATAAGTATGTGATCCCAATGAGCATGAGAAGAGCTGTTGCTATGTTAGGTAGCTTAAGCCTGTAGCAGAGGAGCAGTGTAAAAGAAGCAGGGTAAGTGAACGTCTGGCAGCCCGCAGGCCAGATCTGGGGCCATTGCTTCAGTCACCATTCCGGAGGCAAAACTGGGTGTTGGGCCCATCACTCACCACCCCTTTCGTACGGAATGCTCCACAACAGATTGGTGCGGCCCACCTGGCTTAGGCCTGCTGTTCCCCTCTGTTCATATGTCATTACATTTCAACCAATATGAGAAATTCAGTCATGATGCAAGCGAAAGGGGCTTCATGGTAACAGGCTGTTTTTCTTGCTGGCTGTATGCAGTGGTCAGACCACTGGGATGTCTAGCTTGGATGTTGTTGACATATTTCAGAGGAAGGAACTGGCAAAGCTGCCTCTGAGGGTTCCTTGCTTAACAAAACCCTATGAAATTCATGAGGTGGCTATAAGTTGACAGGTGACTTGAAGGCACAGAGAAGGGGAGAGAGCTTCAAATTAGGTCCGTGCAATGAATGAGAAAGCTCTGAAATGCTAGTTGGGGAAAAGTGATCTAAAGGTGTTAGAGCAAGCCAGAACCAGTTGTCTCAAATGTATTGAACTCCCGCTTCTCTTCGAAGCAGAGTGGCTGCCAAGAAGGTTTGTTGTTGTTACGTGCCACCAAGCTGACTTTGACTTCTCATGATTTAGAAACCTCCAGGAGAGCCTGACTGAGTCAAGCCACCTGTGTTGTGGTCCTCCACTTTTTCTTACTGCTTTTGACTTTGTTTAGCATTATCATTTTTTTCTGATAGGTAGTATCATTTCACTACCTGTGCAAAGTACAAAAGCCTCCATTTGTCATTTAGGTTTCTAGGAAGAGTTCAGGCTTCATTTACTATTTTGCCCATTTTTTTGTCTTCTTGGCAGGTATCTGTAGAACTTTCACCCAGTATCATATTCAGATCAGTTGATTTTCTGACTGTCAGCTTTCTTCAGCTTTCACAGCCACACATAAAAAAACAGAAATATGATGGCCTGGATGGTTTTGACTTTGGTATTTAACCATACATCTTAACACTTATGGTTTTTCTCTAGTTCCTTCAGATCTGTTATTCCAAGTCCTAGTATTCTTCCAAGTTCTTGACTACAGACTCCATTTTGATTTATAATTGAGACAAGGTGTAGGATATGCTTTTATTTATTTATTTGTTATTTCATATCCTACCTTTCTCTGAAATAGCATTCATTTAGCAATTAGAGTATCTTTGTTATCCACTTTAAAGTTATGTAAATTATTTCTGGTCATTATATTTGTTTTCTTATTTAACTGTAGTCACTTTTGAAGTTTTGTCCTTGGTTTTCATCAATAGTCATTTAGGTCTTTGCTCTTTCTCTGTTAGTAATATCATGTTGTCTATATCTTCAGTTGTTGATGTTCCTTCCCCTCATTTTCACACATTTTCCATCAGAGTCCAGTCCCATTTTCCATATTATGGGTCCTTCATATAAATTAAACAAGCAGGGGCTGGCCTTGTGTTAGTGAGATACCTGTACATAAGTCACACTACACACCTGTGGCAAATTCTTCAGCGTGGTGAAATAAATGCATTCTATTGGCACCGGTGGAAGTGGAGTTCCATATACAGCAGTATTATGCATTGATTGCAGTTACTCCCTGTGCATTGCCCACTGTGGTTAAGCATTGCAGAACAACACCCAGTCATTGAATGTGTTGCATAGGGTTGCTGTTCTTCGTGGGGGCTGTGGAGTGCTGGTGTATCTCTGTAGTCTTGTCTGGCCTCCTTGTAATCTGTCCCGATGAAAACCTGTTCTTATGATTACACGCTATGCATCAGGACAATCAAATGTTTCGGCATACCCATTTCTTATAGAATAATCCATAGCTTTTTGTGATCTGCAAAGTAAAAGGTGGTTTTTAAATAATCTGTAAACCGCTGGCTGTATTCCTTTAGCCAATACATACTTGCAGCGTGGTCTTAGCTGCCTCTTCTTTTTCTAAACCCAACTTGGGCATCTGACATTTGTAGATGCAAACATGGTAAACATTTTTCTTTTAAAGTCTTGAGCATCGTTTTGCTTGCTTGGAAGGCAAATGCAATGATGTGATTGTTAACTACTATCAGTGTCCCCTTTCTTGGGGATGGAAATGTATATTGAGTATTTCTAATCTGTGGGGCATTGTTTTTTTTCAATATTTGTTGGTACTTATTTCCAAGAAATCAAAAGGATATTTAAAGCAAGAGGAACATGCTTATATGATCAAGAAGAAATAATAAGATGATGGAAGGAATACAGTGAAATCTATTTAAAAGTGGTAAAGTAATGAGGTTCCTTTTGACGGTGAACCCACAGTTGAAAAAGTGAAGTGAAATTGAAGGCACGCATTTTGCTTCCGAACTTATTCATGCGGCAGCGCCTAAACTCATGGTTAGATAAAATTTATTTATTTGGAGTATTTCTTTATCACCTCCCAACCCACAAGGGCTCCCGAGGTGATGAAGAAATAAAACTCGATTAAAATGATACAAAAATCAAAACATTTTTAAAATACTCTAAAACCCCTAAAAGTAGACTAAACACAATCTTAGAATCCATTTGTGAAACACACAATGTTGTGCCAAACAACACCATTCCGCCCCCCACAAGCTTAAAAGAGATGGGGCCAATCTAACTTGCTTGGGTAGGTAGTTCCACTGTTCGTGGCCTGCTACAGAGAAAGTGCTGTTATACATACCCATCAGCATAAGTTCAGAAGGTGTTGAGAGTGAAACAGGCCCTCTGAAGATCTCAGATTTTTGGCATGCTCATATAAGTGGAGGCATTGGGCTTTCGGATATCTTGACCCCAAGTCATTCAGGGCTTTGTCAGCCAGCTCCAGCACTTTGAATTGGGCTCAGAAGCAAATTGGGAACCAGTGTAGTTCTTACAGCGCCGATGTTGTATGGTCTCTAAAATGCACACCTGACACCAGTCTCTATCTGCTGCATTTTGCAGTAACTGCAACTTCCAAACATTTTTAAGGGCAGCTGCATGCGGAGGCCATTATAGTAGTCTAATTGAGGGGTGACTAAGGCATGAACCACTGTGGTCAGATCTGCCTTCCCTAAGGAAGAGTGCAGCTGGAACACTGGCCAAAGCTGGGCAAATGTGCCCCTTGACCACTGCATCAGCCTGGCTTTTCAGGAGCAACACTGGGTACAAGGCACCTCCAGGCCATGCATCTGATCATTCATGGGAGAACAAACGCATCCAGAAGAGGCTATGATTCCACTCCCATGCTGGTTTTCCTGCTGACCAGCAGCACTTCCATCTCATCTGGATGGGAGCCTGGGTTTGTTTACCAATGTCCAGTCCTTTATTGCCTCAAGTTAACAGTTCAGCACTGCCACGGCCTCCTTGGCATCAGTTGTAAAGAGAGAGAGGGAGCTGGGTATCATCAGCGTACTGGTGACACCCAAATATGTAGTTAAAACTAGTGTCAAAATTATGCATCATGGAAAAAGGGAAATTACATGTTACTACTGATTAATCTAGATTAAAAATAATCTACAGTGCCCCCACTAGCACCTTCAGCAACACTGTTTCTTTTCTCCTTCAGAATTTTCATAGTCACCTTCAGAGTTTAGTAGTTTACTTATTAAGAGTTAAGAAACAAGCTGTAGGGCAGTTTCTTGGGCATAAAAGTGAGGTAGCCCACTGTGATAGAGCAGTTCACTTCAGTCAGTTTCAGCAGAGGTTTTGAAGTTCTCTGTGTGCTGGGAGGGTGCATCAAGACAGGCAGGCCCTTAGAAAGGAAGCTGGGCAGTGTTCATTTTTCTTACTGGCTGTGCCATCATTTCGGTCAGTGCAAGACACTAATGCCCTTGCTTTTGTTCCAGATGGGGATGGCCAGTAATCCAAGTCCCTTTGGCCAGCCATTTAGTCAGACTGGAGGGCCGCAGATGGGAGCAGCTGGCGTCAACCCTTCATTACCAAACAAGTCAGGCATGGCCAATAACTTGTCTCCCTTTCCTCCAGACATCAAGAGTGTATCAGTTACCAGCGTGCCAAATATGGTGAGTTGCATGTGGCTTGTTTGGTTTTTCTCCTTGGTTCTCCAAAGTGTGCCTTCCTCTCATGTTAACTCCAGGGTGGTGAAACAGAAATTGCCCTGGAAGATGTGTTGCAATCCATTAGCCCTCTTGTGTAGTCTGAGCAGAGACACAGTTGTTTGGGGGGGAGGTCACATAATTTATTTATTTGTTTCCAGTAGCCAGTAAGGATTGGCGGTTGGCATCCTTTCCAGGAGAACTATTCAGGAGCAGTTCCCATGCTTCTGGAATTGATTCATTAACCACCTTCATAATATTAAGGAAGCTCATGAGTGGGTTTGATTTCTGTGCCACCTGTTTCCTCCAAACTTACCAGCTTATGTGTGTAGCTTTCTTCAGCACATATGCATAGCTGGTTGAGAAAACAATTCCAAGTGCTTCATGTATTCATATTTTCAAAGATTCAGAATTGTAATGCTTCAGGAAATAATGAATCGGCTGGCAGCAAAAGGCTGGTCAGGATTTGGAAGTTTCTGGGTTTTTAAAATTAGAAATATAAGTTGGAATGATTCCTGTTCCTGTCTCTCCTCCCTCACTCTTGTGTGAAAGTTCTTCCCAGCCTGGGACCTCCCCCCGCCATCTCACTCGATGTCTTGGCTGCTGGCCTTGTCATACATAATATACTTATCATCTGCATTAAGACAGAGATGGTATCTCAGTCCATTAAAAATGGGAAGAAGTAAATTCTTCACCCAAACAAAACAGCACATGATCAGCACGTAATCTGAAATCCAGAAGTTAGTCCCAGGGAGAGTAGACCTGCTGAAGGAAAAGGGAGCTTGATAAGTCAAGGCCAAGAGCTCCCAAGAGCTGTGCTTGTACGTCTTTATATAAATCCAGGTGTATACGTGATTTTAGAGCTTAGACGCCCAGTTCCTGGGGGCTGCAGAGGGACGGTTAGTAACTTCAAACAGAGAAGGCAGACTTTGAGGACCTAGTTCTGCTGCCATTGTTCCCTGTTAGGATGGCCTTACTTTTCTTTTGCATGTACTTCCCATAACAACTGAAAGCAACATCCTCATCTTCTCTCCCCTGCATGCTGTTGTACCATCTTTTCCTGAAGAAGACACCTGTGAAACTTGGAAAGTTGGCATAAGAAAGTTTGTACCTTTTTGTTGGCCCAGTAAAGGAATCTCCACAAGATGGACTTTGGATAGTTATTTATTTGTGGTTTTTCTTTTCTGGCCAATATGGCTACCTTTGTGCCCTGAGAGCAAATTGCTGGGTGCTGCTGCTGCTGCTGCTCTTGAGTTGTCAAAATTTTTCCCTGTCCTCTGCCTCCGCTAAACTAGTCTTCACAGAGGAGTGGATTGTGCCCCTTGTGTTGAAGAGTATGACAGAGAAAGAGAGGTGGCCTTGTTCATTGGCCCAAACACTCTTTGGAATTAGCAGCCTCTCAGGCCATGCAGAAGTCAGAGGTTCCCAGATCTGATTCTGCTCTGGTTCTTCTGCTGCAGCCATGGTGTTACTTGTTTTGTATTGCCCTCCTGCTGGGATCTGCATGGCTTTTGCTTTCCCTGCTAACAAAGGGAATGCTTTGCCTACTTCCCAGTATTTTGCCTTTTGTTGCAGAAATTGAAATAGTAGAACTATGAACATATTTAGACCTGACAAAACTAGTGCGACTGTGAAAGAATTGTTGACCTCCACATCAATATCCATGATTTTTACTGTTCGGAGTGCAAGTTGAGGTTCAGTGCCAGGAGAGTAAAATCTCAAGGAGACAGAATTACAATGGAGGCAGCAGATGCTGACAGGTAGAGGTAAACTAGGTTAGAATGTAAGTTGTTGTCACCTAATGTCTGAACACATTCACTTGGCCCTGAGTTGCATCAAGATAAGCAGGACTTACCTTGGTCTTTTTCATATTTAATTTGAAATATTCTTAAGAATGACTTCTGAGATCGAACCTCTTGAGCTGTGACATCTGGGTGCATGTTTGAGCTCTTAAACACGTTTGAGCTTGGCATTGTTGTTCTTAAATCTTTTCTTCCTGAATAAAATTTTAATAAATATTTGACCTTCTTCCACTAAGTGAATGCTTAACATTCGCTGGATGCCCTTTGTAAGAGAGTTGGAGTTCCTTTCTTTTTCTCCACGTTGGAGCCTGTTCATCCTGAAGTGAAAGTTTATAACCAGGCTCTTTGATGTAATGCAAAAATGTTTTGTCTTCAGTCTCAGATGCAAAGCCAAGTACAGCAGGTGGGGATTGTTCCAACACAGGCAATGGCAACGGGCCCAACTGCAGATCCGGAGAAGCGCAAGCTGATTCAGCAACAGTTGGTCCTGCTGCTTCACGCTCACAAGTGTCAGAGGCGGGAGCAAGCCAACGGTGAGGTGCGAGCTTGTGCCCTTCCCCACTGTCGAACCATGAAAAACGTCCTCAACCACATGACTCATTGTCAAGCTGGAAAGGCCTGTCAAGGTAAGAGCTGGTGGTGAATACCCTCGACCCTCGTGCTTCTCCAGCACAACAGCACCCCGTTCGCTCTCTGACCACCACTGCCTGGCCTTATTGCAGTGAGAGCTCTCCCTGCCTTCCAGACTTGTACTTAGGAACATTGGGGCTGAATGGGTGTTGGAGGCTTCTAAAACCCTCCTCCAGGGAAGTCAGCCAGCTAGTCTGTGCTTGCTCAGAGACTTTGAAGAAGAAGAGCTGATAAGGGATCTTCATGTTTTCAGGCTGCTGCAGCAATAGGTAGTCCCTATATTTTTTCTGCAGAATATCATTTTTGGAGCAGTCAGGGGAACTGAGACAGAATTTCCTCTTCCTCCTCACCTGCACATAGCACCAAAACCCTGAGAGAAGCTGCTGTGAGAACCTGGTCTTGGATTTAACTCTGGAGAACTTTCAAGACTGTTCTGTGCATGTGGCATCATTGCTGCACAAGCCACTGCTAAGATCATCAGTTAGAGGCAACAGACTTGCTCTTCTTGTTGCTTAGTCGGTCGTCCTCCTTGGCCTTTTAATGGCTGGAAGCACATCGGAGGAGGGTGCCGCGTGTTCTGCTGGGATGGGGCATCTCTCCGAGCCATTGCCTCTGTGATTCACATGGGGATGATAGCCCTCTGGCCAGGCCTGAGCACCAGGCCGGTGCTGTGCCTAGTCCATTATAGCCAAGATCCTGTCTCCTGTCCTGACCCTTCACACCCGTGGCAGGGTGGGGTATGATCCTAGAGGATTTCAAGTTCAAGTGTGTTGTCTTATGTCAAGTCTGAAGGCTTTGTAAATACAGCCAGGAGGGCTTTGAGGGTGTCTTTGTCAAAGTCTCTGTCAAGCCCTTCTGCTCAAGGTTGCGAGGCTATTGGGCATCACTCCTTCCTTGGGAGCCCTTATAGAAAAGGAGGCCTTGCTCCATGCCGAGGTGGTTGCTTCCATGTGAGAGGCTTTGGAGGAACTTTCAGTTCATCCCTTTTCTTTAGCACAATGTATGCTTGCCCCCTCCTATGAACGAGGTCACTGCTCTGGCACTGTCTTGGGGACTGGCCTCTAAGACCAGGGTAAACTGCTGCTTTCGATAAGTTCTCTGTGTGCGCACTGCAGTCCCTGAGAGCTTGCAGTTAGAGGCATGCTGCTCCTCAAGGCAGGCTCTTGTAACTCCAAGCATCCAGCCCCTGGTCCAGAGTGTCTTCCTCGCACTCTGTCCCACTTGTGGGTTTCCCATGGGTGCTTCTGGTTGGCCCTGGTGGAACTAAAGCTGAACCTTTCTTCCGGCCCAGCTTCCTCAGGACAAGAGGAAGACCCTGATGTTTATGTCAGGAGAGTCTTGGAGAGTTGAGCCAAAGTGTAATGTTATTCTTTCATTTTTCTTTCACTGTGCAAGTCTTCTTACGTGCCTTTTTACTTGCCAAGAGCTTTAAGTAGCTTTACAAATGGGTACTGTTGTAAATTACTGATGTGTATGTGTGGCACTTTTTTGGAGGTGGAATAGTTCAGGTGACCCAGTCTAGTGTAACAAGTAAGCCCTTTGCTGTCTGACCAAAGAACGCCACTCATTTGATCATTTTCTCTATGCTTTCCAGTGATGCTCTTTATTCACGGCTAGGGGCTTAACAAGTGCTACTCCCACATTTAGGAAGTAGGTGACTGGAACAGGGAATTGGGATTACCCAGTGTGTTAAAGGCTTAGGTTATGGCTTCTCTTCTTACCCTAGTTGCCCACTGTGCATCGTCCCGTCAGATCATATCCCACTGGAAGAACTGTACGCGACATGATTGCCCTGTGTGCCTCCCACTGAAAAATGCCAGTGATAAGAGAAACCAGCAACGTAAGTAGTCAGTTCAGGGGAAGAGTTCCTCTCCAGAGACAGGGAAGGGCAGTTTTCCTCCAGTTCTTATTGGCCGGCACATTTGTCTGCTTCAACTCTGAAGAATTTCCATTACAAGGATGAAGTAGTGGAGCTATTCCCCTTCTGGTCAGTCTTGTTAATTTTCCCATTTACCTGACCTGTACAAATACAGTGAAGTTACCAAATCAAGAGTCTGTTAAACTTTACTGTGTAGAAGATTTTTCTGTTCACCCTCACTTAGATGTTATATTCAGGTTCTGGGCTTACATTTAGTAAAATAAATACTTGAATGATCTGGAGAGTCCCTAAAATGATAGTTGAAATGTATCTTTGGATTGCAAACAACTTGGGTAAAGACAAAAGTGGGAGTGGGGTGGGCCAGAATTAAAACTGCTGCTGAGTCCTGTGTGACTTAAGGCGCTGCTTGGTGTGGCTATTGGGGAGCTTGGGCAGGCTGAGGAGACTTGGTACCAGTCCCCAGGCAGCTATGAAGTTCGGTAGGTGAACTTCAACTCCTGCCCGTCTCAACCCTGATTTTACTTACAGCGTCGTGGTGGGGATAAGAGGGTGGGGAGGAGACCTGCTGTCTTGAGGTCCCTTTAGGAAACACAGAGTATAAATGCCATTAAATGGTAAAAAAGTTGAAAAATTCCCCTTTCCCAGTCTGTGCTCTAGTGTTGTATGTGTGTGTTGGGGCTGAAAGAGATCAATGATGTTATGTTTCTCTTCTTGATAGCGCTCCTGGGATCCCCAGCTGGTGGGATCCAGAATTCTGTTGCTTCCGGTACAGGCCAGCCAACGTCGACTCCTCTCAGTAATCCAAACCCCATTGACCCCAGCTCCATGCAGCGCGCCTATGCGGCCCTGGGCTTGCCGTATGGTAATCAGCCACAGGCCCCCTTGCAGCCACAAGCCCAAGGCCAGCAGCCCACCCAGCCTCAGGCCCATCAGCAGATGAGAACCATCAGCACTCTGGGTAAGTGGGACATGTGGTTCTGAGACCCAGGGGTTCATTCCCACCCTCGTGTGTGTGTGTTCAGTTTGGGTGCTTTGAAACAGCCTCATTCAATGAAGTGGGTGCAAGGAGAGAAGGAGAGTGCAAAGAATAAACTTCAGCACCTATTATGGCCACTTTTTTCATAAATGAAGGAGCTTCATTTCCTGGGGGTGGGTGCAGATCGTGTTATGGAGCGAGTGGGACCTGCTGGTGTGCTGTCAGAGGTCTCTGTGGTGGACAGTGGTGAAAGAGGACACATGAACCACAGAGGGGAAGGGGAAGGTGGGAAATAAGTCTCAGTATTCTATCCTTGTTGTATCAAATGCATGTTTTCTCAGAGAGTTTGTAGATTTGCCTACAGCGCCATTTTGGTTCATCAGTTCTTTTCAAATTTCATATTTTAATCACTTTTTGGTGTGTTCCCAGACCCTGTGGCAGAAACATATTTGTTGATATTTGTTGCCAACATTTGAATACAAATGCTCTTATTTGTGTTATTTTAAAGGACATGTATAAATATTGGTGATTTAGAATGTCAAATTGTTTGATAGTTCCACTGAGCTAATGAGGACTGTTCTTGTTACAAAGGAGCCAATCCCATGAATCTGCCAACAGGAGGAATCACAGACCAGCAACCCAGCATGATATCAGAAACGGCTCTTCCAACTTCACTGGGGGCAGCAAAGTAAGACATACTTAAAGAATTGTCAAATATTTGCATTAATATTTTCAGTAGCAGAACTAAAACCTCTTTAACAATGTATTTGATCATGATCCCTTCACATTCTTCTTTCACAAATAACTCATGTTGTTGGTTTTTCTCTTCAGCTTCAAAAGCTGTGATTGTTTTTCATTACTCTGCCAGTGATCATCCGTTACTTGATAATTTCTTGTAACAAAACATAGGGCTTCTTAAAAGTAGAAACTTATCTGGAGTGCAGATGAAGAACTACAGTTAACCTATAAGTGTGTGTGTGTGTATTTATGCAAATTGCTTTCCTTTAGTCCCCTGATGAGTGATGGCACAAATTCAAGCAGCGCTGGGAATCTCAGTGGCTCAATCCCAACAGCTGCACCACCTTCCAGTACTGGGGTGAGGAAAACCTGGCATGAGCACGTCACTCAGGACCTGCGCAATCACTTAGTACACAAACTGTAAGTAGAAATCATGGACAGCCACTGCTCATGGGGGGGCAGGGGGCTGGTGTGCTCGTTGCCTGGGGGAAGTGCTGATCTTCGTATGTGGGGGCTTTGGAGAAAAGAGACTGAGCGGTTGGCAGAGGAGATGGGTAGCTGTCTGCAGGACTTCACTGGATAGGAACCAATTCCATGTTGGAAGAAAATGCCCTTCTCACATTCTCTCCACTGCCAGTTTTATTTTTCTTTCCTCCCCCACTCCATTTTTCTAGTACTTGTCATAGCTCTCAGTTATGTAAGTCTTTGCGAGGACTGTCTTTAGGTTTTTATAGGACTGGAGTTTTAAAAATAAAAACTTTCTCGTGCTGTTGGTGGATATAAAGTTAAACTTTATACCAGACTTTGTAGTAATGTTTATAAGAAAATTTAAACCTCTTCTTTTTATAGTGTGCAAGCCATCTTTCCAACTCCTGACCCAGCAGCACTGAAAGATCGCCGAATGGAGAATCTGGTGGCTTACGCTAGGAAAGTAGAAGGAGATATGTATGAATCAGCAAACAGTAGGGTATGTTTCATACCAGGCCAAAGGTTGTCTTTGTGAACTACGTAGTATGAATGTTCTGCAAATGCCCCTGTTTTTAAACCCATCCTCTGTTGTTGCTGCTGCTTGCTTTGCTTGCTGGCAGAGAGATATAATACCTTGGAATGGTTATGTGCTTCCTATAATCTAGAGAGCTGGGCCTCCTTTATTCCTTTGCCTGCTTAGAGGGTTTCTTGTCCGCAGTAAGGACGGTAACAGTTGCTAAGAAAAATAGGAGACTTCTTGGGACTCTAACAAGACATCAGTGATGAATGCTAGGCTATTGCAACATCTGCTGGTCTGCTTTGCCACCGTAGAGTTCAGGAATGCTCTGTTTCTGTGTCTGGGTGGACTTGTGGGGCATGGTTTGAGGTAGAAGGGGGCCGTTCCCCCAGCATCCCAAGGCAGCCACTCAGCAGTCTTCAGTTCAGGGCTGCTTTGCTTCCACTTTGGCATTGCTATGCAAGGTCTGTCCTCTGCCCAAAGCATGTATTCTCTGAGTTGGTCAGAGGTGGAGTCCACAAACTGGGGTTTCAGTAAGTGGCACAGTCTTTTCAACACAGATTTTTGTCCCAATCATGAAGTGGTGGTTCAGACTGAACCAGCTGTTAGTCAGTCTTGCTAATTCATTGTAAAAGCTGATCCTTCTGTGTTTTCCTTTTTAGGATGAGTATTACCATTTATTGGCAGAGAAAATTTATAAAATACAAAAGGAACTAGAAGAAAAACGGAGGTCTCGCTTACATAAGCAAGGAATCTTGAGTAATCAGCCAGCCTTACAAACTCCTGGGGCTCAGCCTCCTGGCATCCCACAGGTGACCGTAGCCATGGGACAAACACAGCCTGTGAGACCTTCTAGTAAGTACTGAACTTAAAGGAAGGGGCAGGCTGGGGAAAAAGAGGTTCTTCCATAATGCTTTGGAATATTTTATGACCTTCCAGTCAGACAGTTCATGTGACCAGCAAAGTGGCTGACAGTGAAACCAAAAATAAGAAAGGATAGCACTAAGTAAAGCCACAGTAAGATCACTTCTTTCACCTGCTCGCAAAAATTTACAGTATCTAGAAAACCACATTTAAGTACCCATGCAATAGCTAGCTTGCCACATTCTTAACTGTCTTCTGGGACGGGCCCATGTGGAGTGCACTGTAGTAATCCATTTGGTAATAAGTGAAGGCATGTATGATAGAGTCAAGAATTAATTCTGCATTGCTCAACCTACTGCCATTCAGATTTTTTAGAACACGTCCCATTATCTCAGTGATCATGCTGACCAGAGAATAATGAGACGTGTAATGCATCTAGAGATCTAAGTTCAACTCCCTCATTGTGCGTTCCTGTTTTGCTCCTCATGTAGAGAGTGATTTTGCGAGGAGGGAGCCTGCCCTGTTTGCAAAGGTTGTGTGTGTCAGCTACAATGCTGATTTTCCAGTGTGCTGGATAGTGTGGAGAGCCCCCACTCACAAAGGAGGTTCTCTTCCTCTTCACAGGGTCACTCTCCATGAGAAGAACAGGCCGTGCTCTCCTTCCTGGTGGGTTTATTTTTGTGCCTAGCTCTGCAGTGCCTGCACAGAACTTCGGTTTGCTGTCAGAGTTCCCATCTTCTCGGGATCTCTATCCACACACTGAGTCTATCTAAAAAGAGCAATAAATGTGGTACCATGGGAAGTTGCACCTCCTGACTTCCTGAGCAGTGCTGGAGTGAGGCTGTGATTTTTGAATACTCCCTTCTGGAGTCTATCCACTTGCCAAGAGAAGTGCTACTGTGAAACAGCAGGCCCCCCCATCAGAAATCCCCATCAGGCTGACAGTGACAACAGTGATCATGGTCATGAATCAGGTGGAGGGTAACAAAACAGCACAAGACATTTAGGAGAGTCAGAAGAAATTCAGCCCCATCTTGCTTCTTGTAAAACAGTTTCAGCACACAGCTTATCTGAAGCTCTGTTAGTAGGACTGTCCTTTAATTCAGAGAGAAAAGCCATAGTTGGTTAAATCAGCTTCTGAGTAAATAATTTTTACCGGGGGAGGGAAAGCATGTGTTTGTCTCAGCAAGCATCCTCTTAGAAGAGGCACTCCTGCTTGTGGGAGGCAGAGGGAATGCCTCTTTGCCTTGGGGAGCCTGCCTGCCAGCATACTTTTAATGTTTTTGCCCAAACAGTAGGCTTTTTTTTAAAGTTGATGTAATCAGGTTTTAATCAGTTTAGTTAATCATACTTCTAAACCTCTCTTGCAGATGGACCTGTGTCCATGCCAAATGTGCCTGTGAGCCGCATGCAGGTCTCTCAAGGTACCTCAGATACATGTCCGTTCATCTTTCTTCAGCCTTTTGCTTTGGGGGGGGGTCTTGTTTTTGGGGAGGAGAGTTGATTCTGCCTTTTCTGCGCCACACTTTCCCTTTAACTTTTTAATGATATCAATGAGTGGAAGCATGTAAGAGTGTTTTGGGGTGGAGGGGGAAGGCTGTTGGGGCTCCTTTGATAGTTGAGGTGGGGACGCAAAAGATTGTGCAAAGTTGCCTGTGAAGCAGGAGTAAGTTTCTTCAGTGTGGGTCCCCACTACTCTGCTTTCCCAAACTCAGAGCCACCTAGGGACCCCAGAATGCAGGAAGACAGAGAAGGACCAGGTCCTTGAACAGGCAGCCATGACAGGTAGCTGCCGCTCCCCTCCCACCTCCAGCAACATGAACCACCTTTTCTCACACAGATCTTCAGTGTGCTGAACGTGTCTGTTTTGCTTTGTTCTCTCTCCCCCACTGTTCCATTTCCTTTTCTCCAGGTGCATTAAAAAGGGAAAGTGCTGGATCATTTTTTTGTGTTTTTAACAGAGATCCTTTGGGATAGAGTGAGGCTCAGCAGCCCCCAGGTGCTTTGGGCATGCCCTGCCTCTCTCTGTCTGTTATGTGCTGAGGGGTTGATTCAGGAGCAGTGGCCAGTGCTTCTGGTGGGGCTCAGGCTGTCCTCTCTATGCTGGTTAAAATCTCTTTCCTCTTCTTTTTTAAGGCAGGACTGCACAGATGCCATGGAAGAGAACTGTCCCTGCCCTCTTGTTCTTCAAGTGTCCTCTGCGCAGTCCCGTGGCCTCTTCCTTCCTTTCCCTAGAAAGTGCATGTATGCTTTCAGTTCTGGCCACAGTTAGGAAGTGTGCGGCTGGGGTGCTGGCCTTGGCCAGTGTGAAGCGCCTCATGTGCCAGGCTCTGTAAAAGCATGTAGTCAGGCCCACACAGACACAGGTCTTACATGTGAGATGTCCCTGAGAGGCATGTGCATGGTCGGGCCCAGCCAGACCATTGCTTCCTCTCTTCCATATGCAGTGCCTTCTGGGTCTGAACCACAGGAGGAAGGCACATGAGTGCCTTTTGGTAGGAACACGAACAGCTGGGTAGAGATTTAGGAGACTGTGAAGAAGAGAGAGATTTCTATCTTGAGAAAAGAACCTTCAGGTCCTGTTGGGTTTGTTTTGGCTCAAATGGGTTTCTTTACATGGCTTGCCAATTTATCAAGAGCATGGCCACAAGAATTCCTTTCCAGTTGCTTCAAACCCTGTGTGGATCAGGTTTTGCTCTCACTCTGGCCTGAACTGTGACAGAAATGTGGGTGGATTGAGCTGTGTGTCAGTCAGCCTAGATGATTTGCTCCTAATAAACCGTTCTGGGGGTGCATTTTGCAGGAGTGAATCAGTTTAACCCCATGTCCATAGGGAATGTCCAAATGCCTCAGGCCTCACTTGGACCGCGTGCAGCTTCCCCAATGAACCATCCTGTCCAGATGAACAACATGGGCTCAGTTTCAGCGGTTTGTATCTGTCATTTTCTACTCTGCATTGTTTAAAGGTCAGTCCATGGGATACCTTCAGAAAATGAATTCAGATAACAGTTGACTTGTAGTGCTTTCCAGTATTGCTACATTTGAATTCTTCTGGGGCAATAGCTTACATCTCTGCCATGTTCGTGTCTGCACAGCGTAAGCTGGCTATGACCCAGAATTCCGCTCAACTGGAGGCCACTCTTGAATTTGCTGTTTATGGTTCAGGTGATTTTGGGGGGGGGTTTTCTCTGGTGGCTGGCTGGCTGGAGATATTTTGATCACACTGTCCTCCAGAACATGGGGCTGAGAATGCTTTGGTTGCCCTGCTAGGGGGGGGAGCAGATCCCCATTAGTTCTCCCGACCTCTTGATGGCTTTCACTGCCATCTCCTGTGATGTTCCTTTGGACTTCCTGGCTGAAGTCATTGTGAGTGGTACCATTTTGCTATGGTCCTGATCCTTCCAGTTGGGTCACCCACACTCAGAAGTTGATGCTTGGGGACATCATGGTGCCTTTGGCACATAGGGATCTCTCTGTTTTGTCCTGCGTGATGTCCCAGCTGTATAAAGCCAATGGAAAAGATCATTCAGGGCATTTTTTACAGTACACTGATGATGTCCAGCTCCATTGCTCCTGGTCAGCTAACATCAAGGAGGCAGTTCAAACTCTTGAACCCAGACTGAGCTTGTAAACAGGGAGAGGAAGGGGGAAGAGAGCTGAAACTAAAGCCTGGCAAGGCAGAGGTGCCACTAGCCAGTAAAAAAGCCTGGTTTGGGGAATTGGGATTCAGCCTAATCTGCAGGGGGCTTGTGCTCCCCAGTGAGGGGTAGGTCCAGTCGCTGGGAGTCCTCCTGAATCCTTTGCTGTCCTTGGAGTCTCAGGCAGCAGCAGTGGCAGGGCGTACTCTTAACAAGCCAAACACAACCTTTCCTGGGTCATTACCTTAATTACATCATGTCTTTGCTACCAAAAGGTCGGGCCACCTTTGAAAATGTCCAGGAGCTTCACCTGTTGCAGAATGCTGCAGCTATGCTCCTGTGTGGTACATAGTGCTGAGGCCATGTTACTTTGGTGTGCAGAACTCTGTGCTGGTTGCCTGTGGCTTTCTGGTCCCAATCCAAGTGCTAATTTTGATCTTCAGAGCCCTGGATGGCCTGAGCCTGGCCTCTCCCATTAGGAACCTGCCCAGAGGTAAAGGCCCCAAGGAGGGGGCCTCCCAGGCTCTGGACTTCCTCATAGGCCACCGGTGGGAAAGGATGTGAAGACGCATCTCTTACACCGAGCCTTTTAAAGAGCATTGACATTAGAGAGTTAGTGGTTTCATTGTTGAAACTGTTTTTGGTACTGTTTGTTACTTCTCCACCTTTACTTTTGCCTTGGGTATCTTTTTTAGTGTAAGTGTGGGATAAAAATGTAATGCATAATAAAATACCTTGTCAAGGAAGTTATTAAATTTCAACTAAATATTTCACCAGTTCAGTATGAGGACCTTTGGAGAACTGTGTCGCCCCCAGTTCTTCAGATTACACCAAGGAAGCATATTCCAAATGGTGGAATTTGAAGCATGTTAAGACTGCATTGTAAATTTGATTTTGGTTCTGAGAGAGGCTACAGTGCACATTCTTCTCCCTCTTGAAGCTGTGCGCCTAGAACGTGGTGCCCAGATTCCTATAACAGCTGACTCCTTTTGTTTGCTAGATGGCTCTGTCTCCTTCACGGATGCCTCAGTCCCAGAGTGTGATGGGAGCTCATTCTAACAACCTGATGGGCCAGGCGTCTTCCCCGAACCAGTTCCTCACTCAAAATCAGTTTCCTGGCTCCAGTGGAGCTCTGAATGTCAACAGTGTCACCATGGGGCAGTCAGCAGCAGCCCAGGCGGGTGTGTCACAGGTATGCCCTGAAGGGAAGCCCAGAGGGCCGGAGCCTGGCTGGGTGCTTTAGGGGCTGGTGTGGGAGAATTGGAGCTGTTAGAAGGCCAGAGGATGGACAGGGTCATATTGGCCAGGTGGGGAGGTACCTTTACTTCTGCCGTCCTAGTTGTGGCAGCAGCACCAGCAACAGCTTGGCAAAAGAAGGCAGTCAGAAGCGGAGGACATCCAGTGGCAACAGGGGCTGTGTTTGCAGCAGAGAGGAGGGGGCTCTTCAGGCTCTCAGCTGTACATGCTTGATAAATGCTAGGACGTTGTACTAACCGCCTCCTCTTCCTCAGGGACAGGTTCCGAGCGCTGGTCTGCCAGGCTCCATCAATATCCTAGGACCACCGAACAGCCAGCTGGCCTGTCCCCCTGTGACGCAGCCACCCCTTCACCAGCCTGTGCCCCCTTTGTCCACCGTTGCGACTGGCATGCCATCAGTTCAGCACCCTACAGCCCCAGGAATGACTCCTTCGCAGCCAGCGGTGCCCGCCCAGCCATCCACCCCACTCTCCTCTTCAGGACAGGCTCCCACGCCAGCAGCTGGCTCCGTCCCAAGCGCCATGCAGGCACAGAGCACCCCATCGGGGCAGACAGCAGCGCAGGCTCAAATGACGGCACAGCCCCCGACCCCTGGACAGCCCCCCTCTGTGCCAGCCCCACAGCCGCCATCTCAGCAGCCACCGCCGCCGCCCATGTCCACTCAGGCCCCGGCCACTCCTGTGAGTATCTGGCATTTCCACAGGGCCCTTTGTGAGAGCGTCCTCGCGGGGTCAGGCTCTGTTCTCCAAGGGCGCTTTGGAAGATAGGGAGTGGGGGCAGGGGAACCCCATCTGGATGAAGCACCGTCTGCTTGCTTTTGTCCCTGGTCGGCATAGAAGTCCCCCATTTCCTTTTTCCTCCCCCCTTGATTGGGATTTGGATTCTGTGCTCTTTGGGAGCAAGGTCCCATCTTTGAAAGTCAGTGGAATGCTTCTGCTTTGTGTGAGTGGAAGGTGCCAGAGTTGATAAAGCCTGGGGGGAGGGTGAGAGGGCGGGATAGGGTCCTCTCCTGGCCCCCTTCCCACTGGAGACAGAGCAAAACTGTTTCCACATCAGAGCAGTGAAGAATGGGACTAAGCAGCCTGCGGAGTGGCTGTTGCCCCTTTCCTAGGGGTCCTCCAGTAAGCACCAGATAGGGGAGCTTCAGGTGTCATTTCTTTTCTCCTTGGGCAAGAAGGTGGGAGAGTGGCTTACTTCTTTTTCATGAAGCAAGGTGTGCCTGAGCGAGCATCCCCCCCCCACCTGAGTTCATGAGGCGTCTGTGCACTCATGGTCCATTCCTGGTGGGCTTCCCTGACATCAGACAAGCGAGAGGCATGCTGCTCATAACTTGGGGGCTCCCCTTTTAGCAGTATCGGGGACTGCCAGCCATTGATCAATGCATTCTCCCTCACTTCTCTGTTCCTTTAAAGCCATATAGACATTTAAGTGGTGTCCACTTCTATGAAATTTAGCCGCTTGCGTTCCTGCCTCAGTGGTTTTCTAAAACAGAGCGGAAGCTATTGCATTCTGTTAAAGAAGAGTAGGTGCCCCAGTTAATACAGATGGCGCATGTCCTGGAACAATAACCGGCTGAGAAGCCACGAGGAGGAGGCAATAGATAGTGGAGATGTAGAAATGCTAAATGCAGCACTGCCCTTGGAGCTGGATTGGGAGCCAGGCCAGATGTTCTCTCCTGGGCCAGTCCCACTTCGCACCCTCAGCCGTGCCTTGCACTCATTCCTGCAGCTCCTGAACTGTCTTCAGGGGCAGTCCCACCTTGGGAGTTCACTGAATATTGGCCCAGGTAGGTTGATAGCAGAGGCTGGGCTGCTTCCCACACCTCCTCTTATGTTGGTGGCCATGCCGCCCCCTGGAAAGTGCCTGCCCATCCTATGCACTGAGCTCTTCGGTGTTAGATGTCTGCCCCACAGTTCTGCTCCCTTCTCTATCCATGGCAAGAGAGGATTCCCTCCCTCTCTACAGCACAGCAGGTTCTTCTTTGCATTCTCTGTGACTCCCTCTCTGCTCAGAAGTGCCATTCCTCTTTCTTGCTAGCTTTCACAAGCAGCGGCGGCAGCGAGTGTTGAAAACAGGGTGCCTAGTCCAAACTCTGCTGCGAGCGGAGACATCAGCAACCAGCCATTCAGGCACGAGATGCAAATGCTGGAGGGCAAATCCGAAGTTAAGACCGAAAAAGCCGAGTCAGAGTGTGGCGAAGCTCAAGTGGAGACAAAGCTGGAGGTAGAGATGTCATCTGAAGGATTAATTGGAAAACTGAGTAATGTGGTTATTTGCAGTGGGGAGTGACTGTTTGGCTTTTTGCTTTCCAGCTGGATGAGGAGGTGGTGGGGGCCCCCCAAACCAAAGAAGAACCTAGTGGGGAAGAAAGCAAGCAAGAACCAATGGAGGTAGAAGGAAAGAAGCCAGAGACGAAAGAGGAGGATGAGAGCAGTTGCAGTGGCACTCCCTCACAGTCCACATCACCATCTCAGCCACGGAAAAAGAGTGAGTCTCCTTCTCTGTCGCCCCTGGGTCTGTGGGCTGCGTAAACTGTGCTCCTGCTTTCTTCTACCAGAGATAGAAAGCGTTACAGGTTTGCAGTCTGTCTCTGGGGATGCCCAGCCACAAACCAGGGAGCACAGACAATTCTGCCTTCTTCCTTGTGTTAAGGAAATAATAGCATGGATAGTTTGAAGGTGCGTTCTTTCAGAATGTGTCAGTTAATACATGCTTATCACAACTAAGTAACCATGAATTTGCTTTTTTTGCTCTCTAAGCCATCTAGAAAGAGACCACGGTTATGCCTTCTGGTATTGAATTCAGTCAGCTGATGATAAATGGATTGAGAAATGCCAGTTACTTACTTCAAGAATAGGTGCAACCGACTTGCCAAGTTGTTTGCATTTTAACCAGTTTAAAACATTTCAACAGTCTTTAAACCTGAAGAGCTGCGCCAGGCACTCATGCCCACCTTGGAAGCTTTGTACCGCCAGGACCCTGAGTCTCTACCCTTCCGGCAGCCTGTGGACCCTCAGCTTCTGGGCATTCCAGTAAGTGGGGAAGGGAGGCAGGATGGGTCAGAGGTAGACTTGCTCCCTTCCATCCTAGTTTGGTTCTGTCAGCCATGCTGGTCTGCTCAGCCACGCAAGCTCTTTTCTGCATCAGCCAGGGCACCTCAGCGTAAAGGTAGGCCTGGGCCAGACTCAGAGAGCTTTTCCTTGGGGTTGCTGTATATCTTTTTTGCATGCCAGAAACCAGGACGGCCTGCTGCATTTCCCCAGCTGTGAAGCAACCAGGTGAGCTCCTGGACCTTTTGAAGATGAGATTAGGGGATTAATAATTCCTGTCCAGGTTGAACAGTTTGATTGTAAGTCCAGCATTGTTTGGGAACAAGGCATAACCTTTTCATTTTGCTGTTTTTTGTTTTCTTGTGTCGCTTCAAGTCATTTCTGATTTAGGGCAACCCTAAGACAAGTCTGTCATAAACCTTTGTGCAGAGGAGGTTTCCCATCACAACCTTTCTCTGGGTGTGAAAGGGTGGCTTGCCCAAGGCTCACCCAGTTCTGAGGCTGAACACTCAAACTGCCACACTATGCCAGCATTTCAGCACGATGTCAAGTAATCGGGCTAGTAGGTTTCCTTTGGCTTCCCAAACCTGTTGCCCACCAGATGTTTTGGACTTCAGTATTCATGACCCTTTTTGGTCTTGTTAACAGAACTGATGGTCATTGTAGTCCAAAACATCTGCAGAGTTCCCAGTTGGGTGAAGTTGATAAAAACTTCCAGGGTCATCAGAAATTATCAGTTCCCCTCCCGCTGCTTGGTTGATCTGGCCTCCCAGAGGCTCTGTGCCTGGTAGACAGACAGCACATCCTCTAAGCTGCTGTACCCAGAGCCACTGAGGTAGGACCATGTGAACTTCCCATCCGTTTCTGTTGTTTGGCATAATGTAAGTGTCTTCTCCACCAATGTTAAAAAGGGAAAACAGTTTCCTTGCTGGTCAGAGGTGCAAGTCTGGGCCAGTGGCCTCTCATTTATTCTGTTGGGAAGTTTGAGATTTATCAGCGTCCAAGTGAGAGATTCTTAATCCCACAGGAGCCAGACACATACCTACTTCTCTGTGTACTTACACTGCTGAACTTTAGGCTATGCCCCTCCTATCCCTCTCAGCGGTTTTGACCTGTAGTCATCTTTTCCTGCACTGAGGGGCTTCCTTGCAAACAGTCCCTGTCTCCGATGCACTTCTTAGGCTGTAGCTCCAGGAGCCAAGGGGCTGCTTTTCATAGTCTTGCCCACAGTTGCTCTGTTCTGGCAGAACATAAAGGATAAATGCAAATTTGCAAGCAGGGCCCAGTTTCCCACTCTTCCCACTCTTCTTTAGGAGTATCTGTCAGGTGGACCGCCTCTCTACCACAGATTTCCAAAGCCAGCTGAACTTTCCCACACAGCTCGGTGTTTGTGTAGTTTTGAGCGGAGGCTGACAGTACTTAATGTGGGGCCTCCTCCTGACACTGGTTGTGTGAGGGGTGGGAGAGGGGCCTGATGCTGCCAAATGTGGCTGAGCAGAATGCTGGGATCCCACAACAAAGCTGATGTGCTGATTTCTTTTCTCACTTGCAGGATTATTTTGACATTGTAAAGAATCCCATGGATCTTTCCACCATTAAGCGCAAGTTGGATACCGGGCAATACCAAGAACCCTGGCAGTATGTTGAGGATGTCTGGCTGATGTTTAATAATGCCTGGCTTTATAACCGCAAGACTTCCAGAGTCTACAAATTCTGCACTAAGCTTGCGGAAGTCTTTGAGCAAGAAATTGACCCTGTCATGCAGTCCTTGGGATATTGCTGTGGACGCAAGGTACGTGCACCTTTTTCTTGACTGCAAGCTGGGCGTTCCCTCATTTTGATCACACTGTGCTTGAGGACTCTGGCCATGTGTCACATACAGAGAGGATAAACATGCTTGTTGGAATTGCATTAGGGAGTGCATAATTTCATTTCAGATAGTAAGGTCTGAGCAGGTATTTTGTTTGTCAAACCATGTGGTGGATTTTTGAAAAACAGTTCTATCAGATCCTTAAATATACATTTCACTTAATTAAATGAATGGAAATCTGTTCTACTTAACTGGAATTAGATGAGAGATGTTCTAAGATCCACTATGGAGTACAGTTCAGTACAAAAGGGTGTCTTCTGTGTTCCAACAGCTTCGATAAAAGTACTTACTTTTCATGCCCATATTCGTGGATGGGTTTACTTGGGTGTAGAAATATTCCTGCAGAGCATATTTGGTTGTTTATTTCATTTTGGCACACATCCCCAAAGCAAACATTTTAATGTATTTGCATACTGTTCTACAAAATGGTGCATCAAAAAAGTATAAATGCACTGAACCACAGCTGATGTTGAAGATATTTTAAACACTGATTTCTGTTGTTGCTCAAAAGCCTGTATTTCATCCATTTAGCAGGCAAAGGAAATTCAAGGTGACAAAATTGGAAATGTTTAAAGCAGTAACTTCAGACACCTTAAAGCAATCTTAAAATTCCAAGTTAGTGACTAGTAGCTAGCTCTTAGAATTACTGGACACTTAGATTGTGCTTAAATACCTCAGGGATTGCTCTTTTTATGTTTATTGTATGTATGTTAATTTCTTTTGCAAGTGAAACCTGTAACACCATGTTGCAGTGTGTTTTCACCCTGATAGGGTGTCAGCCGTGCATTGCTCCAGCCCTTTGTGAGCTGTAGTGGCCGGCAGAGAGGCTGAGGAAGATACTGTTATTCTCTCCTTGCCCAGTTTTCCTTTTCCAGATCACACTGAACGTCTGCAGTTCCAGGAGGCCACTGAGCGTACCCAGTTCCTCCAGGCTGTTGGGGTTTTGGAAGGGAAGATGTTCTTCCATATTTAGCACAGACCCTCTTTTGACTCTAGGCCCACTGGCCCTCAACCCACCCAGGTTTGCTGTGAGAAAGGATGAGGATTCTTTTTAGTCAAAATTATGAGTCCACCTTCCAACCAAAGCTTCAAAGATGACTAAGATTTTAAAAAGTAAATTCAACAGTCAACAATCAATTTAAAGCAATAAATTATTTAAAAAGATCACAAATGGTAGAACACCTGTGAAACTTGGAGACACAAGAATAATTTGTACTGTGTGAGGGGTGTGTGTGTGTGTGTGTGTGTATAAGAACTTTGGTTGAAGAGAGCAAATAATTCTACCTGTTTCTTTCTCTTTTGCAGTATGAATTCTCACCTCAGACCTTGTGCTGCTATGGGAAACAACTGTGTACTATTCCCCGGGATGCCGCCTACTACAGTTACCAGAATCGGTAAGTCTTTCTTCTCTTGCTTAGGTCAGAAGCAAAGACCGAGGAGGGCGCTTGGCCCACTTGCCACAGAAATGGCCACCATTTCTCCCAGCCACGTCAGCTCTCTCCACCCATCTCTGTAGTTGCAGACAACTTTCCCCCATGCTGGAATGTGTTATGAGATGTGAAACAAATTGCTCTTGCAATATTTATGTATTTATTAATTTTATTTAATCTGAAGTAACATCTAGAAGTGGTATTTGTTTGGTATGGACTGACCCTCACCTCATTGAAGACTTGAGGTGGTATACAAATAAAATCAATTCCAGAATAACAAGAGCTTATGGAAAATTATTCTGGGATGTTTAAGAAATAACAGAATGGAACAAGGGGTGTGAAATTCAAGGATGGAGTGACCTTAGTTCAGCTGAATTCTAAATTCAGCTTAGTGCTGTGGCTCAATTCTCAAAGCTCCCCCACCCCCGACACACACACCAGTTTCTCACTTTTTGCTTGCTTGGGGCCTACAGTGCTTGTGACCCACTGAGCTGAATGCGGTTCCTCCTCCCTGGGGTGTAGCAGAGGCCCACCTGGACTCCAGAGCCAAGCACCTGGCAGCCCAATAGGCTGCACTCGGTCAGAAGCTCATGTGTAGTGCGGCCTGCCTGGGGGGACCTCTTGAGGCTTGGTTGGCCCACTGCTTACTGGAGTCCTGGAAAGCAGAGCAAGGGAGAGCTAGTAGGCAGGACCTGCTTTGGATCCTATCTGTGTTTATTCCCTTTTCTTGTTCTGTGTTGTTGTTTCTTTCCTGTGCATTGACTGCCACAGCCTGCATTGGTTGCTTCCCTTTGTGTTTCAGTTGATACCTTTTCCAGACATTGTCCCAGGGTTGCCTTGGATGCATAGGATTTTCTTCCTAGCTGACCTAAAAGAGCACTAGGGGCGTGGACTGCCCAAGTGCAGATTTTGTGATGACTTCATGCCTTTTGGCATCCCTTAAAGATGCAAGAAGTGTGGGCTATTCCACTTGAGTTATCTGAAATTGTGCGACAGGCCCCTAGTCAGCTGCAAAGCCTTCATTCCTGACCTGACCTTGTTGTGCGTAATTACACTGTACATGTTTATGGATGTATTAATAAAATACACATAAGTGGCTGGAAGCTGGTCATAAATGCATTTCTGTTAATGGCTTGTCTAGGCTGTGAATGCTGTTTCATTCACAAAGCACTCAACTGAGCAGTGGTCATATTTAACTTAAATTTTTCAGTTCTGAAGATTTTAATATATCTGACTGCTGTCTTAAGTTGAATTGAATAATGGGCAGCCTTAACTCGTTTGGCTGTGGGAGGGTGCCGTTTGGCTGTATTCTTAGGAGCTGCTTGCCTCAGAGTTGAGGCTGGGAACTTGCAGTCCTGCAGCTGTTGTTGGACATCCGCCCAGCTGGTGATGGCCAGGGGTACTGGGGCCTGTGGTCCTGCGCTTCGTGAAGGGCCCAGGTTCCCCACTCCTAGCCTCCAGGGATACTTGCTGATTAAACATGACATGGCTCATGATCAGAGCATCACTTGGCTAGCTGTGGGGCTTTCTTGGGGCAAGAGAGCTTGGAAATGGGGGGCCCTCCTTTGTCCCCAGGGCTGCCTGGAACGGGGCACTGCTAACCTGCGCTTTGCCTTGGCTTTCTGCTCTGTCTTGTCTTGGTGTTTGTGTCTTACTACTACTTCTGTCTGTCTGTGCTGTTTGTCCCCCTCCCTCTTCTCTGATCCTCCCTCCCCCTCTGCACCTTTCCACTGTCCACACTGACCCACCAACCGACCAACCAACAACGCTCCCCCTTCTGCCACGGTGATCGGCCCTGCTCTGATTGGTGCTTCCCTTGCTTGGGTGGCTGTGTGTTTTGATGGACCAGTTCACCCAAATATGGCCTTCTTGCTGACAGGTATCACTTCTGTGAGAGATGCTTTACTGAAATCCAGGGGGAAAACGTTACCCTGGGTGATGACCCTGCCCAGCCGCAAACGTAAGTAATCACACCACTTTAAATAAGTATATTAATCAGCCAAGCATAAGATAATGAGAGAGTGCTTTCAGCCACAGCTTGGGTAGGTCAGACTTAACCAGCAGGAAGGAATGAGGGCACCTGTCACTTCCTGGGCAGTTGCAGCTCTTTCCCTTCACAGCTGACGCAAGAGGGGCATCTGGTGCCAGCAGGAAAACTGACTTGCCCATAAGAGGTAGCAGCTTCCCACTGCCACGCCGCTGCCTCTTTGCCATCATTAGGGCTAAAGGCACAGAGCTGATGCCCTCTTGTTCTTCCAGGGCAGCTGTGAGTACCTCAGAGGAAAGCCAGCTCTGCCATGAGGGCCTTTTTCTTTCTAGCCCCTCCTTTGGGAACAGGCACAGATGCTGCCCTACAGACTCCTGTGAAGAAGCCGACTGTTGCAGTTCTTCGGCAAAGCACCTCACGGGAGCTTCTCAATATTAGCCAGAAACCAGCAGAATGGGAAGGCTGCAGAGTCCAGCCATGCAAAAAGCAGACTACTGGGTTGTAGCATAACCCATCATCCACTAGGTCTGAGCATGGTTGGCTTGGTGCTTCCTAGGAGAGACACTTCCATGCCGCGGCAGGATTTGCTGATGAGTTTCCTATTCACACTATGCAATTACAGTGCTGTCATTCCACTACAGCTGAGAAACCCGGGGTATTTTCAGCCTTGGCGAAGAGCTCTCTGGGTGAGGACTCTGAACACCTCTCCCTCAACTGCCAGTCCCAGAATGGAATGATGGCGCTGTGATTCTGTGGTGTCCGTGGGCCCAGTTCATGCGAGAAGGACCGCGGTTTTCTGCATTGTCTGGAGCAGGAAAGGCAGCACAAGCCCTGCCTGGTTCTGGTCACTGATGGTACTTGACTGTTGTGTCTTTCAGGACATGTCCCAAAACACAAGCACACTGCCTCACACAGGTGCTCTTGTAAGGAAACAGTGCTTATGGTCTGTGGCTGAGGCAGGGCTGTCACTAATTTATTCTGTTTTTCTCTGTCTGCAGAACAATATCAAAAGATCAGTTTGAGAAGAAGAAAAACGATACACTAGATCCAGAGCCGTAAGTGTCAGGTTATCGCCATGTTTAAAAAAACAACAACAACTAAAAGTGCTCTCAAGGCAGCACTTTTGATCTTTTACATAGTTTCCAGACCTTGTGTGGAATTCGTATAGAGGAGTCACTGCTCTCTTGATTTGAAGTAATTGGAACCACGTTCCCTGCCATTTCTCTCTTTACTGAATGTACATATCTAAACCCAAGGTTTTATTTGAAAGATGCCACCTCCAGAATGCCAGAGCCTTTGGAGGCCGCTCACAAAAGTCATTAGAGTACTGCTGTGCGGTTACTAATTTCTGTGCTTCCTTTCCCAGTCAAACATTAATTTGCCTCTTGGGCTTTACGCTTTAATTTCCATCCATAGTTGCAGCATAGCACCATTTCTTTTTGCAGTGGTGAATACAGCTGGCCTAATTAATGATTCGTTGATCTCTAGTTGTTTATTTATTGTTACTCTTTACTGTGGCCTTCCACCATTGTGGTGGTGGTCTGGATGGAAAAAAACATAGCGCAGTCCGCCTCTTCCCCCTTCCAGGGCTGGTTGGGACCTGCTGGTGCCTTTGCCCCATGCTGCCTTTTGGCAAAGCCAGCAGTTCTCCTCACCCATCTGTGTCCTCCTAGTTTTTGACCTGGCTGGCAGGGCACATCTTGCCCACAGGGATCAGGGTTATGGCTGCTTCTGCTGCCCTGGCACTGGAGGCGCCACTCAGCATTGTCAGCATGGAATTGGGAGTCCTGTGTTACAAGGTGTGACATATGTTTTTTGGGGATAGGAAATGGAAGCATAAAGCCATTCCCCTTCTCTCCCTGTGTGAAAATGAGGGTCTCCTGCGTTACTCATTGCAGTTTCTCACACACACACACCTGGCCTTTCCCTGGTTGAAATAAGATCACTGTCTCGGCCTATAACAGCCTGAGCAGGTGGCAAAATGTAGAAGAATTGCCTTTGGGGTTAGTTTGAGACAAAAAGAAGTCTGCGTTTATTTTTCAAACTCTTTTGGGATACTTGGGGGCAACAAAAACCATCTTGGAGTCTCCATGACCTGCCTGTGGCCAGCCCTTCAGCCACCCCGGTCAGCCTAATTATTGCATCTCTGTCACAGTTGTGGCAGCAAGACCCCTTTTTATGTTTCCCAGGGAGCTGGTGGGAAATTAATGCTTTTTGTATGGATGATAACATGGTTAACGTGCTTTCCATGAAAGAGCATTTATACCCCTGTCTTTGAATTTTAGATTTGCTGGTTTTATGTATAATGTTCATGATTATGTGCTCCTGTTATAAATTCTGGATATGGTATGACTTTACCCTCAACACTATACCTACAGCATTGCCTGGGATTTTCTTTTCTTTTAAGAACTCAACAAACTGTCTTCTCCAGTACCTCTGATTTTCCCTATATTTCCCAATGCAATCTGTATTCAGAGTTATTAACATAGAGAGGTTGGGTTCTTGAGGGAACACACTGTCCGCCTCCTCGCTGCTAGGCCTCATCTCCATAGCAACTGCCCTATTTCAGTACTTGTAACTTTTCCCCATATTCCCCAATCCAGTCTGTATTCAGAGTTGTTAACCTAGAAAGTTTTGGTTTCTGAGGGAATACGCTGTCCTCCTCCTTGCTGCTAGGCCTCATTTCCATAGCAGTCAGCCTATGCAAAGCAGACATGGTTGACTGAGGCCCAAGAGTTCTCTCACTGAGAATTCTAAAGGCTCCTCCCTAGACTGCAAACCCCAGGACTCCATAGAATCGTCACAGCCAGCCAATCCTGTGAGGCCTTCTCGCCTCACTCAGCCAATCCTGTGAGGTCTTTGCCTGCCTGATGCAGACAAACAGACAAACTCACAGACAAACACTGACTTTTATATAGTACATCAAATAGCAATATTGAGCAGAACAGCAGAATTCCAGCATTTTAAAATTCAATATACTGCCAAAAAACTTTTTTAATCTTGGAAATTAAAGTTTTGCTGTCTTACTTTCTTGCCTAGTTTTGTGGATTGCAAAGAATGTGGCCGGAAGATGCACCAGATATGTGTCTTACATTATGACATTATTTGGCCCTCAGGGTAAGTGGCCTTGGAAGGCCTAAGGCTTTGCTGTGGTGAATGTTTAACCGATTCTTGAATTGTGTGCCATACAAACGACTTGGAACAAAACCTGGGTTTTTTATACCTCTTGTGTGTGAATAAGAAAAAATTGTTTGAGACACAGATGTGGCTAGCAAAAGCAATATGTAAACGCAGTATTAATAATAACAAGTGCAATGAAAAATACAGAACAGATGAAATGCTACTGACACCGACCAATTAAAGTTGAGTAGGTAAAAACAAGAGTCAAGATAGCAGCTAACGGAGAAAAACCCATAGCAAGAAAACACATCACACCTTGGCAAAGAACCTCTTCCCCTTCACCCCAAAGATCCCAAAGGTGGGCCTTGGCAGGCCTGCTTGGGAGGTGCCTACAAGCCCAGGCAGAGCCCCTGAGAAACCTTCAGTTCCTTCTCCTCCAGCATGACCTGAATGTGGGCAGCCATGGAGAGGGCCTCTCTCTCTCTCTCCCTGAAATCTTGAAACATTCAGATTGCTGAACAGCTGCCACAGAAACTTACAGCCGTAACCAGGACTTTGAATAGGACTCAGCAGCACACGAGGTGGCTGTGAGGCTGGAGCCCGCTACTCCTCCATCGCCATCCCGGCTCAGACTCTTTTCTCACCGCTTGTTAGAGGAACTGAAGAGCATGGGCATTTTTTGAAAGGCAGCCCCGCATCGTGCATCACCCTAGGCGCCGTGAGGGCACATGTCATGTCAGGGGTTATGTGGCTCAGTTGCTGTGCCACACTGGCTGGGACCAAGTCTGTCTTCCAAGCACCTACCAGGAGAGGTAGTGGAGCCTTTGGGTACCCTGAGCTTCCGGCCTCCTGAGCCACGGACCAGGAGTGTAAGCCTCAAGCAATTTGGCGTAGCCATCAGCTTGTTTCCAAGCCCAGTGCAAGGTGTGGTGCTAGCCTTCCAGCACAGACTAGAATGGACTCCTGCCTCAGAGGTTACAGCCATGTGCTTCAGGCCCCGATGCTAGGTGAGGTAGAGATTCCTTGGGGCATCAGAGGCACCACTTCCTCCCAAGTATTGTGCAGATCTGTCTTGAGAGAAGCCACCTAGTAACCGCTTCTCTTACCCTTTTAGATGCCAGGCAGATTCCAGGCCACACAGAGATACCAGTACAGGAAGAGAGCAGGTCTTGAGCTCTGGGGATTTTGTCCTTGCCGCAGAGAGCAGACTCACAGATGCATGCATATGCCCAGAGCCAGTGAGGCAGATGAAGGTCTGCCTTGGCCAGTGCCCTGAATTTAGAGAGAAGGAAATGGGGCATTTGGCAGCTGCTCAGGCAGCGTCTGTGCTGTCCCTCCTTGAGCATCCAAACACCTTTGCCAGCAACCAAGTTGCTGTCCCCCCCGCCCCAACACACACACATGCAGAGGCTTAGTGGCAGAGTTGTTTGCACTGTGGTCCAACAGAGACTTTGGCTGATGGATTGTTTCCAGCAGTGGCCTGCTTTGCTGTGCCAGGGTTTGTAGCTTCCGGAGCCATGTCTTGGCAGGTCCAGCCTCAGCAAGGAGCCCTTCAGCAAGAACCACCTCCATTCCTGCACGATTTGCCCTGATGGCCCCTCCTCGGGCAACTTGGGGATTAATGTGGGCTCTAACCCTTGACGGGTGGCCGGTGGGTAGGGAGGAGCAGCAGTGCCCTATGGAGGAGACTGGGGATTACCCACAGAACATGGAACCTTTTTCTGTGACTGTCACCAGCATCTCTGTTAACATGGGTGCTAGTGGTGGTGGTGGTAAAACAAGCTTGCCCTGACCCACACTTCGTGGTGCTTTTTAGGTTTGTGTGCGACAACTGCTTGAAGAAAACTGGTCGAACCCGCAAAGAAAATAAATTCAGTGCCAAACGTAAGCATGTGACCTATGTGTGCATGGTGGGGAGGAGTGGGCAGAAAGGATTTTCTTCATGTTAGTTCTCTGTGGGTCTCTGCTCACAGCTTTTCAAGAGCCCCACTTCAAAGAAGGGAGACCAAGGCACTTGGTAGGGATGGCAAGGTTTCAGATTGGGCAGAATCCCACAGATCTGCTGTGTTGTGGTATTTGGATGCAGCCATGACCTGACCCTAATAATTTTTATTTGGAAACAAGGCTGTTTGATTTCCATGGAGCTGGTCTTTGAGGTAGCATGCTTCCTTAGGTTTTTAGTCATGTTTGGTTCCTGTATTTAATGTCGGGGGAGGGCTGTGGCTTTGGTATGCTCTCCTCTGCTTCCCCAGACCCGCTTCAACCCTGACTCGTTCTCTTCCCTCCTGCCTTGCAGGGTTGCAGACCACCCGCTTAGGAAACCACTTGGAAGAGAGGGTGAACAAGTTTTTGCGGCGACAGAATCACCCAGAAGCTGGGGAAGTCTTTGTGAGAGTAGTAGCCAGTTCAGATAAAACGGTGGAAGTGAAGCCAGGAATGAAGTCTAGGTGAGTTGTTTGGACTCGCTCCTTTACCAGACGGTGGCATTAGTTACTTCTAATCACTTCCTGTTTGTCATAAGTGAATTTCTGTGTGTACAGTAATGCTGCTTTCAGACCTCTCTGTCCTTATGTCTGGCACCAGCAAGCAGATTCCCCCTCTGCTGAGGGCATGAGAGCCAATCAGGCAAAGGAGCGGGATGTGGGAGTGCTGGGAGGCATTTCCCAGACTCATCCTTCCTAGCTCTCTGTCCTCTTGGGAAGATCCAGGATCTGTTTTGCACCAAGCACAATGCCTAAACCACTTTGCCCTTAGAAACCTTTTCCCCAAGATTCAAAGGAGTCGCTGTAGGCAAGCAGATTTATATACAGTGTCAAAATCATAGAGCCACAGAATTTGTAGGGGCCTCATAAGCTGTTGAATCAACCTCTCATCACCATGTGGAGCACCTCAGCAGCAAGTGACTGTCAAGCCTCTTCTGGAAGATGCTCAAAGAAGAGTTCCCACCACCTCCCTGGGTCATTGGCTCCATTACCTAACTGCTTTTGCCATCAAGAAGTTCCTTCTTCCAGTGTTCAGCTGAAATTTATCCTCCTGTAACTTAAAACCTTTAGATTTGGTCTTACTCTCTGGGACAGCGGAGAACAGGCCTGCCCCCTTTTCTCTGTGATAGCCCTTGAGATATTTAAGGAGTGCAGTCAAATCACCCCCTCAGTCTTCTCTTCAGCAGACTGAACAAATCTAGCTCCTTCAACCTGTTCTGAGATGTTTTGCTCTCGAAGCTTCTTATCGTCCCTGTTGCCCTTCTCTGAACCTGCGCCAGCATGTCCATATACTTCTTAAAATCTCATCGTAGCCCATGTGACCAGTGTTCTGTGACCAAGGTCTTAGCCTTTCTGGTGCCATGGGACTTACTTTCTCTGTTTTACAAGAATAACTCTGTGTTCCCAGGAGAGAGACATCTTACATTTAATGCTTCCGCTACTTACATGCCAGGATTTCTTCTTCTGATTTTACTGATCTCCCCACCCTATTTCAGCTCCATCTTCAAATGGTGCTCTGACAGCTCTCTTTCCTGCAGGTTTGTCGATTCACGGGAAATGGCTGAGGCGTTTCCATATCGGACAAAGGCTCTCTTTGCATTTGAAGAGATCGATGGGGTGGACGTGTGTTTCTTTGGCATGCATGTGCAGGAGTATGGCTGGGACTGCCCCCCTCCGAACACCAGGTATGCCCACATTGTTTTGGGAGGCTGCAAGAGGGAAATACAGCAGAGGGAGGCTGCTCTGGAGTTTTCTCTGTTCCTGGTTTTGGTGTTAATCCTCCTGCTCTATTACTTTGGTCGCATCTTTCTCTTAGCAGCACAGTTTCTCCCTGTGGTGGTATTCCCAGAAAACTGAGTTGCTGTGATCTATATGCAGTTCATCTCTACGTTTTACCTAAAATTGTGGGCCTATTGAGTTTGATCATATGTGGGCCTATATGCAACAGCTCTTTTCTGAGATAAATATTGAAATCTTTGCTTGCTTTTGGGAGCAGCTGCACAGCTCTGAAGCAGAAGTACAGAAACCTCTTAGAAATTAGCAGGCTTGTGGTTCCCACACAGCTCAGCATTTCCCACCACTGGGCTTTTTCCGCCCGACAGGAAAAGCCTGCTGCCAAGGAAACCTGTCCAGCCGTGCCTTCCCCTCTCTCCTCACACCATGCTGTAAACATTCACCTGATGTGTTGGAGCATTCACATGAATAACTACTTACAAAGACATCACAGTCAGCTGTGGAGAGATGTCTTCTCTATGCATAATTTGGAGACAGAGTTATGTTCTGATAAAGAATTTGCTCAGTTTACCATGTTTGGGGCTGTTTAACTTAGAAGGAAAGGTAATAACAGGGCAATAGAGTAGAACAATATGAAACTGTGGAAGTTGCGGAGAAAGGAGATACCAGTGCTAATCTTCTGATGGCAGAAGATCCAAGGCAGAAAGGAAAAAGAAGTTTCCCCTTCACGCACTACTTTGTTGAATTCCAAGAGCTATGGGATTCAGTGCCACAAGAACGGCCAGCTTAGGTTGCTTTGAAAAGGGATTGAATATGGCTTCTCCGCCTTTTGGCTAAGATCAAGTGTAGAAAATGGATTGAATAAGCTTATGAAGATGAGGTTATCACTGGTTGCCAGTCATGGTTGGAGGGGAAGTATGCCTGTGTTCATCTGTTGCCAAGGAGCCTAAAGGGAGGGTGCAGTTGCAACCATGTTCCTCAGGTGGGGTTCCCATAAGTAGCTTTCCCTGGCCACCACATGAACATAATGCTGAGCTACCTATCAGCCTGATCCAGCACAGCTCCTTGCATCTTCTTGCATTTCTTTTCTTTCTGTATGCAGCAGTCAGAAAGCTCTTATTTCTAATTGGCCGTTGACTGGAGATGAGACCACTAGTTTGTCGGGGAGAAATCTGGCAGAGACCACAACGTTCTCAGGGAGGGATCTTTCCGTCCCTGCTGGAAGGTGCTGCACTGCTCCGCCGACAGTGTAAGGGCTCTGATGCTGAACTGGAGCCATTTCCTTTGCTGAGTCCCTTCTTCCTCTTTTCCCACAGGCGAGTCTACATCTCCTACTTAGACAGTATTCATTTCTTCCGCCCAAGATGCCTCCGGACTGCTGTTTATCATGAGATCCTTATTGGGTACCTGGAATATGTAAAAAAATTGGGGTGAGTGTCCTGTTGAGCAGTCTCCTAGTGCCTCTGCCTCCTCCTGTCGTGCTAATTACCACATGGGAAAGAGGCAGCTGGCAAGGATTCAGTGATATCGCTGCAAATGGAATTGTTCTGCATGAGGGCAAGAGAAGACAAGGACCAAACCTGAATCTCAGGGGGTTGGAGTTTGCTTGTTTACAGAACTTTTCACTATTCAAAGCAGTGGTCCGTGAACCACTGCTAGTGCATGAACTGTTGGCTACTGGGCTGCAAATTTCCAGGAAAGAAAAAAAAAACAGTAATTTGTGGGCACAGATATGGTGCCAGGCCCTGGCACGTTGAGGGGAAAATGCAGCCAGTCCCCCAAACCAGACAACTTTGCAGCAGGGCCTGTCTTCCTAAGGGGACCATTGTCAACACACATATAGGCCCCAAAGGCTGGGCAAGTAAGAAGCAAAGGTGGTCTGGGACATCCTCCCCTGTTCACACATTCCCTCTTCCTGCCTGCGCCTTTTCTAACACTCTGTCATACAGGGAAGAAAGTGATGGTTCTGGGATCAGCCACGCTAGGAGACACATGTTCCTGACTTTTAGGTGCGCGTGTGTGTGCGCATGCACACAAGCTTACTCTCTCCTGCCTCCATTTTGTTTTCCTGGCAGAGATCCAGGAAGCAGAAGGTGGGGAATGAGTGGGCACTGTCTGTAGGCACCCATGAGTGGGCGGCCAGGGCAGTCGCAGGGTCATCCTTTGAAAATGCAACGCCCTGGACTTAGCCTGCCTGTTGCGCTCTCCCTCCTTGTGGCTGGGCTGCGGAAGGAGGGGAGGGGGGGAACACCTGAGAAACGGAGATGGCTGGCAGAGCAGCTTCAGTCAGTGTTTATTTGACTATGGGTGCTCCTCGGTCGACTAAGTGGTAGGAAAGGCATCTCAGTTTGCGGTACGAAGTGAAATGCAAAGCCATGCTCTGAAGAGATGTGGGTAAAGAGGTGGTGGCTGTAGCTGTGCCCTTGCCTCTCACCGGAGGAGCCTTCCTGCTCAGCCGCCGGGCAGCCAGCTCCTTGCACCAGCTGCTATTGTTATTTCAGGAAGGTGACGTGCAGAACCATCCGTGGCTGTTGCCCTGGGGCTCTGCTCCTGAGCCTCTGAAAGAACTCACCCTTTTTTCAGGGAAGGCCTCTTGACCAAAGCTGCCTCTGTCCCCACCCTTCTCTGCATGTTGGTCCCAGCTGTGAAAAACGTCAAGGAGGGGCTCTGCCTGCTTGCCCTCCTGTTCTTCTGCAGGGTTCAGAGGACAGGGGAGCCAGGCATGAAGTAGGAAGGCCTGCCCTCCACTTCCATGGGGAAAGGGCTTAACCAGAAGACTTTTGCTTTTGCGGAACATGCAGGTATGTGACTGGCCACATCTGGGCCTGCCCGCCAAGCGAAGGGGACGACTACATCTTCCACTGCCATCCTCCTGACCAGAAGATCCCCAAGCCAAAGCGCCTGCAGGAGTGGTACAAGAAGATGCTGGACAAGGCCTTCGCGGAGCGGATCATTCATGACTACAAGGTGAGGGCTGCCAGGTCACCTGGGCACCAGTCACTGCGTTCTTTGGCCTGCTGGCCCTGCACTGCAGGGAGGCCACTGGGCCTCTCCCGCTCCCTGCCTGACACGGCTGAGGCCCATTGAGCTCAGAAATGCGGTTTCTCTCCAGGATATCTTCAAACAAGCAACGGAGGATCGGCTGACAAGCGCCAAGGAGCTGCCCTACTTTGAGGGTGACTTCTGGCCTAACGTGCTGGAAGAGAGTATCAAGGAGCTTGAGCAGGAAGAGGAGGAGAGGAAGAAGGAAGAGAGCACGGCTGCAGGCGAAACCACAGAGGTAACTGAGCCCGGGTGCTTCAGGGAGGGCGGAGCATGTTGCCGGTTGGGGGACGAGGCGGGGCATGTCTCCCCCAGTCTCTGCGGCAGAGTGGAGGTCCTGATCCATCCCCCTGCCCTTGTCTGCTGAATCAGGCAGGGAAAAGAGAGATTTCTGAGATGGGAGAGCAAAGAGAGTAGAGATTCTTGGGCTCAGCAGCAGCAGCGGTGGTGGCAGCGGTGGAGCCATGAGTAAAGGGCCAGTGCCACCACCTCTGGGGCGCTTCCTTTCTTGCAAGGCAGGGGGAGGCCTATGTGTGACATCCAGGGGACACCTGTGCTTTGTTCAGGGATCCTATGGGTTGGCTGCTGTTTTCTTCCCAAGAACAGAATCAGCATTATTTTAAGAGGTACAGTGGCTTCAGCCAGAAAGAGTAGCTATTGCTTAGTTCCGTGGAGAATTACAAAAGCAAAAACATCCAGGAGTTATCTGTGTGTATTCTTTAAAAACATGGAGTGGGTTATGCCTGGATAACCCCAAGGGCTCAGTTTGGTCTCCTGTGCCCAAACGGCCGAGTGGGATGGGACTCCGAGGCAGAGCCGCTGAGCAGCCTCCTCGCTGGTGTCTTGGCAGGGTAGCCAGGGCGACCAAAAGAATGCCAAGAAGAAAAACAACAGCAAGAAGACCAACAAGAATAAGAGCAGCATCAGCAGAGCCAACAAGAAGAAGCCAGCCGTGCCAAACGTCTCCAATGACCTCTCGCAGAAGCTCTATGCCACCATGGAAAAGCACAAGGAGGTACGTGGGCAGGTCTGCCCATCTGGCTCCGCCCCCATCACCCCGGTGGGTCAAGCCAGAAGATGAGGCCCAAGGGGGTCCTGAGCAGGTCCAGAGAGGCTGCACGGCACCAGTGCAGCCGCCAGGGAGTCCTCTCCGGGGCCTATCTCCTTTGGGGCCCTTCCCTTCAGTCCGCTGGCCGGCCAGCCTTGGAGTCACTTAACAGGTTTATTTATTTTCGATGCACAGCTTGCTGAAACTCGTGAAAGCTTAGGTAAAAAGGCGCTCATAGAAAAACTGTCATATCACAAAACATTGAAACAGATTATGTTCTAAGACACAGATGAGCTGTGCTCTGAAAAAGTGGACTAGAGTCCACAAAAACGTCAGCTGGGAAAAAAAATGGGTGGTCTTTAAGATGCCAGAAGATCCCCCCTCCAATTTTGAGGACGAAGTGGTTGTAATCTGCAGGTTTGGGAGCAGCCCAAATTCACTTGCCCTGAGAAGGGACCCAAAGGAAGGCCAGCTGACTACTGTTCATATGCTGACTGGTCCCTCTGCCCATGCCCCCCCCACAGGTCTTCTTTGTGATCCACCTGCACGCCGGCCCCGTCATCAACACTCTGCCCCCCATCGTGGATCCTGATCCGCTGCTGAGCTGCGACCTGATGGACGGTCGCGATGCTTTCCTCACTCTGGCCCGGGACAAGCACTGGGAGTTCTCCTCCTTGCGCCGCTCCAAATGGTCCACCCTCTGTATGCTGGTGGAGCTCCACACCCAGGGGCAGGACCGCTTTGTCTACACCTGCAATGAATGCAAGCACCACGTGGAGACTCGATGGCACTGCACAGTCTGTGAGGTGGGTGTCGGCAAGAGTGGGGGGACACAGTGTGCCCCATGCAGGCAGTTCCAGGCGCTGTCAGCATTTCCTTTGCTGCTTTCTTCCACACCGTGAAATACGTGGGTGGGAGGCCCAGAGACATGAGAGAGTAGGCTTGACGGTACGGTTTTGTGGCTGAACAGGGAGTGCTCTGGAAGATCTTGCCACCTGAGGTGACCACCCCCGTCCCCAGTATTCCCTTCTGTAGTGTTCAGTTCACAAAGACCTCAGTTGTTCTCCTACTCTAGGGAATGTCTGAGCATCTCCCTGGCTTAGACTGCCTGCTGTAGTTGTAGCAAGGCAGCTCATGGGCTTTCTTTGCTTACACAGTTGTGATTTTGCGAACTGACTGGCAGATGACTGGCAGAAACAAACCTGTATTTTAGTGAGAGAGGGGCAGCTGAATCTCAGGCTCAGTTCTAGGGATGGGGCCACTGGGGCTACAGCTGGATCTAATTTGAGGTGACTGAGTGTGTCATAGGCTCCAAGGTCTGAGAACAAAGGAGCCCCCCAGCCACCTCGTCCTTGAGAGGATGGACATAGCTGAGCCTCATTTTGTTGCTACATGTGCCCCTGGGACACGGCTCACCTCCTGCCCCCCCTCTCCCCCCCATTCCCTTCTGTTTTCCAGGATTATGACCTCTGCATCAATTGCTACAACACCAAGAGCCATGAACACAAGATGGTCAAGTGGGGCCTGGGCCTGGATGACGACAGCAACAGCCAGGGCGAGCAGCAGTCCAAAAGCCCCCAGGAGTCGCGCCGGCTGAGCATCCAGCGCTGCATCCAGTCCCTGGTCCACGCCTGCCAGTGCCGCAACGCCAACTGCTCGCTGCCCTCCTGCCAAAAGATGAAGCGGGTCGTCCAGCACACCAAGGGCTGCAAGCGCAAAACCAACGGGGGCTGCCCGGTGTGCAAGCAGCTGATTGCCCTGTGCTGCTACCACGCCAAGCACTGCCAGGAGAACAAGTGCCCAGTGCCCTTCTGCCTCAACATCAAACACAAGCTGCGCCAGCAGCAGATCCAGCACCGGCTCCAGCAGGCCCAGCTCATGCGCCGACGGATGGCCACCATGACCACCCGCAACGTGCCTCAGCAAAGTTTGCCTTCTCCTACCTCAGCCACACCCGGGACCCCCACCCAGCAGCCAAGCACCCCGCAGACCCCTCAGCCCCCACCCCAGCCGTCCCCCGTCAGCATGTCTACGGCAGGCTTCCCTGGCGGAGCCAGAACTCAAGCTCCTCTCCCGCCGCCACCGCTTCCTGCCCCTGTTTCAGCAGGCAAGCCTGCCACCCAGGTGCCTGCCCCCCCACCACCCACCCAGCCGCCCCCCGGGGCTGTGGAAGCGGCGCGGCAGATCGAGATTGAAGCTGCGCAGCAGCAGCAGCAGCAGCAGCAGCTCTACCGGGTCAGCAGCAATGGCTTGCCCCCAGGTCGCGTCGGCATGGTGAGTCCGGCAGCAGTCGGAGCCATGAATCCTCTCCAGCAGCCGCCGCCGCAACCGCCGCCACCACCAGTCAGCCTGAACGTGGCCAGGACTGGACCAGCCAGCAGCGGCCAAGTGATGCCCAGCATGGGGCCTGGGCAGTGGCCCACAGCTCCTCCCTCCATGGCCCAGCCGCCCTCCCTGCAGGCAGGCATGCCGCGGCCAGTCATGCCGATGCAAGCGTCTCAGCAGGCGGTGGCGGGCTCCCGGATGCCTGGCGTGCAGCCACCCCCCACCCGCAGCATCGCCCCCAACGCTTTGCACGAGCTGCTGCGGACCTTGAAGTCCCCCAGCTCCCCTCAGCAGCAGCAGCAGGTGCTGAACATCCTGAAGTCCAACCCGCAGCTCATGGCCGCTTTCATCAAGCAGAGAACAGCCAAGTATGTGGCCAGCCAGCCGGGCCTCCAGCAGCCCCAGGCGACCCTCCAGCAGCCACAGCCGGCACCGGCACCGCCACCACCTCAGGCGACACCAGCGGGGCTCCACACTCAGCCCGGCTTGCAAAGTGTGAGTGCCATGCAGGCGGGGGTCCCACGGCCAGGCGCCCCACCTCAGCAGCCAGGAATGGGGGCCCTGAACGCCCAAGGCCAGGCCATCGGCATTATGAGCCCCGCCAGCCACAGCCCCAGCATGGCCACCATGAGCCCCCAGTACAGGGAGATCCTGAGGAGGCAGCTGCTTCAGCAGCAGCAACAGCAACAGCAGCAGGGCAGTGCAGGGCTGGCTGCCCACAATCAGTTCCAGCAGCCGCCTGGCCCCGTGGGCTACTCGCAAGCAGCCATGCAGCAGCAGCAGCAGCAGCATCGAATGCAGCAGCAGCAGCAGCATCTGTCCCTGCAGGCGGCGGCAGCAGCAGCCGGGGCAATGGGCCCAATGGCTCAAATGGGTCAGTTGAACTCTCTGGGGCAGCCTGGCGTGGGAGCAGAGGGCAGCCCCAGCCTCCAACAGGCCCTCCAGCAGCGCATTCTCCAGCAGCAGCAGCAGCAGCAGCAGATGAAGCCGCAGATGGGCTCCCCCGGGCACCCCAACCCCATGAGCCCCCAGCAGCACCTGCTCCCGGGACAGCCACCAGCCCCGCACCTCCCTGGCCAGCCGCTGGGTGCCTCCCTCAGCAGCCAGGTGCGGTCGCCAGCCCCCGTCCAGTCCCCCCGCCCCCAGTCCCAACCCCCACATTCCAGCCCGTCCCCTCGGATACAGCCCCAGCCCTCCCCTCACCATGCCTCGCCCCAGACTGGCTCCCCGCACCCGGGGCTGGCGGGCCCTCTGGCCAGCTCCTTGGACCAGGGCCACTTGGGCAACCCCGAGCAGAGTGCAATGCTTCCCCAGCTCAACCCCCCCAGCAGGAATGTCTTGCCCAGTGAGTTATCCCTGGTGGGCGACACTACAGGAGGAGACACGCTGGAGAAGTTTGTGGAGGGCTTGTAGCAGCTTTGGAGCATCCCTCCTCCAGCTCCCTGGACCTTTTGTACTGAAAATACAGACCTCTCCCTTGAGTAAGCCCTAGATGGGACTGCTTCATCCTACGCCCGTGGAAAGGATGGATTGCTGTTTAAAAACAAAGAATATATATTTTTTTGTTAAAGCCAGCCAGGTGTGGTTAAAATATCTGGTCTCTTTTTGTTGTTCTTGTTGTGGGTTTTTTTTTAAAGTTTTGTTGTCACTGTTGACTTTTGCTTTTTTTTAAAAGGGGAAAAGTAAGTCCATTATATTCATATTTTATTTGTATTTTCAAGACTAAACATTTGTGTTTAACAGAGAAGAAATAATATCCAGAACTGTTTCCTGAAATAATGGAACATCCTAATGTGTCCTAACTTTCCAACATTTGACAGAATTTTTTTCCTGTTCTGTACTGAACTCTGCAGGTTATTTGAAGTATTATTATTGCCCTTGAAAAGCTAGGAAGTGGCTCTTTTACACACACACACGCACGCACGCACACGCAGCCTGTGTTGCAGATGTAGAACTTACTGCTTTGTTTCTCTGATAAAACTAGTTTTGGATTTACACAAAAAAGAAAAGAAAAGAAAGAAGAAGGATGATCACTTCCTAGCCCATACGTATTTTAACAGGGAAGAAGTATATTCTTTTCTTTGGTTCTTTGATGCTAAACTTGAAATGAGGAAAAGCAATTATATTGTAAATCATGCAAGCTCTAAAATTCCTATAAATATTAAAAAAAAAACCTCAAGATTCAATCACTGTATAGAATGGGGGTAAACAAACTCATTTCTTACTTCTCTAGCATATTGTTAAATAAACGGTGTGCAACAGACAAAGAGGGTGGTCCTTCTTGAATTCATGTACATGGTATTAACTTAGTGTTTGGATTTTTTTTGTTATGAAAAACGCTGTTTTCAACATTGTATTTGGACTATGCATGTCTTTTTTCCATTGTATATATAGTATTGCTTAAAAGTGATATAAATTACTGAAGTTTTTAACATGTACTCTGTTCTTTAAAATTCATGTAAGAATGTTTAAGGTTTTTATTTTGTTTACACACACGCACACACATTTATATATCTATAAATCATGCTCTTTCTAAGATACGGCTGGTTCATCGCCGTGGTCGCTTACTTGCCAGCACTTCTGGTTGGATGCCTTCTGTGCACATAAGCCATAAAAAAAAGTACGGAAGTGTTTAAGGTTTCCCATTAATTTAATATTTGGAGCTTTACAAGTGTTAACTAGACTAGATTATTAACCATTGTGGGACTGACTTAAATTTTTTTTTTGAAGAATCAGGCTCATCAGTGGGAAATAAGGAATTACTTGCAGGTGAATTTCCTTGAGCCCAAGGCAAGTTTGTTCTGTAAAAAGTCCAGGTAGAGAATTGGTTTTCTGTGCATCTGCTGTGAAGAACTGGTGACCTCTTCCCTCTCTTTGCTTTGGGGCTGGACAGGCCACTCTCTTGGCATGACAGCATCTTTTCCTGATGCAGTGCCCTCCAGATGTACCTCACACTGAGGTGGCATTTACTGTCCAACGTCTCTGGACAGCAAGGGGGCTTCGACCTGCGAGCATGCAGCCATAGTGAGCCTCTGGTTCTGCCCCACTTTAACAGCCAAAGGTTAATCTTTTGCTGTTGCTGCTGCTGCTGTTAGAAAATACGTAAGAGTCCTTCACTGCTATGAAGTTGGGTCTGGCTGGCTTGGGTTTGTAACTAAATAAGGTGCTTCCTTCAGTTGTTGTTGTTGTTATTGTTGTTTGTGGGGGAAACCCTCAGAGAACAGTAGTCTGTTAGATGTTCTGCTCTTTAGATGATCTGTGCTTAAAACATCCGCAGCTCAAAATTTCACAGCTTTTGCTCTTTCCCCTCAAACAAGCCTTCAGCAAGAAGTCCTGTCTGGGCTGCAGCCAGTTAGTAGAAGCCCCAGGACATGTCTGAGAAAGGATGGGACAGCCCTAATGCTGTGTTGTGCTATGTAGGTGCAAAAAAACCAAAAAAAAAAAAAACCCCAACCCAAACCGACTTATACTTGTGATCAAAAGGGAATTTGAAATGTGCATGTTTTTAATAAAGCTGCTAAAAATGCTTGACAGATGATGCCACGTGTCTCAGTGCCCCGTTAGCTCATGAAGAGACTTGCTATTTTAATGTCTGAAGCTATATGCACTGAGAGGCATTTTGGGACAAGGTGCAGATTACACAATTTTTTCCTAAGGAGTGTTTCCCACGCCAGAGTGTCCAAGCATCCAGCCAGTTAAGCATTTCTACAAATGCACTGAGCCTTCGTTTTTAATGCTGTCTGAGCTATGTGGCTGTGGGGGCTTTGGGCCCGTGAGCATCATTGTGTTTTCTGTGCTGACCAGTGGCTGGCTCTCTTCCCAATCATTGGATAGCTTATGTGTATTGAGTGGCTTCCTTCTGTGTCACTTTGTCTTATTTTCTCTCCATTTTAATTGCTTCTGCAGTCATAACTACACACCAGCCCTCTGTGGAGCTCAGCAGGCCGTGCCTTTGGGTGTAGTGCCCCAAAAAGTAGCCCACCTCTGCTATTGGAAGAAAGAGTTCCTTGCTTTTTTTCTTCTCTACAGGTCTTGCATTGCCAGTGTCAGTAAAAGCATGCCAGCAGAAGTGGGTAGAGAGGCAGCATGGTATAGTGGTGTGACTGCTAGATTATGATCCTGGAGACTAGGGCTTCGTTTCCTTGCTCAGCCAGGGAAACCCACTGGGTGACAGTGGACATGCTACACTCTTGAGGAGCGCAAGAGCAAAGCCCCCTCTGAATAAATCTTGCCAAGAAAATCCCAGAATAGTTCATCTCAGGGTCTCTGTAAGCCATGAACAATTTAAAGGGTTTATGACTGACTGGGGCAGCTCAGCAAGGTGACGGAGAGCGGTTGTCTAGAATCACAGGAGCAGCCAAAAGACAACTCATTCTAATGTTGGATTAAGCCCAGCGCTCCTCTTTAGGCTTGGTCTACCTCAAGCCTTGGGGAGAGGTGAGTAGTAAATAAAATCTATATTATTATTATTGGGGAAGATGCAGAGCCATTCAAGAGAAACTGCCCACTTGTGTGCTCCTTATGCAGGCCACTGCAGAAGTCTGGATTTTTTACTCTCTTCTTAAAATGAATGTACAGAGAATATTTGTGTTATTTTCAAAAGGGAGTAAGTAGCTCTGTGGGTGATCGTCTGGTGGAATTGAGATTTCTGTCTCAGAAAGGTGGTGGGCAGCTCTGCTTTCTGCGAGACTCTTAATTTGTGGGTTGTGATGGGTGAGCTGAATTCTGGATCCCCCACAACAGCATAAAGAAGACACACTTCCATTCTCCATGGGATCTAGAAACTACCATTTTCCAGCATCCTGACTTTATGCTTCACTTCTTACACTAGCCTGCCTCTAGAACATGTTTTTCAAGTCTGAATGTCACATTGGGAAACAGTTTTTATTACAGACAAGAACAGTAAACCTGAATAAAATTATTTCAAGCTCCTGTATACAGGCGAGAAAGATTAGAGGTTTTTAGGAAACCAAAGTGCTACACAGTTGAAGCCGGACAACCCAAATTCCATAGCTAGTCACACCAGACAGACACAGTGCACAAGAGGTATCTAGGCTCCTTCATTAAGGTACTCTTAGGCTCTGTATCCAAAGATCTGAGAGCTCAGAGGGAGGGAACCTTAGGCAAAACTCAGCACCAGAAAAGCATCTGTTCAAGATGGCACAGGTCATGGCATCAGCTGGTCTCCATGAGACCAGCAGACTGGAGCCAAGGAAGACCCCAAGCAGAAAGGGAGAAAAACGTGAGCATATTGAGGCCCCATCACAGCCAGCAAAAAGTAACTCAGCACCGCCGCTGCTGCCTCTCCTGCCTTCTGGTCTGCTGGGAGTGCTGATGCTTTTCTCTCCGTGCTTCTGCAGTGGTGAAGGTAATGCAGTGAGTGTCTAGGAGGTCCAAAAGCTTGCCCAGAGCAATCCTGATGCCATTTTGCTTCAGCTCTGCCTGCAGCACAGCCAGTTCAATTGGCTGGTACAGCAAGATCTGGCGGCAAAGATCCGGTGTGGAATGAATGTAGTGCCGAAAGGCCTCCAGCTTGCTTTCCTCGCGGGCTGCTGCCTGAGAGACTGGCACGAGCACCTCTGCCGCCTCCTCGGCAACCAGCAACCTGGTCTCAAATTCAGTCGAACTAGGAAAGGAGGAGAAAGGAAGCATTAGACCAGCCAACTCACCCTACAACAGCCCTTCTCCAGCTGCTGTGAAACTCTGGGAAAAGCCAGGTGCTGCCCAGAGGGCTCTTCTGCCACCAGCTCTCTCCAGCTTCCTACCCTGCCACTTTGTCATGGTTTTTGCTTTAGAACCAGGACTCCTCCTGCCATCTAAAAAAAGATGACTCAAAAAGAGATTGCAGAAAAGTAGTTCGGATGCCAGCCACTCATGGGGGGGGCTTCAGAGCCCCTTCCCCAGAGCAGAAAAAATAGAATGCAGTGAGAGAGGAACAGCAGCTTCATTGGGTAAGGGAAGCTATCTTTCTTAGCACAGTCCCTGGAGACTGCCTTAGCACAGAATTGCTCCCGCCCTGAAAGGTGGCAGAACCTACCTGGAGAAAAGAGCAGAGAGGCAGGTAGGCCCAAGTACACCACCCCATACCTGTGGTATAGCGCCGAAGACTCACTGCCAGTGACAGAGGATCCAGTGGACTCCTGGGAAGCTAGTGAAGAGAAATGGAGACTCTCATTGCCAGCAACACATCCAAGGGCAAGTCCAGCTGCAGGCAAATCTGTCCCCCACTTTGACTGCTCTGACCCGCCCGGAAAATCATACAGTTTGGCCCCCTGAGCACCCCCTCGACACAGGTCTCTGGAGCAGACTGTCCACTGGCTCTCTTGGAGAGTCTGAGCTGGATGATGCCACGGAGCTCTTCCCGTGGACTCGGTGCCCCTCCCTGGGTGGGTGAACTGAAATATCTCCTTCAGCTTTAAGACCATCTGGTGCTTCGGAAGGGCCCGAACTCCAAATCTAGGAAGGAAAAGCAGATGGTCAGCACAGCAACTCTTCCGCACCAGTGATTCGGGTGGCTGCGGGGGAGCCAGCTCCCATCCTGGGAGGACCAACCTCTTCAGCTCCTTTTTCAGCTCAGGGGTTGCCATTACTGAGTAGGAGGGCATCGGGGTGAGTGGAGTCACAGGCAGCAGCCCCTCCTGGAGCTGGCACGCAGGAAGGTCTGCGGCAGAAGAAATTGGACACAACCCCATGAGTCCCCAAAGGTAACAACAGACCAAGGGCGCCAGGCAGGCTGCACTCTGATGGCACAGGAGATGGTACAGCCAACCAAGGCTGGCAACCCAAAGGGACACAAGACTTCTTGATCAGGAGGAGGACGCACCCCCACAATACAGAGGCTGTTTCCGAAGCCAGAGCAGTGCCGTTTCAGAGCCTGGCACAAGGCCCCACCCAAAAGCAGAGGCTCATCAGTCATCACACTGCCTCTGCCATGAGAACCATGCCCCTCTGTAGAAACACGCAGAGGGCTCCGCAGCGCGATCAGGCTCAACCACCACCTGGCATCTGACCCTGCACGTGAGGTGCCCCTCTTAGAAGCCCTAGATGTTCTGGCCTTCAGGCCATAAGGAGGGAAACTTGCAGCTCCCAAGGGTTGTTACCTTGGCCCCAACGACCACACAAAAAGAGAATCTGGCTGCCTCCCAAATTCCTTCCTACTCTCTGCCCCACCCTACCCATGACGGCAGGAACTTACCGGGTGTCCTCTGTGCTGGGGCAACAGGAGGAGATGGCGTCCTCTGGGTGAGAGGAAGGATGTTGCTGCCATCAGAGTCCTCTCTGGCCCCACCTGTCCAACCTTGCCCCTCAGGCCATGCAGCAGCCATCCCTTCCGAGCCAGGCATGAGACCTCCCGCTGCAGGGCACCCGCCTTCAGCTTCCACAGATTGGGGACGACTCCCCTGTTGGCTGCCAGCACCCTCGCCCACTGCCGCTGTCCCCACAGCTCTCTGCCAAACCGGTGCGCTCTCTTCCACCAGTGATTCTTCCTCCTCGCTGTCATCCACGACCACCACTTCATCCTGGAGGCAAGGAGTGCTGCTCCAGACTCCACTGCCAGGCCAGGGGGTGGGCGAGGGCAGAGGCACACAGGCAAGGGGAAGGGGATCCCTTGGAGACCTCGCTGAGCTCTCTCCTTTCCGCTGCTGCCCTTCAGGCCCAGGCACAATGCCCTGGGTGGCCTTGCGGGGCAGGGGAGTGTCTGGCACCAGCGTCTTCCTTCCTTTGCCAACTCCCTCTTCCTCGTCACTGCTACTCAGCTGCAACGGTTCTTGGCTCTTCCCCGGGGAACAAGTGAGCCTCCAGAGCAGCCCAGCCTCCCTCCCATCCCCCTCACCAAAGCCCCACTGCAGAAGTGGGGATGGGCCCTGGCAACTGGAGACCCCCGAGAATTGCCCAGAGATGCCTGGCCCTCCCACAGAAGCTCTAACCTCTCCCTCTTCATCAGAATCCAGCACCACAACTGGGGCCCCATCTGGATTTCCAGATAAAGACCTTTTACCACACAGGGGCTGCCCTTGGCCAGTGCAAGGCACTTCTGGAACAGTCTGAGAAAATCCCATCTTGGTTGGGCCTGGCAAAGAGGGAGATGAAGGCAGATCATGGGCACACAGCGGGTGGCTCCTGGGCCAGGCCGTCCTCTGCTGAGGAGATGACATTAGAACTGATTTCCCAGGGAGCCCAGCCAGCTCAGGAGAATGTTCCCTGGGGACCACTTTCCACACTGGCTGGAGGGACTTTCTAGTGGAGGCACCGCTCCTGACCCCACTTGGCTCCAGGGAACATCCCCTGCCTCCTGCAAGCGAGGCCAAGCTCTCCAGACAACCGTCCTGCACAGAAGTCTCCTTGCGGTCGTCAAAGGCCTGCCACAGCTGCCCGCTCCTCCTCTCCTCAGCACCTTGCTGCTGCTTGGGAGGAACCCTCTGTGACCCTCCTTCCTGGCTGGCACGGAGGAGGCCGGGAAAGGTGAGGATCTCCAGGCCAGCAGAAGTTCCGGGGGCTACTACAGCAGGGTCTTCCAGCCCCTCCCACTTTCCTTCTTGGCTCTGCTTGCCCTTGCTGCAGCCTTCCTCTTCTTCTTCCTCCTCCCTCCTAGCTCGAGCAGCAAACAGACGCTGGGTGGCAGCAAACTCATAGATCTCTTCTAGTTCTTCTTCTCCCACAGCCTCACTGCTATTTCTCTCTTGGTGGGGAAGCTTTCCAGAAGGCTCTTCGTCCTCAGCTAGCCACATGGACTCCAAAAGTTCCTCAAAAGCCTCGGCATTGTCCTCCACACCACCACCACCATCACCACAACTGCCGCTGCTATTCTCTGTTTCTCCAGACACCCTGAGACCACAGTAAGTTCCACACAGAGCAGCCAGATCCAACACTCCGAACCTGCAACAACACAGGTGCAAATGCTCCTTGCACGTGCCCTTCCATGGCTGTCTGGGAGCTGCAAACAGAGAGAGTAAGCCTCACCCCAAGGCTCTGTGGGCCAGCCCCATGGGGAAGCCCCTACCCAGCAAGTATACGGAAGAAATGCGTCACCAAACCTGGTGGCCAGAGCAGCCACGTCACTCCGCAGGTGGTGAGGAATGCAGGAGTCGGCCATGTAGAGATACTTCAGGAAGGCACCCACCGCCTCCCCTAGAACATCACTCAGCAGCACCCGGCGGGTCCCAGGGCCTCCGTTTTCTGCCACTGTGAAGCCTCTCTGGTCAACCTACAGGCAAGAGGAAAAAGAAACAAGGACCCTGAAGAAGCAGCCAGATCCACACCGGTGCAAACGCTGCTCAGCCCTCACAGAAAGCGCTGACAGGGCGCTCAGGCTGTAGACCCAGAGCTAAGCACTGCACACCCCACTCTGCTGAATTGGCCAGCAGTACCTCAAGCCCCGGGACGACTCTCCCAGGCTCATCCCTTGCACATGACCAAAACTGCCCCAGGCTTCCGCTTTCCCCAAGGAGGCCTGAGGAGGCCTGGCTGAAGCGCCACCACCCTTCTTCCACCCTTATCTACTTGCCCACTTTTGGCACAAATCAAGTCTCCCTTCATCTCCTGCGGCCTGGAACTGCCAGCAGCAACCCCATTTCCTTTGGCCTTCTCTCTGCTGCCCCATAGTACAGCCTCTCTGTTTCCTTGGGGACAACTAACTTTTGCTCTCATGGGATGAAAACAGTTGGAGGGGGACTGAGTGCTGGTCACAAGGAGGGCCAGAGACCAAAGACCAATCTGGAGGTGGGGAGACTGGGAGGTGGCACAGGCTCTTGCTGAAGCTCTGCTGACTGTGCACCTCCCCAGACACGTGCTCGCCAAGGCAACCAAACCACCAAGAGACTCCAGGGACTGCTGGAAAAAGAAGATCCAACAACAACACCCCCAGCATCAAACTCCTGATATTCCCCCTCTAACTCACAACTTCCAAAAGCTGGGGGCATCGAGCATACAGCACAAACAGGTGGGCATAGAAGATCTCTCCGCTGTCCACCTGGAACTGGACATCACTGAGGTGGGGACTGTTGACCATCATCCCGAAATCTGCTGCCAATGAGCTAAGCTGGAAGGGGGGAGACGGAGAGAGAGAAAAAGAGATCCAACTATGCCTGCCCTCTTTCCTTCCCTCCAGGCGCCAGAGCAAAATCACAGCTGCAGAACAAGATCAAGTACCATGCTCACTCCTTGCCAAGGAAAAACCTTTGCCAGCTGTGACCCTAGCGACAGCACCAACATGCCAAGCCTGGAGGCCTCCAGCAAGGCAGAAGAGACAGGGAGGGGTTTCTTGGTGGCCAGGAGCCCACCTCCCTGGCCCTGGGTGCCCTTCTGGTGGAGACGGCAGCCAGGATCTGACCACCTTCCTCCCAACATCTCAACTGATACCCCATTTGCCACAGGCACCTGGTGCCACAGGCAGACAAGGGAAGCTTCTCTTCATGTTGCCCTTACAGTATGACAAGAGCTTCCCAGGGACTCCCCCTTATCTTCCTCCTTCAAGCAGACATGCACTTTCTGTGAGGTATCTCCTGGCGCCGCCCGTTCTTCACCTTAACCAAGAAAAAAAAAACACTCAAGAACCTGTTCTTATCCAAACCAAGACACAGTCCACCAGTTTTGCCAGCAAGGCTCACCAGCAGAGCCATGGAGAGGCTGACAAAGCCCTAGTCCACCCATTCCCCTGCAGGTTTCTCTGCGGTTCAGGCCTCCCCTTCCCTTAGTGCGAGGCCACAGACTCTCCACCTTGACAAGAGCATCGCACACCCTGATCATCCCAGGATCTCTCTTTCACACAACATCCACCCACCGTTTTGACAAAAAAAAAAAAGAGCCTCCTTACCCAGTCCCTCCCTTTGCCGAACATCCAGGTTCCACTGGGTGAGGGTCAGGCCTTCCTCAGCCAACTCCACTAGGTCCTGGAGCGTCCCCTCCATTCCCTGATGGGTGCCCCCCACCCCCCCACTCTGACTCCTGCTTGGGTCACAGGGTGATCCCGGGGGTTCAGGTGTCACACGGTCCATCCCTGGGGGTCCCACCGGCAGAGAAGTGATGAGGCCAAAGCTCTGAGAAAGGAATGAAAAAACTCTTTTTCTCGCTTCTTTGAGATCATCAGCCTGGTCCATCCACTACAGAAAGAGAATGACCCATGAAAACACTACTATTCCGATGATCTAAAATGATTTGACCTGAAACCCCAGGGCCTAGCCTCCCCCAAGGGCCCAGCCCCTCCCAAGGGCCCAGCCCCCTAGGATCCAGCCAAAAATGTTCAAAAGGAATGCTGGACATGGCTTCCTGTCCTCCTGTCCTCTGGCAGCGATTCTTAAGGCAAGAGCTGGCAATCATCTGCCCTTCACAATGGGCAAAACAGCAGCAACAGCAGTTTTGGTATGGCAGCTGAGGAACAGCAGCCCTCCCCCACCTCTATTGGTGTCCAAATAAAAAACCCAAGGGAGGGAGCAAAGAAGTCCTGGAGGAGACCCCCTCTCCCGTTGCAGAAGGAAGAAAACACATTTGCCTTCTCTCCTGCTCTTCATCAAATGGCCTCAAATGCCAGCAGCACAACAATTTGGAACAAAGCCATTCAGCACAGACTAAAAACTGCTTCTCGTAAAAGAAGCACACATAGGAAAACGTCTGTAGGGCAAGACACGTTCCAAAGGGCGCCATTGTCCACACCCAGCTGAATGTGGGTTTTGACAAACCTGCTACCCCCCACTCCCCATAGGCTACCTGCTCAGGGAACGGTGGCAGAAGAGAGGAGCCTGCAGCACTACAGCTTCCTGGAAGGGAACCTCCCGTTAATGAGCTGAGTTCCCACAACAAGCCAGGCAGGCATAGGTGGGACCCCTCAGACTGCTGGGCATCCAAGAGGCGGCTGGCAGGAAGCGGAGGGGTGCTGGGGGACTCCCCCACCTCAGGGAACAGCAGCAGCGCTGCCCGGGCCTCCATCTCCTGGCGGGCTTTCCCCGGGTCTTGGAGCAAGAGTGGCGGTGGTGAGTGGGGGGCCCTTAGGTGCCGCCTCTTCCCTACAGGAGAATAACACAAAGATGGTCAGCACCCCCATTTTTAGGCTTAGGCCCAATGGGGATCCCTCAAGGAAGCCCACATGGGACCAGACCATTGAAAACACACGAGCAGAAGCGATCTGGCCCCAAGAAGCAGCCAGAGAAGTAGCGCTCCCGGCAAGCAGCATCCCCCACCCCACCGGACCAGCCAGTCCTTCAAAGCAAGACGTGGCCCCTTGGTGAAAGAGACAACTCAAGGCCCCAACTTGGGTTCACACCCGGCTGGCTGCTTCAGCGCCCCCAGAGCTGATGGTGCTTCTCCTCGGGACTCTTGTGTACCGGGTGCCCAAGGGTTCGCTTGCGCTTGCCCTCCTCTCGCTCTGCCGCCTCTTGCGGCCACCAGTCTAGGGCTCACCTGCTCTGGGACCCTTCCTGCGAGAGAGTTCCTCACACAGGCGCTTGGCCTTTGCCTTCTCTTCCTCCAGGAGGGAGCGTGACATGGCCAAGGCAACCAGAAGGTCCTCATCCACACCGCTTGCTCCCCTCGGCTTCTTCGCCAGAGGCGCTACAGAAGAGGCACCTCTGCGCTTCAGCCCCCTGCGAGCAACGGGAGGCAGGAGTGAGCCCGCCCGAAAAACCACCAAGGAAGAGCTGCTCCCCACCAGACCAGCCGGCCCTCTTTGCACATCCCTTGCAGCTGCTCTCTTGGGTCCCTCTCACGCCAGGTAGTGCCTCTTTCGAGCAAAATCCAAACCGCAAGGGATCTGGTAGGGAGCCGGGACTCTGTTCCCAGGCATATGACCTCTGGAGCCCTTCTTGACCTCAGAGCCAAAAATTAACAGCTGCCCAATGAAGCAAAGACGTGGTTTGTATCCCCCTTGCTGCACCACGTGCCGCCAATAAAGCTTCTCCTGTAGCAGCGGCGGCGGCGGCGGCGGAGCGGGGCCCCAGGGGAGGCCTGGAATCACAACCCACCCAGAGCAAGAGGGACCTTCCGGACACGCCTCAGCATCTGCTACAGCCCCCCCGACTAGCCGCCGGGAACGCCCCGCACCCTCGCACCCAACGGCCCCTCCTGGACCGGGCTCCCATCCCGAAGCTAACGCCCCTGGGCCCCGTGGAGGCCTATCTGCGGGCTGTGCTGCCTGCTCCGGCGGAACAGCGAAGGGGCAGGCAAAGGGGCGTCCTGGCCGCGCGCACCCAGAAAGCGGCCGGCCAGCCAGCCAGCCAGCCAGCCAGAGAGCCGGAGGGGCCGTCCGCCCGCCCGCAGGAGGGCTCCGTTCCCAGCTTCGCTCCTTCCAGCTTCTCACCGGCGTTGCCCCGCGGAGCCCTCCGGACACGCGCCGACCCCTCCGGGCAGCCCTGCGCCCTGAGCCGCCAGCCCAGCGAGGACTCCACCGGGTGACGCGGCCGCGTTCCCTCTCCGCGCCGCGAGCGCGCGTCCCTGCCTGCGCGGCCGGGAGGGGCGGCGGGGCTCACCGGGGGGCTCCTGGGAGGCGGCCCGGCGGAGGAGGAGCTCCGAGGAGACGCCCGTCCCGTCCGCGCAGCGCTGGGGCTGCCCGGCCCGGCCCGGCCCCGCCCCGCAGGCTGCCGAAGCTCCGGCCGCAGACCGGGCGCGCCGGGGGAGCCTCTCCCGCTCGTCCGGGCACCTGCACGGGGCGGGGAAGACAGGAGACGGAGGGGGCGGCGGCGGCGGTGGCGGGGCGGCGGACGGGCTCCGCTCCGACCCCGCCGCCGCCGCCGCCGCCCGGGGCCCAGGGGCCGGCGGAAGGAAGGACTCACTCGTTGACGTGGCGCCGCCGGCGCGGGTCCAGGGCGGAGAGATCCTCCCGGCACAGCTGGCAAGGCAGGCGGCCCGCCCCCGCCTCCTCCCGCGGGGGGCTTGCCGGAGCGGGGAGAGCAGCGCCCCCCACCGCCGCTCCCGAGGCACCTGCGGGGCTGCCCTCCCGACGCGGCGGCGGCGGCGGCGGCGGCGGCCTCCCCCCTCCGGCCGCAGAGGCGGGAGAGGAAGAGCGGCCCTCCGTCCCCTCGGACCCCAAGGCGGCCCCCCCGCCGCCGCCGCCTTCTCCGCCCGCCCCTGGGCGGCCCGACCGGGCCTGTTGCCGCCGCCGCCGCCGGCGCTGCTCCTGCCGGAACTCGTCTTCGGAGTCGCCCATCGCCGCCCCGCTCGAACGGGTCGCCGCCTCGCTCGCTCTGGGAAGCGCGCAGGCGCAGGAGGGGGAAGGGACGTGCCCGAGGGCGTCCCATCCGGCCATAGAGAAGGGCGCCCAGAGCGTCCGGGCGGCTTCTGCCCCCCTCCGCGGCCCTTCCGCTCAGCTGCGGGCGGGGCAGCGGCGCCCGGCAGGAGAGAGAGGGCCTCCTCCCGTCCTCGCGGTGGGCGGAGAGACCCGGGCCGGCATCTGTGAGGGGAAGCGTTCCCCGGTCGAGGCTGCCTCGCGGGGCCTACTCGGGAGTCCTCCAGCCGCCCCTCCTGCTGGCTTTTAACCCCCGCCACGGAGCGCCCGCGGCTGCGGAGGCCTGGCTTCGCGCCGACGCCCGTGTGCTGGCAGGGGAGGCCCTGGAAGGAGAGGCTTTTACTCCTTTATTCCAACAGTGTTCGTGAGGGCCCCGCCCCTCGGGCGTTATTCAGCGGCCGCAGTCCGGGACGCCCGCCCGCCCGCGTTACTCCTCTGGGTGGTCGGAGGCTGGGGGCGGGAGCCCGGGAGCCCCGACGCGCCTCCGCCGGCCTGCGGCCCCTCGTCTCTCTCTCTCTCTCTTGAGCCCCTGCGCCTCCCCCGCCTCCCGGCCTCCCGAGACCTTGATTTATCATTTCTTGTCCAAAGCTGCGGGGGGCGTCTCGCCGACTGGCAACTGTCTCTCGGATCTCCTTCTGTGAAGGAAATGTAACTTAGCCCCCTCCCCGCCCCGAGGGGAACTGTCCCCCTTCCGCCATTTTGCCTGGGTACTGGGAAGAGCCCCTCATCACCACCTCCCACCTCTTGGGCACATTCTCCCCCCACAGGAAAAAAACCGGGACTTTGCAGAGAAATGGATGGTCCAGGCTGATCCACTACCGTGGGGTGCCTGCTCTGTGGCCCAGGGAGGTATAAGGGCGAGAGCATTCTTCCTTTGTTTCCTCTGTCAATTTCCTTTCCTTTGACAATGACCTCTCGGTGCTTTCCTTCCGAGGAGGGCACCAGGCCCGTGACTTTTATCAGAGTCTCAAAGGGAGCTAGCTGGGTCCCCACTGAGGGTAGGAGTCCCCCCTGCCTCCACCTCTCCTCCTCCCCGGAGGCTTCCCTTCAGGAGAGCCTATGTGGACGTTCCCTTCCGCAAGCCATGAGCAAGGAATCCTTTGGACACAAAGAAACTCGTGCTAAAAAAAGACAGCCACAAGATCATCTACCAACAGAAAAAACTTTACTCAAGATGGGGAGGGAGCAAACGGCTGGGGCTCCCCAACACAGAGAAGCCCTGGAGAGGCCTCACCCTCCACGCAAGGAGACTCTGAGCAATCAAAACAATGAACACATTTTCTAATTAAATAAAAGCATGCTACCATGCAGTTTAGCGCCAGTCTGTTTTTTGGCAAAAGGTGATCGGGCACACTGCAGGCTGCTTCCTCCAGCCAACAGGAGGAAGAACACAACAGCAGCGGGAGAGGCTGGCAGCTAAGAGGCTTCATGCTGACCCTCATGTGCTGCTAGAGCTCCAGAAGCAGAGTGGGGCTCTATTTCAGTGCTTCTCCAGGGCTTTGACAAGGAGCTCGTTCAGCCGGTTCACCATTGGCCTGGCGTCATCACTCAGTCCTGCCACAATCATTGCATTGTCATAGATCTGCAGGCAAAGGAAGACAGCCCAAGGGTGGGCAGAGGGGCTGAGCTTGGGCTCGAAGCCCAAAGCACACTGGTCATAGAAGGCTGCTACAGTGCAGCTCAGCCAGAAGTGGGCAGCCAGGAGAGCAGCAGACAGGCATTCTCCATCTACACAGTCCTGTGTTAGAAGAGGAACCTCCTTCCCTTTCCTGTTTCCCTCCTGAACCTGCCTCTTCCTTTCTCAGCCAGACCCAGCACTAAGCCACACAGCCCCAGCCAAGGTAGGAGAAAAGGAGAGTTCCCGGAAAGAGAGAGAGAGAGCATGCCACACCCCAGGTCACCCACACAGCCCCAAAAGTTTTCCCACAAAAGGACAACACTGACCACTGGACAAGCCCAAAAAGGCTTTTGTCTGCATGAGACTAGGAATCTCAAGGCCCCAAACGCTTACAGCCAGCTGTTCCTGACTCAGGAGGACTCCTGAGTTTGCACTGTGTCAAACCAAAACACTCCCAAGGGTGTCTTGTCATCCTGTCCCTACCACCCCCTGCCATAAAGTACAACTAGATCTCAGCAGCTGTGTTGAAGCTCTCCAGAGCTTTGCCTTTGTCAGCACTCAACACACACTGAGGAAGAGAAGGCCATGACAACTCACCTGTTCAAGGAGCAATTGGGCCAGGTCAGGTTGACTGACACGGAGCTGGTTGAGCTTCCTGATCAGCGTATGCCTACAGGAAGGAAGGAAGGAAGGAAGGAAGGAAGGAAGGAAGGAAGGAAGGAAAGAAAGAAACATGTAAACTCTTGTGGACACAAAGGAGGATTAGCCTCTCTGCTCAGAGAACTACTCCCCCGCCCCCCTAGCTGACCTTGGGATCCTCTGGTGGGAGGAGGAAGTACCTGGCTCAGCACCAGTAATTTCTCTCCTGCCTCCCCGTTGCCTCCCCTCCCTCACCCCGTATTGATCTCCAGCGTGGGCTGCAGGATCTGGGCCCGCTCCTCAGTGGTCTTGGCCAGCTGCTGCATGCGCAGGAAGTGCCGGGCGGCCCCCATCTCCAGCACCGTGATCATGGCCGGGTGCATATCCAAACGGGGCGTCACCTGGAAGATGGTGGAAAGCTAGGCATAGTGGCCGCACAAGGCAGAAGAGCAGCCTCCTCCCCTGCCTAGTCTCTAAAGACCCCCTTACCCTCCAAAGGAAATGCCACCCCCACATGCACTCCACCTCTAGAATCCCCCAGAAGACCAAGTTTTGCCTGCATGCTTCAGGGACTTTGTCACAGAGGTTCCAAGGCGGAAAAGGGAAGATGACAGGCCGGCTGGCCAACTAGTCAAGCCTCTTCAGCCCTCAGCTGACTCATCCTGGGCCACAGGGATCAGCAGCCACAGAGAGGGAAGGAAGGGCTGAAGAGTAAAGCAGTCAGGAAGACACCTGGGTGTAGCCCCTGGGAGGACCACCGAACAGCCATCTCACTCAGACGGCAAGGAAGAGGCCTGGCACCTTCAGCCAAAAAAAGCTTCCCTTGTGCCACCACTGGCCAAGTGCCACCAGCTCCCCGCCTTACCTTGATGGCAGTGACACGCGTGCCCAGCACGTTCCTCATCCAAGCCAGGAGGTCTTCCGTCTCCTGGGAGCTCAGGCACTCCTCAGCTGCAGGAGAGGCACAGTGGGATGAGGGGGAGGCAGGGAGAGACGTGCAGGTCCAGCCCACCTGGCCCTGGTTGCCTTCACCCCTAAGAGGGTGGCCTGCCGATTCAGCCACCCCCAGGATGGCAAGTTCAACTGGTTCACCCTCCCTGAGTGCCTGCTGGGCCAAACCTCCAGAGCAGCCCACCTGGATGCTTCTCCTCAAACTTCTCCTCCTTGTAGTGGTCAACCACAATGTCTGTCTCTACCGACATCAGCTTCTTCTTGTCAAACTCCCGGAGATGCAAGAGAGTCAGTTCATCAAACTGCTCGTAACAGAAGAGTACCTGGCGGCCCAAAGGGAGGGGGGAGAAAGGCTCCAGTCTCAAACTGCACCCCTAGGAAGGGGTCCTCCTTCCACATGCCCAAGCACCTACCCCTCAGCTCCACAGCCCTTTCCTGCTTTGCAGACAGAGGATCTTGGCCCCCCGCGTGACATTGGTCGCCCATGCAAGCTCCATAACTAGGGACTCAACGTGGTGGGCAAAAAAGTGCCCACACTTGGCCACCACAGCCCAACTGGGGAAGACGGCCTCCCCTTGCAGCTGCAGAACTGAGGCTGAAGTAGCAGGGGCAACAGTAAGAAGGAGCCAAGCTTCCTCCCTAACTCAGGCCTCATTCTGCCTTGAGCACCCAGACACTGTGCTGGCTCAGAGGCACCCAGCTCACCTCAACCTCCTTCTGCTTCATGGCTTCATAGTAGGGAGAGTGTTCAGCCAGGTAGCGGTTGGGCACACAGAGATAGTAGATGTTCCTGCTGCCAGCGGACATGCGGCTGGCATATTCTGGGAGGCTGGTCAGCTGCCCAGCAGGAAGTGCCGAAGACTCGTAGCGCAGCAGCTTAGCAATGTCCTCCTGCAAGAGTGTGGCATCTGCTCAGCCACGCAGGAATGGTGCACAGGCTGGCTCACTGTGCAGCGCCCCCCCCCTTCCCCAGGTCTCCAGCCTCCTTTCCTCATGTCGTCAGGAGAGATAATGCCACCTGCAGCTCCCTTGCTTTCCCTGAGCCCGGGTGAAGGAGAAGCCAGCTGGCCAGCCAGGTGGGCATACCTTAACTTCCTGCTCAGCAATGGTAACGATCCCTTCACGCATGAACAGCCCATAGTCCTCAAAGAATTTGGCATACTTCTCAGGGTCTCTCTTGCTCTGTTCTACAAAGAACTTGATCAGCCGCTGCTGCAGGACATCCCGCAGCTTCCTGGGGAGAGAGGGGAAACCACAGCCTCCATCACGAAGTCCTCATCCCAGGAGGGGAAGGAGAGGTTGGCTGGCCCATCCCTCAGCCAGGAATATGCCACCAGGCTTTTGATGGACCATGCCCCGCAGATGCACACAGGGGATGACAAAGCCACTGCTTCCCTGCCCCCCCAGGAGAGCCCCCAGGTCCAACAGCGAGGAAGGGGGGCAGCAGCCCCTTCTAAGCCCAGGACCCCAGACAGCCAGAGCAAAAAGCACAGTGAGTTCCACAGAGTGACAGTCCCACACTGTGGCATGAAAAGCTACCCTGGTAGAGTTGTGAGGCTGCGGTGGCCACAGGCTGTGCATTCCTTTGCTGGCTCGCTTGCCCCCCGCCCACGCAAGGGGCACCCTACCTGATGAGTGCACTCTCTTGAAGCAGCTCCCGGCTGAGATTCAAGGGGATGTCCTCACTGTCCACAACTCCTGTGGTGCCAGAAGGAGGAGCAGGAGACATGAGGCAACAGCAGAGGCAGGAAGGGGGGCCCTGCCCTCACGCCCCTCCCAGAGCCTCCCCACTACCTTTCAGAAAGCGCAGCCACTTGGGCAAGATGTCGGTGGCTTTAGTCAGTATCAAGACTTTGCGGCTGTAGAGGGCCACACTGGAACCCAGCTCCCGGCTGACATCAAACATAGAGGGCTTCTGAGGGTACAACAGAAAAAGAAGCAGAGAGATCAGGTGCTGGGAGCAGAATGGGGGTGCTGCTCCGCTTGTGGAGAAACCCAAGCACACACCCTGTCTTCTTCTTGCCCAGGGAGGTGTCAGTCCCTCCCCCACTTGCCCAGCCAGCTCACCATCTGGGGGACATAGAAAAGACTGCGGATGTTGAGAGGAGCATCAGTCTTGTAGTGGAGAACGTAGCGCGGCTCGTCATACGCCTGGGCAATAAAGTGGTAGAACTCCTTGTGCTGCCAGTCCCCAATGTCCCTGGGCTCCATCATCCAGAGAGCCTGAGAGAGAGGGCAACAAGACCATAGCTGACAACCACTGCTAAGAGAACCACACCAGTGCCCGAGAACCCACAGGCACTGCAACCTCCCTCCCTGCATTTGGACAAGGACCGCCAGAAAAGCTGGAGATGAGGAGACCCTCCTAGAGGCAGCCCACTAGATACAAGGAGCAGTAGCCCCAGTGTGATTGTCAGGAAGCATTTCAGGTAACACCCCATAGGGACGATGGGGGCAAGTTTGCCTGGCTTGAAACGCCAAAGAGAAAATGCCAGCCAATCAGTTCTACCCTGCCTGCTCCTCCCGCTCCCTATCCTGGATCCAAGATCTACCCATCCATGTCAGCAGAGAAGCTGGCAGAAGCCCAGTGAGTGCCAGCAGGACCGGCTCCTAGGAGGAAGAGCATTTGCCTCCTGGCTCTGCCACCACAGCAAGGAGGAGAAAGCAATGTGCCCAAAGCTCCGACCGCTGGGCTCCCTTACCTGTAAGGTGTTGATGCGTCGCCCATTGAGGTAGACAGGGAAACTGATGAAGTTACTGTATTTTGTGATGACCTCTGGCAAAGACAAGAGATGCCCTGAGGATCCATCTTGCTCAAGAAACACCTCCACCCACCCACCCACCCACCCACCCACCTGTCAACAGCATTCTGGGACCCTCAGGAGGGATGTGAGGGGGCTCTAGAACATTCCCAGACCAAACAACACAAGGCAGGATTCCACGCCGAGAACACTGACTGAGCGGGATACAAGGAACTGCCAGCCCTGGGATCCCAGGCACAAGCCCCCTCCGGTTCCTCCTTAGGTTTTGCAAGAAAAACAGGGCTGCCCACTGAGAGCCTGGTGAAGAAGGCGGGGAGTCAAAGGGCCACCTCCCCCACCCCACCAGACTTTAGCTCGCTGTCTGGCTGCTCCTCAGCAGGAGCCAAACTTCACATCAAGGCTAAGCGCTTTCCAGACAGAGCCACACCCAGGCCCCCAGCCTGCCAAGCACTCAGATGCAGCCAGGCTCTCTAAAGGAAGAATCATAGAATCATAGAATCATAGAAATTCAGAGTTGGAAGAGACCACACAGGCCATCCAGTCCAACCCCCTGCCATGCAGGAACACCCTCAAATCAATCCCGACAGATGGTCATCAAGCCTCTGCTTAAAAACCTCCAAGGAAGGAGACTCCACTACACTCTGAGGCAGCAGATTCCACTGCCGGACAGCCCTGACTGTCAGGAAGTTCTTCCTGAGGTTCAGGTGGAATCTCCTTTCCTGCAGCTTGAATCCATTGCTCCTTGTCCTGGTCTCTGGAGCAGCAGAAAACAAGTCCCCTCCTTCCTCTACGTGGCATCCCTTCAAATATTTAAACATGGCTATCACGTCCCCTCTTAACCTCCTCTTCTGCAGACTAAACATACCCAGCTCTCTAAGTCTATCCTCATAGGGCATGGCTACCAGGCCTCTCACCATTTTGGTCGCCCTCCTCTGGACTTGCTCCAGCTTGTCAGTATCCTTCTTGAATTGGGGTGCCCAGAACTGGACACAGTATTCAAGATGGGGTCTAACCAAAGCAGAGTAGAGTGGTACCAGTACCTCCCTCGATCTAGACACCATACTCCTATTGATGCAGCCGAGAATTGCATTGGCTTTCTTGGCTGCCGCATCACACTGCTGACTCATGTTCAGCTTGTGGTCTATGAAGACTCCTAGATCCCTTTCACACGTACTGCTATCCAGCCACGTGTCCCCCATCCTATATTTGTGGATTCCATTATTTCTGCCTAAGTGTAGGACCTTACATTTCTCTCTGTTGAATTTCATTTTGTTCGCCCAGGCCCAGCTCTCCAATCTATCCAGGTCATTTTGAATTTTGATCCTGTCCTCTGGCGTATTAGCAACCCCTCCCAATTTGGTGTCATCTGCAAATTTGATCAGCATGCCCTCTATTCCTTCATCCAAGTCATTGATAAAAATATTGAACAGCACTGGGCCTAGGACAGAACCCTGTGGCACCCCGCTAGTCACTTCTCTCCAGGACGAAAAGCAGCCATTCGTGATCACCCTTTGGGTTCGGTCGGTCAACCAATTACAAATCCAACTAACGGTAGCCCTGTCCAGCCCACATTTTACTAGCTTCGTTGCAAGAATGTCATGGGGAACTTTGTCAAAGGCCTTACTGAAATCGAGATATGCTACATCCACAGCACTCCCTTCATCTATCAAGCTAGTAACTCTATCATAAAAAGAGATAAGATTAGTCTGGCATGACTTATTTTTGAGAAATCCATGTTGACTTCTCGTGATTACCGCGTTGCTTTCTAAGAAGGTTCCTCTCACCCAGCCCTGCCTCCACCATTCACATGGGGCCTACACAGCAAAACCCAACTTGTTCCATGTAGAAAGGGGGATCTTTCAATGCCCACGAGGGGGTGGGTCCCATCCTCTGTAATTTATGACAGCAGCTGTGAAAGCTGGGAAGGGGGACTCTCCAGGCCACCCAGAAGGGCCCATCCCACTGACCTTTGACATGCTCCTCACTGGCAAACTCCTTACATTCCTCTTTGAGGTGGAGAATTATTTTGGTCCCACTTCGGACTCCAGAAGCTTCTAAGAGTTCAAAGGTGCCAGAACTAAAATCAGAAACAAAAAACAAAAACACACACACAAAAAAAACAAACGAATAAAAACAGGGGAAGTCCTCAGGATGACCCCCCACCCCCACCCCCAAGACCAAAGAGTCAGGCTGTGGCTGCTCAGTCCCACCCTCCAGGGCTGCCAGGGGGCCACAGGCAGGGAAGTGCACAATCTGGCCTCTATCAGCATCATCCTGCCTGGGTGCAAGAGGCCAGGCGTTTCTCTCCACTGGTTGCCATACAAGCAATAAACACATTCCTTGGCTGGCTGAAGCTTTCAAGAGCAATGCCCACATGCAGGATCAGCATCTGCCAGGATGCATGGGCATGGGCAAAGACCCCAGGGAGCCACCACTGCCAGTCAGCCTCAACAGTACTGGCCTTTATGCCCTTACTTCACACAAGAGCTTGGCTCAGCAGCAGGAAGCTTTTGGTGTTCAACACACACAGGGTGGTGTGGCACAAAGACAAACGTATCTGCCTTCCAACAGCACTTGCTGTTTGTTGGAAAGGGATGACCTAGTCCAGCTCACCCTACCCGGTATCGACTGGAAAACACAGTTCAAAAGCAACGTCCAGAGAATCAGCCTTGTCTCCTGCTCCTTGGATGCTTTTTTTACTTCTCATTTGTTCTCTCTCATTCACAGAGAAGATTCTGAGCCCCAAAGCCAACCACTGGAAGTTTTAGCAGACAGGCAGGAGCACCAGAGCCCCACAGACCTATCAACAGACATTAGGTAAAGGGAAGAGGGCTTCCTATGCTCCCCATCGCCTCACCATACTGCCACTCCCACATGCCAGATCCTGCGGTCTCCACCACCTGTCTTACCCATCCGACCGCCAACAGTAGCCAGGACTGTCTGGTATAGCTGCCCGGGAGAAAACCTCCACCCGATCAGCCACCATGAAGGTGGAGTAGAAGCCCACTCCAAACTGGCCGATGATTCTGCTGCTGGCCTCTGCCTGGTTCTCCAGCAGGTTCAGAAAAGCCTGAAGACATAAAGGCCTCTCATAGTCCAGTTGCTTTACCACCCCATCCCTGCTAGGTGAGCCTATACACAGACACTGGCACACCAGCCACACAGCACAAAGGGGTTCCGCCAAGTGTTAGAAGTAGAGAACGCATGGCTGGCACCAGAGCAATCTTCTCAAATATAGCATTAGTCTTCGAAGTTCTAGTGGAACAAAAACTGCTAGCCTGTTGTGAAAAATACTCACTTGTTAAAATATTGTGCTGTGTGGCTGTTACAAAAACACCTGTCAAAATATTATCAAAAATAACCCTAACATATTTATTATTCTCTTATTCAGACTTTACAACCAAACATAAAACCAAATAAAAAATATTTTAAGGCATATCTAATAAAAAGGATTTACCCTGAAACTCTTTTTAATGGGACAAATCAAAGATTTTTCACAAACACGAAAAAAAGACTCCAGCTTCAAAACAAAATTCATGCCAGGTTAGAGGCAGCCTGTACACAGCACCTTGACCGGGACCGAGGCTCCCTCTACCCAGCAGTCCATAGATGATTCAGGAAGATGCCATAAGTTTCTAGGAGTGAGGACCCCACCACTGCAAAGGGCCACAAGCAAAGCAACACTCAGAGGGCCCCAACACCCAAAGACCTCTCCCACCCCAGCCCATGCATTACCTTGGAGCCAGACCGAGCAATAGTACCCAGGTTGGAGAGAAGCTCTTCCCGGGTCATCCCAATTCCTGTGTCCTGCAAGTAACAGAACAGGATGCAGACTCTCATGCTCCATTTCCAGGAGATTCAACACAGATGCTCACATCCCTCAACACTGACGGGCAATGTCAAGGGCCTGGACGGAGTAAAGCCAGAGCTAAGATCTCCCTCTGCCCTGATGCTCGCTGAGCAGGACTGGCCAGGGCTACTCATTGGCCAAGACATCTACCCTCCCCTCCTGCTGCCAGAAATCTTAGGCACACGTGAATCAAATCAGTCAATGTTCTAAAGTCCCTCCCTTCCTCCCTTCCAGGGACAGCCAATCTGGGTCCAGCACATCACAAACCAGGTGAGCCTTGAGGCGCAAAGCCACCCGGTGCAAACTGACTACCACCTTTGCTGAATCTGGCTGGCAATTTCCTCGCGCAACAGACTTCTTCTGACACCAGTGAGCCAATTATTTCTCTCAGAACAAAGCAGTCCCAGTGAACACAGTAGCCTTCTAAAAAGAGAGCAACACACTGAGGTGGCTCCCTGGAGTGTCATTTAGGAGAGCAGGGAGGGGGTACAATGAACCAGGTTTCAAATACTGGAACAAGGCAGCCAGTTGCTGCTCAGTTACTCTGAAGAATAAAAACAAGGAAGCCATGCTTCTGGTACCAGCTGCAAAGGTTTCTTCAGGCCAGCCCAACCTTCAAGAAAGGCCACCCACATATCCCAACCTGCTGCAAGAGGACAGACAGGCGTGTGACTCAGTCAGCAACAGCAATGAAAAGGGTTTGGCCTTCCTCAGGCTTCTCTGGGGATATCCACAAAACGTCATGACCTAAAGATTCTGCCTGGCAGCTGGATTGCTGCTGATACAACCAAGATGCCTGCTACCCTTAAGTAAAGAGATGCTGTTCAGAGAAAGCCAAATCTTTCTTGTCAAGGAGCAGGGATGAAGGCCGGTGCCTTTCTGCCAGCCAGGGAACTCTGGAGTCCCAGACAATATGGCAGACACAGAGACCAGCAAAGGAAGGGAAAAAGAGGGCATTGTACCTGAATGGTCACCGTTCCCTCCTTAGAGTCTGTCTCAAGATGAATCTCCAGCTCTGGGAGGTCTTTCCCTTCACATAGCAGCCTGTGCCGCAGTCTTTCCAGAGCATCACTGCTGTTGGAGATCAGTTCCCGGATAAAAACCTGACAAAACAATACCGAGCTTTCAAAGAGCCCTCTAACAGCGCTAACTTCAACAATACATCGCATTTTTATAAAATACCGAGGAGGTTGCTGTAAGCTATTTAATAGAGTACAAAGAGCGTTTAGCTGATCCCTGCTATAAAAATGAAAATAGGTTAGAAACCAAACTCATACAATATTTCTTGTTCTCCTTTCCTGTAGTTCAATATCCCAACGATAAAAGTGTCCAGAGGGGGAGACTTCAGAGAGCCAGGTGAAGGCCTCTCTACTTGCCAGCCGTTACTGACTCTCCGAAGTCTTGTGCAAGAGTTGGCTTCACTCTGCTGCGCCGCACAACCCGCCTGCCTCTGGCATCAGCTGGACCGCTGCACCGGCTGGCCCCATCTGGGAAGAACTACTCTGCCCCCGAAAGGGAGGCTCCAGCAAGGCTTCCTCCCACCCCAGGCCGCAAATATCCTCCCTCAGAGCTCCCGGCCTCATCTTCAGGGACCTGCTCTGTCCACGCCACGAAAGCCACCAACCAAATAAGTTCCCGCCTAAGAGCCCCGGCACCCGGGAGGCTGCTTCGGGCGAAGAGACGCCGCTGCCCGGGGGAGACTCGGCGGCTCACTGGGGCACCCACCCGCAGGCCGGCGAGGAGACCTCCCCGGGGCCGCCGGCTACACGGGGAAGCGGCGCGCCCGGCAGCCCCCTACCTCCTTTTCAGAGTACAGGGAGCGGGCCACGATGTCCAGCAGCTTCTTGGTCTCGGCCTGGAACTCGTGCCTGGAGGCGGAGCCTGCGAGGAGGAGGAGGAGGGGGGGTCAGGGCCGGAGGGCGCCGGGCAGCGCCGGGCTGCCCACCGGGCCTCTGCGGGGCGGGACAAGGCCGCAGCGCGCGCCGCCGGGCGGCCCACCTGGGAGGCTCTCGGGGTGGCTGACCAGCCTGTGCAGCGGCGGCTCCTCGGCGCTCGGGGCGGCTCGGCTGCTGCAGCTGCGCGCCGAAGCCCCGCTCCTCGTCCCGGGCGCCCCGGGGGGCAGCGCGGGGGGCCCGGAGGGAAGGCGCGGCAGGGGGAGAGCCGCCGAAAGGGGCCTCCGAGGAGGAGGAGGCGGAGGGGCGCCGCCGGCCACGAGGGAGAGGCGGCGGGGGCGCTGGGGGGTCCCTTTCTCGCGCCTCCCCGCCCGGCCTGCCCCGCGAGGAGCCGGACCTGGGCCCCGGCCCCGGCCCCGGCCCCGGCCCCGGCCCCGGCCCCGGCCCCGGCCCCGGCCCCGGCCCCGGCCCCGCGCAGCAGTAGCGCCCGCCGCAGCACCAGCAGCGACGCCCGCCGCCCCATGGCCAGCACCGCCTGCGACCGGACAAGGCCGTGGCGGCGACTTCCGGCGCGCTCGCGTGACGTCGCCGAACCTCAGCTGCGCCCTTTGGCCGCCAGGCGTCGCCCGAGGGACGCGGTGCGTGCGCACGCCTCTCGAGAGCGCGGGGGCGGCGCCTGGCTCTTCCGTCGGTGAGCTCCCCTCCCTTCTCCCTCCGCGTGGCCCACCGGCGTCCCCTCCCTGCCGGTTACCCACGGCCCGGGATCGTACGGGGGGCGGCGGGGAGGCCCCTGAGAGTCGGGGCCGGAGGGCCGGGAAGGCGGCGGCGGCGGCGGCGGCGGGGGCGGGAGAGCCGCCAGGAAGGGGGCGCGGGCGGCGACCTCCCGACGAGGAGGCGGCCGCCCGGTTGGCAGGACTGGGCCGCGGGGGGTCCGTCCCTGGGAAGGGGGCCGGCGCCGGGCCCAGCGGGGGGCTCGGTGCCTTCGCGACCGGCCGGCGGGCGGGGGCGCCGGGGGCGCGACTGGCCTGAAGGGTCGTGTCCGTCCCGCCCAGCGCAGGAGCGGAGCCGGGATGGCGGGCCGGGGCGCGGCGGCCGAGATCCACCCGCTCAGGAGCGAGGAGCCCAAGGCCGCGGCGGCGGCGGCGGCGGCGGCGGAGGAGGAGGAGGCCGCCCGCGCCGGGCCGACGGGGCGGGCGGCCAAGAAGCCCGGGGGGCGGCTCACCCGGTGGCGCACGGCCGCCTTCTTCCTCTCGCTGTTCCTCTGCCTGGCGGTGGTCTTCGCCTTCTCCTTCATCGTCCCCTGCCCCGTGAGGCCCGTGTCCGAGCGGGCCTGGAGCCGCACCTACGAGCCGGCAGGCGAGTCTCCCTCGGCGGGCGGGCGGGCGGGCGGGGGGGCGCGGGGCCGCAGTAGCCCTCGCGACGCCCCGCGGAGTCCTGGGCCGGCGGGGAAGGAGCGCCTCTCTGACCGGCTCCCTCCTGCTCCCCTTGCAGCGGCCTATCCGTTCCTGGCGCTGGCGGACGTGGACAAGGACGGCGTGCAGGACGTCCTCTTCGCTTTCAGGGCGGCTGCCGGAGGCGGCGGCAACAGCAGCGGCGGCCCCCCGGGACGGGCTTGCTGGGAGGCGGGTGAGGAGGGCGGCCGAGCGGAAAGCGCAGGGGGGGCTGGGGGGGCGCGGCGGCCGGGGGTGTTGACCGCCCCCCTCTCTGCCCCCAGGACTGGCCTCCCCCTGTGCCTTTGTGGCGGCTCACGCGGGCACCAACGGCAGCGCCCTCTGGGTGAGGCCGGTTGCCGAGGACCTCCTGCTGATGGACTGCTCCTGGGAACGCGACCGGGAACCGGCCTGCCTCGTTCTGGGGAAGCCAGGCTTCCTGGCGGCCCTCGACGTGGAGACAGGTGCGCTCTCTGCCGGTCCCTCGTCCTCCCGCCGGCCCGCCTCTGCTCCGGGCGGGAGCTGGGTCCTCTAGGGGACCGGGCAAGGCTTGCGTGTTCTCTTGGCTCTGAAGCAGCTCCTCAGAGAAAGCAGTGGCGGTTCTCCTGGGTCTTCCTTGCAGAAGGAGGCCTGTCCTCGTAGCGCTAGGGGTGGCAGTATTTGGGGTGGGGTTGGTTCAAAGCTGTGAGGAGTATTGTGGCCTGGTCCACATACCGGCACCAGGAGAATGGCTAGTAGTCGTCGCTGACGCAGGGGGTGAGAGGCAGCTCTCTTCAGAGGTCTTCTGTGGTTTGCGGTGGAATGCCTTAAACGTCTAGCAAAGTCATTTGGTTGTGTGAAGTTTTGAATCTGGTTCCACAAATCGCTGTTCTGCAGGTTGAGTACTGGAATGTTTTTAGTGTAATTTGCATTTAATCCAAACACAGTTTTTGGGGCTGTGCAGGTTGGAGGAGATGTCTTGAATAAACATCTAGTTCTTCAAAAGCAGAAGCAGGAAAAGTTTGTGTTAGTTTACCTGTTTGTTTAGATATTTCGCTTAGACGTTCTTATAACATACCGTATTTGCCAGTTTATAAGACGTACCAGTATATGAAGTGCACCTCATTTATACACCAGTAAACAGCATTGGCCAGTGTACAGGATGCACTGGCATGTAAGATGCAGCCCATTTTCAAATGGTATTTTTAAGAAAAAAGGTGAGTCTTATCAGTCAGCAAATAGAGTATTTGGACTCTAAGATTTCAGGAAGGAGAAGTAAGATCCGTAGCAGACAGTGAGTTGGCTGTCTGGCCAGGGCCCAGGAGCTCTGAGAGCAGCCTTGTGGACTTCGGCAGTGTGTTGCTAACTCTGCTTATTCTGCAGGCCGGACACTGTGGCAGGAGGTGGCCAACATTGGGGCAAATTCCACAGTGCTGAGTCCTTTGCTCAGGGTCCCTGATGTCAACAAGGACGCAATAGCAGATGTCTTGCTCTTCACAGAAGAGGAAGAAGAGGTAACACTAAGCGGGTTCTACTGCTTGTGGTGCCCATGCTGCTTCTGGCCCGTTGGAGCATCGGCATCGCCAACCTCTAGAGTCCACCTGGGCCAATTTTCTGCCTCCCGGTGAGGCACAGAGCCCAGGAGGAGCTGCCCAGTGCTGCAGCCTCTTCCCATGCAAGAAGCAATCCTGCCACATGGGCAGAACACTTTCCCTATTGGTGGCAACCTCCGTGGGGCTGAGAAGGGTGAAAAGGAAGTCTGCCTTGCTTGTGGGGCCAGGAACGTCCCTGGGGAGGGGAGTGTCCGCCCACCCCTGTCACAAGAAAGTAGCCCTTTTAGCCTTCGTGTTTGGACCGTGGCTTCTGTCAAGGGCTGCCGGGCTGCCTGTTCTGTACTGTGGCTTTCTGGTGGACCTCTGACTGGCTTCTGCCAGGAGCCACAAGACTGAGATTGAGGAGCGATCTCACGTTTTGCATTTCCTCAAAGATGCAGGAAAGACAGGGGCACGGGGACAGCACAGTACCAGTCACGCTTCGCTCCTCATCTGCTCCATCTCCCATTTGCTCTGCAGCTGAAAAGCTCTTTCTATTCTGGGATGGATGGCACCCAGATCGGATCCAGTGCCACCTTACAGCTGCCAAAATGGCTGGGTCACCTCATGCATGTTACATCAAGAGGTGCTTACTACGTTCTCTTCTACACAAGTGAGTTGCAGCGGCTTCTGGAGAGCATTTTGGTCCATGCACTGAGGAGGAGGGAGCTCAACCCTTTGGGGGGCGGCCCCCATCACCCTTGGCCTCTCTTCCTGAAGGCAGGGCACTCAGTTCACCCAGCTGCCTTCTCTTGGCTCAGCAAAAGGCCTATTTGGCTACTCCGTGGAGGAGATCTACCGCATGTCCGTTCCCTTGCCTGACCGTCGAAGTGCCAACCTGAAAGAGGACCAGCGCTGGGAAGCAGCCATTGACGGTGCCACTCATGAGGTTTCCCTACTCAGGTGCTTGCAGCCTTGAGGGGCAGGGTGGGAAGAGAAGGGGCTGTCCTCCCAGCATTCCCTTTCTTATTCTCCAGCATTTCTTCTCCTCTTCCCTACTCAGCACGGGGGGAATCCACTCTCTGACCAAAATGGCTGAGAAGGCTGGGAGCAACATTTTGGCTACAAGCTCAGCCACGCTGGAGCTGCTGGACGGGCAGCACCTGGGCTCTGTATGGGTCACTGACATCCCCCACATCCTGAGGTAATGCTGGCGCCCAACTGGCTGGTTGTGGGAAGGGCTGTGGCACGTGTGATATTGTAAATAAAAGATAGTCTTGCCTGGTGCTTAGAGGATGAATGCCTGGCCTTGGTCCTCAGCCCTTTAACCATGCCAGGATTGGGTGCAGCCAGACTGCCATCCGCAGCAGCCGCTGAGCTGCAACTCAAGGCCAGCCGGAGGAAGCAGAGGGCAAGTGGGCCATGCTGTCCCCTGTGCTTGGACTTGTCAAAGTATTGCTTCTCTTGAGTGCTGGGCAGGGCACCCCAAAGCCCCATGTGCCCACGTGTTAATCAGGGCGCCCTATGCCAAAGAGGGCTGTGGCTCATTTGGGTGCCTTCTTGCACCCTTTTGCAGAGAGCCGGTTCTTGGGGCCTATGATCCTGATGAGGTTGACATTATCGTTGAAAGCCAAGTCTCCACCAAGAAGAAAAAGGTTTGTTTGGGATCCCTCTGGGGGCAAAGTGCAGGGAAGGCTTGGAACAGGATTTCTGGGCTTTCCCACCTTCAGGTAGCCCTTGAACAGACTGAGAGTGGCAACGCAAACATCACGTAGAGGGAAAGATGGCTTTCTTCCGCTTATGCAGAATCACAACTATATTGAAAGGCAAAAATTCTGCCCAGAGAAGTTAGCCATCGTTGTGGTGTTTTGCTCGTTACAAAGTTATGCGAAGAACACCAAATACCATCTGCAGAAATCAATTTTAGCTGTAAAAGCAAAAGCAGCCATTTGCTGTGCAGGGAAGCAGTTTGTTTGGGACAACAGCAGCAGCATGATGCTCCCAGCCCCTCATGTCCCCATGCTAGGCCAGGACCTAGGGCAGATGCTGGGACCCCTTGGGCCCTCAGGCCTCCTTTCCGGAGCTTCATCCATCCCTTGTGCTCAGGGTACCCGGTGCCATAGACCCAGCAGGACAAGAGCTGTGGGGCAGGGCGGTGTGACACGGGGAATGTAGCTCACCAGGAGCAGGCCTGGACTCTGGCCCTCCCAGGTATCTGCAACTCCTCCTTGCCTTGTCTGGGAAGAAGCAGAAAGGCCGAGCAATTGGGAAGTAAGATGATCACGCTCCATCCCCTACATGCGCCAAGACTTCCTCCATGGGGCTCAAGTGCGTGCTTTGATGACTGGGGGTGCTTGGGCCAGAGGCTGCTGGGAGACCCGTGACACTTGGGCGGGGGGATGTCTGTCTGCAGGTGACAATCGTGGAGGGCACCTCGGGGGACATTGAGTGGGAGGTGGAACTGCTGCAACCGGGGGCAGGGAGTCCCCGGCCAGCCACCCTCCCAACAGCCGACCACAGATCTATCTTCCTCTTCTGGGGCCAGCACCAGGGAGACACCAATGGCACTGTGAGTAGCAAGAGAACTTGCCTGGGGCTGCTGGGTGGGAGTCCCAGGATCCCTGGCGAGGTGCTGGGCAGGCCTAGTGTTAGAGAAAGGGCTGCTGACTTTGCTGGGCAGTCTCAGAATTGTTGCTTCCTGGATGGTGACGGTCGTTAAGCGAAAGCAGCTGCACAGTGGCCATTTCACAAGGGTACGAGCCCTCCCCGTGCCCTCTGGAAACATCTGGTCTGGATGGGCTGTTGGAGGGCTCCTGAAGTCACTGCTCACCTGGATTTCCTTGCAGGGGTGCAAGCAAAAGGGGCTGGTTCCATAGCCACCTCTGTGACCTGTAGGGTACGGCCAGGGACTGTGGATTTTGTCCAGGGAAGGAAGCTTCTTGGCTGAGACAGAGATTGGAAGTGCTGATGCTAAGTTATCTTTAGGAGATTGATAAAATTCCTAAAAGCGTGTGTGTGTGTGAGAGAGAGAGAGAGAGAAATGTGCAGCCTGGGCTGCTACTTCATTCCTTGGTGGCCTACTGAGCTCTGGGGTCTCTTGGTTCCAGGGGTCCCCAGATGAGCCCTTGCAGGAACAGCTACGGCAGCAGTACCTGTACCTGTTCCACCCCTCCCTTCCTGGTGTCCTCCTCGAGATGAGCAACAGCACAGAGGCCATTGTTGTCTTTGAGGGTAAGGCCACCTGCCCACCTGCCTGCCCCCCCAGTGCCACCCCCCCTTCCTCTCCGCTGCCGCCATCCCCCTGATCTCCTCTTTCTCACTCAGGGATCCTCTTTGAGCGGAGCCGCCACGCCTGCTACGTGCTGCTGACGGGGCCCCAGGCAAACGGCCCCTCCGACGGGCGTGTCGTGCTCTCCAAGCGGAAGCTGAAGGAGGACGTGGCCGGTGCCCGGGTGGTCTGGCTTGGCCAGCTGGCCCAGGACACCGAGCAGAGCGTCCGAGAGCGATTCCTCCGGATGAGATACCGCAGCCTCCAGTGAGCGTGGCACGGGAGTGGGGGCTGTGGGGAGGGCCCCAGACAGGTGATGGAGGCTTCCTGGAGAAGCTGGTCTGGCTCTGGCGCCTGAGGACTCTGGGCGGTGCAGGAGGGCCTTCCCGCACGCATGTGCGCCTGCCTTTTGTTGCACCTGGCCAGCACCTGTGGTTGCTTCCCTTTCCTTGGATGTTGCCCATGGCCGGCGCAGGAGAAGTGGCAGTGAGCAGGGGAGAGACTGTTCTCTTCGGGTCTGGGCGTGGGCGCATGCTTGTGCACACGGAGGTGGGCCTGGCTAGGCAGGGAGCAGCCCCAGGGCTCTTGCCTGAGAGGAGCAGCCTTTTGTCCTCCAGCCCAATCCAAAGTCGCATTGTGGTGGAGAGACTTTTGGGGGGATGGCGGCCTCATGAAGGCATTGCACCTCATTGCTCCCTCCCTGAACTGCCGATGCCAGTGCTGCTGCTATCATCTCCGTGAGCACACTTGCTTCCCTGTGCTTGCCAGGAGGGGGTGCCCTGGCAACCAAACCCACCCCCTGTTGCAAGTCCTTTTGATATGGAGGGGGCAGCTACACCCAGGGCATCCCCCACAGCAGCCTACTCACCTCACCCCCTCCTCTCCTCACCCCGCAGGCTCAGCTGTCCTCCCCCAGCAACAGGATAGCAGGGCACTTCAGCCCCCGCCCCGCCCCCACACTGCTTACAAAGCCCATGGAGCTATTTTTACCCCAGAGAGGAGACTTTCCTTGTTTTCCCCTGTCCAGGACATTTCTTCTCATAGTGGAGGAGAAGATCAGACAGACTCACGTGTAACTGTTCCGGGGTGCAGATTGACTGCTGCTGTCGTGGGCTAAATAAACTGGTTGTTTCTCTCTCGCTCTGCTCCGGCAGGCCCTGCATCCTCTTCCTGGGGTGGGCAGTGGCGACAGCTGGCAGGAGAGCCGGGGGCCCAAGACAAGATTTGGTTTAGAGGAAAGGGAGATCCATCAGGCCCGAGACCTCACTCTCTTCTGACAGGAGGGAAGAGGGGCCAGAATTGGGCCCAAAAGTGGATGCAAGCTAGGAGGACTGTCCTTAAATCAAGGGGAACATTCTCTGCTCCCGTGGCTTCAGCAGCCTCCTCAGGTCTCACTGGTTGCGGGAAGGGGTTCCCTCTTTGGGCCTTGGGGGCTCTCCTGGAAGGAAAAGGGCAGGGGCACTGCCAGGCTGTAGAGGCCACCACCGCCCCTCCTGGCACCTCCTCTGGCCCCAGACTGCCTGCCTCGTTGGACTTTTTTAATTGCAGTCAGTGAGAAGTAGCCCCGTCTTCAGCCCCACTCAGCCAGGAGGGCAGTGCCTTTTCCAGCAGTGTGACCTCTCTCCTCCAGGTGAGCCTGCCAAACCCATCTTCCTGGAGCACTCCTGGCCTTCAGGCTCAGCGGCCACTTCCAGTTGCCACTAGGTGATGGGATCCACCCAGGAAACCAGTCCCAAGGAACAGTGTGCCAGGCCAAAAAACAAAGCCAGCAAGCCCCTTTTTACCAGAGGCACCATTCAGGTTCCCCCTCCTACAGGAAGACACACACAGGAACCCCCTTTGGGGGCTTGCTGGCCTCCTGGAGGGGTCTCTTCTGCAGGAATGCCTCTCCATTGATATGTGGAGCTGCCAAGACACCCCCCCAGCCCAGAAGCCATGCTTGTGTTGGATGCTGGTTGGCTTCTGTCATGGTTCTTTGGCTGCTCCTAAAACAGAGCATGTAGCCACCACCACCCCGTTGCTGCTATTGCTGCAACTTTTATTCACACACATGGATGGGGACGGGCATGCACACACAGAGGCTAATTTCCCAGCCAGGGGGGCCTGGTGGGGTCGTGCAGCCCTCCTTCCCATCCCACTTCCCCTTCTGCTCCTGCTGCCATTGGAAGAGGAGGATTCATTGCACCACAGTGTAGGGATGAGGATGGCGGTGCCGCTGGCCTCCCAAGGTGCATGGCTCTCAGCATCTCCAGCTGGGGGCATGGGTGGAGGAGAAGCTTTGCTCCAACCAACGGGGCAAAGGTGGGCGCTTCCCTGCCTCCAGTGGCCAGGGCAAGTACAAGCCCTGCTCTCTGCCCGCCCACCCCCTGCAGCCTTCCCATTCCACCTTCCCGGGCCTGGAGGAGCCTCCCCCACCCCGGTACTGCAGATGCTACAGGGCCCTTCCTTTCTTAGTCAGTCAGGGGAACTTCTCTCTACAGAGACTTGGAACGGGGCATGAAGTGGGTGCCCAGACACAGGTGCTTCCACCCACAGTGACCCTAAAGGCTGTGGGAGGGGGACACACACTTTGCTTCAGCTGCTCTGAGCACTGTGCGCACTCCCTGATGCATATCAACACAAGTTGCTGCTGCACCTGCTCTGCTGCTGGTTTCCAAGGCATTTGGCTTCCTGGGTGGCATCCTGCTGCCAGCTTGGGCCACTGGGCTGCCCGGTCAGGGAGCATCCACAGCTCTCTCAGCTTTTACCAGCTCTGTTTGGGGATCTCCCCAGGACTGGGAACTGGGAGCCCCCTAACCTGTGGGGAAGGGCACACGATGAGGAAAATGGCAGCCACAGAGTGCGTGCAGGCTGGCATGCACAACGCAACTGCCCACTCTCGGCCGGTGGACACTCGCCAAACGCCTCTGCGCCCACACAGAGACCCGCTCACAGTGCTTTCCTGCCATCTGCTTGTGGGAGCTGTTGGTTAGGCTAGGATTAATGAGCACACCACGGGGAGGGTGGCGAGGGAAGGAAGAAGTGTGAGTAGCTGCAACATGAGAGGCCTGGCCGTGGCTGGCCTTGCCCCAGCAGGAACTGGGCGCTGTAGTCCAGCACCAACAGCCCATAGCAGAGGGGGGGACCTCAGTTTCCCTGCAGGTCAGTGAAATTTGCAGCTGCTTGCAGGCAGCCCCCCTCCTGATCTGGCAAGGCCTTTGCTGTGGAGAGGAAGTGTGCCCCCTGCAAAAAGGTGCCCACCAACCTCTCCAGTGTGTGTGCTACCCACCTGATGCTCCCCAACCTGAGCAGGCTCCTTTGCGGGGACCCCCCGCAACTGAGGATGAAAGTTGAGGGACCTCACTGGTGCAGATTAAGAATGGGGGGAAGTGGCAAGCGACTAGGAAGAAACATGAAAGGGAGGGGGTCCCAAAGTGGGAAGGGTCAGAGGCCAAAGAAGAGGCAGGTAGGTACCTCTGTGCCCAGGTGTGCAGAAGTGGAAAACAACGTGACCGGCTTTGGTACAGCCTCCATGTAGGAGGAGCCATTTCAGCCCAACTCAGAGACACATAAAAAGCAAAGGAGGTGGCAAAGGATGTTGTCCCACAGGAAGATCCCCCCCAGGTCTTTCCCCGTTGCCCAAAAGGCCAGCCAGCAGAGGCCCCACAAGACAGCCACTGGTTACGCTGGCTAGCTAGGAAGCACCCCTGGCCACCTGCCTGCCAGGCCTTTTTCCCTTCCAGCCACTAATCCTCTTAAACTGCAGGCAGAAAATGCCTGCTGAGTCCCAGAAATGGCCGTGTGGGTGGGGAGGAGGGAGAGAGGGCAGAAAGAGATGGGCAGCCGTGGCCCTGAGGTTCCTCCCAGGCTGCTTTGTTCCCCAAGGTGCTCCCAGTTGGCCTGGAGGTGGCTGAGCAAGGTCTTCAGGGACTGGCTGAAGATCAACCCCCAAGCCCTTCAGAGATGAGACCAGAGCCGCCGAGCTTAGAGCACAAAGGTGCAGCGGGCACAGGGCCCTGGGCTCAGGGCAGCCTTCCCAAACCAGCACAAAGGAAGGGCCTCCTGCTCCACACACAAGGGCTCACATCTCCCAGCCTCAACAGCGCAGAGACAAAAAAAGAGTAAGACCACCACCTTGGTCTCCAAGAAGGGCTTTATTGCCTGTCCATCATTATCCACATGCAGCAGGGAAGGGCAGAAAGAGCAACTGGGCCAGGAAGGAGTGCTGCCAGGTGGGCCAGCACAGTGAGCAAAAGCCCAGGCAGGGGAGGTGAGCAGCAGATGTGTCCAGAATTAGGCCCAGGAGAGGAGGGGTGGGGTGGGGTGAGGTGGAGTGGTAATTCCTGAGGCAAGGTGGCCGAGCCGGAGGGGGCAGCACTGGAACATGTTTTTCAGGGCATGTGAGGTGGAAGGGGGGGTATATAGCAGCTCTTGCCCTGGTCTTCGCCCCGATATGGCTTCTCTCCAACCAGCTTGAGGGGCGGGAGCAGTAGAGCAGCCCCTTCCCGACAGAAGAGCCTGAGACACAGGTCCAGATTCCAGGGAGCAGCACTGCCAGACCAAGGTGGCTGCCTCTCTCACACAGGTGGGGATGGTGGGGGACATCTTCAGCCACAAAAGGCCAGGGGCCACTCTAGGTGCCCCCCTCCTGCTGCTCTGGGAGGGCCTCTGGAGGGGCTGCTGGGGCGGCTGGGCTCTTCTCCTCCACTCTCCCCTCGGTCTCCCCCAGAGGGGGGAGCAAAGCCGGGCTGGGGCTGGAGTGGCGCTGCTTGCGCATGAAGGGAAACACACTGGGGGGAGGAGGGCATCAGAGGGGGCCGGGCAGCTCCAGTCTCCCTCCTCCCCTCCCCACCATTGGCTCCATCCTGGGGCCAAAAGCTGTGGTGGAAGGCAGCGGGGGCCCCACCTCCTCCTCTCCCGCTCCCTTCCCATATGCTCACCGTTTCTTGGTCTCTGGCGGGACAATGGCCTCCGCCAGCAGGTTCTTGTAGAGCTCTGACTTGAGAAAACGGGGGTACGAATCCTGGTGCGCGGGGGAGGAAAGGGGTGGAGTTCAGAGACGGAGGGGGAGAAGTGCCCCCCGCTTGCTCCATGCTAGTGGCAAGACCACTCAGGTGGGGAGGGGCCTCCCCCAGTGCATGTGGGGGCGCACCTTCTTCATCAGCATGTAAATGTGCATCTGGGCGTCATCCATCACGTAGCGGTGAGGGGTCTTGATGCCCTCCAGAGTGCGCTCCATGGTCTTGCTGTCGATGTTGACCCAGCGGGTGGCTCCGGGGGCCAGGAACTGCCTGCGGGGACAAAGGATCCTGGCAGGCCTGGGGAGGAGGGTGGAGAAGGAGGGCACCCTGGCGCCACCACCCCTGCTTCCCCCAAGGAAGAGGCAGGGAGGCATCTCACGCACTGGTAGATGGAGTCCACGATCTCTTTGATGCGCATTTGCTCTCCATAGCGCAGCTCCTCGCATGCCTCCCAGAAACTCAGGTTCTCAGCTGTACGGGGGACAAGAATGGGGGAGGTTGGGGGCAGGACCAGCACCCAGGCTCCCCAGTCCAACCTGGTGGTTGCAAGGCCGCAGGGAGGAGAGGGTGGCCTGGCCCACAGACATCCCCTTGGGCTGCCCCACTGGAGGCCCCTGTCTGGCAGGGGGAGGGGTGGCTGAGAAAGACCCTACCCCACCCAACCAGGTAGACTCACCGCTGAACTCCTTTTTGAGGAACTCCAGGAGCTGGACCCGTCCCAGGGCATCGTTGATGAGCTCGCTGAAGCCAAAGCTCCAACGCTCCACCCGGAGCTTGGTGGGAGCTGTCACGCTGCAGGGGGACAGAGGCCAGTATTTGCTGAGGCAGCCCAAGCAGGGCGAGGGTGGGGAGAAGGCATTTTCAGGTATGGAGGCTCCTCCTCAGCCCCCCACCCCCCCAAGGGAGCCCCCCTTTCCTGAGAAGGAGGAAGGCAGCTCACGTGGGGGCGTTCATGGCCCAGTAGGTGGTATCGTCTGTGATCCAGGGATTGCTGGGAAGGCAGCCAGACATGATGGGGTCATGGGGCACATACTGCTCGTTAAACTTGATGTATCTGCAGCAAAGGAGTGCAGAAACACTGAGGGGGGGTAGAAAGAGCCCACAGTGCCGGTGGGAATGACAGCTCCCGAAGAATCTTCAGTTTGGGGAGGTTGGGAGACAATGTTGGCATGAATATGCCCAGGGGATGCAAATAGAAAGGGGAGGCTCGGTCTTTTAGACTGAGGTCACGGGAGACGGCTCCACATGCCAAAAGTCCAAATCAGCACATTTTAATGTGCTTTTAATGGCTGTAAGCCGCTTTGAGTCCGCTCGGGGAGAAAAGCAGGATAAAAATAAAGATAATAATAATCAGCAACGCAGGCTACAAAGAACCAGTGAAAAAACTAAATGTTGGGCCCGATCTGCTCGGCCATCCATGCCCTGTGCCACTTCACCAGGCATACACGTGGGGACTCTTGGCCATGGGGCATGCAACTGGCACTTCCCACTCAGCCAGCAGAGGAACAGCCTCCTCCCCTGAGTTACAGGGATCGGGGCCAGGCTCTCTTCCCCAACTCACCCTTCCAGACAGACAGAAGACTTGACGCGCGTCCGACCCATGGCGGCACGGAAGTAGCGGATCTGCAGGCAAGGGGGAGGGTGAGGAGGGCACCCCACAACCCCTAGACCCACCCCCACGACAGAGGGCTTCCCCCAGGATGAACATATGCATGCGTGCACCCACACACACATTCTCTCTTTCTCCAAACAGCCAGGGTTGCACCACCTACACCAACTCTCACCTGCCAGCCCTCTGTACCCACTGTTGTGCCCCCCATCCCTTTTCCCCCAGAGAGTGAGCCCACCCCTGGTCTGGCAGCAAGGAGAGGAGCACAGGCATCCATGGGACTCTACCAGGCAAAGCCCGCCTGCTCTCCACTCACCTCCCGCTTGTAGAAGTCGGTGTTCTTCTCCTGGGCAGAAGAAGAGGAGACCAGCAGTCAGGAGCGTCTCCCACCTGCCGCTTCCCAGTGCTTCCCCCCAACCCTCATGAGGCTGGCCAGGCTCAGGACAGGACAGCTGGGAGGGCGGGTACATGGATGAGGTCTCCAGCCCTCCCCATCTACTTAATGGAGGAGGCCACCGGGACTGGATCCAGGGAGGCCTCCACAGCAAGGCTTGGTTTTCCTGCAGAGCCCTGCCTTCAAGGGGTGCCTCTCAGCTGCCCAGAAAGCACCTTGCCCCCCCACACACTTCCACACACACCAAGGGCTAGGGGCCCCAACCAACCCATCCACCCACCCCGGCCACAAGCTACACATCACTGGTTGTGTTAGTGACTTACGTGGACGGACAGACGGACAAAGCAGCACACAGAAGAGAAAAGATATCAGGCCCGGACAGTCCGTGGAAAGGTGCAGGTGGGGTGGGGGGTAGACGAAGAAGCAAGGCAGGGTCACAGGCAGCCCCTTCCCCTTCCCACAGCACACACACATACAAGCCCCCACACCCTCCCCTCAGTAGAACGTCAATTATGGACATCCCCTCAGAGATCCAGAAAGGGGTCCCAGGGGCTGCTCCCCACTTCTTCCCCCTTGGCCACAGAGACAGACGCAGCAGACACCAGTCAGAGTTAGTGAGAACAACACATTGGACATTGGACGTCCCCCGCCCCGCCAGGTCCCCGCTCCTCCTCCAGAGAGGGCCAGGAAGGCCTGATGGCTCCATCCACATACATCTAAAGCATGAGGCAGCCTGAGGGCATGGCCACTGCCCCTCCCCTACAAAGTGGACCCTCCTGCACAGCAGCAGTGGCCACCTCTGCCACCAAGGGGCAGGGGGCACTTTGTCCCCATGAGAAGAACTCAAGCCCCCTGCTCAGTCTCCTGTCTTACCCACCCCATCCCCTTACCAGCTGCACCCGGGTGCTCTGGTGGTTCCTCCGCTCAGGGCCCTGCTCCATCACGTTGGTGACTCCCGGCTGGAGGCAGAGGAGAGCAAGATGTGCCTTGGTAAGCCCTTCCCCTTGAGAGAAGTCCTGCAGCCCACCCCATCCCCAAGGACTACCCAAATCCCTGGGGCACTTGGCCTGTATGGCTCTGGGCTATGATATGATAGATGCTGCTGCTGTGATTGAGGAGTAACTGATTGCGCGTGGGGCCAAGCCACTGAGTGGGATGGATGATGCCTCCGAGATCGAGGAGCAACTGACTGTGCCGAGGACTGGGCCAGTGAGCGAGCAAGTTAACCTGCAAACGTCCCCTGCACTGAAAGGTCAAACAGAGACAGAGTTGCCCCAGTCAGTTCATGACGGAGAGGGAACCAGCAGTGATGCAGAAGAGTGGCAGCCACCTGTGCCCATCAGCCCGCAATCACGAAGAAGGCTGAAACGGGCTGCTCAGAGGCTGCATGCACTAGGTTGAGGAAACAATAACAAGCAGCACCTCCTTGCAGTTGCTATTTAAGTCTGCTGGTGTGGCTGCTCTTTGCTTGCAGCAAATTACTAGCAAGCCCTCACGACCTTCATGTCTCCTGCTCCCTGAAACCCTCTGGACGGATCTCTGCCTCCTGAACCTTTGGACTGGACTTTAGCCTGATTCAGCTTGTGTTTTCCTGGTGTTTGATATATTTGGACTCTCCCTGAAAGTATTCCTGACCTCCCGCCTCCCTTGCTGGCTGTGGCTCGGCAGGGAGAGATTTCTGACACATGAGACTAGCACAGAGAGAAGGCCAAGCAAGCCAGTGGCCGCGAAGCCCCACACACATACAGCATCCCCTCTGAGTGGACAGAACTGAGCAGACTGGCCCCTCCAACGCTGCCTGGCGCAAAGGCTGCAAACAGCCCACAAGGCAGCAGCTTAATGAGATGTGATAGCCACAGAAGGCCTTAAAGAGGCACTCTCAGCATCTCCTGGCCACAAAGGCCACTTCGGGACAGCAGCTGAGGAGGCCAAAAGGGAGGGGCCATTGTGCCCCTCTGCAGCGGAGGGGTCTCCTTGTGGGGCATCTGGTGACCACCATGGAAGGGAAGGGGACCGGGACAGTGCAGCCTCTCCTCGCAACCCATGTGGTCTCCCTGTGGGTCAAGCTGACTGCCAGGTGACACGGCCTTCGCCTCCACAACCAGGAGCAGTGGGAAAGCGCTGGATCTGGGGCCAGGCAACCTGTGAGGAGCCGATTTTTGGGCTGCTGCAACCCTCGGTGGCCCTCAGCTGTCCCAGCCAGCAGAGAGGGGTGATAGGTGCTGCTGTCAAAGCACAGCCCCACCCCTTTCCCAACAACAGAGAGCAGCTGCTTCTGCTACGCTGGACCCTCCCACCACACCTCCCACCCACCCCCACTCACAGGGGGCCTGTTGACCAGCCAGTAGGCCTGCTCCTGGCACTCAATGACAATCCAGTCGCCCTTTCGCCGCTGCTTGGCTGCCCTGTGAGAGGAGAGAGGCCTCAGAGCTTCCTTCTCCCCCTGCCTGTCCCCGCCCCCCAATTAAACCCCTCCCTGGTTTCCAAATACTCCAACTGTACCACAAGGGGTGTGGAATCCTTGTGTGACCAAGGTTGAATGTGGAGTGCAATGCCCAGCAGCCCCACTAGCCACCGTATAGCCAATGGGATAGGGGATGCTAGGCACTGCAGTCCTTCCACATCTGGTAGAAGGGCACACAGGACTCACCGTAGTTGCTCACGTGCCTGCATCACAACAAAGTCCCAGGCATGGTTGATCCTCTTGTGAAGCTGGTTGTAGTCATCCTGCAGGACAAGGGGCACGGGGTGGGGGGAGAAGGGACCCCACCTCAGACCCACAGGGCTATCTGTTCCCCCCCGCCAACTCATTCTAGGTTGCCAGGGAGAAACTGAACAACAGCAACTGGGACCCAGATGCCTGTGAAAAGGGGCATGGGTGGGCAGTGCAGGCACCCAAGAGACCCCGCCAGCTCCTGCCCCCTTCCTCCCACTGTCCTCCCCAGCACTCATGGGGGCAGCTTCTCTGGGCCCTGCCTGGCATTGGTCCCTCACCTTCTCATGTTGGATGAGCTCCCCTGCTTCCGGATGTTCTTCTTGGCCAGGTAGATGGCTGAAAGCGGAGAGAGAGAGGGAACCCACAACCAGCCAGTCACTCAGCTGGAGAGCCCCCTCCCCTCACAGCACTCTGACTCTGCTGGCAGGCAGCCCTGGGGTGGCAGTACCCCCACCTCCCCGAGTGTGGAAGGGAAGGCCCAGGTGGGTGGGACTCACCATAATCCAGCTCTGTGGCAGGCCACTTGGTGCTCATCCAGAAATAGGGGGTCTGTGGGCCAGACAGAGAGAGAAGGGCAAAGGGAGGGGGTGTGGTGTGGTAGAAGCCAGTTGTACCCCCCTCCCGGGTGCTCACAGGGTCTCTCGGGAAGCAGAGAGAGTGGCAGCATGGGGGTCCAGCCCTAGAAGCCCCCCTCCGACCAACTGACCTGGAACCGGTAGGGCGTCTCATCCACGTGCAAGGCCAAGTTGCGAGGCTCCTTCAGTGGGTAGATGTAGCCGTGCCTAACAATCAGGTTGCCCAGGTGAAGGGACTCTGGGGAGGGGGCACGGGGAAAGTAAAGCGGGGGAGCAGCAAGATCCCTCCCTAGCCAGCAGCCTATTGGGCAATTTCTCGCCCCCCTTCCAAGAGGGAGAAAAGAGCTCCCCGCCTCCTCGGCTGTGAGAGGCCAAGGCCTGCCCCCAGCGCCCAGGACCGACCGAGGTGCCCCCTCCCTCCTGGCCTCGGGGGGGCCGCCGGCAGCCCCCACTGGCGGGGCAGGGGGCCCCTCGAGCTGACGGGGGCGCAGGAGGCCTCTCCTCCTCCCTCGAGCCGCCAAGGGCAGGGCCGGCTGCTGGCCCCCAGCGGAAGCCCAGAGGGGCCCCGGGGCGAGGAGAGCTTGCTGGCGGCGCCGAGCCTCACCCTCCTCCGAGATGCCGAACTTCTGGACCAGCCACTGCACGACGTCGCTCCCTGAGAGGAGGAGGAGGAGGGAGGTGCGGGGGGCGTCAGGCCGGACCCTCCACGGACCGCCCACCCCGATCCCGGCCCCCGCCCGCCGGCCTGCCCGCCCGCCGGCCCGCCCGCCTGCCTGCCTGCCTGCCTGCGGGCGCGATCTCACCGGTCACGGCGTGCGGGATGACCGTGATGAGGAGGCGCTGGTGGCGCATCTTGACGCCCATGTCCGGGTCCTGCATCGCCACCACCACCCGCTCCATCTGCCGGGCGGGAAGGAGGGCGGTTGGCAGGCGAAGGGCCCCGGGGCAGGAGGGAGGGGACCCCACGCCCGCCCCGACCCTCGCCGCCCGGCGCGCCCGGGCCTGGGACGGGAGCGCGAAGGCCGCGGGCGGCGGGGAGGGAGCGGCATCCCGCGTCCCCGCGCCCCTTCCCGCCCCCCGTCCCACCCTCCTCCCGCCCTCCCGCCTCACTTTGGCCAGGCAGGGCAGCTGGAGGCGGGGGCTGCCGGTGGGGCGGAGGGCGCTGACGGTCATGGCGCCGGGACGGCCGGGCGGAGGCGGCGGCGCGGGGGGTCCCGGGCTCGCGGCGGCCGAGGCGGCGGGTCAGTCTCGGGCGCCTCCCGGCCGCCCCCTACCGGCCGGCCAGGCCGCCCTCCTCTCCTCCGGGCCGGTCCGGCCCGGCCCGGCCGCCGCTGTCTCGCCTGGCCGCCCCCCGCGCCGCCCTCCGCAGCCCGCCGGGCCGGAGCGGACTTGCCGGGGCCGGCGGGCGCCGAGATCTTCCCCGCGCGTGCCGAGGGGGCCCCGCCCCCGCCCGCTCCTTTCGGAGACCTCCGGGAGCCCGGAGCGCCCGGCGGAGGTCGCGGTCCCAGTGGAGGGGGCTTTGGCCAGAAGCCGAGTCTGGCGCAGCAACCACGGCTCCGCTTCTCGGGCAGGACCCGGGCGGTTCCCGACTCGGGAGACGCGGCCCGTCCCCGCCACGCGCCTCTCGGGAGCGAGGGAAACGCGCGTCCTGCGCGAGGGGCCGCTTTTCCGACAAGCCCTGGGAGCAAACGCCAAACGGCGGCGGCGGCGGCGGCGGCTCTGCGGCCAGCGGGGGGGGGTGAAGCCCCCGAAACGCTGCTTCCTTCCCCCTGGTCCGCGGGAGGGAGAGCGCCCCGGCCGCCCTCCGCTCTCCCGTCCCGGCGTCGTCGGCGTCACCCGGGGGCCCGTCCTGCCGTCCCGGGCGGCCTTCTAGATGGCCCCCGCGGGTCCGGGGCCCGGGGTGGGGTCTGGGGTGCCCGCCCGCCCCCTAAGGAAGGGTCCCTCCGTCCCCGCGACCCGCGTTTCCCCGCTGGCGGGTCGGGGGAGGCCTGCAGTCACCGCCTGGATCCACTCTTTTTACGGCGGAGGGGGCGGCGTTCCCGCGGGGAACGTGCGGCGCGGATCGCGCACCTCCTGTGCCGGGGCAATGCGGTGGAGCCCCCGGAGGAGGGCTGCAGAATCAAAAGTGCCTCTGCCCGGCGAAGGAGGAGAAATGCCTCCGGTGCCAGCCCAGGGACAGACACCCACCTGGCAGAGCTGCCCCACGAGGCTGACCTGGCCCACCTGCTCTGGGGCTGAGCTCAGGGACCGGTCTTAAACGACCCGCGGTGGTTTGAGTTGTTCCCCTTTTGCTACCTTCCCCTGGTTGTTGAACCCAGGTGCAGGAGGGGTGCAAGCGGCTGAGCCACCTGTTTGAGGGGGACCCTTGGACCCCACGCGATTCCCCCACCCCTGTCTGCAGTTCTGAAAGGAAGTCCAGGGCTCAGAGGTCAGCCAAAAACAGGGGTGGGGAAAGTGAGCAACAGAGGGAGTTGGGGGAAGACCAGCCAAGGACAAACCAGTGTGTCTCTTTTTTGCCACATTGGCAGAAAGTCCACCTCCCCCCACTCTGCAACCCTCCTAAGCCCTGACGTCTTCAAATTAACCACAGAAAAGAGAAACGAGGCCAGAGCCAGTGTGGATTCGGCTTCGTGGCTTCGGAGGACAGAAGCAGAGCTGGGGAGCAAAAGAGACCCCGGCCCACCCTACTCTGGGGTGCTCTCTGCTCCTTCTCTCAGCCAGAAGCCCTTGCTCTGCCCCGTGGCATAAGGGGGCACCTCTTGTCTCCCCAAATGTTTAAAAGCCAGGCTCGGCAGAAAGGGTGGAGGTCCCACTCTCAAGGCCTCCCCCTCAACAAGCCCCCAGCAGCAGACGCAGCCCATGGGCGTAGCTCCTACAGCACGCTTTCATTCGAGGGGAGCGGCCAGTCGCAAAGGGCCACGTGAATCCCTGGGGGGAGGGGGGAGGTGGCACCGGTGAGCTGGGGCTTTTCTGGGCCCCACCCTGTATTGCCTGGTATCTCCTGGTGCTGACAAGAGCGGTGGCTGTTAGGGCATTTTCCCCTCTGGGCTGCCATCATCATGGGCTGTGTCCTGGTACCACAGCGACAGCTGCTGCTGCTGTGGCTGGCAGTAGCTTGGGTGCACTTGGTGGACATTTGTGAGGGCGAGACCCTGGCAGAGAAGCTGCCAGAGGAGAAGGAGGAGAGGGAAGAGGAGGGAGGAGATCTTTCCAGAGACCAGGGGCTGGAGGAGGAGACAGAGGGGGCAGTCTTGGTCCTGAACCAGGACAGCTTTGACCAGGCCCTGCAGAATTACCGGCTGCTCCTGGTGCTGTTCCGTGAGTATGCAAGGTTGCTGGTGGGCGGGTGGGCGCCATCACTGAGCAAGCAGCTTCCAGAATGCCCCCAGAATCCTCCATGGAGGGAGCCAGGCACTCCGGGTGAGCCTCCCACTGGTAGGAGGGAAGGAAGGGGCGTGGTTTGGGCTGCAGTCCGTGGCCAGCTCCCTCATCCCTTTCAGAGGGGCTGTGGAAGCTTGGGAGCCAGTGTGGCAGGGAGAGAATGGCCTGTAGCTGGTGGGCTGAAAGGGGCAGCAACCAGTGCCCAGTGCTTCAGGGCCGGATACCTCTCCCGTAAACCACCCTGCAGGGCTGTTCCTAGCTGGAGTGAGGCAGCAGCTCAGCTTGGCAAAGCGATATCATAGGCACCTTGGAAAGGCAAACAGGCCATGCGGTGCCTCAGAAGCTTTGCCAGGGGTCACAAGCCATGCAAACAGTGCCTGCGTAGCTGCAGGGCACAGGCCCAGTGAGAGGCACAGGGAAAGGACAGGCCCAGTGGCCAGCCTCCCTCCAGGTCCCCTTGGGGAAACCCACCAGCCAGTAGGCACAGAGGCAGTGGCATGTGCCCTCTGTTTGTCTGCCCATGATACAGATCTCTGGTTTTACCATCAGGCCCACCTGAGCACCCTAAGCCCTTGCACCTCACCTGCGCTATCTGTGAATTTGTGGAATTAGTCTTTTTAAGCCAGAAACCATCCTGGCATCCCAGGGCAGAGGCACCCCTCTGGGCATTGGCACAGGGCCAGGGGGACAGATCTGCACTGTACAAAGTTGGCTGGTGGTCCAGCAAGCCCCATGGTGTCTCTGCAGCCGTTTCAAGCACTTTTCAGACCTGCTGCCTTGGATTCCCCTCCCTCCCCCCATCAGCCTCCTCTTCCCAGCCTCGACCCCCACTATGGCTGGAGATGCCAGTGGGGCTGGTCTGGGCATCAAGCTGGAGGTCTTGTGCATAAGAAGCTCCTCTCCTTATTCACCCCGCCCCTGTGTGGGCACAGTTTTCCTTGGCCCGAGGGCCCTCTTTGCCCCCTGTCTCCCTCTCTTGCTCAGCAATGCCATCTTTGGAGCTGCCTTCCTTGTTTCTGCTAGATGCCCCCTGGAGTGAGCTCTGCCAAGCACTGGCACCCGAATATGCCAAGGCAGCTGCCCTGCTGAAGGAGGAGGCAGCAGCTGCCACACTGAGGCTGGCCACCGTGGATGGGACCGAGGAGCTGGAGCTGCGGAGAGAGTTTGGCGTTGTTGGGTACCCGGCCCTCAAGCTCTTCCAAGGGGGCAACCGCACCCACCCCACAGATTACACAGGTGAGAACCAGGGGCCACCAGGGCAGATGTGCTCTCCCTGGTCGCAGAGCCTGACCTGCCCACCTCGGGGCACTCACTGCTCAGCCAACAGCCAGCCTCCACTCAGGAGGAAGCAGAGGACCAAGCAGTAGACAGGAACTGGACAGGGGAAATAACATTCAGCCCCTGGGTTGCTGTGGGTTACAAAAACTTGACTATTTGTGTCACAGTCTCCACCTCCCTGTTGCCCCCTCTGCCCCCAAGCCAGGTTCGTTGTGCTGGGAGCCCCCAAGATTGCTGTCTTGAGGGGGTCTCTCTTGAGGTGTTGGAGAAAGAAAGGGCTTGTGGTTGGCTCTTCTGGGTGGCTGCTCCAAAAAGGGCCCATGAGGACCACTGTCTCCTTGCCCTCTGGAGACTCCCCCCCCAAGTAAACGAGCCAAGCACCAGTGGTTAGGAGCTGAAATGTGCTAAAAATCCTTTCTGCCTGTCCTTTCCCTGGGGAGTTTTATTGACCAGGCCTGCTGCTAGGTGGATTAATTCAGGTTGAAAATCTGAGAATTTTTTAAAAATTTGTGCCAACTGCATTGTGAATATGTTTTTAATTGTATGATGCTGTTGTTAAAATGACTGAAGACCTTTTTGTTGCCTGGGGATCCTTCCCTCCGCCTCAGTGCCCCAGGACTCAGAGGCCTGCCTGGCAGTGCCATCCCAGCAGCACGGGCACCAGCCTGGTGACCCCTCCCCACCGCTTTGCACCCCTTCCCCAATCCACTCCCACAATCCTCCCACAACTCCCACCCCCTTCTCTCTCTCCCTCCCTGTGCCAGGCCAGCGAGAGGCTGAGGCGATTGTGACCTGGCTGAGGCGGAAAGCTGGGCCCAGTGCCCTGCTGCTGACAAACAAAGAGGAGGCTGCCGCCTTCCTGAATGGCCACACGGTGGCAGTGATTGGGTTCTTCCACGTGAGTCACCATCAGACACCTCACGGCTGGGGGGGCTGCATGCTTGGGGTCTCCCGAGATGTTGCTGGTGCCACGCTCTCATTAAGGAGAAGCGCCCCTGAAGCACCCCATGGCACCAAGGTGGGCCTTTTTGGGCACAGTTAGGGGTGAAGCTTTGGGGTCTGATGGAGGGGGTGACAGGTACAAAGAGGCTGGACTTGTTCCTCCAGGACCTCCAGGATGAAGATGTGCGACTCTTCTACGAGGTGGCCAGTGATGCCACTGATGTGGCCATAGCCCTCACTGACCGCCCAGAACTCTTCCAGAAGTACAGCATTCCAGGGGCCATGGTGACCCTCTTTCGGAAGACGGTGAGGCCAGTGCTGTGTGGGCTGTGCCCAGGGAGGGGATGCCATATGTGGCCCGTGCTCTTCCTCCTGACCAGTAAAGACCTCCTCCCTGTGCTGTCTTTCAGGATGGTGACAGTGACAATGATGCCCCCCGGGCAGATTTCCCAGTCGATGAGGAGCTGGGCCTGGAGGCGGCAAAGCTGGCCCAATTCATTGCAGTGCAGAGCCTGGAACTGGTGATGGAGTTCTCAAGCCAGGTCAGGGGACCCCCTCCCCTCTCATCAGGTCTAGCTTAGCTTGGCTGCCCCCAATGTCCCCCGTGGGCAGAGGCAGGCCAAACGAGTTCTGGCTGAGACCACAGAAACCTCCTGCCATTGTCCTTCCCACTTAGCCCTGCCACGTTCCCCTGTGCATGGAAAGCATCTGGGTCTCTTCAGCTTCCTTGGGGTGTGGCTCAGAGCAAAGGGCGACGTGGCCCCACAGGGCAGGAGGCGCTGTTGCTGCTGCTGCCCATGCCGTTCCCGGGGGGAGTGGAGAGGTGGACATAGGGGGCTGTTCTTCCAAGGCCTCTGTGGCAGATGCACAGGCATGTGGCCCTTCTCTTCCCCTCCTCACTCTCTCTCTTCAGAACTCCTCCAAGATCTTTGGGGCCAAGGTCCCAAACCACCTGCTGCTCTTCATCAACAAGACAGTGCCAGCCCAGTTGGAGCTCCTAGGAGGCTTCCAGGAAGCAGCTGCTCCCTTCCGGGGTCAGGTGAGCCCCCAGTTCACCCCTTGACACTCTCCTTGTTGCCATCCTGGGGCCTGGGTGTGGGCTGATGGGGATGCCCCGTTCCCAACTTCAGTCACTGTCCTGACACTTGTTCACTGGAGGGCCTGGCTCTGACCCACTGCCCGAGGGAGGGAGGAGGAGGGGGGGAGGGAGGGAGGGAGGGAGGGAGGGAGGTGTGCCAGCAGAGGGGCTCAGAGCTCCCCCTCACAAGCAGGTCCTCTTTGTCTTGGCCGATGTCCATGGAGAGGGAGCCAGCCTGCTCCATTTCTTTGGCTTGAAGAGCCACGAGGTCCCTGCCCTCCGATTCATACACATTGAGACCAACAAGAAGTACCGCCTGGGCACTGAAGAGGGGCTCTCCTTGACAGCCATCAGCACCTTCTGCCAGGCTGTGCTGGAGGGCAGAGTGCAGGTAGGTGGGCTGGCACTCAGGCACTCAAGACGGAGGATGGGGGACGGTCCTGGTGGCAACAAGATCCAGGCCAGAGACCCAAGACCATGGGAAAGTACTCCAGTGGGTTGGGGTAGAGCCTTCTTTGCACCCTCCCCTGGGTCTTATCCTTTCCACACCAGAGAGCAGGGGGGCACTTGGGAGCATCTGCCCAGCTGCTGGCCAGCCCTCTCCACTCATCCCTCCACAGTGGAAGAAGGGAACTCTGTGTGCCTCCAGGCGAGCACGCGGGGCTCCTCCTGGCAGCCCTGAGCACCATCTCTGCCTTGCTCAATCCTTTAGCCCTACCTGATGAGCGAGGAGGTCCCGGGCGACTGGGATCAGCGGCCAGTGAAAACCCTGGTGGGCCAGAACTTTGAGCAGGTGGCCCTGGATGAGACCAAAGACGTCTTCGTGAAGTTCTGTAAGTGGACTGCAGGCTGCCCCTCCTTGGGGGGAGAATGGAGAATGGCTCTTTGGTCTGGCTGCAATGGCCATGTCCTCCTCTGCTGCCATCCCACAGGCCAGCTGCCCGAGGCCAGATGACAAGGACGCCAAGAAGGTAGCAGCTGCCTCCCTGTTTTTTGGCCCCTGGGCCCAGTGATGAGGCAGACTCCCCTGGACCCTGGCGACTCTATTGCCCAGATGGTGTGACAAATAACTGCAGGCTGCAAATGCCACTGTTGCTGCTGTGCATTGTTAAGTCATTTCCAACATATGTCAATCCCAGGGCAAACCTACAATGGAAGTGTCTTGGCCGGATATATTCAGAGGGAGTTTGCTACCATGGCTTTCCTCCAAGGATGAGAGAGTGCAACTTGTCCAAGGTCACCCAAAGCAGTTCTATAGCCAAACAGGAATTTGAACCCTGGCCTATGGAGTTAGTGCCCCACATTCATACCACTACACCACACTGGGGGTCAACGATGAATGTCATACTTTTTAAAAACATGCAGCTGGGCAAGAGAAGTCCTGTATGGCACAAGGTGGCAGCGTTGGCGATGCTGCTGTGTGCCTCCCTTACCCCTCTTCGAGGTGACATCCTGTTGAGAGAGGGAGGGAGGGAGGGAGGTGGCCCTCTGTCTTAGGCTTCTCCAAGGGCAGCCCCATAGGAGCAGATAGGACCCAGCCTGCAGCCAGGGCCCATGCCACTGGGGTGAGGCCTGTGTTCCCAGGGGGGAGGGGGTATCTGCCTCTCACTCAGTTGGCTTTGCCCCCCAGATGCCCCCTGGTGCCCGCACTCCAAGGCCATGGCACCTGCCTGGGAGGAGCTGGGTAAGAAGTACCAAGGCCGTGAGGGCATCATCATTGCTGAGATGGATGCCACTGCCAACGAAGTGGCAGAGCTCCCTATCCGTGCCTACCCCACCCTCTGCTACTTCCCAGCTGGGCAAGGGAGGAAGGTAGGTGCACACACTGACACATAAACCCCTCCCATTTGCAGGTGGGAGGGTGGGCACCACAGCCCTCAGCCCTGTACACACCTGCACCCACAGGACTGGAAGGGTGTTGGCTCTGGGTTCAATGCTGCTCTCCCTTCTGCCCCCAGATGATCAAGTACCAGGGCACCAGAGACTTGGAGAGCTTCTCAGCGTTCCTGGAGAGCCGAGGGGAGCCCCTGCCCCAAGAAGAGCCCATGGTAAGTGCCAGAACACCCACCCAGCCACCCCAAAGCCCACCCAGCCACTGGAAAGGCAGGGCTTCCCAAGTAGCAGGGAGGAGCCACATCCAACCAAGTCCCCCATGCTTATTGACTCTGAGAGACTGCACTTGGCCGAACATGGTGCTCCAGAGGGGCCCCAACCCAAGTCCGAGAAGGAGACAGGTGACCCCTCCCCAGCTGGGCCCTGTGAGGGACAGGAACCGCTGCCCCCGCCCCAAATGCAGCCAAGTACCACACACGGAGATGCTTCCTGTGGTCTAGAGATGGGAACAGCCTCCAATTGTTGCTGGGCTGTAGTCTCATCGGCTTCCTGGCTGGGGGAAGGACGATGGGAGCTGCATTCCAGCAATGCCCAGAAGGCTGCAGATTCCCATCCCTGTGCTGAGCAAACAGGGGGGCTGAGAAGAGACCTTCTGGGCCAAACTGGGCCACCTCTCAGCTGCATCCTCAAAGCCAGAAGGGTCAGAACAGGACTGAGAAGAAGGCAGGCCAGCAATGCAGCCCCCCCCGGCCTTCTGAATTGCCTCCAGCCTCATTAAAAGTCACTGCTCTGGGTAGTCCCCTTCCCTCCCCAGTCAGAGACACAGAGGTACCCCCACCCCATTCCCATTCTCGGCCTAAATCAGTGGCTCAAACTCCGCTCTTCCCTCCCCACATTTATATAAGATCTCCGAGTCAGAGGCCAAGGGGCTGGGGTCAAGGGGCAGGACACCCCATGTCCTGGACAAGAAGAAAATGAACAAGTTCTTTTTGTCACTTTTCTTCTAAAGCAGAAAGGGAGGTTTGGTCCCGGAACAGCTGTGGGGAGGGCGTAGGGAGAAGCAAAATGGCCGTGGGCAGTGCCAAATAATGGGTAGGTGCCACTTGTGGAGGATGCTGTGGTTTGTGATACCCTGTGCTTTGTGGTTTACCAGGAGGCCGAGACCCCCAAGGAACTGAAAGAGAACCAGACAAGACCACTGGACACCCCAGAGTCAAGAGATGAGCTTTAGAGCCTGAGCAGAGCAATACAGTCCTCCCCTCCTGCAAATATGGCTTCGCCACTTCTTTCCTTCCATGTTTCCAGCCCCCCATGACCCCCATGCCTGCCGGCAAACCAACCCACACTGCTCCCAGCAATCACCTCCTGCCCACGAAAGCCAAGGCAGAGGCAAGGGAGAAGCGCCCTGGAGGGGAGGGGAGACACACGCAGGGCAACCATTTGAACATGGACTTTTATTCCATTATTATTATCATTATTATTATCCAAGTACCTTTCAAAAGATAAATTGTACAAGTAAAGGTGTGAAAAATGTCCCAGAGGCACCAGCTGTGAATTGCCCAACTGCTGGCAGCTGATGCTTCACTTACAAAATGTACATATTTACAACTGAACCCCCCTCAGAAAAAAAAAGGGAAATGAAGGACCTGGAACAGCCAGGTCAGGCGCATGAAAAATCCCTTTGGACAGGGACCCACAATCAGAACCTCAGAAGGGAGGAAACAGCCTGTCTGCCTCTTGGGACCGAGGAGGAGGAGGAGAGAGCTCCATGGCTTAAAGGCACTCGGTGATGTGCACGCAAAGTGAGGGTGCTGCTCCACACCCCCAAGCTCCCTCCCAGGGTGAGGCGGCCATGAGACCCAGCCAAGGAAGGAGGAGCAGCAGAGCAGGGGTGGAAGGGGTGCAGAGCAAGGCCCTCCCTTCCAATTCCTGGAGGGTGAGAATTTGAGAAGTGCTGGGGGGGCAGCCACCCACAAGGAGGAGCCAGGCACTGCCTGGGAACAGCATGGGGGGTATCCATCTCAATGCCTGCCTGAATCCTGCCCCCCACAACTACAAAGGGCCCAAGCGAGGCATGGAAACTCCTTGAGCCCTGGTTGAGGCTCAGGAAAGACTGGAGGGCAGGGGGAATTGGTGGGGCACAGAAGCAGCCCAGAGGGAGAAGGGGACAAAGTGCACAAGCCCCTGTGGCAGCTCAGGATGAGAGCGTGGAGCAAATACAGGCCCCCACTTCCTTTCTTCCTCTCGCCCCTGCCAATTCTGGAAGCGGGGTGGTGGTTTTGCTCTGATGGTTCAGAGCGCTGGGTCTTCTCCACCAAGAGCTTCCCTTTGTGACAGCATCAGAACAAGGGCAAAGACACCTTCTCTCAAGGAGGAGCCTGGCCACAGGCCTGCCTCACCCTCCACTGTCCCTGTGTAGCTTCCGGCCTCTCTCCTCAATCAGGGCTAGTCAATTTTTTCCACTTTCCCAATGATCTTCTCTTCAAAAATGGGCAGGACAGCCTCATCCTCACGCACCTCTTCAAAGACTACGCCGCAGTCAAACTCATCACTCACTTTCTTGAAGTAATACCTGGAAAGTGGGCAAAGGGACTTTGAAGGGGGGCTGCCACGCACACACTCAGGCTCCCTGTGGTCACCCCCCAACACCTGCAAAATGGCCTGGGTGGCTGGGTCACCAGGTTGAGCCCATCCAAGAGCAGACTCCAGGAGAAACCCTCAAGAGGCCTCTCGCACGTTCCCCACGACCCCCGTAGGCTCCATCTGGCCCCAGCAGAAAGCACCAGAGCCATCCTATTTTGCTCCACCCAGTGAGTGGTGTCTGGCCCCACAGAAGCATTACAGCCAGGGGGGCATGCTTGGCCAGTGGCCCTCGCAAAGTCCAAAGGCCTGGGAGGGATAGGAGCTGCCAACAGGAGCAACACCTCGAAGGAAGGCAGCCCCGGGGCCAAGTGGTTTCCCCCCATAAGGTGCGGTGGGAGCATCCAGGAAGCGGAGTGCTCCCCAATTCTTACCGGTAGTTCCCCTTCTTGGTGAGCAGCTCCTTGAACTGGCCAAGGGTGACCACGCGGCCCTTAACCAGGGTGCGGTAGGGGATAGGCTCTCCGCAGAAGTAGTAGGCCACTACGATGTTGTCGCAGGGCTGGGGGGCGCCGCGGATCCGCCTGGCCTCTCTGGCTCTTCCCCCTGGGAAGCAAAGGCAAGATGGGGGGGGGCTTCAGGCACGGCATGATCACAAACACCACATCTGAGGAGGGGAGGCTGCTGTGGGGGGAGTCCAGTGGCCCTCCCTCTCCAATTCCAACAACAGGGGCTGCCCAGGGGATTGCCACCCAAGGGAGAAGGAGTCAAGTATGGGAGCAGCCCTGGATGAAGGCTGCTTTGTGCCAAGGGTGCGGGAATAAGGGGGCATTACTGAGGGGCTGGCAGCCCCCCCCCCCAGCATAAGTGGTGGCTTCTGGGGAAGAGCAATGCAGACTGGGGCCTGCCAGGATGCCAGGAGGGGGCAGTTTGGGATCACGTCTGGAGGCCTCAAAACATCCAAATCCAGTTGTGTAACTCCTTCCCGGTGACTCCTTCCTTCTGCCCCCCACCCTGTCTGCCACATGCTGGCTATGGAGGTCTCCTGGAAGCAAGCAAAGCCCCTTGTCCAGCGCCTCTGCCAACCCCACCTCAGGACCCAAATTTTTGGGTCACAAGGCCACCATGCTCAAATCTCTTCTTTTAAATCTGCACAGCGACCACGTAACGCTTGCCCCAATGTTGTTGGAATGTCAGTCCCATCAGCACCAGTCAGTAATGCCAGTGGAGGAGGATGATAGGGCTTGTAGCTGAACCTGGCTGCCCATCTAAATTAAAACCAGAGGGCCCCAGCAAACAAGCAGCACAGATCTGCTTTTCCAGGGCCCAGGGCAGGAGGGGAGCAGTGGGCAACGGCTTGCCAAAGAAGCCCCTCTTGCTAAGATATTCACGTGAGCTGCCTCTGCCTGAGAAGCTCCCTCAAACCCGGAGCCACACACATGCGCACAGGGGTGGGGGGAGAGAAAGAAAGAAAAAAAGAAAAGAGAGACAGACAGACAGACAGACAGACAGACACACAGAAACAGACAGCTGCCTTTGGGAAGGGGAAAGGACTCAAAGGTGGAAGCCATCCCAACTTAGGGGGGGGTGGAATAAAGGGCTGCAGGAACCCCTGCCCTGCGACCTGCCCAACAGGGAGGCCTAGAGGGGCCTGGCTGGGACTTCTCTCTCCCCCTACTCAGGAAAAAAGGGCGTGTGAGGTAGGGGCAGAGGGGTTTGCTATCCAGCCAGGCCCCACAGCGCAGCGGCTGCCATCCCTGGGCAGCTAACTGGGGTGCCACAGCTAATACCTGACCTTTCGAGACCCAAACAGTGGGAAGGGTGTGTGTGCATGTGAAGGTCAGGACTAGGAAAAAGATGGAAGCTGAATGGGAGAAACAGGCAGGGGACAGTGTGCAGCTGCCCACAGTGGCTGACCCAGATCTCTGGCGCCCACACAGACGCCTCAAATCCCCACACCGGCTGCTTCAGGCAGAACTGTAATCCCAAGAGGGCTCACGGCCCCCTTCACGGGGAGTGGGCAGGCTGCCCCCTCCCCGTCTGCCTGCATAGGAAGAGTACAGGGTGGTCTGGGGAGGAGGAGGACACTGAGAGCAGTGGGTGGCACATACTCAGACTCGGAGAGATCCAGGTCGGAGACGGCAGGCACCACATTCAGCACGGGCATACAGGCCGGCCTGACAGAGGAGCGCCCACGCTGGATAACCTCTTGAACATACCTGAGGAATAATCTCAGATGTTAGACTCGCCTCACCTGTGGCCGCCAGGGGCAAAGGCTGGAGCCTGGCTCCCCAGAGATCCCCAGTGGAGGGCGACCCACAAGGAGTAAAAAAAGGGGGCGGACCATCCTCCCTCCCTCCCTTCCACCTGCCTCTCTTCAAGGATTCAAGGGGCAACTCCAAGCCTGCAAAGACCTTCAGGCAAACCACATGGCCCTTGGGGAGGAGAGCTCTTGGGGGAGACAAGCAGGCACGGGGGAGCCAGGAGGATGGACGGATCCACAGCGGGCCTGCTCAGGACACCCCAGGCCTTCTGCCGGGAAATGGTGCTTGAGCCCCCTCCCCCAAGGGAGACCTGGCCTGCCTGGGGCGGGAGAAGGGGCAGCCCTGCTAGCGTCCACACGCACCAGCACACTCCCACACGGCACTTGGGCTCACTGCCCCACAAGCCCACCAGAGAGAGAGAGAGAGAATCTGGCCTTGAAACAGCAGCACCTGCATGGGCTCCCCGACACATTCTCCAGATCCGCCAGAGTGCCAACACCAGCACCCCTGCACTGGGAGCAGATGAAGGGAAAGACTCATACGCGTTCACCCATGTGCCATCCCCCATGCCCCAGGGAGAGCTCCTGGCAGGCAGAGGCAGGCGCTGGGCGAGGGGGAGGAGTCTGGGGGCCCCAGGCAGCCCCCACTTCCTGCCCCTCCTGGCCAGAGGGCATACAAGGAAGAGTGGGATGGGCTCTACCAAGTGCAACCCCTTCCCGCCCTCCCTTCTCCTCCCCGCCAGGATTTACCGCTGTTTTCCCGTTGGCTTCCCAGTCCGCTTCTCTTCCTCCTCCAGCCGCCGCCGGGCTTCCTCCAGCTGCGTCAGGGGATTAGGAGCAGGGTTGGGGGGCATGGTGGGGTCTTGGATGAAGGGGTGTGAGGGCTGCACCACATTCCGCAGCTGTGCACTGACCCAGGGGTGGAGGGCTACAGGTCGCTCAATGGAGGCCGGCCGTGGCAGGTCGTGGCCCAGCTGCTTCTTGGAACTGGAAGAGCTGGGGATAAAAGCACAGAAGCATCACCACCCTCCTTCACCCCAAAATGGAAAGCCTCCTCTCCCATCCTGGAAACTGGACAAACAGAAAAAGCTCCATAAACACCATAGCTGCACCACGTGGTGAAAACAGAGACCATGTTCACGAGGGAACAAAAAGGCCTGAGAGGACACACTGATTGGTCTGAGGAGAGGAAACCCTGCTCGGCCAGAAGAGCTTTGCTGCCTGGAAACTCCTCTGAAGGGGAGCCCACTGTGCCTGCTGGAGTAACGCTTGCACTGCCACAGAGAGGGCCCTGCCTCTTCCCCCGGCCGCTGATGCTTCGTCGTATCTGGGATACAGAGAAGAGCCCCAGGTCTGAGGGGCATCGGGGAGCCCCGAGGCACCCCTCCAACAAGGCTACCCCAATACCTTCTGATCTGACGCTAGGTCAGGGAGGCCCCTTTGGGCGCACCCAGGAGCTGGGCGCCCTGCTCTGCCCTTCAGGGAAGCAACTTTCCAGTCCTGACTGCTTGCTTATTGAAAGGCATGCCCCACAGTTCCCTCCAAAGTGTCACGCAGGGCCCACCTGCACGAGGATCGTGCTTGGGGCCTCTCGGCCCTCCTGACCTCCGGAGTCTCCCACTCCTACCCAACCACAACTGCCGCATGCTCCCACAATCACCCCGGCGGCTCCCAGGGCTCACCCGTGGCTTGTCTTCTTGTGTCGGCTGATCTCCTTCTCGCCTTCAATGATCCACTGCATGATCTTCTGGTTCCTCTCCACGTCCTCTGGAGAGCCCGGCACCTCATAGGCGGCCCCCCCAGCGCCGTCGCCCTTCCCCACCTCACCTTTCTTGACATTGCGCTTGGAAAGGAGACTGGCTTTCCCGCTGGGGAAAAGTGGGGGGAGGAGGAGAACTCAGAGAAAAGGGAGCAGAGGTGCCTTCTGGGACGCCCCTTGGGGGCTGCCCCTTCCAGGGAAGCAGAGGGGAGAAGGAAGCCTCCCTCTGGGCCAAAACAAGGCCAGCCTCCTAGTGCTTGGCAGCAGCCACAACACTGGGCTCTGATCCGACTTCTCTCCCCTCACCGGGAAACCGGGGCTGCCACCCACAGGTCCACCGGCTCTCTCCACGGATGGGCCTGCCTTTGGGGCCACTCTAGCTCTGGCCCAGCCCCCCAAGAGTCCCACGGGCCCAGCGGAGAGGCCACTCCCCTCTCCTTCCAAGGTGATTGCCCCATCCACCCTCACTACTGCCCCCCCTCCTCACCTGTAAGCCATGGGGTCCATGGGTCCGGGGGCCAGGCAGGAGTTCTCCCCATAGAGCCGAGACTTGGGAGCGCAGCCATGGGTGCCCTCAAGACCCCAGGCAAAAGGGCCGGGTCCACGCTGGCCAGGGGCGTCAGCCTCCCCCAGGGGTGGCTCTTTGGGCTTGAGGAGGCCATGGTGATGGACCACATGGTGGTAGACGTGCTTGTGGTGGTAGAGGTTGGTACCCTCCTGCTTGAGCCCAGTCTTGCCCACGTGCTTGCTGTGTCCGAGCGGGACCGGACCGCCCATCAGGCTGTGGAGTTTGCCGGGAGCCGCCGGACCGCAGCTGTCAGGGGAATGGGGCTTCGGGGACTGGCACCCTGGCGTCTTCATGACCCGCTGGACATGCTCGTCGAGGATGGTCTCCGGATTCTCCTCGTGGGCATCCCTCAGTGGCAGCTCAGCGTAACGGGGGGCAAAGTGGGGCAGGACCTGGGCGGGGAGCATCTTGTGGCCCCCCAGAGAGGGTCCCAAGGGGAGCTCTGCCTCTTCACCTTCTTCCTCCTGTCACCAAGAGACACAAGATGTGCCCAGGGTAAAGGCATGGGTACCTGGGGCATGTGTCCCAAAGCCCTCCAGGCAATGGGCAGCCACTGGGGACCCAGGCAGAGGCCATGAGGGAAAGAGGAAGGCAGACTTCCTGGACAGTGAAAAACCCTGCCTCTCCTCTCCGCTGCCTACTTTCCTCCTGCCTCCCCAAGGAGAAGGGCTGTGGGGCAGCAGGGAGGCCTCTCAGGAAACCTCTGAAAGCAGTGAGAACAAGCACAGCCGCCATGCAGGGAAGCGGCTGAGGGTGCCCTCCCAACCTCTCCAGCCCCCCATGCAACTAGTGCAGAACAGGGTGGGGTCTCCACAGCCTGGGAGCAGACGGGGCCACTCACGCACCGCGCGGACCCGCTTCAGGCGCTCCTCTAGCCTGGCCTCGGCCTCCCGGTCCCTGAGGACCTCCTCCAGGCGGTTGATCAGCTCAGCAGCAAACTTCTGCGGTTCAACGTGGATATCCTTTGGCATTCGGTAAGTACGCTGTGGGAAACATGCAGATGCAACACGCACACTGAGTATTACACTGGCTCAGTCCCCTGCCTCAATCGGCCCCCCCAACAGGGGAGGCCCCCTCCCTCCCAGTCACAGGAACTGGCCAGCTGTGGAAGGGGGGCTGTCTTTGGCCAAGGTGCAGGAGGCTGGTGGGACAGCAATGGAGATGGAACCAGCCCCTGGCTGCCTCCTCCTCTTGCCCCAGAACATCATTTCATTCTTCCTGCCCTGCTTGTGTATGGAAAGGAGAAGCTGAAGTGCCCATTAGCAAACAGGATGTCTGTCTCCTCAGACCCAAGGGCTTAAGAAGCTTGGATGCAGAGGCTGAGAGCTGGGCGGGGTGTGTGTATGGGAGAGAATTTCCACAGCAGTTGGGAGAGCCCACACTCTATCAGCCTGGCCCACCTAGCTGAAGTCCAGCAAAGAACACTGGCGGCAGCAGCAGCACCAGTCACAAGGCGCTCCAAACACCAGTGGCATCTGGAGCATTTGGGGAGGGTGGGCCCTCTGCTCACTCACAAGTCTGGCCGTGCCAGAAGCCACAGAGCCATGGAGCTTCCTCTCAAAGAAAGGGAACATCCACATGGCACCATCATAACACCCTGATACCACTCGGCAGCCACAGCTCCACCCCAGAGAATCCTGGTACTTGTGGGACTCAAAATTCTCTGCCAAAGAGCGTTAGCGGCATTGTGTCTCAAGAAGGTGCACTAGAAATCTCCTCCACTGAACTACACATCCCAGGATTCTATAAGAAGGAGTCACTGCAATTAACGTGGTATTGCACCACCAGAATTAAGGAGCGTGGACGTGGCCAGCAATAAATGGGACTTCACTGGGGGGGGCTCTACTAAGCCCCTTCCAACTGTGGCCCCCACAAGCTCCTGTGTGTCACACTCGTCAGGAATCCGCCCTGGGTCAGTGGGTGACTGGAGGCCTGGTGGAAGATGGAGAGCGCGAGTAAAAGGAGTCTCCACAAGGACACCTGGGCCCCTCCCCACCCCCAACCTAGTCACTACTCAGGGGCAGCTGCTTCCATTTGGCCTCAGGCAACTCAGGTCCAGAAAGAAAGGTAGGAGAAAGCACCCCCATATTGCAAGGTAAACCTGCAAGCAGAGACTCTCTAGCTGCACCCCACTTCCTGTTTGGCCCCTCAGCAGGCCTTCCATCCCTCAGCTGCCTCGCCAGCCCCATTGCAGCCCTTCCTCCTCCCAGACTCTTTGGGGCAAGGGGGGACAGGTAACAGAGCCACTTACCGGAATGTGAGGTAGAGGCACGCGACCATTGGCTTTGGCACTTTCCTGCATCTCTCGGCGATGCTGTTTCCGGAGTCGGTACGGGGGGATCCCATCTCTGCTGGGAGGAAGCCACAAGACCTCATAAATAGGAAAAAAGGGAAGTGCCCGACAATTAGCAGGCCTAGAAAAAACATCTCAGCCCACATGTACTGGGAGGGAAGCCCTGAGAGGGCAGCCACAGTACACACATTCATCACAACTGCTCCCCCTTTGGCAGCCCTGACAGACCCCCACCTCTGTTGCCCAACTCCTCTTGCCCCCCCCACTGCTCTCCTCCATTTGAACCACGGCCAAGAGCAGAATGACATATCCACACCCACCTTAAATAAAAATGGGGCATATGGTGCCCATGCCCCCAACCCAACCCAACCCTCCCCTGGCACAGCCCACCCCTGCTCACACGCTGCTGTCAGTCAGCGACATGGTGTCGGCGTCGCTGGACATGCTGTGCTGCTCACTGTCATTGGCACTGGCGGCTGGGGCCAGGGCGTAGCCCGTGTTGATGTAGTAGGGATGGGCTGGCTCCCTCCACGGCCCATGCCTGCAAGAAGTAAGTGCAGGGGATCAGACCTACCAGCCACAGGCTCCCACAACATCACCAGGCACCAAAAGGACACTTGGGTTCTTGAAGATCCAGAGATACTCGTCCTGGGTCTAGGAGGGTGGGAGTCCCCCAAGGGCAAACTACTCCACCCTGTCAGAAGAGAAGGCATGGAGCCTCCAGGAAAAGATCTGGGCACAGGCAAAGCCAGGGATGGCTGCTTTCTTCAGGGGCTCACACTCTTGGGGAGTCGCAGGTGCAGGCAGTGGCAGGGCTATGGGGGGCTGGATCTGTGGCTATGCTCCAGGAAAGGGACCGGGTTCTCTGTTTCTCCGTGTCTCATACACACACACACACAAACATACAGAGCACCTCCTGCCAGGGACTGGATCAAAAGGGCTACTGTGGCAGGGAAAGAGCTCCCCAGGTCATGGTCAGCCAGACGGCCACTACCCTGGGTTAGCGAAGCCAACAAGCTAAAGCTCAGCCAGAGTGAATGGTCCCCGGGGAGAAGAACTGTGTGGTAAAGGGGGGGGCATTTCTGCCTCACTTGTTAATTGGTAGCCCAGAGGAAGCTCAGGGGAGGGACTTCTTTGCACAGACTCTAGAAACCCTACCCACCATTCCTAATTTGGGGTGGGTGACCAGCTACAAAAGTGTTTCTCCTTAATAACACTAACTCCCTGGGTCATCTCAGGTGGAATGCATTACTGGGATCCACAGAAAAGAATCAAAGAATCCTGCCTTCCGTCCCCGCCCATACAGAAACACCCACCCAGAGACAGGAAACTGGCTCCAGATCAGTCTGAGCCACTTCCAGGCATGGCTTTGTGGCAGAAGAAAGAGGCTGCCAGGTCCAAACGCGCTGGCTGCTGTCCGTGATCAGCAGCCCACAGCTCCCCGCAACTGGGCCAACTGCGATGTAAGCTGAGAATACTGCTGCTGGTGGTGGCACCCCGGCTGTCCAGAGCCTACTTGCAGAGGAAGTGTGGGCTACTGGGAGGAGGGTGGGCGGGTGGGTGGCCAGGGGCTACATTTCCGCAACTGCCATCACCTCCAGGCTACGTGCCCAGAGGCTTTGTCCACAGTCCCTGGAAGAGAGGGTGGCTGGCCAGCCCGGAAGGGAGACATGAGGCACACCTAAGCAGGCCAGGCAGTGGATGTAGGGCCCCCTTCCACAGGAGAAGCGAAGAAAACTGCCCCTGTCAAATCCCTACAGATTCTACTGGGTGCCTAGTCCACCCCCAGACTGATCCTGGCATGCTGGTCTGGCTTTGCTCTGGCCAGGCAGCCCCATGCCCAAGTGGGCACCACAGGAGCCAAAGTACAGGGCACCTTCCCCTTCCCTGGCTGGGAGCTCCTGAAATCCCCCTTGGAAGATCCTGGAAAGAATCCCAACCATCTCAGACACAGAAGCCCCCTCCTCCTCCTCCTCCCCCTGCCGCCTGCCCACCAGCCCCAGGCCAGCTGGACTCTGAGGCCCCCACCCCGCTGTCTCAGCCCTGTAAACAGGGTCCCATCCGCAAATCTCTTTGGTTCATTTGTATCTGAGTTTGCTCCTGATGTGCTATAAAAGCAACAAAGCATAAAGTGCTTACTGATAAACACTTTCATGGGGTCATGCCAATTTCCTGCATGTGCACACATGTACACGCGCACATGCCCTGCACTCCATCCTGCACTCTATTTTTACCACAAACATTTGGTGCACAATTGAGAAGGAACAGGTGACACCGGGATGCTGCACCATGAGGGGGCTGTGGGGAAGGGCACCCCAGGGCAGAGCGCTCAAATCCCACAGTCAGCAAACAATCAGAGGCCTCAGAAGCAGTGCGGGGGGAGGGAAGGAGGGTTTTTTTTGTTCAAATCAGCCCCTGTAGAAATTCCTGGACATCCTTCCTCCTGAACTAGCAAGCCTCCTCCTCCCTCTCCCTTCCTCTCTCTCTTTTGGAGTACCTCTTGTGCCAATCTGTCCCTGGCAGTGCCAGACCCACACAGATGCAACTCCTGCCCCCTCCATGCTGAAACTAGGCAGGATGGGAGAAGGCAGGGTGGGGAGCACAGCAGGTGCTGCAAAGCCTTGTTTTCGCAGTCATTTCTGATACTGTGTTTGAGCACAAGGATATTAACTCTGGAATTCTTTAGCATAAGAAGTTAAACTGCTACAGAACTCCCCCTTAGCACCAAGATCCTCCATAGCCTTGAGGCTCTGCACCTGTGTCAGGCCAAGGAGAACATCCTGCCCACACTCCCCAGCAGCTGTGGCCAGCCTCAGGTGCACCGGCACCCTGGGCAAAGAGAAGGGAACTGGGGTGGGGGGCAGCTGCCTCTCAGCCTGCAGGACAACTGTACATTTTGTTCTGCTGTCCAGTCGGGGAAGGTCACATGGCAGGTACCGGAGGGAGGGGCAGCATTCTCTGAAGAAAGGCATCGGGTGGCCCTCACATTAGGATGAGGCACCAGCGTGCCCAGTCAAAAGGTGGCAAGGATGCCACCAATGGGGGGGGCACTTCTTACTTTTCCTGTACAACCCCCTCCACCTTCTGCCCCCTTTGATGTAAGCAGGAATGTTGGCTGGCTGGCTGGTTGGCTAGCTAGGGGTCTTTCTGGAAAAGGAAGCCAAGGATTGTTTTTTTCTGGAAAAAGCCCTGGGCTTTGCGGCTACCAGGAACAATGCTGGCTGGTTGCCAATCCCAGTCAAACTCTTCTTCTTGCTCCGCTGTTCCTTCCTATTCCAGGTCTCCTGAGCTGCAGTGGCTCACCAAACGCTCCCTGCAGGGAACCCCGACAGCTTCCCCAACTGGCTCTGGGCTCCCCTGCCCCAAGGCACCTGTCAGGGGGCCCCCCAGGAACAGACCTGCAACCTCTCCCCTGGCTGCACACTTTGCAAATCAGAGATGCCTCTGGTCCAGCAAAGGGGCCACCTTTAGTCCCGGCCAATTTTCTGGCCACCAGGTTCATTTCCATGGCGTTCAGCCTGAGAAGCACAAAACCCTCTCGCCTGTGGCTCCTCCCCGAAGCCTGAAGGACCAGGATGCACCACCCCAAGGCTTAGTAGCCCTTCCAGACACAGCCCCAGATTCCACATGGGACCAGCCCCCAACTTCCAAGTATCCAGTTTAAGAGTCCACAAGTGAATATCCCCCATGCTGCCAGCTGGAGAAAGTGGCACGATAAGCTACTTGTTGGTTTCACAAACAATGGCTGGCGTGCAAGCTTTCTCACCAGGCACCGTGCCCCCCATCATCACCAGGCTTGCCAGAGAAAAGAGATGCCCTTCTGCCCCTTGAGAGAAGCCCCCTGTGCCTGCCCCCCGCCACCCCACTGCCTCTGCTTCCAGAGGGCAAGGAGGAGGTTTGCAGCAAGCCAAGACCCTAAACCTAATGTTTCTCACCTGAACTCTCTTCCTTCGCTGTACCGCCTGGAGGCAGCGGCGGCCACAGTGGCAGGTGAGGGAGAAGTGCAAGAGGTGGCCCGTTGGGTGGCTGTCTCCAGCAAGAGCTTTTGGGTGAGCCGGCTGGAGGGCAGGCAGTCCCGGGGGGCAGCCACCCCCGCCAGGGCCAGTGGCCCCCCTCCCTCCTCGGCCTCCTGGTCACACCTCCACTCCTCGTCCTCATTCAGGGTGGGCAAGTAGCCCGGGAGACCCTTCCCTGTCCCGGAGCCTGGACTTTGGTCGCCATAGGCTTTGGGGCTCTCCCCACCGGTCCGGGTGTATTCCAGGTAGATGTCGGACTTGAGGAAGAGCGGGTAGGAGTTCTCCTCAATGGCCGACTGGATCTCCATCTGCGCCTGGTCAAAGATGGCCGGGTCAATCAGCTGCTTCAGCAGGCAGTCCTTGATGAAGCTCTTGGTGGCTGGCTTGATTTGCCGCGAGACGATCCCATTCCCGTCCAGCACGTACTTCTTGCAGATGGCCTTGGCCAGCTTCAGGCGCTTCTCCTCATTGGACTCGTTCGGCTCCAGCTTCCGGAAGCCGCTGCAGGCGAACCAGAAGTCCAGCAGGTCCACACACCCCTCCTGCTTCAGGAAGGTCCGGAAGAGGTGAATCCCGTCCTGGTCATCCAGCAGGGAGTGGAGGGACCCCGCCCAGCGCAGATACGGAGGCGTGGGGGAGGCGCTTCCCTCCGGCTCGTAGCCCAGGTCCAGGTCAGGCCTCCTCGGGGTGGCTGTGGAGGTCTCCGCCTTGAGGGCGTCGCCCTTCCCGCAGAAGAACACGTGGCCGGCCGGCCGCACCTCCGTGGGGGCCAGGTCGCCTTCCTCGCCAGGGACTGGTGGCCTGGGGGCATCCTCGGTGAAGCTGCCCCCGAGGTCCAGCGCGAACCCTTGGCCTTGGACGCTCATGTCGACAACGGCGCTCGCTGGCACAGGAGTAAGAGCAGAAGAGCGGCCTGACTCTCAGAGCCCCGGGAGGGACACACCACGCCGGCTGCAACATTGGAAAATAGCCACGGTTAGAGGGCAGGCGGGCAGGCGGGGAGGAAGGCGGAGGGGCAGCTGGGAGGAGAAGGCGTTGCCAAAGGCCGGCTGAGGGCAGGAGCCCTGCTGCTACAGGACGGGCCACAGAAGAAGGCGGCGGACTCTCATCCCCGCGGGGCTTTTTGGAAAGACGCCGGGGCGCTCCTGAAATGGCAGGGGGTGGACGGGATGGCCCAGGTGGTATTCTGCCCCACGACCCTGCGACTCCGAGGCAAGGCCACGTCCCACGACTTGATCTCGGCCACCGCTGGGGCCTCCACGGCCATGGCCACGGCCCCCCGCTCCTGCCCGGGCCCAGCAGGAGACCCCGACCGCAGGCCCCGATACGGCCGGTCCCGTCACCCCCCAGCAAACCTCAGGAGGGCCTTATTCCCCGGCTGCCGCGACGCCTGCCCCGGTTTTGCCAGAAGGGGGGTCTGGAATCAGGCAGCCCTCCTCCAGAGGACAGGGGACCGCAACTCCCAGCAGCCACCGCAGTGCACGGAGAGGAGTGCTGGGACTTGCAGTGGCCCCGCGACACCCAGGGGAAGGGCGCGCAGGCAGCGCCTCATCCGGGAAAGGCAGGGGGCTCCCGGCCCTCCGCGCAGACCCCGGCCCCAGGAAAGGGGAGGGGAGGGGGCCGCCGCCGACCACGCGTCCCACCGCTCACACGCGCGCCGGCACGCATGGCATGGCGGGCCGGGCCGGGCCGGGGGCTCCCTGCCTGCGGGGGCGCTGCGGGCCGGGGCTGGCGGAGGGGGGCTGCGCCGCTCCGCGGCTCTTTGTTTGACGGCTGCCGGCGGGCGGGGGGCTTCCCACTGACAGCCCCTTCCGGGGCACCGCAGCCCCGCCCTCCGCTGAGCGCCCCGGCGGCGGCCCACGTGAGGACCCACCCGCCAGGCGGCCCGCCGCAGGGGAAGGGGCCCCGGCCGCGCCCCCGGCCCTCGGCGGGCAGGCGGACAGGCAAGGCCGCCGGAGTGGAGCCCCCGCCCGCTCGCCCGCCCGGCCCCCCGCTCACCCGCGGCCCAGAGTCGGCACGAGGAAGACGAAGGGGAGGAGGAGGAGGCGGCGGCGGGGGCGGCGCGGCGGCCCCGGCGCCGGGGAGCAGGCGGAGGCGGATCGGGCGGGAGCCCCGGAAGGAGGAGGAGGAGGAGGCGGGCGCCGGCGCCGGGACCCCATCTCGGCCGCCGCCGCCGCCCCCGCGCAGGAGCCGCCCGCCCGCCCGCCCGCGACCCCCGCCGCCGCCCGGGGCCGCTCGGCCCGCTCCCCGGCCCCGCGCCGCGCTCCCTGTGGCCGGGCCTCTCTTGCCGCCGCCGCCGCCGCCGCCGCTCTCGCCGCCGCCGCCGCCGCTTCCGCTCCTTCCGCCGCGAGAGAGCGAGCGAGCGAGGCGGCTCGGCGGCGCCCCCGCGCGGCCCCGACGGCCCTCCGCAGCCGGAAGGGGCGGGTCTCTCCCGGGCCCCGCGGGAGCGGAGGCTGCGGGGCACCGGCCGGCCGGGTCCCTCCGCGAGGGATCGCCCTCCCCGCCGCCGCCGCCGCCGCCGCCCGCCCTGGCGCCGAGGCCGGACGCGGGACGCGGGCCGGGCCGGAAGGGAGGCTCCGGTGCCCCCGCAGCCTCGAAAGGGGCCCCGTCCAGCTCCTGGGCTGAGCGGCCGGGACCACCCCGCGGCCTCCCCGCGGGCCCGCCCGGCCCGGCGCCCCAGTTCTTCGGCCCGCCCCCGCCCTCCCCGGAGCCTGGCCGTCCTCCGCGCGCGGGAAGGGAGGGGGAGCGGCCCCGAAGGCCCTCTCCCGCCCGGCCGCTGCCTCCGGCCATGGCTGCGCCTCGTTCGCAGACCCCGGCAGCGCGCCTTTCCCGGGCCGCCCCTCCGTAGCGTTCGCACAACAGGGACGGGGAGATCTGGAGCAAAAAGCGGAAGCGCAGCCGAACCCCTCGGACGCTTCTCCCGGGCCGCGTCCTCAGCGAGGGCGGGGGGGCTGCTGCCCCCGCTCGGACCGGGAGTGGGAGACGCCCTTCCTCCCGCGCGGGGGGGGGCGGCGGCGGCAGCCCCTTGCGGGGAAAGGGCCACTTACGGAACAGACAGGCCCGGGGGCGGGGCGGGGTCCCGGGCTCCCTCCCGCAGCGGGGGTGGCCCCGGCCCCCGGCCGCCGCCTCCCGCTCTTCCCCTGAAGCTGCCAGCCGCCCCCCCCACACACGCAGGTGAGCAGATCGGTCTCCACCTGAAGGCGGAAGGGAGCCAGGAAGGTGGCAACGCGTAGGCCGCCAGGGGAGAACGCGCCCGAGGGAAAAGGCGGCGGCGGCTGCTCCCCTGAACCCCCGCGCACGCCTCCGGGATCCCAGCAGGATGGGGCTGCCAGACTGGGACTCGCAGAAGTTCGCGCAGCAGCATAAAACACCTGTCCCGTACATTACTTTTTACTGCCGATGACTCCTTATTCTTCTAAAATTTTACATGCATTCGAGCTTCCCTTGAATTGCGCCCACAGCTAGCCCCTCTGCTCTCCCCCTCCCCCTTGTCAGCGTACCCCCCCACCCCCCACAATGTCAACGGAGGCTAACGTGCCAGTGCCTGGCCAGGGAGCCCAAGGCCTCCAACACTTTGGCCCAGGAAAGCTCTTAATCTTCCTCGCGCCACAAGACTCATATGTTTTCGATCCTGCGCTTCCACACGGACTGTTCATAGCGTCCTCTGAAGTTGTCTGAACACAAAACCCTCCACCTCTGGCGCTGGCAATGTTTCCTGTGCAGAATTTACACAGAGAATCGGTCTCTGGTTGCCCTGCTGGAGACGGCCAGGGCCGCTGCGAGGCAGGAAAACGGCAGCGTCTGATGGGAGCGGGGCCAACCGAGCACCCCTTCTTCTGCCCTCTAGCTCCAGGGGCCGAGCGAAGGGAGCCTGGGGAACGCTGGAGGCATCAGCTTCCCCGAGCCTGGCAGCCGAGGGACAGGCCAAGCAGGCTTTCGAGGGGGAAACAGGGTGGGATCTTTGCCAGGAGAGAGAAACAGACACGTGCCGGTCACTGCTGGGATTCCAGCTTTTTATTACTATTGGTGTGGCTTTCAAGAAGAAAGGCTACTGACTTTGGTGAAGCCCGGGCCTTGGCCTCCTTCCTCGTGTGCATCTGGGGATTCCCATGTGCAAAAGCATGGTATCAATGCCTAAACTGTAGAATGCAGAGGAGGCGACCCTTGTTCACAGCTGGCAAGGTCTTGACAGCAGGAAAGGAAGAGAAGCTCTTCTCAATTTAATTTCCCTCCAACATTTTCGACTGATCAGAGGATTCTGAGAGGGGCTCGGATCCAAAGAATCAGGAGGGGACCTTGTTTGGGAGGCCACCCAAGAGGGGGCAAATTGGGCGGAGTGAGCCTCAAGTCAAAGTCCATGAGAAATGCCAAAGCAGACAGTCTGCCCTTGTTTCTCTCACCGGGTAGGAGCAGCCTACCCTACCCAACATAATCCTGTGACTCTCTGCCCAGAGGGAGGCTTGGGGGAATTCAGGGAGACTGACTCTTGACAGCTACGCACAAGACCGAGCCTCGGATCAGAAAAGAAGACAAATCAGCAGAATCTTCTCAGCCTGTTGCTCAAGGCAGACTGTGGCCCCACCATTACAAAGGCAGAGCGAGGGCAGCAAGATCTTAACCTGTTGCAATCACATGCATTGCATCCACACAATGACAGCACTTGACACTGCCCTGTGTAATGTGACAGACCTTTTCCCCCACTCTGCTTGGAAGGGGCCCATCCCAGGAGCAGAGAGTTCTTTTTCATCTTCACCCAAAGACCTGTTTGCTTGGCCAGAGAAGAATGCCTCACGAGGCAGGGAGCTACCAGTCCTGACTGCACACCCAAACAAAACCCCACCTCCAAGCAGGCTCTCCTAAGGTCAAACCCTGCCAACCAGCCCCTCTGCCGCAGAGAGGAGATGTGGCCAAGGTCTGCCCTGCCCCTTGAACCTGTGGGCCTGCGTGGTCCAGGCAAGCCTTTGGCAGGGGAGGGAGATACAACTTCAATGGAGGTCTGCTTTCCACCAGGGTCTTTAGATCCCTTCCCATCAATTCAGAGGCAGCGCATGACCAGAACTCTTTGAAATGAGAAGGACGCTGCGATGAAAGTCTCGCGGAGCATCTGTTCCAGCCGCTGCCACTGGTCCAGGCGAGACTCTCTTGCCGCTGCGATAGCCGAGTGCCTGGGTTGTAAATGCATTATGTATGCCAGTGTCCGCCAGGCCCAGGGCCTTTTGTTGTGGCTGAATGTGTCATGGCTAACAAAAGTAGACTGGATTAGCCACAGTGGATTAAAAGATTTTCTTCTCTTGAGTTTACCTAATAATGCAACAATTGCTCTAGAAAGTCCCTTTGAAGCTGACACAACTCTCTTATTTTGCCATCTGTGAGTTTGCTCTCTGTTCAAGTGAGAAGGAGGCCGTGCTCGGCTCCAGCAGGAGGAGAAGACACAGCAAGCAGAGCCCGTTTCCAAGAGGAAAAGAGCACCAGGGAGGGTCCCAGCTTCTCTTCCTCTTCAAACTCCCAACCCACTTTGGAAGAAAAGACAGACAGACCTCTCCAGCAGAGGAGGAGCAGCATCCTGACAAGCAGATGAAGCCACCAAGAGCTGGCCACTGGTATGAGCTGGCCACTGGTATGAGCTGGCCACTGGTATGAGCTGGCCACTGGTATGAGCTGGCCACTGGTATGAGCTGGCCTCCCCCACTACACCTCCTGCCCCCCCCGCCTTTCAGGCCCCAAGAGCTCAGTCTGGAGAAGTTTTGTCTGCCTCTGTTCACTTGCTGAAAAATACACAGCAGAGGGGAGGCCTCTGTCGGTGCCACTCCACCAAATAACACAGAGGGTAGTGGCACCAACTAGAAAGGCCACCCTCCCCTCCCCACCCCCGTGGGTCCCAGAGTCCAGACAGCACCACCAAACCAGCCATGCACATGCAACTCTGCCCCAGCTCTCCTGGGGGCTGTTGGCAGATCAAACATCCAAGAGATGCTCCTGGTAACAGGACTGGAGCCACGGATGGATCTGGGCCCTGCGTCCTCCCCCAATGAGTCCCGTGCAAGGCCTCTTCTCAGCACAAGGGGCTTTGTGGCAAATGGTGGCTGCCTGCTGGGGAGGGGCTGGAGGGTGAGGGGAGCAGAGCACGACCCCCACACTGCATGAGCCCAGCTGGGGGCTTCTAATGAACTGCCTTTGCGAAATGCAATTTGAAAGCCCAACAAAGGCCACCTGGGCAGGAGGGCTCGTCATTCTCACCCCCCACAGCCGCTTTGTCTGCAATTTATTCTGGGGGTGTGGAAGAGAGAACTGGGGTGTGGTGGTGCCCCAGGAATGGACCCATTGTCTCACCTGCTGCCTCCTGCTGGGTTTTCCACCATCCGCCATGACAGGATCCATCCAGAGCACTTTCCGGCACCCCGGGAGCCCCTTCCCCTCTCATGGCAACTGGACTGGCAAGCTGGAGGGTGGCAAGCACTGAGTTTCTGTTGCAGCAGCCTGGGCTCCTCCACCGGATTGGCTGAGGCCCGGACCAAACGATGGCCCTTCAACTCGTACAGTAACTATGGCAACCAGCCCTTGTCGGCACCACCGGTTTACTCATAATGGCCGGATAAACAGTTGCGAGAGGGCCACTTTCATCCCACACGGAACGAATCCCCCTGCCGCTCCTCCGTTTTTGGGCAAGGCACTCTGAGGCGGCAGGTGTGTGAGAAGGGAGGAGGCCGGGAGGGCCCCAGCGCTCCCCTTCCCCATCTGGCCAGACGGGCACCTCCTGCTCCCGGCCGCTGCGGCTGAGGCCCTGCACAATGGGCGCCTTGGTCACGGGGTGTCTCTGCGTGCGCACCAGAAATGCTCAGCGCCCCGCCCTCTCTCCCCCCGCCCAACCAAACACCCTCTGGCAGGAAGACGCAGGGGAGGAACAGGCAGGCAGGAGAGGATAGGGCATTGGCTGCTTCCGCCTTTCGTGGAGATTTCACGCAGCCTGGGATGTCCCTTCCCACAATGCCAACGGGCAAATTCACCGTTATCCAACCCGGTGTGGAAAAGCAACATTGTAGAAGGACCTCCCCAAAGCAGGTGGCAGGAGGCCAGAAAGAGAAACTGACCCACAAGCACTTGCAGTGCCCTTCTCGTTTCCCTGTAGCACTTCTTTCCCTGGAAATGCACAGCCACACTAGAGGCTCCCATTCCACAGCCCCAGCAGGCAGGACTGCAGCGCTGTGGTCCCAAGAACTGCTTAGCAAAGGGAGTCACTGGCCTCAAACGGCCCGGGTACCTTCGCACCCTGCTGCTCAGCACAGAAAAAGGGCCCAACATGCCCAGAGCATAGATTCTGCCCCACACTGCCATCTGGAAAAGGACAACAGTCCTGGCCAAGAAGTCCGTCCCCCCAAAGCCACCACAGGCTTTGTCGGGGGCAGCAAAGCAGCCACAGGGGCTGGGATCACAACTGCAGCTAAGGTGCAAGAAGAGTGGGCCCTGTGGGCCAGGAAACACCCAAAGGAGAAAGAAGCTGCTCCTCACCCATAGGCAGGTTCCAAACAGCCAGAGGAATTTGGCACATGTCAGCCATATCAGCTGCTTCTGCACCACCTCAGTGAGGTCAGGGTGACAGCAGAGGAGGTTCAGAAAATAACCCCAGCAGCTTTCTCTGGAAGAAATCTAACGGCAGGTCTTTCTGAAGTTTAAAGCAGAGATTAGCCTATAGCAGAGGACTGCAACAGAAACAGAGAACCACTGAGAACAAAGGGGAATCTGCTGCTTCCTACAAGACCAAAGTAAAAGAGGCTCCCAATATCACTGACAAGCAAAAGGCTCCCAGCAAAAACCAGCCCTGTTTTGTGGAGGATTCAGCTTGCAAGGAATTTACTTCAGGATAGTTCTGTAATGGTCATTCCCAAAGATGCCTTGAGGACTATGAGATGGCTATTGCCCAAAAAAGACCACTCCCACATTCAGAAGCAAATGCACCTGTATCCATGAGACACTAAAAGAGCCTTGCTTCCCTCACAACACCTGCTAGATCCTACGGGAAGGAGCTACAATTAAAATGTCAAAGGAACAACAGTTTGGCATCTGCATACTGCTCTGGGGTGGCCAGACAGAGGCCACGCTTGAACCCCAAGAGCCAGGCCTCCTGGCTCAAAATGTCACACACCCACAGCCATTATGCCTCAGGGTGGCATAATGCAGGACAGGGGTCCTGTTGCACCCAAAGGGCTGCTGGTGGGGACTGTAACAGGGCAGCAGAGGACACAGATGTCTGCTTGTCACCGTTACTTCAGCCCAAACACAACCTGCCAGGTGGTTCACTGTGTCCTGGCTTCCTCACCCTCATCAGTGCTGGCGTCCTTCCATGCTGTTCTCCACCTGGACTTCCTGCGAAGAAGGGGCCATCCAACAGGGGCAGGCACAAGGACTGCTCCCTCTAAACAGGGCACCTGCATCTCTTTTGCCTGTCCCAGCTTCCACAGAGGAGAATGCTCTGGGTCCTACCAGCTACCATGACTGGACTTGACGGACACGCTAGAAGGAAGCAGCAGCTGTGGGACTCAGGCACCAGCCACAGCCCTCCGTGCAGGCTGAAAGGAAGGCAGACAGCTCTCAGCCTTCCAGCTTCTGGAAACTGAGCCCTTAACTGTAAAGAGAACTGTATCTCTTCAGTAATTCGCACTGGCAACTTACTGTTTTCTGAGTGGCTCTGCTTTAGACCCCTAACAGCACCATTCTCCAGCAAACGCAAACATCAGACTGGCTCACACCAATGGACTGGTAGCCCTCAGCAGAGGCAGCCCAGCACAACTCACTTTCTGGTACAAGATCTTGCTACTAAGCCGGTCCCCAGAAACAGGACACCCCACAATTTCAAGGTGCTATTGAGGTCACTGGCTGCCCCCACCAAGTGCTCCACAGCCAAGGGGGTGTAAAATACTCCAGCCTCTGTAAGAGATCAAGGCAGGCAGATCAACTGCAGGGGCCACTCCACCATCAGCTAGGCACAAGGAAAGACTCACAAGCCATGAGGTGGGAGTATGTTCCTTTTTATTGGGGCCTTTCAGGCTGAAACTGAAAACACCCTTCAGAACAGCTGGTTCCAACCCAGGTCTAAGCAAGGGGCAATGCCCTTTGTCACAACTCTCTCCTGGGGGCCCAGTAATCACTCCATTTCTTTCCTCCAAACCTCAGGCAGCCACAGCACCCAGGAACAGTACGGCTCCAGCCCTACTACCAGGCAAACCCCACTCTGTTTAAGGCAAGTCCAAAGAGTATCAGAAGTTCACCAAACACAAGTTGGCTGCCCTTTCTTAGAGATTCTGGCCCTTAGCAGATTCTGAAAGTCTCTGCTCTTGAAACTGCTGCACCAGTTCTTCCGTGTAGACTTTGAAGAGGGGAACTGGATCCTGACACAGACAGAAGAGAAAAGGGAACTAGTTATTCACAGCATCACAGCAGCCCTTGACAAAAACGAACAGTGTGTTATTGTGAAGCCTCTCAGCCTCCTTGTCTGACCAAGATGCCATGCAATGGACTCCTCCCACAGAGCCTGAATCTGGGCACAGACCCATGCTCTTCAACACAAACTCCTTGGAACCAGCAGATGGTTCAGAGGCCAGAGCTTGCTGGGATAGCCTCTGTGCATGTGCGTGTACGCACGCACATGCCTTCAAGCCACCTGCCAACTTATGAATGCTGCCGGGCTTTTGTAGGCAAGGAATGCTCAGAGGTGGCTTTGCCAGTTCCTTCCTCTTAAATCGAGCCTACAGGACCAGCTTACCACCTAGAACACAGAAGAGACACACGAACCATTCCCTCCAAGAAACCCAAACCTAGGCCTACCTTCTGCTCCAAGAGCCGTTGCTTTTCTACAGCTTCCTCCAAACTCAGCCCAACCCACTCGGCTTCTTCCTCCGGGATAACAAACTCCTGCAGAAGCAAAGCAAAGGTGTTTCAATGGCAAGACTCATTGGGAGGCAGCAGGAAAACACCCTGTAGGGGGGCAGATTGCTTGGCCGAGTGAGCTCAGCATTCTATTGGCTGCTATTGGCTCTGCAGGGTTTCCAAGAAGAGTTTTACCCAGCCCTACTCAGAGAAGCTGCGTTGAACTGGGGGCCTGCAGCATGCAAAACAAGGGCACCTCTGCACCTACAGGCCAATGGATTCCTCGCTACTGTAGAAGCAAAAAGCGTAAGTTTTTATACACAGATGCTTTTGAGGTCCACCTGTAAGCCACAACAAGGCTATGAACAGCAGAAGCTCACTGGAACTACAAGTTCTGATGGCACCAGGCTCAAGGACAAGTGAGACACTATGGTCAACCAGTCAGTGTTGCAGAAGCAAAAGTTATCTTAAGGACATCTGACACACACGTAGCACTTCCAAGCATTCAACGTGCCTCATATAGTTTGTCTAATCATAACTCTTGTAACGAGATGGCATGACTCCATACCTCGGACAGGGAAAGGGGCAGAAAAAGCAATCTAAGAGCACCAAGAAAATCCAGAGGCAATACTTGAACTGGAATCTTTGAAGAAAGTGGGGCCAGAAATTTCAGAAGAACAATTTCAGGCAAATCTCTGTAAAAGCCTCTCAACAGTTAAAGAGTTGCTTGACTCTATGTTTAGATAAAACTGCTTTTGAAAATTGCAGGCTCTCTTCTTCAGCTGAGGCACCTAAGCAGAGGATGAATAGCTATCTGCCATAAGTGCTGTAATCAAATCCTGCAGCAACCAAGGGGATGGCCTCAATGTCCTTCAAGGTCCCACTCAAGTCTAGAGTTCTACAACGCCTGCCATTTCTTAGTGATCCTATACTATTTGAGCAGTGTGCGGCCAATAAGAAGTGAAAAGGATAAGAGCGAGAGCAACTGCATTCCATTTCCATCTGAAGACCTCCTCCTTCGATCCTCCCCAGGTGGGGAGGAGACACCCACCTTGTATTTGTTATAGATGGCCTCCCTCCTTGCTGGGTCATCCGGGTGAAGGGACGGGTCCCGACGTGCCAGTCTCAGCAGCATGGTGCGCTTCAGGTCCATGCCCAGTTTAGAACACAGCTCAGCCTTTGGAGTCTGTGAGGCCAAAAGGAGAGCAGCTCCCTAGTCAGCCCCCTCTGCAGAGGAACCCCGAACAGACAGAGCAGCCCGCTCAGGGCACAGCGGCTCAGGCCCCGGAACTCCCACTGGTGCCGGCGCTGCAAAAGCAGGCCCAGCAGTTCCAGGGCGGGCTGCTCTCACGCCAGGAAGCTCACGGCCACACTGTCTCCCCATAAACCCAGAGAAGGAAGCGGAGACCCCGCAGGCCCACCTTCAGAAGGTAGAAGTCAAACCCACAGGCCGCGTCGATCTGGTCCAGCGTTCTCATGGTGACGGTGACCGTCAGCTTCCGGTCAAGGATCTCGCTGTAGAGCTCCCGGTAAAAGAGCTGCGGCTTCCAAGTCTTCCTCACGCGGGCGGAAAGCTGAAGACGGGCAGGGAAGAGCTGCCACCGGGAACCGCCCCGCGCCTCTGCCGCCCGCCCAGCCCGCAGGAGCCCTTCCCGGCCAGGGGCGGCTCGGAGGCCGGAGGCAGCCCGTCTCGACCCGCGTCCCTCCGCCAGCCAGCCCCCCTCGCGGCCGGAGTCCGGGGCCGCCCCGCCCTCCCGCCGGACCCCCCTGCTGCCGGGGACCGGCCTTTCCAGCCTCGCTTCCCCCGGGGAGGCCGCCTGGGGACGGACGGACGACTCACTCGCCCGCCCGCCCGCCTTACCTTGTCGCCCTTGGCGTAGCGGAACCCGGAGACCCATCCCTCGCCGCCCCACAGGCCCTCCTGGCTCTCGGGCGGGCGGTAGACCGGCACCGGCACGTCCTGCAGCCGCTCGCGCTGTCCGGAGGCGGGGCTGCGCGCGTACTTGGCCCCGTGGGGCCGCCAGTGGACGGCCGGGGGCGGCGCGGCGGCCTCCTCCCGCAGGGCGCGCAGGTAGTGGGCCGGCAGCCGCGCGTAGATCCCGCGCTCCAGCCTCAGCGCGTCCCACAGCCGCGGGGGCACCCTGTGCAGCGGCATCGCGCGAGCCAGCCACCCGGAAGCGAACGCGAACGGCACCCGCGGCTTCCTCCTCGCCTTTGTTGGCGCACCTCTGTTGTGGGCGGGGCCGGGAGGCGAGGGCCTCAGCCGAGCTACGCCGTTGCCATGGCATTGGGAGGCGGGGCCAGGGCGGCGACGCCAAGGCTGTTTCCGCTTCCGGGCGCGGCAGAGTCCCGAGGCCGGGCGTGGCTGGGGGCGGCGCCTCCCGCTGGACCGGCCTTGAAAGCTGTTGCCTCCGGGTCGTTTCCGACTCGGGGTGACCGTATCACGGGGTTTTCTTGGCGAGATTTATTGTTCGGAGGGGTTCGCCGTGAGGCCGAGAGAGGGCCACGTGGGGGTTTCCCGGCCTGGGCTGCCCGGCGCCAGGGCTGGGCCGTCGGACCGGGGCCTGGCATGTTGGGCCCAGGGAGGGCAGAGCAGCCACGGGCCCCCTCCCGCCCCCCGGACTGCAGCCCCCATCCTCCATAACACGGCAGTTGTCGTCCGACAAGGTCTAGCGGGCGGCCGCTGCGGACAGAGGAGGGCCCCTCCCCCTCCTCTCCCTTGGGGGTCCCGGGGCGGCCACGGGGAGCTGCATAGGTGGGTCCGCTTCGCCGGCATCTTGTGACGTCTTAGTTGGCCCTGGAAGCCTAGAAGACGCTCTTGGGGCCTAGAAGAAGAAAGGCGCCCCAGTTCCAGACCCATCCCTTCCTGCTGGCTGGCAGAGTCAGATGGGCAGCATGTCTCTCGTCCCAGTACTGCGCTTGCTGAGTGACCCCCGTGTGGTGGGGGGGCATCAGAACACGCCCGGCCCAAGGGGCCCCTACCTGCCGCTCCCTCTCCCTGGCCAAGGCCCTGCCGTCGCGGAGTTGTCTGCCCTCCTAGACTTCGCTCCAAGCTCATACTCTCTGCGGATTGCTGCTCCCGCAGCAAAGCTCCTTCTGAGGGAGCTTTTGCATGAAATGAGCCAGAAAGGAATACACGAGCAGCCACTTGTCTTCGCTGTGGGGGAGAAGGAGCAACCTGCCCTACCAGCGCCCCAAAGGAAGCCACAAGGCCCGCTCCTTTCACTTTTAATTAGATGTTAGAAAACTAACTTTAAAAATGAAGTAACACAACCATACACTTAACAGTTTTAATTAAATATTAAAATCATGTTATGTAAATCACAGGTCATTTCAGTTGTTGGATTTTTTAAAATGCAAAAAGACAAAAAGACAAAAATAAGTGAGAAAGCTATTAAATGAACTTTGTGAACTTCAGCTGCTGAAGTTTTTCCTGAGGTAATCAATAAAATGACTTTTTCTCATGAAAGATTAGACAAAAACCCCTTTGTCTTCTGCAGTGGTTGATTGCAAAACACACAGCAAACCAAGGGGCTATGAAGTGAATGTTAATGTACTAGCGCATCCATTTCTGCCTGCATCTACAGTGTTAAAAGCGGGCCTTCTCCTGACCCAGCAGCACCAGCCATCCTCCCCCAAGGGTAACAGCAACAAGAGCTAGGAAAGCAAGACCCAGAGATCAGCTCCAGGAACAACAAGCTCCTGGAGGAGACAGAGTGCCAAGGTGGCAAGGGCAGGGCAGGCTGAAGCTTTCTGGCCACTGCATACAGGATTCTTGACACAGATTCAGAACTTTGACATTCAGTGTGGCTGCCAGAAAATGACAGGGGCCTCCCCAAAGGGGCCTCTTGGAGGGATCTGTGGCAGCCTTTAGCCAGTAGGTCACCTGCTCCAAAAGAAAAGATCAACCACAGGGCCTCACTGATCAGTCCTGAGCCAAAGGCAGCCAGGAAGCCAGCTGTGAAACTCGGGAGCAGCCCCTGGGCTGGAGGAGACTGGAGGCAGCTGCAGCAGCTGGTCAGACTTGGGCCTGGCAATGAAAACCAGCCAGGCTGGAAGAGAAAAACCAGCTTCAGAAAAGTTGATAGAAGCTCAGCTGGCCAGTCTCCCCAAGACTACTCTTTATAGGGACGGCTATTCACAACAAAACCATCTCAAAACGCTCTTGGTGAAGCTGCACAACGTTGCAATAGGGTTTCTCCTTGTTTCCTTCAATGTGTTGCTTGTCCCTCTCAGGAGGCCACCCTGACCTGCCTGTGCTGCACTCAGGACCATGATGTCGCCCTCCTAGCTCAGCCTTCCTGGAAGTTCCAGCCAGTTTCTCCTGCCCTTCTGGTGAGGGGTCAATCACCAACCAATCCGATCTGCCACCCTCCCTCTTGGCAGAACCCCCTTCCCGGGTGTCCATATTGTCCCCAGACGCTCAGGCCTGACAAGCCCTGCCCACCCGGCTCAAGCCCTGCCAACATGTCTCCTGCCATGGCTCCAGGTTCAGCACCAGCTCCCAGGGCAGGATGAAAACTAGCGATTCTGTGCTCCATAGATTGGACTGCTCTCTGTTTTTCATCTGGTGCCAGCCTGAGCCCTTTTCTCACAAAATCAAGGGGCGGGTGTTGCAGCCACATGAGCCAGGAGGGCAGCCCTGCTGTAGGCGCCCCTCCCGCCCGCACTGTCATGTCACTGTGTACAGTTCTTCCCGGTCGTTCTTACAGATCTGGTAGCGGCAGAGGAGTTTGCGGGACCAGGCCCACGGCTCTTGCTGCTTGTCTCCCGGTGGGAGGAGGAAAACGAGGCTGCTGGCGACCAGCATGTGCCAGAGGCTGTGCGTGTAGTAGTAATTCTCTGTGGTCTCCATGAAGGCATACACCACGACAGCCACAAGGACCAGGCCGATCCCAGGGAAGAGGAAGAAGAGCCACCGCCTCCAGGAAGGGGGGTAGCAATGGCGCCGGTTCACGCAGCGAGAAACCTGCAGGAAGACGGTGGTGGTAGAGCTGCTGTCCATCCATCCCAGTCCCAAACAGCGAGCAGGAGAAGTGGATGCCCGTGGGCTCCCCTCATCCAGCCTAGAACTGCCCCAGGTTTCTAGGGCTTTGCCCTTTCCCTGGCTTCCCAGTCCCCCATATTCCACAGGCTGACCAGGCAGTACAGCCAGTGTTACAACCACATTTTTTCAAAACTAGCAAAGTAAAATCCTTACTGATCACTGAAATCTGTTGCAGCCTAGGAAATGGGCAAGTCCTACAGGAAGTAAGTTGGACAAAGAGAGGAGCTGAGTCTCAGCCGCTTACCCACACGGCAGTCATGATGACGAGCGCAACGAGGCAGGGCCCCATCATGTTCCAGACCCTTCTGCGATCCAAGTGCAAAGACATCGCAATGAGGAGGGTCCCCAAGACGCAGAGGACCTGTAGTGGAGAAGACAAGGCAGGAGGAGTTATAGTTGCCCTCAGGTGGGTGGGGTGGCAGTGGACACCTTGCTTCCCACAGGAGCAGCACTTCAGGGTGCCCAGGGCAAAGCCAGGGTGCCCAGGGCAAAGCCAGGGTGCCCAGTCAAACAAGCTTCAGGGTGCTTCAGTCAAACAAGCTGGGACCATGCCCATTCCTTGCGTGCTCTGGGATGCTGCTAGAATCCTTTCAGCCCGCTTGTTAGAAAGCTGACTGTTCTCCCCTCTAAAAACAAAACAGGAAAACAGGGCAGTTGAGGCAGAGTGGCCCTTGCCCAAGGCCATCTAGCAAGACCTGGCAAACTTTTCCTGGCCCAAGTGTGGCTCTCGGTCCATGAGGCAAGAGCGGAAAGGATAATCAGCTGCAGATGTTACACAGATGTTAGGAAGGACTCCCAGGAACTAGTTGGTGGCACTGAGCTCTCACAGCTCTTGTTCAGGAGAAGTTACGCCCACTTGGTGCAGAGCGTTAACTCAAAGATGTCTTCTTCTGGCCTCACGTATTGAAGAGACTTGAAAGAGGATTTCTGGCTGCCAGGCCCTGCTGCTCATACAAAAACATGTGCTTCACCCCCCACCATCCCGCCCCACCTTGACACCATCTTCTGGCTTCGCCCAAACGTACGTATTTCAGAATTGTTTTGATTCGGGCCATGCACAGAATGGTCACCCAGAAGGAGACAACGGAGCCCAGGAAATCACAGTACTGCACCGTGTCATAGTCCATGATGCAGAGAACCACAACGCCAGGCTGGTCACAGGCATGGTAGAACTACCGCCATGGAAAGAAAGAGAAACAGATTGGTCAGAACGCAAACCCAACCACTGGGATTCAAGGCAGCAAGCTTCCTACCCCTCCCTACAACCAGGAAAAAACTCTTCTGCACCCTCAGGAGCCTGGCACAAGAGGACACTCTTTGCCACCACTCCTTGAGGTTCTCCAGGTGTCCCCAAGGCAGATCAGGAGACTGGAGGCCCACCCCTGGAGCGGAAGCAGCCACCCAGAGGTCCCCAGGGCCCCAGCTGTGGACAAGATGCCCTCGCCCCTGACTCACTGCCAGAAATGAGGGGAAGGGTGGGTGGGCAGGCGGGCGAGCAGAGCAATGGGATGCCGCTTGCCTGCCAGGTGCCTCAAAGGAAAGACCATCCTTGTCCCACCAGGACTGGAAAGCCAGAACCTACTGCAGAGAAAAACATGGTGAAGGTGTAGACAGAGGCCTCAACTAAGTAGTAGCGATACAGGGCAACCACAATGGCAGGCAAGAAGAGCAGGTTACTGAGGGTCAGCAGGAGCGTGGCCAGTGTTTGGGCACCGAGACTCTGGGCTTTGGTTCCATCTGTGCAGCTCCAGCCACTCCAACCTGCCGGAAGAGAGAAAAAGAGGAGAAGGGGTAACTGCCAGTCAGGAGTGCCAATGGGAGAATCAGATGTCCTAAAGCGGCTGCATGGTGAGAAAAGACAGGACAGAAATTCCCTCAGCCCCAGCCTGGTGTGGTTCCCACAGTGCTTCTGGAGAGCAGCAGGGCCCCCAGGGCTAGGGCAACTCTAGTGGCAGCAGAAGGTGTGGCCCCCCAACCCTTGCTCCCCCTCAGGTTTGTCTGCCTGGGGAGGCTGCCCCGAGACAAACAGTGGCAGTCTTGAAGAGCATTTCATGGTTTGGCATCTAAACAGCTTGGGACCCAAGTACCTGAAAGAACTCACCTGTTCTCCCACAGCAACTCCCCCACCTGAGCCCCTCAACAGGCCTTTTCCCAGCTGCTCCTTTTGGTAACCATCAAGCATATTTTGGTTTTTAGCATTCCACATGTCTTCACCTGTTATAGAACCCTGTCTGCTGCTTAAGGACATTTAAGAAGTTTCATCAGCAGTCTGCCATTTATTAATTCTACCGTGTTACCAAGGAGTCAGATACCAATTTTTCTCATTCCTTGCCTTGAAATCCAGATGGGTGGAAGGGCAGCAGGAAAACTTTTACATCAAAGCATAGCAAAACCATTGGGTTAATAGTACAACAAGAGCCAGACACCTTGCTGGTGCTCTGGAAGGGTGTGGAGGGCGTACCAGGATCCCCCGATAAATGGCCATCGGGGCTGGGTGTTGGCTTGAGCGTAGTCCCTCCAAGGAACAGGGGGTAGGGAAAGAGGGACCAGGAGGGCCCTTCTTGGAAAAGGAGTTAGAGGCCTAACAGATCTGTGGGGGTGACTGTCATGCCCCAAACAACCCAGAGAAGCTCTCACCAGCCTTGCAGTCACAACCAGCGTAGAGGTAGCCGTGACGTCTCATGAGGCTGCACTGCCCGTACGTCCCACAGTCACTGAAGCAGGGGGTGAGGTAGGCAAGGACAGCCAACTGGGCCTTGACTTTCTGGCATTCCCTGCAGTGACAGAGAGAAAGCTGAGCAAGGGAAGCCTTCCAAGGAAACACAGCCTGGCTGGGGCCATCTCTAGGGAAGTGGTTGGAAGCTGTGTGTGTGTGTATGAGAGAGAGAGAGAGTGGGGGGGACCAACTCTGCCAGGAGGGCAAAGGCATCACCACAAAAGAAGACAACCAACCCAGGCCTCCCTGCTTTGCTGACTGACCTACCACAACAGAGACTAGGTACAACGTTTGTGGCAGGAGGCCATACAACTCACCCTGCAGGTTTTGGGCAGACAAGCTGGAGGGATAGTAACCAGTTGTCAGACTCTGGGTAGGGGATGACGAGGGTACCTTCCGAGAAGGACGCCGTCACATTCAGCTGGTAGCCTTGGAAGAATGCTGTGGGGTGAGGAAGGAGTAGAGAGAAAGAGGTGGCGCTGACAGACATTTCCAGGTGGAGCAGGTGCTGCCCTTCCAGCTCACCAGCCCCTGCGGTAGAGGGCCATGCGTACCTGGCCCCGGGGACACGTCCTGGGCCTCCAGCAGCCTCCCTCCCACGAGCAGAAGCAGAATGTGTCAAAACCTGCAGGAGGATGCAGCTCTGCCACCTACCTGTCCCACAGCCCTCCGTGGCATTTGGAGACAGGACGGGAGAGGCAGCACTCAAGCAGGCCCGGACAGTGGCATTTCCGATGCCCAGGGCGGTCTGCAAAGACAGAAGGATCTGGGTCTTAAATTCCCTCCCGGAGGCAAGGCAGCCCCCCTCAAGGGCCGCCAAGGGGGTTGGGCCAGGCTGGAGCCCCGTCATCTCACCTTGTTCAGCACCAGGTTCAGCACCAGGGTCCCTCCGCTGTCCGCACCTGAATTGAGGTTCAGGAGGAGCAGCGTGGGAGGCTCAGCCTGAACAGGCACGTCGGCATCGCCAAGGACACGGAACCGCACAGACACCACATCCAGGTCCTCCCGAATGACCGACTGGCCTTGCACACATGAGCTCCCTGGGCCGGAAGGATTGTGGGCGCCTGCATTGGCAGGCAGCGTGGTGTTGGGGTTGCTTCCATGCTGTGAGGTCTCCTGGCTTCGGTTCAGACTCCGGAAGAAACTCAGGAAGGAGCCGCTCCCCCTGGCTTGCAGGCTACAACGGAAGGGTGACCAACCCCCCACCTCGGTTAGTAAGCCCCCATCCCTGAGAAACCAAGGGGGAGACAACTTGGCAGGTGAGCATCACCAGCACCCTTGAGGGCCCTCTGCCCCCCCTCCACTGGCCCCCAGCAGGCACCTGTGAAGGATGCAGTCATCTCAAAGGCAATGCTGGTCCCCAAGCCACTGAGACTGTCCACGGTGATGGACAGCCACTTCTCCCAGGGCGGTGAGGCGAGGAGGAGGCTGCAGGCCCCCGAGCAGTTGAACACTTTCTGGAAAGACTGAGGCAACGTGATCGAGCCCAGTGTCACCCGTACTGCGCAGGCGGTTGAAACGTTCACGATACAGCCCCCGAGCTCAAAGTGCAGCGTGGCACTGTACGCAGGGACAAAGACCCTGGGCAGGAAAAGGGCAAGGCACAAAGAGTGGGCTGGCAACGGCAGCTGGGCAGCCCAGGGGGCCCTTGCTGGCCCCACAAACAAGACAAGCAGGTCCCAGTGCTTCAGTGGCCAAAGGAGCACTCCCAACGCACCTCTCTCTTTCAGCCCCCCACCCGACTCACTTGGCATGCAGCGGTCGCGTTGGCCAGGAGATGGCTTGACGCAGAGGGACGTCAGGCTCAAGGACTGGCATGTCCACCATGCGTAGTACAAACATATCTGGCTGGAAGATGTAGGAGCATGGCGTGGAGACACCCTGTAGGGAAGGGAGAAGGGCCCGTTGCTGGTAGGGAGCTCCCGGGTGGTCTCTGAGGGCCCCCATGGGCTATCCCCCGCTGGCCAGCGGGAGGGCCAAACCACTTACCCTGGCAGCCCTTCACCATCTCAGGGGCGCATGCAAGGATGACCAGGCGAGGCACCACTTTCAGAAGTCCAGGCAGCCGCATCCTAGCCAAGGCTAGTACTCCCCACCACAACCCTGCCCGGGCTCACCTGCACCTCAATTTTCCCTGTGGGCTCAGGCAGGTGGGCAGCGATGAACCAGTCCCCCGCAGCGGGATTGGTGAGGTTGACGAAAGTGCTGTTCTGCAGCGTGGCAGCCAAGGTCAGCGTCAAATTATAGGAGAGACGCACACTCATGTTGGCAGGAAATTCCGTGCCCAGAGGGTTGATGACGGGTGGGGCCCCGTAGCGGATGTGGCTGGAAGGGAACGAGGAAGGTGGGGGTCACAGAGGTGCTGCCAGCAGGCTCACCAACCGCCCCCCCCCGGCGACGGAGGAGAAAGCCAAGGGGGCTCCTGCCGTCAGAATCCCTCACCCGAGGAGAGGGGTTTCAGCCTGTTTTTCTTTAGGGTGTGAGAAATTTAGGAATGCTCCCTACTTTTCTCTTCTGGGATGGCTGGGGGGGAGGAGAGGGCAGCGGGAGAGAGGCAAACGGTACGCACACAGTGACCTCCACGTCGCTGCACTTGGGGCTTCTTCCCCGGGACGCCTGCAGGAGCCAGCGGAGCGAGACGGTGTCCTCCGGCACGCGGAAGCGGAAGAGTTTGGCATTTCCGTACCAGCTGTAGGGGGAGAGCTTCTGGGAGCTCTGGGCAAAATACTCCGAGACGAAGCCCTGGTCTGGGAGCAGAACGGCCACCGGTCAAGGAGGGAGGGGGGAGGGGAGGGGGCAAAGAGCGCCCACCCGGACCCCCCATGCGGGTTGTTGGGAAAAAGACCCCGAAAAACCTGTGAGGCTCACAAAACGGAGGGAGACCCGGGCGGGCGGGCGGGCGGGCGGGGGGACCCCACGAGCACCACGCGGCGGAGGGCAGCCTGACAGGCCCCCGGGGGAAACAGGGAGGGGCTGGCCACGGGCCACGGTGCCCTTGAGGGCCGCAAAACGCCCCGTTCCCTCCTTCCCTCGGATACGCCCCCAGGACCCGGGGAGCGGCCCCTTCGGCGCAGCCTGCCCCCCCTCCCGGGCCCCGCCGCCGCCGCCCAGGGGGGAGCCGAGAGACCGGGCAGCCGGGGGCTCTTGCTGGGCCCCCGCGACGCCGCCTGGCAGGGCTGGCCCGGCAAACCCACCGGCCGGCTCCCCGGGGTCCGGCGGCGAGGCCAGCGCAACGGGCCCGGCGCCCCGCCGCCTGTTTAGCGGGGAGCCCGGGATGACCGGCCGCCTGGCTTGACGGGGAGACCCCGCGAGAGCCGGCGCCCGGGAAGAGGAGGGCCGTCGGAACGGCGGGGCGGGGCGGGACAGCGAGCGGGGGGCAGGCAAAGCGAGGCCCCGCTGGGCACCCGGGGCGGGCTGGCGGGGAACCGGCCCAGGGGGCTCCCCCGGCCGGCCTGCTGCCGCCGCCGCCACGGGCCGGGCCGCCGAAGGAGCGGAGGCGAGGGGCCGGCGGGGGGCACGGAGGAAGAGTCCGGGCACGAAGGCCGGATTCTTGGGGGAGGAGGGACCCCCTCCCGCCCGGGCAAGCGCCGAGGGTCGGAGGGCCCCGGAGAGAGGCATCGGGGGAGGGGAGTCGGGGACCACCGCAGGCAGGGGCGCGCCGCAGCTCCCTCCCCCGGTCGTCTTGTTCCGGGAGGACCGGCAGGGACCGGGCCCCCTCGAGCGAGCCAAAGCCCGGCGCCCCTCGCCGCGCCCGATGCCGAAGGACACCGCGGGAAGAGCGCCTCTGAGCGTGTGCCGAGCGCTTCCGGGCTGCGGCGCTTCCTTCCCAGGCGCAAACCCGCCGAGGCCCGTCCGGCTGCGGGGGAGGGAGAACGGGGAAGGGCTGCCCGGCGCTCCTCACCCTCCGGTCCGTTGCCGCCGCCGCCGCCGCCGCTGCTCCGTTTCTCCTCGTTCCTGGGCGGCGGCGGCGGAGGGGCTGTGGCTGTCCCGGCGGCGGCGGCGGCGGCGGCGGCGGCGGTGCCGAGGAGGAGGAGGAGGGCCCGGGCGCGGCGGAGCGCGGCCGGGACCATGGCGGCGGGGTCAGGAGCCGCCCGGAGCCGCCGCTGCCGCCGCCATGATCGCTCCTTCCGCCAACGCCACTCCGCCCGCTCCTGCCGCCGGAGGGCCGACGGTCCGGCTGATGACGTCACGGGGACACCCGGAGGGAGGCCAGAAGGCGGCGGTTGGCCGGTCGCGCGAACGCCGCTTCCCCGCCTCCCGCTCCCGGGCGCGCGCGCACCGCCCTCCAGCCTTCCAGCCTTCCTGGCTTCCTTTCTTCCTTCGGCGCCACTGGCCGCCCACCCCACCCACCCCCCGGGCTCGCGGCCGCCGGGAGCGGCGGGGGAGACGGGGCGCGGCCCACAAGTTCCGGGGCGGGTACCAAGCGGCAGGGCGGCGGCGGTGGCGGCGGCTCCTCCTCGGGATGCGGAGACTCCGTTGTGGGGTCGCCCCGGCTCCCCATCCCGCCGGGCGGGCGAACAAGCGGCGCGGGGAGCGGTCCAGAGCCGGGGGGGCGCCTCGGGGCCGCCGTGTCCTTCCCAGCCCGGCCGGCCCCGCAGGCGGGCGAAACGGGGAGCGGAGGCGGAGCGCCGCGCAGGCTGCCGGAGAAGGGCGGGCGGCGACCAGGGGGCGTGCGCTGGGCGGGCGGGCGGCGGCGGGGAGGGGGCGCGCGGCTTGAGCGGCTGGGCTGCCCTCCCTGCCTGCCTCCCTCCCTCCCGCCTGCCCGCTGGGGCGCCCTATGGAGGGTCCTCCGCTGCTCGGCCGCCGCCCCCTCCCCCGTCCGGGCCGGTTCTCCTTCCAGAAGGTTCCGCGGCGGCGGCGGCGGGGGCGGCGAGGGTCAGCGGGCGGCCTCGGGTGCCGGGGGGCCATGGCGAGCTCGGAGAGCGGGGCGAAGCTCCGGTGAGTGCCCGCCGCCCCCGCCGCCGGGGTCCCGAGGCGGGCTGGCGGAGAGGGGAGGAGGCCTCCGTGCGGCGGAGGTCCGGGGCGGCGGGCGGCGGGCGGCGGGCGGCGGGACCCGGAGAGACCGACCTCTCCGGGCCCGCCCGCCCTCCCTGGGGCGAGGCGCTGGCGGGGAGGGCGCCTCTGCCCCCGGAGCGCGCTGCGGCTTCCCGCCGCCCGTGGCCGTCCCCGAAGGCCGGTTTCACGTCCCGCCCCGCCGTCGGGTCCCGGCGCGAAGGCGGCCCCCCTTCTGCCTGGTGGCCGGGTGCTTCCGCTGGGAGACCCCAGGTTCTGCCTCCGGACTTGTCCGTGTCTGTGTCCCACCGTCGTCCCAGCGTGGGCCCGGGGTGCCTTGGTTCAGGCGTCCGTGTCACTTTCCCGCACTGGGGTCAGTCGCACTATAAGGCCACGTTGTAGACGGCTTTAGCACCAGTGAACCATGTTAAGGCCGGAACTGAACAGGTGCACTTTGTTTTGCCAGTTTTTGCCAGCCTTTATGTGAGATGAGGCAGAAGTCTTCGCACCTCTACAACCCAACTGAGGTGCATTTTCCTTTACAACTGTTTGGGGATGGGCCCCTTCCCGGCAACCCTTCAGTGCCCTCTGTTCGGTCAGGGTGACCAGCGTCCTCCAGGCCCGGCTTGCTGAGCGGCTTGGCCTTTTTGTAAGGAAGTGCCGCCACTGTCTCTGTTTCCAGATGTTCAGTCGAAAGAAAAAGGAATCTTGCAAAAGGGTCCCATACAGGGGTGGGTTTGCAGATCGGCTGCCCTGAGGAGAGTCCTCGACCTCTGCCTGACCTGCCTCCGGCCTCTGCTCCACACCCTCCTCCCTTTGGTGCTGAGCCCCTCCAGGCTGATGTCCAGCAATGACGAAACCCGCTGGCCTCATCCCCTCCAACGGCCTCCTGCAGCTGAAGCCCTCTCGGTAAATCATAGGCGTGGAGAGTCATCCTCAGCTGCTGGCAGCCGGGGTAGGTGGCTGGCGGGTGCAGAAGTGTCAGGCTGTGAAGTCAGAGGAGTGGGAAACACAGAGGTACCGCAGTGACCCTCATCGCACCGTCCCTGCATTAAAAGCAGATGTTGGCAAGATGGGTGTTCCTGGTATAAAACAAACAGTGTGCACCCTGGTGGTTGGTACGCCAGTCAACCCAAGTAGCTTGATCTTAGAAACCCAAAAGCAGCTCCTCTGTCAGCTTACACAGTGCCAGCACGTGTGTGTGTGCTATTTTCACCCTCTATTCATCAGTGGCCGCGGTCACTCTCATTTCATTTTCTTCTGTCTTCCCAGTTGTTCTCTCTCAGACACACACAACATAGCACACACTGTATGTCTGTGTGCATAGGATGACAGTTCAGGATTCACTTCCTGCATCCAGTGAAGAAGCACAGTGGCCAAAAGTGGTGGGAGAGAGGGACAGGCTGTGCTGCCGTCTTCTTACAGCGTGTCTCAGAACCCGCAGGAACCGCTAGTTCTTCGGATATCGGTGAAGCTGCTTGCTCTGCCCCATTGAGGAGTCGGAAGGGAAGCCCTTTGGCCTGTGCCTCTTCTGGCGTCCCTGGAGCATCTGTGGGAAGCAGGGCCCATCCTTGCTTCCAAATGCCCAGGAGGCCGTTCCTGACAAGCCCATCCTAGAGAAGTGGGTCTTTGCCATTGGTTGCCTTCCCCACTTGTTGCCACGCAGCCGGTGCCACGCTGGCCTGCCCTCGAGAGCCCTCCTGGGAAGGTGTGCCTTTGCAAAATGGGTCTTCCATTTGCATGCTCCTCTCCACAGGCCTGATGTACCCTTCGCCTGCTTCCCTCTCTCCTCTCCAGGCCACGCCCTTCAGACCCCATGGTGGAGAGGATGACGGAGTTAGATCGGCAGTACGTTCGAGATGTTTGGGCCGTGGCATTTGACAATGCTGAAGAGAACGGCCGGCTGGTGATCATCAGGCAAGGCACCCTGTTCTATTTCACAGGGTGGTCTCCCAGAGCTGCTTCCTCTCTCTGTCTCTTGGGAGGGTCTCCTCTCCATCTCCCACAAACAGCAGCTGCACCCAGGGATTCTAAACTGCACAGTCCTGATGGATTTGTGTTTTTTTGATGTATCACTTTATTTAATCCTTGTCTTTCCCTGCAAAACTGAGACCCAAGGCAGCCTGCAAGAAGTTTGAAAATAAATAAATAAATAGAATTAAAAGAGCAGTAAGCAATGTACTATAATACCATTAAGGAAATTGTAGTAATAATAATATAATATATTTTTATTTGTTATTCACCTTTCTTCAAGGCGGGATACAACAGAGATTAAAATACAATTACAATACAGTATGATTAAAATACACTAAAACATGAAAGTGTTCAAAATATTAATATAGCATACTTAAACAGCATAATTAAATTACATCACAATTAAAATACTGTAACAACACTAAAGCACCATTGAGGTAAAGCATTCTAAAGGAGCCTTGGTAAAAAGCTGCCTCTCCCTGCATTATAAGCCCTTCTGAATTAACAGGAGCTGTGCCTGCTGACGGAAGGGCAAGTGGGAAGGGGCTGCTCTAGAGCAGACTTCTGCGGCAAGGCATAGCAGGGCCTGGGAGCAGCATCTCCCCCGGGCAGGGCCCACTCTTGCATCCCAGTCAGATGTGCCGGAGGGGGTGGAGGGGGCAAGAGAAGCGCCTGGCCTTTATGGCTCACAGCCAGCACTTTGAATTGAGCCTGGAAAGAGACTTGCCAGGGCTGTTGCAGTGAAGGAGCCCCGTGGAGGTAGCTCTGGCCAGTGGTCTGGCTGCAGCTGTTTGGCCTGTCAGAAGCTCCTGAACACTTTTCAAAGGCAGCCCCATGTTGAGCATGTCACAGTAATCCAGCCAGGATGTGACCAGGAATGGGTGACTGGACACTGCCATGAATGAGAATGACCCTCACCCCACCTTATCTCTCCATGACATACCACCAGTAACCTCTCCAACCTGGTGCACTGGAGCTATACTGGATTGTGAGAACGGCAGGGAAGAGCAATCCAACATATGCTGGGGGTGGGGGGAGTGCAGCTCTGAGGCCGCAGAGATCTTTGGGGCCTGGCTGGAGACAGATGGGCTAGAAGGAATCTCTGCCAAAGCCCCTTGGTGTGCAGGGGGCACAGAGAGATTGAGCAGTGGAATCATCACTCCCTGGACAAAGTCAATAAGGAGAAGCAAGATGGAGCTGGAAAACGCCATGCCCTCCTGCTTAGGTGGACACAGAGCCAAGGGGGAGAGCTCCAAGCAAAGGGCCTGTGGGGCAGGACCCCAAGCCATGGCCCTCAGGAGCCCAAAACACTCCTAAGAAGACCGTCCTGGCAGGTGAGGAGCCCCAGTGGCCTTCGGGCTTTGAGTTCCTTCCGGTAATTGTCCGTTCTCAATGCAGATTCTTTACAGATTGCCCTGCGAGTAAGAAGTACTTCAAGAGTGTTCCCACAGAGGGTGACCTACAGACGCACCCTCAGGTGGGCTTCCACGGCCGGAGGGTCATGGTGGCCTTTAATCAAGTGATTGAAAACCTGGAAAACTGGAAGCAGGCCTGCAAGTTGCTGGAGCGCCTGGTGGACAGCCACAAGAACATCCACCAAGTCCCTTCAGAGATGTTCCAGGTATCACCAGTGCTGGTGCATAGTGGGGAGGGGGAATGGAGGGAGAATGGCAAAGAGGTGGGGGCAAGGCTGGTCCTGGGTGGCATGACTGGCAGGCCCTGGGCAGAGGGTGAGCAGGGGTGGAGCAGGGATGGCTTCTCCCGTGGACACGGTCAGCAGGGTTCTTTGGTCATCATGCCCTTGGGCTGTGGTCCCCGGTCAGGCCCGAAGCTGGCCCCACCATCTCCTGGAATGAGGTGCTGCTTTCCCCTCTGCTTCCCACAACGGAGTGTCTGTCTGCATGCGTGTGTGTGCTTGCGTACAGAGGTCACAGGGACTTGAGGTAGTCTGTCCATACACAAGGGAAGGAGAGTCCAGCAGTCCACTTCTATTCCTTTGAAAGAGGCCAAGGGGATTAGTCCAGCCCAGGCATCTGGGAGTTGGGGTGACAGGAGGGGCCCCCATGCATCTGTATGAGAGAGAGGAAGGAATTTCCCCAGGGCAGCACCTTCTCTCCTTCCTGAATGGGTGGAGGGCCGCCAGGAGCGTTGCCTGAGTCCGGCCCCTCCTGCCTGCCCCCTGAAGAGCCTCTTTCTTGTTCAGTCCTTGTTCCAGGCCATCCTCTGCACCTTCCAAGACCTCCTGGGGGAAGAGTTCACTGCTGAGAAAAGAGTCTCCTGGGAGAAGTTCTTTCAGATTGTCCAGGAAGAGGTTGAAGCTGCCTACGCCCGTTAGCCCTGCAGAGAAGGAAGGGGCTTCCTGGAAGGCAGCTTTGCTCCCTTCCTTATTTTGTATTGATGGAAAAGATGGAATAAAGGGGGCAGTTGGGAGCAAGGGCTTGTGGTCCCCTGTCTCTGTGCAGGATCTGGGCCAGTCTTCCAGGACTGCAGAAGCTGGCCAAGGTACTGCCTGAGGAATCAAGCCCAGAGGCCAGGGTTGCCCTGTGGGGCAAAAGCCAGAGGAAACCTTTGGGTTGTGTGGGCAGGATAAGGCTGCTTAGAGATGATCCTCCTGGCTACAGCGGTGGGGGGGCAGGGGCAGGCAGCAGCGGAGAGGAAGGCTGGCTGCCAGTCTGCTGGGGAAGAGGGATCCCCAGGCAGGAAGGGGGCTGCGTCACAAGTGGGAGAGATGGCAGCTGGAGGGACTGGAGAAGCCCAAGCCCTGCCATGGACAGCTGGGTGTCTAAGCACCCCAGGTTTTGTCGGCAGGCAGACAGGCAGGACTGATTCAAGCCATGCTGCTCTTCACTGCCTTTGCACAAGGCCTGTGTGTTGGCTGAGCTGGGGGAGTCCTCCTGCTTCCCAGGGGGCACAACATGGGAGGGAGTCCCTCTGTGTTTCTGCCAGTGACTTCAACCCCTGCTCTTCACTCCAGCACGCAGAAAGTGAGAAAAGGAATTTCCTCCCCGTTTCTCTCCTCCCTGCCTGGCAGCATGGCCCTCCTGTGCTTCTACTTTTTCAGACAGCTTCTGTTCTAAACTAAAAACACTCCAGTGTTGGGGCTTCCCTTCTGCTGCCCCACTTTCTAATCCCACTGTACCCTTCTGGAGGGAGCATGCAATGAGAAAAGCCCCATGCTCTCCTTTCCTTGACTCCAGTCTCCTCCAAGGACCCCACGTAGTGGACCTGGAAGGGCTGGCTGGTAGATCTACTTGGTGGCGGGGGACAGCTGTAGCCCTGTGGGAAGAAGGGGGCTCCTATTGGGGGGGGTCAGAGATAGAAGCTGGTGCCACCTCAGCTCAGGTGGGGGCTTCAAGGATCGATAAGTGTGGAAAGAGGCAAGGTTGGGGGCTGAATTCCCATGGCCCTGGGGGCTCAGAGACTTCAGAGGATCTTCTTCCAGACGGCTGCCCTCTCTGTCCTTCCAGCTGCCCTAGGCCTCCCTTTTTCTGCCCAAAGGAGGGGCAGGGAATGTGGCAGGGAGGGGGTCTTGGTCCAAGGTCCTGCCTGTGGGCTAACATTTGAGGTGCCTGCTCTGGGAAGAGGACCCCCACTGGAGGCTCTGGACTGGGCTGGTGGGGGGCCACCCCTGTCCTCAGCAGGCCCAAGGGGTCTGGGGACATCTTCTCTTGGGCAACCACACTGCTTCCCTGTGGAAGGGCATGCCTTCCTCTCTCTCAGCCCACAGAAGAGCCCCCACACACATAGATAAGGGACTTCTGCCAGGGCCTCTTCCCGGGGAGTTGTATTAGAGCCCCCCTTCTCCCTGGAGGGGAGGAGTCCCATGTCGAGTTTGATCAATCAGCTTTGGGGAGCTGCTGTTGCCCCTCCCACTCTCCCCCAGCTCCCCCCGCCGCATCTGGGTGCTTCCCCTCTTCCAGCCTAGGGAAGCCCCTGTGGGGTGCCAGCCCTGGGTTCAAGAAAAGGGACCAGGAAGGGAATGGGGGGGGTGAAGCGACCCTTCTTGCTGGGAGCTTTGTAGTGCCAGAGGTTTTCTACATGAAAAGATCCCTTTCCCACACATGCGCACGTGCATACACGCACGCACACACGGGAGAGAAGAATTCATGGGGATTGCACAAACTGCAGTGTATCTATAACTGGGGATGGAGTTGTAGACCCTTTAGGTTGGGAATATGATGGTTAAAAATGGAATAGTCACGATTCAGCCATATACTGGGGTACATTTGTGACCAGACCATTTCTCCTTGGCTTCATGCCCTAATTGACAATACACCAACATTTCCTATGAGTTGTTAGCTCCAATGCCTAAATTCAATCGCACCAAATTATATTCTGAAATATAATCCTCCAATCTCAATATTGGATCTAATAGATTCATTTACAGCCAGGCTGAAGGTTGGGGGGATTCTGTCCCACGTCCTCCCCGCTCCTTACAATCAGTTGCGCCCCCAGATCTCTCCCTCCCTCGGGTTCCCTCCCCACGGACGGACAGTGACGCCGCCCCCTCCTCTGGGGCTCCAGCCGAGACCCCGAGAGCCTCTCGCCCCCTCACCCCGGGGAGCTTCTGTCTTTTGCCCACCCTCTCCTGCTTCCCTACCGCCCTCCCTCCGCGGGGCCTCCCGTCTCGGCGGAAGGAGCGGGGGGCGGGGGCGGGCAGGCTCGGTCTTTCTCTCGCTCCTCGGCCCCCCAGCCGCCCGAGGAGCCCCGATCCCCGCTGCTCCGTCCCTCCCGGCGCCTCCCTCCCTCCCGCTTTCACCGCCTTGAAAGGGCCGGAGACCCCAACCGCCCCCTCCCCGGCCTTGCTCGGAGGGCTGGGCTCGCTCGCCGGGACCCCTCCTCGGCGGAGACCCAGGGCTCCCTCCCTCCCCAAAGCAGCCAGGCGGAGGCCAGAAGTGCGTCGGAAGCCAAGAGGTTTATTCATTGCGCTTTTGTTCCTGGGGGGCTGAAGGGGGGAGGGCAGGGGGAGGGGGTGAGGCGGGGGGCGCTCCGGGGTCATCGCTCCGCCGTCGCCTCTCCTCCGTCCGATCCTCCCTCGGCCGGCCTGGCCGCTGGTCCGGGGCCGCCTAGCGGTAGTGGGCGAACAGGATCTTGGACACTCTGGTCAGGAGCTTGTTCATGGAGAGGACGACCTCGGCTCTGAGGGGCCCGTGGTTGTGGGCGCCGATGGTCACCAGGATGCACCGACTGAGCAGCTGCGGAGGGAGAGAGGAGGGCGGCGCGTCGGGCAGGCAAGGGCCCCGATCCACCCGCCCGACGGGGAGGGAGGGGAGGAGAAAGGGACGGAGGGCGCGCTGGAGCCCCCCGCGGAGGGCCGAGCGAGGGGGCGAGCGAGCCGAAGGCAGGTCAGGCAGACGGGCAGACGGCGCCCGCCAGCCGGAGAGGAACAGGGAGCCCCGGGAGCGGACACTCACCTCCAAGGCGGCGGCCTCCAGGTCTCCGGTGTCGTAGAGGGCGGCCACCAGCCCCTCGCCCTGCACCCAGCCGGGGATCGGGTCGTAGAACCAGACGGAGGGGCCGCTCGACGAGGGCGCCGGGAGGAGCCTGGAGGAGACGCCGGGGGGGGCGGAGAGAGGAGGGCGGGGGGAGGGATGGATTAGGGCGAGGCGGCGTCGACGGCGGAGGGGAGGGGGCTTAGCCGGGAATCCAGTGCCAGGCCGGGGAAGGGGCGCTTACCTCGCGACCCCGAAGGCTTCGGGGAAGCTGCTCCTCGCAGGGCTCCAAAGAGAAGCGAAATAGTCCTCCATCAGCACCGTCTGGGCCGCTTTGAGTCCCCCGAGCCTGGGCCGTCCTTTTATGGGTGATGGGGAGCCAGGCGCCCCTCCCCGGGCCACTTCCCCGCCCCGCTCTCCTCCCCACAGCCTCTGGGCCCCACGAGGGGGAAGGGTCCTGAAGGGCAGGAATCCCCCCTCTCCAAACTGTCACAGCTGCCGCAGGAGGGGAAACTCCGGGTCAGGACTGCAAGTCCCGGCACAGAGAGTGGCTGCCCTGAGCAGCACGCTGGGCTTTGTGGTCCCCCCTCCCAGAGGAGGGGGGCGCTGCGGAAGGGCCGGGGGGGCAAGGCAGTGCTTTTCTGGGGGGACCGATCTGCGCCTGGCACAAAAGGCAAAGGCGCTGGAATTCCTCCCTCCCCCCGCCAGCGTCCACACTCTGGAAACTTTTCCCATACTGCCCCCCCCCCAGCAGAAACAAGAGAGAAGCAGAAGCAGAGCCGGGAGGGGTTCTCAGAGCTTTTCCCCGGGGCAGCCACTGGCTCCTCTTTCCCTCCCTGCGGCCCCTCATGTTCCTGGCCTGGGAGACGGCCTTTACGGGGGGGAGGCATTGTAAATAATAAATAAATAATTTTATAGTTGGGGGTCACCACAACATGAGGAACTGTATTGAAGGGTCACAACCTTAGGAAGGTTGAGAACCACTGCCCAAGAGGGAGAGGGAGGAGGAGGAGGACTGCTCAACTCTGGTGCTGGTTCTGTTCATGGCAAAGCCCCCCCCCGCCAACGTTTCCCTCCGCCCCCCTCCCCCCTCCCCCTGCTTAATCCCACTCTGGGAGAAAGGCGGCATAGAAATAAAGAGACAAAAAGCCCGTTGAACCCTTTCCTCCACGAGAGCGCACCTGAGCAGTGGGAGGGGCCCGCCTGCCTTTTCTGCCCCCGGCCTCCCTTCTCTGCATCAGGGCTCCCAGCTGGGGGGCGCTGGGGGCCGGGAGGGCCAGCGCTTCTGCCCAGTGTCCGTGTGTTGCCGCGGGGGTGCTAGCGGTGCTCGGGATGCGAGGGACAGAGGCAGCGTGGGGTAGTGGCTTGAGCTGGGGAGCAGCACTCCGGGGAAAAGGGCTGGAGTCCCTGTTGGGCACAGAAGCCCACCGGGTGGCCTCGGCCAAGTCACACTCTCTCCGCCTCTCCGGAAGGCTGAGAGAGTGCACACACGACTAAAGCATTTCTGAAAGCAGCACTTTAAAGAGCTCCAAAGGTGAGGAGGAGGAAGTCCGTCTCGGGAAAGCTGGAAGGGCCCCATGGGCACCTTGTCCCACCCTTTGGCGTGCAGAAACACAAACCGCACATTCCTTAGCATGCGGACGTGGCAGTTAAAGAGGAATCACAGCGCTACAAAGAAGCACTAGAGGTTAAAGGAAAGACCGGGGAGAATCCGGTCCGAGAACCGCTACTGCCACCCAGTGGCCAAGACTCGGAACAGCCCGCTTATCTCGGGGGCGAGGCTTCCCTTCCGAGTTGAGCCAGGCAACGTGGAGGGGGGAGGTCTCGACCTTGGACCGTTTCGTCCTTCCGCAACCCTGGCACAGCTTTTGGGAAGGGTTGGACCACAACGCCCAGAATCCCCGACAATTTTCCTTTTGGACTACCGCTCCCAGTGTCCATGGCGCCTGAGGATGCTAGGGGTGTGAGTCCCAAAAGGAAGTCCTCCCCCAGCTCTGCCTGGGGCGCAGCACTCTCAGTTGCCCCCTCACCCTTTCCCTGAGTTTTCTTGGGCGAGGAATCTTCAGGGCAGCTCGGCCAGTTCCTTCCTCTGAACCAGAGCCCACAGCTGTCAGCATCCATGGGCGGTCTCCCGCCCAAGTACTGAGCAGGGCTCAGCCTGCTTAGCTTCCAAGTTCAGAGGGGATCCGGACCCCTTGGGGCGTTGGGGCCCCTTTTATACCTTTGCAAAGCTACCTTGGTGTCGGGGGCGGGGAGGGAAGTGGGGCAGGTGGAGAAGGGCAAGTGGGCCGCCAGGAACCCGCTTTTCCTACAAGGGCGGGGGGGGTCCCTGGGCGGGAGAGGAGGCCCACCCAGAACTGCTCCGGCGTTTCTCTTGCGGTGCCTCCGCCCTGGGTTCTTGCTCCGGCAGGGGTTGGACCGGGCGGTTCCCGGGGAGGTTTTGCCTCTGTGGGACATCGTGATCTTCCGTGGGCTGCAAGCCCACCCTGGGCCACAACGCACCCCCCTCAGAAAACTGGGCTCGCTTGTGCCTCGTGCACCTATCCCTCTGGGTTTTATTCCGAACTCTCCAGGTGCAATCCAAAGTTCTGGACCTATTGGGGGGGGGCAGGTTATACCGCCCTGGACGGCTTCTCTAACATTTGCACCAAAACCCAGCTCGGACGCGCTGCCCCCTGTCTCGGAAACGATCACTGGGGCCCGATCCCTCCCGCCGCACGCAGGAGCCCGGAGGGCTCGCCTCCCTTGCTCGTGGCCTTGGGGTGCAGGAGGAGCCCCCTCCCCAGCAACGTTCTCCGTTGTTCTTTGGGGGGCCAACCCCGAAGATAAAGAGGGAGGCAGAAATTTCTAACGCAGAAACAACCGCATTTGGCAACCCAAACCCTTTGTATTCCCCCCCGCGTCCCGGCGGGGAAGAGAAGGAACTACTGCGGGGCCGGGAAGGCTCAGGCCAGAAAGACAAACGCTGCAGGCTTTCGGGACTCACAGGATGCTGCTTCTTCCTTTCTGGAGGATGAGAGCGAGGGCCCCCAGCCCCCTCTCGCCAGAAGGTGGGACAGGAAAGAGACCTGGCCGGTAGGAAACCCTTCGCTTGCCAAAAACTGGGGCGGGGGCGAGAGTAAAGTCCCGGAGGGAGGAAGGGGGAACGAATTGCTTCTCCTTGAAACCTGAGAGAGCGGCGAGTCACCCTTTAAACAGCCTGCAGCCCCCTGCCCCATTTAAAAAAAAAAAAACGTTTTCAGTACCAAACGAACCCTTCTGGACACTTGGAGTTTCGGGGGGGGGACTTTGGACAGTCTGGGGGGGCTCCGGAGGGTCGCAGGAGCAGAAAACTTTTTTCTCTCCTCCTTCAGTCCTCTCAGGTAAAGCGGGGGGGCGGCTTCGGACTCCCTCCCGGGGCCCTTCCTTGTGGGATAGGACGCGAAGGGCGACCCCTGCCCTTTCGAGAACACTAGTTCTCCTTGGGTGCAAAGAAGGGAGCGGGAAGCGGCCGCCGGGGGTGGGCGGGCTGGGTGTCTCTCTCTCCCTCACTCCCCGGCCCCCCAGCCGCCCAAGGGACCCCGATCCCCGCCTGCGCCGGGGATACAGAGGGAGGGGGAGCCACAGTCTCCCCGCTGCTCCGTCCCTCCCGGCGCCTCCCTCCTTCTCTCCCTTTCGCCGCCTCGAAAGGGCCGGAGACCCCCGCCCGCCCCCTCCCCGGCCTTGCTCGGAGGGCTGGGCTCGCTCGCCGGGACCCCTCCTCGGCGGAGACCCAGGGCTCCCTCCCCCCTCCCTCCCTCCCTCCCCAAAGAAGCCAGGCGGAGGCCAGAAGTGCGTCGGAAGCCAAGAGGTTTATTCATTGCGCTTTTGTTCCTGGGGGGCTGAAGGGGGGGAGGGCAGGGGGAGGGGGCGAGGCGGGGGGCGCTCCGGGGTCACCGCTCCGCCGCCGCCGCTCCTCCGTCCGATCCTCCCTCGGCCGGCCTGGCCGCTGGTCCGGGGCCGCCTAGCGGTAGTGGGCGAAGAGGGTCTTGGACACTTTGGTCAGGAACTTGTCCATGGAGAGGGCGACCTCGGCTCTGAGGGGCCCGTGGTTGTGGGCGGCGATGGTCACCAGGATGCACTGGTTGAGCAGCTGCAGAGGGAGAGAGGAGGGCGGCGCGTCAGGCGGGGAAGCGGGTGGACGAGAGGACCCCCGCCCGCCCCCCGCCCGCCCTCCGACGGCAAGGGAGGGGATGCGGCGGCCGGGCTCAGGAGAGCCGCCCCGGGGGGCCCACGCAGGCGGGCTGGCGGGGAGGGGAGCGGAAGGGCCCCGCGGGGGTCGGGGCGGAGACTCACCCCGAAGTTGACCGGGTCGACGCGGAGCTTCTCGGCGTGGAGGTCGGCGAGCTTGGAGAGGGCGCCGGGGACGTCGTCGAGGTTGCTGACGGCCTGCGTGAGCGCGTCGATCACCTTCTTGCCGTGCGCCTTGATCTGGGCCGAGCCGGGGCTCATGTCGAAGTGCGGGAAGTAGGTCTTGGTCGACGGGAAGCACAGGAAGAGCCTGCGGGGGGCGCCGGGGAGCGGGAGGGAGGGGAGAAGAGGAGCGGTGAGCCGGCGGACCGGCGGCGCGGGCAGGGCCGGGGGCGGCGGGGGTCCCCTACCTGTTGAGGCACTCGGCCCCGAAGGCTTCGGGGTGGCTGCTCACGTGGCCCCAGATGGCCCTTATGTGGTTCTTGTCGTCCTCCGTCAGCACCATCTTGGCCACCGTTCTCTGTGTCCGGTGCCGCTGTCGGAACCCGGACGCCTTTTTATCCAGGCGTTTGGGCGGGGGCGAGAAGACTCCGCCCGCGGCCTGGAGTCTCTCCTTTTGGGGGGGACGCCCTGCCCATCCCCGTGGCCTCTGGGGTCGGGAAGGAGGGGTCGGGACCGGCCTCGCGGGCGGAGGCGGGCAACAGCGGGGGTGGCACCAAAGGGGCGGCGTCTGGGCGGAGTTCGGACTCAATCGTTGCTCGTCCCAGGGGGCCCGGGGCCCACTGCCTCCCTCCTCGTCCTACCCGGACCGGAGCCAGATCCACTGGGCTCGCGCGATCCCGGAAAGGCTCGGTTTCCCGGCTTTGGACCCGGTTCCCAACCGGAAAGGGGGGGTCTCTTGCCAGCTACAGGGTGAGGGGAAGGGGGCGGTTTGCCCCCCGTGGGGTCGACGGGGGAGCCGGGATGCCGAGCGGCTGCCGCAGAGGCGACTCGCCGGCCTCGCTCCCACGGAAGCCGTTCCTCCGGAGCCGACAAGAAGGAGGGGCGGGACGGGGACGCGAATTGCTTACGGAGGGCCCCGCCAGATCCGAGGCGGCTTTCAAGGAGAGCCTCCTAGTAGCCCCCAGGCACAACCTGGCATCCCGGGGGGGGGAACCCCTTGCTGCAGGCAGGGCGACCCATAGGGTTGCGGACCTCGAGGATAGGGGATATGGGGCTTCTTCGCGTGTGGGCTGCCAGAACTTCGCAGCCACCGGAGGGCATCCCGGTCTTTCTGGGGAAAGTCCGACGCCCCCTCCGCCCGGCACCTGCCATCCTGGCCCCGGCGGATCCCGCGCACGCGCCTCGACACACACACGCACCCCGTTAGGAAGAAGGTTTACCGGTTCCTCCTCCGCCCTCGTGGCCGCCCGAGAAACACAGGAGAGCCGGGGAGGCAGCGAGCTGTAGCCATGCGAGTATTGGACTAGGACCCTGGGAGTTCGGGGTTCGAATCCACGTCCGACCACTGAACCCTCGGGGAGACCTTGGGCACGTGGCGCTCACCCTGAGAGGAAGACCATGGTGCCCCCCCCCGAAGAAAACTGACAGAAAGCCGCAGGAGAGGGCCGGCACGGGGGAGGCAGCCGGGTGCCGCGTTCGGAGTGTGGACTGGGCAAATCACACCCTCTCGGCCTCAGAGGAAGGCAACGGTGGCAAAGCCAGGGGGAGTGGGTCTCCCATCGGAGCGGGGCGCCTGAAGCAACTGACTTGAAGCCCTGCGCCAACAAGGCTAGATGAGGGGGGCTAGACGGGGGGGTCCCTGCATGTCCTCGCCCGAGTCTCTGAGAGCTGCTCCTGAAGATCTGGGGTACGGAAATTCAACCCACCCCCGCCGAGGAGGGCGAGGGTCTTCGAGGGCGAGCCCTGCTCGCCTTCAACGTCGCCCGCCGTGGACTCACTGGCCCCTTTGCCCACCCATCCATTGGCCCCCTCGTCCCGCCCTCCTGCCCCGCCGAATCCGGGGTCCTTCTCCGGCGAACGAAGCCTGGCGAAACTGCGGCGGGGCCCCGGGCTGTCTCCTTGGCCTTGTACGACCCGGGGCTCCGCCGAGGGGCTCGGGCGCAATTCCAACCGGGTGGGCGTGGGTTCCCGCCCGCTCTTAGTGCCGGGATGCCCATTGCCTGCCTCCCCGCAAGCACATCCGTGGCGATCCCCAACGCCCGGAGGCGCCTCGTCCTCCCTCGCCCCTTCCCCGCGGGTCCGTGGGCGCCCCTTCCCTTTTCTCTGCCTTATCCACTGCTGCCCCTTCCCCCGCTCCGGCGGCCGGTCCCCCGGGAGATGTGTGGACCCCTCCCCACCTCTGCGGAAGCCTTTCCTCCCGCTGGGGCGGGCGGGGGATCGGACGAGGCCGGCCGCTGTGGTTCGCCAAAGGGGAGGGGAGGCCTCCGAAACCCCTTTGCCCCCCGGAGGGGGGAGCGGGCAAAGCCCCAGAAGTGCGGCTTCCCCACACAGAGGGGGAGGAAGGCCCCCTCCCCTCGAGGGGGGACCTGAAGGCTGCCCCCTTCTGCCTTCCCTCCCTCCTCGGGGGTCCTTCCCTGCTCCCACCCCTCGGGGACGGCCGTTTATCTTCTTCGCGGGCCCTCCTCGCCTGGCTGCACGAAGGACGCTCTGGGGCTTTGTGTGAGGCGGGGAAGGGGTCAATCTCCCCCAAAGAGACCCCTAAATTCACGGCGCTCCCCCACCCCGCTCCCTCCCCACAGGTCGGATGGAAGGGCGGGCAGCCCCCGATCCAGAGCGGTGGTTGGGGAGCCGAGCCGGGGGGCAGTCCGAACTTCGTTGTCCAAGAGCGGTGAAGACCACTTGGGCGGGAAGCCCCCTCCCCTCTCCGGAGGACTCCCCCATAGCCGGCCGTCTCTGGCCTGAATTCCCCCTCCCCCGAAAGAAGTGAGGCTCAGGCAGCAGGTAGGCAGGTGGCGGCAGAGGCCTTTTATTCTGCGTGCTGGGTGGGGGGGCGGGAAGGGGGTCTCCGAAGAAGAAGCGGCGTCGCCCGAAGGGCTCAGGGGGCGGCGGCGGAGGGGGAGGAGCGGGAGGCGGGGGTCTCCCGGCGAGCAGGGCCGCTCATCTGTACTTCTCGGTCAGGAGGTCGGCCAGCTGGTAGAAAAACTTGTCGAAGGCCCGGTAGACCGTGCAGGTGTATTCGGCGCGCATGTAGGTGGCCAGGACCACGTGGAAGCACTTGGCCAGCAGCTGCGGGGGGCAGGGGGAGAGGAGAGAGCGGGGCGGTCAGTGAGGGGGCGGGAGACCGAGGAGCGCCCCTCCCTCCCGCCCGCCCGCCCGCCCGGGGCTGCCTTGCCTGGAAGTTGACGGGGTCGACGCGGAGGTTGTAGGCGTGGAGGTCGCTGAGGTGGGCCATGGCGCCGCGGATGTTGTCGAGGTGGTGGAGGGCGTCGTCGACGGCCTTGGCCACCTTCCGCCCGTGCTGCTGGATGTCCTTGGAGCCCGGAGACAGGTCGAACTTCGGGAAGTAGGTCTTGGTCTGCGGGAAGGCGCAGAACATCCTGCCGGCAGAGAGAGGGGGGCGGAGGGGAGGGGCGGGGGGCGCCGTGGTCAGAGGGGGGCAGAGAGGGAGGGCCGGGAGGGGGCCTCCCTCTCTGCGCCCCTCGCCTCCCTCCCTCCCTCCCTCCTCACCTGTTGAGGGCGTCGCCGCCCATCTCGTCCAGGTGTCCGGCCACCTTGCTCCAGCTGGTCTGGAGCAGGCTGCGGTCTTCGGCGGTCAGCACCATCCTCGCTCGGGCCTCGGGGTCTCTCTCGCGCGTGCTCTCGCTCTCGGGCTCGGGCTCGACGGGGCTCCGAGCCGGGGCGCGAGGGGGCGGCTGCCTTTATAGCCGCTGCCTCCGGGGCGCGCCCCTCTATCTTTCCCTCGAGGCCGGGGCGCGGGGCGGCGGCGCAGTGGTGGGGAACGGGGCGGGGGAGACGGCTGGAGGGGGAAGTTCTGCCCCTGGCGCGCCGCCGCCCTAAATCTCGGGTCCGGAGACACGTCCCGTGGAAAGCAGCTCCAAGCGGGGAGGAAAAGAGAAGCGGGGGGCGGTTCGGAGGCAGCATAGAGGAGGGAGGAGGCGCCGGGAAAAGGCTGGCCGCCTCCCGTCGCCTGCGCCTCAGGTCCCTCCGGCGTCCGAACTGTGGAGAGGGGATCCCATAAGGCCTCCGCCTGGTCCAGAGGCTCCCCCGAGTCACAGAATCTAAGAGCTGGAGGGACACCCCAGGCCCGTCTGGCCCGTCCTCTCTCCTGAAACGTGGCCATGATCCGGCGTCCAAAGACGTCCGGGAGTCCTCCCCTTGCCCTCCCCACCACTGCTGGGTGCCCGGTCCTCAGAAGCTCCCCAGGAATGTGCGTGAGAGAGACTGGAGGGGGTCCTCAGGTGAGAGGTGCCTTTCCTAAACTGCCCCCAAGCCAGGCACCCCAGAAGGCCCCCTCCGTCGCCGGGGCGTCCCGTTCTGAGCAGGGAAAGGCCGGGCCAGCACGCCGCGAGGGCCGCGGTCGCGCGGGTGAGACCAGCCGGGGCGCGCCCTAGCACGCTGGAGCTGAGCAGGGGCGCGGTTGCCATCCCGGCCCCGGCTGCGCTGGACGGACGGTCGGCCACCGAATCTGCCGCCCACCCGCCCGAAGACGGGGCCGCTGTCCGGAGACTCTGCGGGCGAGACTCTGCCGTTTCGCTCTATTGAACGCTCCCAGGGTCCCGACCCGCAGAGCCCGCCCCACAGCCAGAACGGCTCCGCTCGATCTCGAACGGAGGGGTGCGGGTGGGGATAAACTATAGGGCTCCCCCCGAGGGGGTGGGACTGCAGCTCCCAGCAGTCTCGCCACTGCCCAAGCTGGCGCCTCGGTTTCTGGGAGAGGCAAAGGTGTTTTTTTTGTGGGAGTGGAACGGGTCTCGTAAAATGTGCCGGGTTTTTACGTTTGCTGTTTTTGATGGTTTTCGTGTAAAGTTGTTTTGATTTGCTTTCGGAAAACACAGTTTTGTATGTTACGAATTATCAGTATATTTACCTCTCCTGATTCCCCCCCCCGTGCTGGAAAAATTCAGAGTTGGGGGCGCTGGACTTTTGCTCAGCTGGACCCCACCCTTCCTGGCAACCCGGGGACTCCAGTTGCCCTCTTGGATTGGCTGGCCACAAGGAGCCCGCGGGCTCTCTCTAGGCAGCAGAAAAGGGCTGAGCTGGCAGAGTGGCCTCTGGCTGGCTGACACCCCCTCGCCGAACGGGGCTCAGGTCGTCCCCTCCCTCCTTGCCCGCCTGGCAGCTATCTCCCTGGAGGCAGGGCACCCCACCGGCAGCCTTATCAGAGCCCAGCTTGCAGAGGGAGGGGGCAGAGATGCTCTGGAGGAGGCAGCGGCCGGCCCCTGCTTACCCGGCCCTCACCCCCATCTCGGAGGCCTCTAAAGCGAGCGGCCTCTGGGGGCTTCCTCGTTGGGTGGGGGTTAGGCTCCCACTTTCGCCAGCCAGCGGGCACAGTGGATACTAACAGGTGCATCTGCTCAAGAGAGGAGACCGAGTTTGTCGGAGGGGGAGACCCCCAGGTGGGCGCAGGGTTTGAGCCAGAAGAAGTAGTGCGCGGGGGGGGGTACAGGGTCCCATTTTCGTGGCCCAGATTCTCTGGCAGCCTCTTGGGAGGAACTGCACTCATTTATTGGTATTCAGCATTTGAAAGTGCTGTTTCAAATGTTTTAAAACTGGGTTCTAGGACTGTTTTTAGACTACTGCTTTTAGAGGTTTTTGAAGAGTAACGTGTTATTTAAATGTTTTTATCTTTGTATTGTTTTAACTGTTGTTTATTTGCTCATCACCTCAGGAACCCTTGTAGTGTGGCAGGTAATAAAGAAGCACTTTAAATAAATAAAAACAAATAGATTATCTTGACGACCTAGCTCTGACTGTCTCTGCCCCAGGAGCATCTGCAAAGAAAGCAGTGCTACAGCCCAGGGGGCCACATACGGCACAGGCCAAGGGCTCCTGTGCACGTAATACTTGTGTGACATCCACTGCAGCAGGGGAAGCTCATCAGATTCCTGCTTCTGCACCACTATTACAAGGCACCCCCAGCTGGTCCAGAGAGGCAATTGAGGGTGACCCTGCACTGCTAAGTCACACTCCGTCCCCCCACTCCAACACAGGTCACTTACAGCACTATAACAGTCTAGTGCGGAAATGGCCTGCCTTCTGGAGACAGTGGGTGATCTCAGCCCGGGGGCGGGGGGCTGCAGCAGGCCGAGCTCACAGGTTATTTGCAATAAAAAAGAAGACAGGAGGGAGGAGGAAAACCAGTTCGTTTGCCTATTTAAAATCAGCCACCTGAACAACTAGTAAACCTATTCAGGGGTAGCTGTGTTGGTCATACAACAAAATGCAACAAAATCCAGAATCCACAAAACAGTGATACGTTTATTGGACAAGCAAAATGCACAAAACGCATCGTCTAACCTTTCCGAGCTTCGCCAGCCAAAGAACCATACAATTATAGAGTTGGAAGGGCCATCCAGTCCAACCCCCATCTGCCAGGCAGGAACACCCATCAAAGCCCTCCAGCCTCTGCTTAAAACCCTCCAAAGAAGGAGACTCACTCTAGAAAGGCAGCAGTGGATTCCACTGCCAGACAGCTCTAACCGTTGGGAAGTTCTTCCTGAGGTTCAGGTGGAACTTTTTTCTTGCAGCTTGAATCCATTGCTCCTTGTCCTAATCTCTAGAGCAGTGGAAAACAAGCCCACTCCCTCCTCAACATGGCATCCCTTCAAATATTTAAACATGGCTATCATGTCCCCTCTTAATCTTCTCTTCTGCAGACTCAACATCCCCAGCTCCCTCAGCCGTTCCTCATAGGGCTTAATGGCTTCCAGACCCTCCACCATTTTGGTCGCCCTCCCCCGGAGACACTCCAGCTTGTCCTTCTTGAACTGAGGTGCCCAGAACTGGACACAGGATTATTCCAGACAACCCAAGGCAGGACAGAGTGGTACCATTACCTCCTTTGATCTAGACACCCTACTCCTATTGATGCAACCCAGAATTGCATTGGCTTTCTTGGCTGCTGTATCACACTGCTGGCTCATGTTCAGCTTGTGGTCCACCAAGACTCCTAGATCACTTTCACACATACTCTTATCCAGCCACATGTCCCCCATACTATATTTGTGCATTCCATTTTTTCTGACCATTTCTCCCTGTTGAAATTCATTTTGTTAGCTTTGGCCCAGCTGTCCATTCTGCCAAGGTCATTTTGAATTTTGATCCTGTCCTCTAGCCTATTAGCAACCCTCCCAATTTGGTGCCATCTGCAAACTTGATCAAAGATAGGTTGTTGTGGGTTTTTTGGGGTTTTGAGGACGTGTTCTATTAGTATTTTCTCCTGACATTTTGCCTGCATCTGTGGGTGGCATCTTGAGCGGATCTGGTGGCATGGGTAGTGCCCTGGGTGGGAGGGAGCAATTTGCATGTGTTGCAGTTGGCAGACTGTTAAATGGGATATCTCCCAGGATTGTATTGTTAGCCAGGGGACAGGCATAAAAGTGCCTTAAGTACATTAGTAGTCCATTGTGTTGTTCCCTGTAGAGCGACCTCCAGGGCCTGGGTGGTGTTCTTTGGCACGTTTTCGAGTTTCTTCTTTCCTGTTGAAATTGTCCACGAGTTCAGCGATTTCGATGGCCTCTCTGACATAGTAGTTGAATTTCTGCGCTCTCAAAAAGCGTTACGTGTCCAGTTTGGTTTACAACCTGTTCTGCTACCGCTGGTTTTTGCGGCTGGATCAGAAACGCACCGCTATCCTGCGCCACGGACTTGCCCTGTCACGCCCGTCCCTTGCGCAACAACACAGCCCCGGGGCCACAGGCCGGCTGTGACACGCGCGCGCCGCAGGCGCCTCCCCTCCCTGCCGCCTCCGAGGACGCAGCCGCAGAGGCAGGAGGAGATGCGAACGCGACGCGGCCTCCAAGCCCGGAAAGCCCACGGCAGCCCGTGGACTCTGGCCGTGAAGGCCTCCGGCTTTACGTGGATCAAGGATGCTAAAAGTCGTGCAGGAGAGGAAAAGGGACGGCGCTGGCAGGCCCGTGTTTTGTATCGGATGCTCCTTCCGCGGGCACGACGGTCTGGACGGGGGCCGGGATCGCAGTGCAGGCGGAGCCCGCTAGGGTTTCCTCGGGAGTAAGCCCCGTGCCCGGGATTGGGTCCACTGGCCGGGCGGGGGAGCAGGCTCTTCAAGGGCGCCTGCGCCGCTGCGTCGCACGCCTTCAAAGGGGCGCGAGGCGCATGCGTGGCGTGCCCCTCTAGCCGTCGGCGCCCGTTGTCTCTATGGTGGCACGAGGCTCGATCGGAGGAGGCGGAGGGAGGATGGGGGAAAGCTCGAGCCCCATCAGCGTCATCCTGGTCAGCTCCGGCAGCCGCGGCAACAAGCTGCTCTTCCGCTTCCCCTTCCAGCGCGGGCCCGCCAACCCGGCCGCCCAGGCGGGTGAGGGACCAGCCAGCGCGCCGCCGAGGGGCCGCCGGGGCCGGCTAGGCCAGGCCACGCCCCGGAAGGAGAGCCGCGGCCGAGGGGAGGGGGGGAGGGGAGGGAGGCGCTGTTGCCACGGCGACCCGGGTATCGCGCGCCGGGTATCGCGAGTCACGCCGTTCCGCCCCCAGCCGCGACGGGCGGGGGGATTCCGGGGTCGGGAATCCGGGAGGGTTCAGGCACGGGCCGGGACTTTAGTAGCGCTGTTATTCCGCCTTCAACGTCCTATGGAATCCCGGCCGGCCTCTCCTCAACGGCAGACCCCAGGATTCCGTAGGATGTTGAAAGCGGAATGACAGCGCTGTAACGGGCTAGTGCGGAAATGGCCAACGCCTCCGCTGTAGCTGTTCGAATCTCCCCGGACCCTCTGCGGCTCCGAGGAAAGAGGGGGCGCCCTGCCTCGGGGAAGGCCCGGCCTGCTGGCCCTTTTGGGCGAGGGCTTCTGCAGCGGTTGCGCTGGGGAAATCAAACCCGCATCGTTGTTTCGATGCGATCAGACTAATCGGAGAAGGGGAGCGCCTTTCTTCAAGAGGGTCGGTCCCTCCCAAAACCGCAAAGCCCGGATTCCATAGGATGCTGAAAGTGGAATAATCGCGCCATAACAGTCTAGTGCGGAAACAGCCGCCTGCTGTGCGAGTCCCAACGCGCAAGTGGGACGTGGGGAGGGCAAGGTGCCTCTGGCCCAGGGAGCGCCCCTCCGGTGGGGGCGCGGGGGGCTCCGGCCAGGCCCCCGGAGGAGCCTCCCGACAGGGAGCTGCGCTGGCAGGGTGGCTGATGCGATCCCGGGGGGTGTAACGATGGGTCTCGGTGACCCTCGGGGTGCCTTCCGGCGCGACATTTCTCAGCTGCTCCTGAGAGGAGGGCCTGGCCCAGGAAGGACTGGCGGTACCCTGCTCCTTCCTCCAACTGCCAGGCTGCAAGGTCTGCAATTCCCAGCCAGGATGATGGGAGCTGCACTTTCACTGCTGTGGAGGGCAGCAGGCTCGGGGAGGCATGACTGGACAGGTGGGGTGTGGAGAAAGGGGACAGGGAGAATGGGGAGGTTACATCTTCCCTCCGAGGCCTAATTTACATGAGGCATTCCCTGCCCCAGGATGCAGGGAAGCCCACTGACTTAGAAAGCTCAGAAAAGCAGTTAGATCACTCAAGGGGGATTGTGGCTGGCCTCTGCAGAGATTTGCCCTCTTGGCTATCGGGAGCATCCATGCTGTGAGGTAGGCACAACGTGCCACTGAATCCCAGTCCCTATTGGAAAGGGCGATTGGCCTTGTGCCTCACCTGTGGTGGGTCTCTCTGGTTGACTAGTGAGGCTGTTGGTCTGATCCAATGGGGAGCTTGGTGCATGAACGTCCCATCTGAACTGAGGCTGTGAAAAGCTTGTGAGTGGGGCTGCACCCTTTCAGCTGCCCAGCACCCATGCTCTGGCCCTGTGAGCTGAGAGTAGAGACAAGCAGAGTCTTGTCCCCCCCAGATTTGGGCTGTTACATCAGAGTGCTGCTCCTTTAGGCCTGAAACATCTGGAGGCCACCATCTGGGGAAGTCTTTGGGCTTCAGGGAGCCTTGGGAGCTTAAGACCTTTTGAAGGCAGCCCCTTGAAATGTGCCATGGTTGCCTTGTTTTATTTGCAGTAAATATAAATTTGAATAGTTGTTTATTTCACTTATACTCCACTCATTCCATAAGAATTACCTGAGCCGGAGATGATGTAGATCTAGGGTTGTGCAACATGCTAGACTGGAATGTGATAGGAATAATTCAGGATAATAGTATTGATATCAATGCACAAAAGAGATGTTGGGGGAGAGGCAGGAAGATGGGACAAGCCACCTGCCTCTCCAGCATTTTTGATAATTCTGTGTTTGCTTTTTGAAAGGGAAGCCACGGAGCAGGTACGCTGTGAACAGCATTGGTGACAGCGTGGAAGACCCAGATGGAGACTCCAGGTACGTGTGGATCTTGGTTGCTCCCCAGAATAGGTACCTTGACTCTGGGCAGGTGGTGCTGGTAAGGACAAACCCAGACCCTCCTGTGAGCGGGGTCCACAGTGTCCTGCTTCTTTGTAGACTGGAGGATTCCTCCTGGCTACTTCACCAGCAACCCCTGGCTCTGCACAGGCCCTGTGTTTGCCAGCTGGTGTGGCAGGAGGGATATGAATCGGAGATGAGCCGATCCTCTTGCACTGCCAAATTGGAGACAGGCAAGCAACCTCCCAGCCCTGGACGGTAGCTCTCATCATTCCCAGGTAGTGGTCATGCTGGCTGAGGAAGATGGGAGCTGAAGTGAGAAGCATCTGGAAGCTTCCAAGTTGCCTCTCCTTGGCTTCTTCAAAAACTTTCAATCTAAGCTGTTTTCTGGGTGCTTAGGAGAAACAGTGCCAGAGAAACAGCTTTCTTGGTGTAGAACCCTTCCCTTGGCATAGTCCTTGTGCTTTCCACCCCCTCAAGTGCAGGGTCCTGGCTCCGCTGGTGGCCAGGCAGAAAGGCACCCAGCCAGGCCTGCCAGGACCCACCTGGGACCCCCAGTTCTTCATCCCAGGGATCTGGTTCCAAGGGGGTCTGGGTAAGCTGCCACAGTGAGGCCCTCTCCTGCTCTGATCCTCTCCAGTCCTTCCTTTAACCCTGCCAGCACTCAGATTCAGTGGATTGCACCCTCGCTCTTCCCAGCAGGCGATTTTAAGTGTCTGTGCTTTATTTGAGAAGCTCCATGAGGCTCTGTTCCTAAAAAAGGAGGCCTTTAATGAGGACTGAATCCTTAGCTGTCCCATTTCACAATGTATGCCTTTGCCTGTTCTGTTTTCTGAGTGGTCCTTATGCCCCTGTTCCTGTTTTCAGAGAGCCATGTCCTCTCACTGAGGAGCAGGTGGTGTCAGGGTAAGACCAAATGTTCTGAACCAGCAGCGCTTACCCCCCCCCATGCCTCTCTGTCTAGCTGTCTTCTCCTTGCACTCTTCTCCGTTTCTGTCTCCCACCTAGCTGTGAATTAACTGCACACAGGGAGGGGAGGAGGGGGAGGCTCTTGGTGGGGCGGGGCAGGGCAGGGGCAAGGAAGAGGCCTGCCAACCTAACAGTGGCAGACAAAGTGAAGCCTTTGGCAGTTTTTGCAGAATATCATGAATATCAGTCTAACATGTTGCACAACCCTAGATCTACATCATCTCTGGCTCAGAAAACTGTCCCCTGGCAGAACTCTTGCCCCCCTTGCCCTGCGGAAGGACCCAGGCTCTCAGACCTGGCAGTGGCTTCAGGTTATGCATGTGTGTGTGTGGGGGGGGCTGCTGGGAAGAAGTGGCCTCAGAAACATTGCTAGTCTGTGTGGCCCAATCTGGACGGGGAGGGGGATCAAAAGCAGACACCTGGGGGGCATGAGGCTGGGGGGCTCTCCTTCTACTTCCTCCTGAAGAAGAAGTCCTTCAGATTCAACAAAACTTGGGAGCAGAGCCTGGAATGTCTCTAGGAGAAAAGGAAATTCCTTTTTTCATTGTCTGGTTGTTTTCTAAAGTTAACTTTTAAGGAGTGCTTTTAGAGGTATGCTGAGAGCGCTATTTCTGGTTTTCTGATATTCTGCAAAAATTTCCCAGGGGTGGGGAAATAGTGGAAAGTTGCAAAGAAGCAATGCAGCAAGGTCCCCTGTCCCCCAAGGTGATGGGAATGGGAGCAAATTGCTTCTTGATGTTGAATGATTTGTTATTCAGTAATGAATAACTTCTGAAAAATAATGTAAGATCTTCTCAGGACAGATGCGGGAAACAGTAGCACAACATAGGGTATGATGTGGGGGTGGCTTTTTCTGTGTAGACAAACAATTGCATTTTCTCTTTGATGGGATTTGCGGGCCAGATTTAAAAGAGCCCCACTGAGTTCCACTTTTGTTGTTGCTGTTTGCCTTCAAGTCGTTCCCAGTTTACGACCACCCTAAAGTCTTGGCAAGGTTTATGCAGAAAAGGTTTTACTTTTATCTCCCTCTGAGGCTGAGAGACGGCTACTGGCCCAAGGTCACCCAGTGGGTTTCCGTGGCCAGGCGGAGAGTCAAGCCCTGTTCGCCAGAGTCCTGGTGCCGCATTCCGGCCACTACCCTGTTTGCCAGAGTCCTGGTGCCGCATTCTGGCCACTACACAGTGTGCTGTCGTGCAAACAGGCTGCTTTATGAAGCCTGTAGAGAAGGAGGTGAGGAACCATCACTGTGCAGTGCGCCCAGCCCTCCTCTTGACTTGCCCTCCATATCGTGGATTGTTGTCTCATCCAGTGCTGCAAAGAAGTTTGAAATGCATTCTCTGGGTGGTGGTTGTGGGTGGGTGACTGGATGGGTAGGACTGCAGAGGCACCGTCCTCCCTCCCTCGCTGATAAGGGGCAGTCTGTCAGAGCCACAGCCCCAGGGGCAAAAGGGGGGATGCAGCCCCAGAGACGGGCTCAGCCCAGGGCCAGCTCTTCTGTGGGGAGGCTAGTATCCTTCTTAGGAGACTGAAGCCTGCCTTGTGTCACCGACAAGAAGGGCGGAAGCTGCTGCCTGCTCAGGATGCCAAAACTCACATGTTGGTGTAAAGCAGCTAAAAACGTAGTAAGCAGGGGCCATGATCTGCAGTCTGTCAGGGAACAGAGGGCAGGAAGATTGGTCCTTCCTCTTTCTAGGTTAGGCCCCTTTCAAACACCTCCTAAGACCAGAGAGTGGGCCCGGGGAGCCTGGAGAGTGTTCTGGGTATGCCTCAAAGATGACAGGCAGCGCACTGTTGCCTATGCAGAGCGTGGCCAAGCCACAAGGAGTTGTGAGGGCTGCCAGCTTGAATGGCTTTAGAAGGGAACTGCATACATTCCAGGGGATGAGCGGGGACCCTCTGTGCCTCTTGGTTGGCATGACTGTTCCAGTCAGTGCGGAAGCGTCAGAGGCCAGGGGATGGAAGGGATAGGGGGACATGGAAGGGGTCTGTCTCAGAGGAGCACACTGGTGGACTAAGCAGGTACCCCTGGACTCAATTTTTTTCTGATCCAGGCTCCTCTGAGCTTCCCAGGAAAGCTTTGGACCTCACCCAAAGCTCCTTGTAGAGGAGGCAATGGGTGAGCAAGTGGGTTTTCCAGCTTGGGAGGGGGTGTCTTCAAGAGGTGGGCTGGCCCTGCGGGGCCACCAACTGCAAAAACCCAAGAGACCTCTTGGGGACCTCTGCCTGCCCTCCCTCTCCTAGTCTGGTGTGCTGGGAGGCAGGGGAGGCGACTCTTCAGAGGCCAAAAGGCATCTGGGGAGCCCTTCTGGCAAAGTCCCGGAGGCCTGTCCATCAGGGGCAGGATGCTTTGGCCTTAGCTGCTGTTGGCCCCTTCCTGCAGTGGGGGGCCTGTCACAAAATCCAGAGGCCCCCGGCTGAGGCCGGTGTTGCCTGCCTTCTCCTGTTCCTCTTCATCCTCCTGAGCGCTGCTTCTCTTCCATGGAAGGTGCATGAGCCGCTCTGCCCTCTTTGCCTGGGATGCTTTGCCTTCCGGTAATTCCCATGATTGGAAAGGTGTGATTGAGGGGGCCTCTTAATTGCCCTCGCTGACGGGATCCGGGATCTCCCGCAATATGTGTGTTAATAGTCAATGCTCACATCGTTTGGAATGTTAATGCCCAAATGCTGTCTGGCTCTGAGGCTGTTCCTGGGGGAGGGGGGGAGGCAATTGAGGGGGCATTAGCGACTCCCATGTCTCCTCTTGAAGGTTTTCAGATGTCATCCTGGCAACAATTCTGGCTACCAAGTCAGACATGTGCGGCAAAAAGTTTGAGCTGAAGATCGACAACGTCCGCTTTGTGGGCCACCCCACTCTGCTGCAGCACGCCTCTGGGCAGGTAGGGGCCAAGACACCCCCTCAAAGCAGGGTGGCACAGACTAGGCTCTTCTCCATCTTCTTGGGGGGCGGAGGTGAAGCAGAGGAACCCAGCTGGGGAGACCAACAGTGGGAAGGTCCAAGGGGGCTTGGTGGCTCCTTTCTGGGAGCAGCCATGCTTTGGGGATGGGGGTAACCTCAATCCGCAGACCCCTCCTGCAGAAGGGTGCAGACTGAGAAAGGGTGGCCACCTCAGGGGCAGCAGAGCCCCCCTCCCAGCTTGGAGGCAGACCCATTTTCTGTTGGGAAGGTGGTTTCTTCAGCTGAAATATTTGACATTTTAACCTGCCCCTGTTCCCCCCTCAGCATCTTAAAAGCCCTGTGGGCCCTTTTAGGAGGGAGGCCTGAGGTAGCCGTCAGACCCCCTGGCCTCCCCTTGTGGGGCCACGTGGGGCTTGCCAGGCTCCCAGAGGCCCTTCTCCTCATTCCAGAGGCCTTTCTGTTTTATTCCTCCTCCTCCTCCTCTTCTCCCCGTTCAAACAAGAAAACCACCTCAAGGTTTTCCTAGACAATTAGCTGCCGCCCCGCCCCGCCCCACCCCCCCACAGCTTGGCAGCCACACCTTCCCAAAATCCTAAAGGCATTAGTGTACCACACTACCCATTCTTTCCAGTTTCCTTTTCTTAGTGCTGTGAGTAGAAAGGCAGTTGAATCAATGCTGGGAAGTGTGGTGTTGGGTCCTTGAAATGCAGGCAGAAGCAGGACCACGTTGGAACAGTGCTTTTGGCTTTGACCAGTTTGATAAGAAAGATAACATGCAGGACAAAACAGACTGTGACTCTGGGAGGGTTTGGGCTTTTCTGCAACAGCAGGACCAAGTTCCTCATGTCACCATTTCCCTCCCTGGTGGCCTTTTTCTGAGGTTGCTGCTTCTCAGTCTGTCTTCCAGGCTGTGGGAGATGACCTTCCCAGGAGACCCCAGCTGATCTCCCCCTGACCCGGGAGAGCCTTGCGGGGCATGTCTTCTATTGCCCAAGGGGTGGAATGAGAAGGAGGTTCCTGCCTGGAGCTGTGGGGGTGCCACCAGAACTGGATCCCTTTGCCTGTGGGTGTGGCATGCAACTTCCTGTGACTACTCGTCTTTTCCATTTGGAGCAAGGGTCTCCTTGTTGGCCTGATTCCTCTGCTCTGACCACCTTAAATGGAAGGGCTCTTGCCAGCTCAGGTTCCTTTCCTCCTGCCTCCGCTCCCTGCTGGCCTTTTTTGTCCTTGCTCTCCTCTTGGAGTGATGTGGCTGCTGCCCTCCTTTGCTTTGCAGATCTCCAAGACGGACCCCTCCCCGAAGAGAGAGATGCCCACCATGATTCTGTTCAACGTAGTCTTTGCTTTAAGGGTAAGTGTGCCCAGGGGTGGGTTTGAGTTCTGTCCAGCCAAGCAAGTGGGCTGGCTCAGGGTCACTCCTCAGGCTGGCTGGCCCTTGCCTCCCAGGCCCGGGGTGGGGCGAGGCTCCTATTTCCTCAGATCCATGGTCCCAGGCGTGTGCAGTTGGCCAGGGCAGGGAGGGAAGGAGTGTGTGCGTGTGGGTGGGAAAAAGTGGTCCTTTCTCCCAGTCGCTTTGCGTTTCCTAGTGCTAGACGCAGAGCTATGGGTTTCTCGAAGGCCACAGGGTGTGTGCGAAGGACCCCCTTTTGGGAATGGAGGAGTAGAGGAAGGCCAGGGGAATGCTTTGACGGCTGCAGGCATTTTCTGACTTACATTTGCAGCCAGCAGATGTGACTCAGCAAGAATCCTTGTGCTCTGTCCAGCTGAGTCATGGCTTGTGAGTTTTGGGCAGCGAGTGATATCGGCCGCCTTATCCTTGCCTCCTTAACAGGCACTTGGCAGCTGCCCCGGCCCCCCCAGCCCCCCCTTGCTTGCCTTTCCAGCCCCACCCCCTCAGCTGCAGGAGAGTGATAGCGTCCCCAGGCCTTTCCTTTCCTGGGGGAATGACTGGGCCCCTCGCTTGCCTTGGCTCAACACAGCTGTGAACCAGAACAGTGCTGGCCTAGAAGCCAAGACCTTTGAGGGTTCCCAAGCTAGACCAGCACCTCTCCTCTCAGCCAGCTGAGTCTCAGGATGGGGCTGAGGGGCTGGGTCCCAGGTGACTGGCTATGGTTACCCTGTCACTGAGCCTTCCTACTTGTCCTCAGCTGCTTGTGATTTAAAGAGGGACAAGAGAGGGGGAGGAGGCTGGGCCCCCAGCCCAGGCGGAAGACCCCAGGAGCAATGGGGGGATGGAAGCCTGCTGGTGCTGTGGGGAAACATTCTTCTCTCTTCACAAAGAGCAATGACACACGGAGCACCCAGGAGGGCTAACAGGAAAATGTGAGCCTCTAGGGAGAGGTCTAGGGATGGCAGTCGGGAGGGGTCGGAGGCAGGAGACCAGCTTCTGTGGGGCGCAGGTGGTTCTGTTTGATATTCAGATCAGGACCTCCCCGTCTCTCCCGCTCTTGCCCCCTTTTTGGTTTTCCCGGAGGCTGACTCCCTGCTCTCCCCACCTCTGCAGGCCACAGCCGACCCCTCCGTGATCAGCTGCCTGCACAACCTCTCCCGGCGCATAGCTATTGTCCTTCAGCACGAGGAGCGCCGCTGCCAGTACCTGACCCGGGAGGCCAAGCTCATCCTGGCCATCCAGGATGAAGTGTCGGCCATGTCAGAAAGTGAGCCCCGGGGAATGGGGGGCCGACCAGCTAGTGTTCTCTCTCCTGTGCTGGTTGGGGGCGGGTGGTGGTCCTCCATGTTGTTCCCGTCAGCCCTGCCGCGGTCAAGGGGTCCCATTGATTCCTGACTTGGTCCTTGCCTGGTCCCCTGACTTCAGGGCCCTTGGTGCCACTTGCTTGGGCCCAGCTCGTGGCCTGCCTGCTGACAGAGGCCCTGGGTCAGCTTGCCTGGGTATGTCCCTATGGCAGTTGTGTGTCCAATCCTTGGACCTGCCAGACCACGTCCTTGCCTAGAAGCATTTGGTTTCTGGGTTGGCCAGGCGGTTGGCTGGGCTGAGGAATGGGCTTTCTTGCATGAGGTGCCTGGACACCCGATTGCCTTGTCTCTCTTGTCTGCAGCCACTGAAGGCCACCAGTCGCCCTTCCTCCACATCCTGCCCAAGTGCAAACTGGCCAGAGACCTCAAGGAGGCTTATGACAGGTAAGGAGGTTTATGCCAGCCTTCCTCCTGCAGCCGCCTGACCAGCCCCTGGCCGCCAGTCACCTCTGCAGGCTGCTCTGTCCTCCTTGTGCAGGTGGGACTGGGGCAAGGGCTGAGCAAGGTGGCTTCCTACAGCTTGCAGACCTTCAAAACTGGCTTCCAGAGAGTGTGTGGAGCGGAGCCAAACTTTTCTGATCGCTCTAGATTTCTTTTTTTCTGCCCTGTGTGCAAGGAGTTGCGGCTCTGCTGCCACCCCAGGAAGCAGTAGCGGAGGGTTGTAGGCAGAGGCCTGGGAAAGGCCAGGGGCTGCCAGGCAGTGCGGATGGCCCAGCAGCCTTCCTGTGCCCTGCTGGACTCTGACTGGAAGGATGGGGAACCTCTGCCGGTTGGGCCCTGCCTCCTTTGCCCGCCTCCCCCCGTGCCAGCTCAGTGGGGTCGGAAGTGGGCCTCTGGTACCTCATAAAGGGCCAGAGGGCAGGAGTGTAAAGAAAAGGGCAAAGAGGTCAGAGGCAGCCGCGGACAGCTGACATCAGTGTGGCTCTCATGATAACAAGTTCTGGCCAAAGAGAGCAGCGCACCAAGGACATGGGTTCTGGCAACGGCAGCAGCAGTGAGAAGAGGCTGAGTCTCTCTCAGTTGTAATTTAAGAAATGGACCAGAAACAAAAGGGCCTCAGCCTGAGTCTGCACATGGGTGTCCCTTACACGCATCATCACCCCTACCCCTACCCCCACCATCAACATCATCTTTTTTTATGCCCTGCTTTTTTCCTGGTTGGGACTCAAAGCTACTTACAATAATTAAAAAAAACTAGTGAAAAATCATGGAATACAAAAGTTAAAATACAAATTAAACAACCAAATAAGAACTGAAACAAAGTTAAAATACGCAATTGCAAGTTAAGCATCCATAAATTTAGCACAGTTAGCAATAGCCAGCACCTTTTGTCAGACAGACCCATAATCACATATTCTCAATGCTTGTTGGAATAAAAACATCTTTGGAGAAAGGAGGTGGGGAGGGTGCCAGTCTGATTTTTCTGGGAAAGGAATTTAAGATCTGGTGGCTGCTTTTAATAAATTGCAAAGTGGGAGCAGGTGCCGGAAGAGAGACTGAACCAGCCTCATGGACTTCTGAGTTCAGGAAGAGGGCAGCTGAAGGGCGAAGGGGCAAGATGGGGCTGCACAGAACAGAGTCTGCAACTGCAACTGCCCCCCTTCGGACTGCTGCTGTTGCCTGATGCCCCTCCCTGTCAGGGGACGCTAGCCACAGTGCTCTCCTCAGCCAGTCCCTGCTGCTCTCTGGCATGGGCGGGCACCCTGGCCCAGCCCCTGAGGGTGCTGCAAAACCGCCCAAAAGCAGCAGCCCAGCGCCCCCCAGTGGGGAGCTGCCAGGCACTGGCTGTGGGACCCACGTGTGCGCCCAGGGGCCTCGTCTGGAAAGCCTCGTTTGGTGGGAGGTAACATTTCTGGAAATGCTGAAGCCCTGGAGAAAAGGAGGACTTCAAGAAGTATGGGGCAAGAGTGCAGAACTTGTTTTAATAGCAAACCTAAACTGATTTTACTGCTTTAGTAACATAAACTGCTTCATTAACGACTGGCTTAACAAGTTCCTTTTGGCTTCTTTAGGAAATTTAAAAATACAAAAGCATTATGTTTGTACACTGTCTAAACTTCTCCATCTTAAATTCTGCCATCTGTGAAGTAGGAGAAAAGTGAAAACAGAAGCCAAAGATTCTTAAATAACACAATAAAGTGCCTTATTTGGAGTGAAACAGCAGCCACTGTTGCAAGAGCCAGGCCAGCTGCTTAATTGGAAGAAAAGTTTAAAGCAATATTGACAGCATTGTCCTCTGTGGTAGCATAGGATTGTGGCAGGTGATGTCGGGTCCCATCCCAGCCTCTATGTTCACTCAGGAGGAGGTGCGGAAATGTGCGCATCTTGCGTCTCTTCAGAATGTGTGGGAAGCCATGCTCTACTTCTCTAGATGAACCTCATGTACACATTTTTTTCCTTAGTTTCTGGCATTCTGAGTGAGTATACTCTCATCTTAATGAACACGTTACTCATTCCAAAAGAGAAAGTACTTAATATGAGGCTTGCTTTTCTACATTCCCTAAAGGTTACTCTAGAAAAAATACACACTAAAAATTTGTTTTAGGAGCAGTATTCCTCTCACCTCTCTGTTTTACCTGGATCTTCACACCTCTACCTATGATCTACTGTGCAAGTCAGCGTTTTTCCTTGTGTGTGTGTGGGGGGGGCATGTGACCTTGAGGGGCATTGGGGAACAGAAGCGTCTTTCCTGTTTGGAGTTTTGTGCAGTCGTTTCTTTAGGACCAAAGAGGCTGCTGTGTCAAATTGGGGCAAGTGCAGCAGCAGCTCTCTGGGCTTCCACACCCGGCCTGATGGGTGGACTCTTATCTTCATAGGAGGCACTCTGGCTTTTCAAGCAGGTGGTGGGGAGAGGAGGGGGTCCAGGGCCAGTGCCTGGCAAACACCCCTTCCGGCTGCTGTGCCCATTCACTTTTCTGCTTCACCAGGAGGGGGTGCTGGCTAGTCATGGTCACACAGCAGCCTTGCCTGACCCCCCCCCCGCGCATGGAGGGGACAGGGGAGCCTGCCTTCCTCTGTTCTGTGAGTGGGCTGGGGTTGGGGGCTCCTGCCTCTTGGTTTCCCTAAGGGAACAGGAGAATTTGGTGGGGGACAGGTCTGCCCCCCCCCAAAGGAGAGATGATTTCCCTCACCACACCCCTACAGCCAAACCATTTCCCACGACTAAGGAAGATGTGGGCTGTGGCTGCAGAGTGGGTCTTCTGTGGCAGCGCCTTCTCCTCCTGGGCCAGCCTGCTTCTGCCACTTGCAACCCCCCCACCCCGTGCTGCCCAGAGCATGGCTGGAACCTCCCAATCTCCTGCCATGGGTGTGTGTGAGTGGGGTATCTGTGGGGGCTTTGCCCAGTGCCCTGTTGTGCTGGGGACCAGCCCGGGTGCCCTAGGAGTCTTTGCCCAGGCAGTTGGGCGGGCATCCGATGCGTCTGGCTTCCTCCTGCAGCCTCTGCACGACGGGCGTGGTCCGGTTGCACATCAACAGCTGGCTGGAAGTGAGCTTCTGCCTCCCTCACAAGGTCCATGATGTCGCCTCCCATTTCATCCCGCCAGAAGCAATCGAGAGGAGCCTGAAGGCTATTCGGTAAAGCCTCCTTTGGTTTGTCTGTGTGTGTGGGGGGCTCTTTGGGCCCATGGTGTGCTCTGTGCAGATTCTGTTAGAAGGGCGACAGGACGCCAGCTACCCTCTGGGTGCCTCAAGCTACACTTACCCTCACCCTGCCCCTGGCCACTCAGACTGAGCTGATGGGAGTCGTGCCCACAGCCTTGAGTGGGTTTCCATTTTGCCCATCCCTGCCTTGCTGGTGGAAGCATTTGCCTTTGCCTCTCTTCTCTGAGCTGGTGGCAAGTCCATGGCCACCTGGCAGGCTGGAGGGCCATCTCCTGCACCAGGTTTCTCCCCACTTATGCCAGGAATTGGTCAGGTGGGGAACTTGCCTTTTTATTAGAGGGGGTCCTGGACCTCAAGCCCACTCCCTCGCTGTTCCTCTGGTGAGCCCCCCTATCCTGCGCAGTTGTTGAGGGCCCTTTTTGTGATGGTCTGCCTTCCTGCCCCCCGTCACTGCAGGCCTTACCATGCCCTGCTGCTGCTGAAGGACGAGAAGTGCCTCCTGAGCGACCTCCCCCTGGACTGCTCCCCTGCTCTGGTGCGCATCATCCGGACCACCTCCGCCGTGAAGAACCTGCAGCAACTGGCCCAGGACGCAGACCTGGCCCTGCTCCAGGTGAGGGGGGAGTAAGAGGAGGAGCCTGGATGCCCTCATGCCTCACCCAGGACCTTCCCCCCCAAAAGGAAGCACTGGCTTCCTGAGGCCCGAAGGCCCTGTGCCCAGAAGAGGAGCTGGCAAGGCTCCTAAATTGGGGATTTCTCTGTGTGTAAACTCAGCACTTAGTCCCTGGCTCAGTGGATCTCCTCTGGTTGGGACTCACCCACAGGATGTGGGCTGCTGCCCCCCACATTGCCAGTGCCAGCTGCCTGTGCCCAAGCAGGCAGGGCAGGCAGTCTCTTTTCTGGCTAAAGGTGCCAGGGCTCCTGTCCCCCCGCCTCTAAGGGCTGCCTTGCAGCCACAGTGTGCCCATCACTGGGTGCCTGCTAAATGCCCACATGCCCTTGGTTCTCCCCCACCCGGCAGGTATTCCAGCTGGCAGCGCATCTGGTCTACTGGGGAAAAGCCATCATCATCTACCCCTTGTGTGAGAACAACGTCTACATGCTCTCCCCCAACGCCAGCCTTTGCCTGTAAGTGCGTGGCAGTGCTTTGTTGTGGCTTCTGGGTGATGCAGTGGGTGCGGGGCTGGGCAAGCCAGAGGGGCCCTGGGCTGGCAGCTGTCTCTTACTCTGGCCAGGCCCGGGCACCGTGGGGTGCTGGTGAGAGTAAACCTGAGCCTCTTGAGCCCTGTGGACGCTGAGTATGGGGAGAGGGCCTGGCAGCTCCTGACAGACTCTTTCTCCCTACCACACAGTTACTCCCCTCTGGCGGAGGACTTTGCCTGCCAGTTTCCCAGCCACGACCTGCCCTCCGTCCTCTCCAAGTTCTCCTTGCCAGTTTCCCTGTCAGAGTTCAAGGACCCCCTTGCTCCCCCCGTGCAGGAAGTGAGTGCCCCCTCCCCACCTTGGCCTGACTTCTGTGCTGGCCCCGAGGCTGCTCCCTCTGATGCTGCCAGAGGGATCCTGCCTGGCCTGGCCTGCCCTGCCCTGCCCACTGCTCAGGGCCTCTTTCCCTCTCCTTCCAACCAGACGCAGCTCATCCAGATGGTGGTCTGGATGCTTCAGCACCGGCTCCTCATCCAGCTCCACACCTACGCCTGCCTGATGGTGCCCCCCAAGGAAGAAGACATCCGGGCCAGAGTGGAGGAGCCCCCCTTGGCTGCCCGGGTTGGGGGCCGGAGCCTCAGCACCCCCAATGCCCTCAGCTTTGGCTCTCCAAGTATGCGGCCTTGCCTGGCCTTCCCTTCTTGGCCCTGCGGCCTCCCCAGGGGTTGCGGCTCAAGGGACTGGGTGTCCGCAGCAGCCTTTGCGGGGGTGGGGTCTCTCCCAGGCAGGTTTCCCCTGCCCTTCTTTATGGAACAGATTGGGAGGTGGAGGAGGAGGCTGGGCTGGGCATGTTCTGTACCCCACCCCACACAATGAAAGGATTTCTGTCTGTGGGAGAGGACTGGAGCGCAGAGCCAGCTGAGGGATTTTGGGAAGGCCTTTCCACCTCCATGGCTTCCCTTGCTTTCTTGCTTCTAGACAGGCTGGCTCGACCAGGCCCAGCAGACCCCTCAGGCTGCTTCTCTTGGGTGTGTGGAGTGCAGAAGGGTCCCCCCACCGAACCCAGGCCCGTGTGTGCACCCCCCTTGCAGACTGAAGGCAGTTGACAGTAAACTCTTCCTCCTGTGGAAGAGCTGACGGTCCAGCGCCCAGAGGGTGGCTTTGGGGCAGGTGGGGTCCTGCTGCTTTCCCTGGGTAGCGGGGCAGCTTGGAGAGTTGCCGTGCACATGTCACCCAGGTCCTACAGTAGCCATTTTGTTCTGCTTTGCAGCCAGCAGTGATGACATGACCCTCACCAGCCCCAGCATGGACAACTCCAGCGCTGAACTGCTGCCGGGCGGAGACTCTCCCGTGAACAAGCGCATGACGGAGAACTTGCTGACTAGCCTCTCGGAGCATGAGCGGGAAGCTATTCTCAGCGTCCCGGCCGCCCACAACCCTGAGGATCTGCGCATGTTTGCCAGGTATCCAGGGAGAGGCGGGCAGGGGGCACCAGGGGCAGCCTATCAGAGATCCCCCTGGCCTGGGCTGTGCTCTTGTCCCCCCAAAAAGGGTCCAGCTCAAAGGATGGGGGCAGCTGCTGTTGGTTAGCTGTTCTCAGTTCAGCTCTGTGTTTTCAGAAAACAGGTTCAAAGAGCAGAGAAGGAAGGTGGGGGAACAGCAGGATTGTGGGTGGTGCAGCAAGGAGGGTGGGGCTGGACTACAACTCCCATTTCTCTCTCTCTCTTTCCCATGGGCCATGATAGCTAGCTGGGAGGAGAAGGAGGGGAACTGGAGCTGGCCAGCCTCAGCAGGGACCCGTACACACCGTCCCAGACCCACAGAACCCTTTCCAAGGCCACTCTAGCCCTCCCCTGGCCCTTGCTTCCGCTCACCTGAGGCTGCTGGATGGCTCAGTGTGACTTTTCCTCCCCCGATCCTCCCCCTTCCCCACAGGCTGCTGCACTACTTCCGTGGGCGGCATCACTTGGAAGAAATCATGTACAACGAGAACATGCGCCGCTCGCACCTGCTGATGCTTTTTGACAAGTTCCGCAGCGTCCTGGTGGTGACCAACCATGAGGATCCCATCATCTCTGTCTTCCAGTCCTTCCACAAGTGAAGAGGAAACTCTGCCGCCTGGGCCTTCACTCTGAGATGAAGGATTTTGTGGGCCACATGCTGGTGGGGAGAGGGCCGAGCTCTGGCCGGTGCCGGTGGCTGTGCCCGCTTGCGCCAGAGATTGCTTTAGGGTTTGCTCTCCCTGGCGTCCTAGGGAATGCCAGCCCAGCAATGCTGCCACTTCCCAGGGAAGTCAGTCATATGTGTCTCTTGGGGGGCAGCATGGGCAGGTTGTGGCCAATGCACCTGCTTAGTCAAGGTCAAAAGCCGTTAATTCACTTTTGGTGGAAAAACAGGAAAAGTCTCTCTGTAAGCTAAGATGTGAAAATACACCTTGTAGGCTTCCTCCAGGCTGTGTCTGTGCGTTGGGGACCCACCACTATCACAACCCAAAAGGGTGGGGGTACAAGGGCTCCTTCACACGTCATAGGGAAGGGAACAACAGTGTTGGTTATGATCTCCTGCTGCCTTTTTAATTAATAAGGGGAAGAGTGGGCACCCCTGCGCCCCGTAAGCTGCAGATCACCAGTGTGTGAGAAAGTGGACAAATGGGTGGCTTGTTGGAAGATTCCCTGCGACCCCTGCTGTGTTCAGTGGGCCCCTTCCCTCACTAATACTCAGGCCTGGCCTGGAGGTGGTATTGAGCTGCAAGCCCCCAGGCCCAGCCCCAGCCCCCCTTTTCCCCTGCCAGCCGTCTCTCTACCTCCCTGGCCATTGGTATACTTCCAGCCATGCCTACAGAAGAGGCACTGCCAGGACCACCACAGCATGATGGGGCACCTGATCCCTGAGGGTGGCAGGTACTCTCCTGGCAAGCGTGTCAGGTTATGAAGTGTGACCCCCCCCCAAAGACAAGGCCAGCCCTTCCTCCTGCAGAAGAAAACAGTTTGCTTTATTTAAATCAATGGGAAAATCCCCGTAAGAAAGCCTGGAGGCCTCAAGCCCCACAGCTTGATCTCCAAAACAACCGTCCTGTCCTGTTCATCTGGAGGGCTGGTGGTCAGCAGCCCCCTCCGCTCTTCTGTCGGCCACGCTCACGCACTTGTTGCCCCGAAGGTAGAAGCGCAGCGGCTTCTGGGCCCACTCGCCACTGATGCCGATGCGTGTGGTGCAGACCACTGTCTCCTGGCCAGGGGCTCCTGAGGGGGGCTCCAGCCACACGGCCGGGTGGCACGCCAGGTCCTCCTGGTCCAGGCTCCTGTCCACCGCCAGGGCCTGGCAGAGCTTGGAGGGCCCGTTGCACAGCTGCCAGTCTTTGAGGGTGCCACCGGCCAGTGCCTTCCGCCGGGCAAGGAGGCGCAGCTGCCGCATGGCATCCAGGCCCTGGAGGGGCTCCAGGGAGCGGAGCAGTACCGCAGCCCCCTCCCCTGCAAAGAGACGGTGGAGGCAAAGGTCTATCTGGGGGAGGGGGGCCGGCCAAGGATTGAGGTGGGGTGGTCTGGCGGTCCCAGACTGCAGTCTCCCCAAGGCCAGAAGTGCGCCTGTCCACCCAAGAGAGGCTGGGAGGAGCCGTGAGCGCACACAGCCCCACCTGGCACCCACGGCCTTGCCGCGAGGAGGGGAGGACACCCCCTCCTTCTTTCCAAACTGCCTGGGGTAGCCTTCGGACTTTGCCGCGTCCCCCCTCGCTCTGGCTTCAAAAAGGCAGGGATGGGGGGCAGGGCACCCTCCGAGGTGCCCTCCCAGCTTCCAGGCACAGGCACTCCCTCCGGCCCCGGGGGCAAGGACCCCCCCGCGGCGGTTGCGGCTGCTTACCTTGGCTGGAGATGTTCATGCAGTAGTAGATCCCATAGATGCGGTACACGTACAGAGTGCCCGGTGGCATGAACATGGCTGCGTTCCTGGGGGTCTGGCGGCCACCCCTGGAGTGGGAAGCGGTGTCGTCCCCGCCTAAGTAGGCCTCCGTTTCCACGATCCGCCCCCGGAGCTCTCGCCCATCCGGGAGCTTCCGGACCAGCACCTGGGACAGAGCCGAGCCTGAGCGCCCCCCTCCCCGGCCGTGTGCGGGGAGGACGGGGGGAGGGGGCCGGGGAGCCCCTGCTCTCTGCCGGGGGGGCCTCCGGGCTCCTCCCGCTTTACAGCTTAAAACCCTGCCCGTCCGGTTTTCTCGGCTGGATGTACGGCTCCGAATTCGAACCCCGGTCTCCGGAGCTGCAGCCCGAGGCGCCGCGCCCGTCGCGCCGGCCCTTCAGCCGGAGTGAATCCCGGCAGGGCCCCCCCCGCCCTCCGGCGCGGCTCACCTGTCCGAGGAGGGCTCTGGCCAGGCGGACGCAGGGCTGCCCGAAGAACGCCGCGCCCAGGCGGGGCGGCCAGGGGCTCCCGGGGGACGGGGGACGGGGCAGCTCGCCGTCGGCCCCCCCGAGTCTTCGGGCGCCGGAAACCGAGGCCTCCGCGGGAGGAGGGGGCCGCTTCCGTGCGCCGGGCATCTCTGCGCGGGGGCGGCGGGGAGGGCGGCGGGGCCTCGGAGGGGAGGGGGGCGCTTGCCCGCCCGCCCGGCAGGTGCGGAGGAGCGGGGCGGGGGGTGCCGGCCCTCCTTCGGCCCCGGCCGGCCCCTGGGCTGCCCTCCCTCCGGCCGACCCGCCGCTGCCGAGGAGGAGGAGGAGGCGGGACAGAAGGCGGGGCCTCTCTTCCGGGCGGCTCCCGCGAGGGAAGCGCGGGGGCCGGGCTGGGCGGAGGGCCCGCCCTCCACGCCGTCCTCCTCCTCCTCCTCCTGCCCAGCCCGGGGCCGAAGCGCCGGCCGCGGCCCCCCCCTTCTTCCCCGGGGCGCGCGCGCCGGTTTCCCTCCGGGGGCCCTCGTGGGGAAAGCGGGTCCCTCGGGGCCGCGGCGCTGCTCGCCCGGCGGTCCGAGGGGGCCTTCCTGGAGCCGAAGCTGGGTGGTGGGCGTCCCCGCCTCCCGGCCCCAGGAGGGCCCCCGGCCGTTCCCCTTCGGTCTCCACCGGCCCCGAAGGGCTCTAAGGCGCGGGGCCAGCGGCGTGCCGGCCCTCCTCCCCCGCCCGGGCCCTGCAGCGGCAGAAGCGGGGCCCGGGCGGGGAGGCGGCGGGAGAGGCGGGGGTGCCCGCAGGACGGGGCGGGGGCGAGGCCTGGGCGCGGGAGCCCCTCTGCTCCCCTTCCCAGCCGAGGCGTCTGCAAGTAACCGGCCGGGCGGCTCTGAAACCAGACCCCCCTCCCGCCCTGGCGGAGGCCCGCGCGGGGCGTGGAGGCCGCTGGCAGGGATGGCCGGGGGCTTAAGGTCTTGGGGGGAAGTGGCGGCTCCCCGCAGGGGGCGCAGGGCCCGCCGGCCCAGGGCGAACGGTGGCTCCTGCCCGGCAGAGAGTCGCTCCTGGCCCCGAGGCCCGGCCGCTGCAGGCCCGGCGGGGCTTGTTTCCTTCCGTCGGGCGCGCCTGAGGGGCTGCGGCACGGGGGCGGGGGCAGCGGGGGCCTGCGGTCGAGTAAGAAATGGTTGTGGGAAACTCACGAATAGAAATAGCCAGGGGCCCAAGGTTGCCAGCAGGCTGGCGTTCCTCCCACCAATGAGAACACCGGCGGTTTTAAAAATCTGTAACCCTGCCAGATGGGCTGTAGGCAGATGGGCCTCCCCTGGCAGGCCAATGGGCTTTGGAATCCGTGTGAGCATTGTGGTTAACAGTTGTCCGGTGGCATAAAAAGGGTTAGTTTGTATTTGCCATCTTGTGCGATATTTTTAGGCATGAGCTTGGCAGTTCGAAGCTGGGAAAATACCTGAAGGTTGGGAACAGAGGGGAGAAGGCACTGTCTCTCTGTTGCTTCCTGTTTGCACAGTTCTCGTGGTTATTTAGGGGAGAGGGGCCACGCTTGCAGACTTTTCCTTCTTTGCTTCTGCACCAAACAACCTTCCATCGCCCTTATGGAGGGGCCCCCATTTAGCCAGCCCTGGGGAATTGGATTGCCCGCCAGGGATAGTTTGGGGATAATGAGTTGCTTAGGGCCCCAGTGGCTCCATTGGCTGCGGAGGGGGTGCTGGATCCCTTCGGCAGTGGGCTGGGGGTGCTTCTCTGCTTGTGCCCCCCATCAGCCCCGTGCAGGGCAGCCAGAGTGTGCCTGTGGAAGGCCTACTCCCTCGGCAGTTCTTCTTTTGCCCACGCCTGCCTGGATCCCTCCTGGGGATCTCTGGGAAGACAAGGGAGCTGCAATGTTGCGGTGCCTGGAACAGCCCTCCTTCCTGGCTGGGGGTGTTGAGGACAGACGGGAGGCTCCAGCCTCACCAAAACGCAGGCTCTGCCAGAGGGAAGAGTGCAGATGGGCAGGGCAGGCATGTGTGCCCCCAGCCCATCTGGCATCAGGGAGAGATGGAGGCGGTGGGAGGTGGGTGAGCTGCAGCTGCTCAGGAGAAGCGCCCTCACAAGGGCTAAATATAACCAGCATGGAAACTCCCCCCTCTGTTTCCACCCCCGGCTGTGGGCACACATCTGGGTGGGGGGAGATGTTTCCTGGCCTGGTGAGATTCTGAGGGTCTCCTGAGCCCCCAGCCCTCTCTCCAGTGCCATGTGCTGCAGCTCCCTCAAAGACCGAGATGGAGGGGGCGCCTCTGCTTTGGCCATCCTCTTGGTGGAGCACCAGCAGCAGAATGCCCTCCGGGGTCTCCCCAGGCATCTCCTCAGCCTTTGCACACCAAGTAGGAGGGATCCCAGCCAGTGGCAGAGGGACCCAGGAGGGCACCTCTCACAGAGGAAGAGCATGGGCATCCCCCATGCATGGGCACACCATACCCCTTCCACTTAGGGGAGCCTCAGCGTCTCTTTGGCGTGCCTGTGGCCCAGCTGGCTGCAGCTGTTTGCCCAAATCAAGGCTCAGAGCAAGGAAAGGCAGCCAAGTCACCCTGGTGCCTCCACCAGAAAATTCCCAAAGCCACCCCCCGGTAGAAAAAAATAATAAGAGATGGAATAACTGAGAAATTTGTTGCCCTTTCGTGATGCCAGGGGCAGTTCCCTCACTCTGCTGATCACCCCTGCCCAGTCTCTTGACGGTTCACCAAAGATCCTTCCAGGTGCCTCCAGCTCAGGGTCTCAGTGGCAGCAGGGGGGAGGGTCTTGCTCCCCCAACCCCATCTGCAGTGCCTCCCTGGGGGGAGCCAAGAATGACACCTCTTTGGAGTCATCTCCCAGGGGACCCCACAGAGGAACTGAAATCCAGGCCTCCGGGTTTTCCTACTCCTCTCCTCTGAGGAGGCTGAGGAAGGGAAGGGGGTCTTGCTGGTGCTGCCTGCAGAGGAGCAGGAGGAAAAGGGGGTGCAGGGGATCCTCTCCCTCTCCCCAAGAGCAGGAAAGGGACGAGCCTCTCACCCTCACTGACTGCCGTGGGTCAGAGGAACAGCCCCCCAAAAAGATTGGTGTCACATGAAGCTGAGGGGTCCCTTGGTCTGGTGGGTGGGCAACAGTCTAAAAATGCATGTGGATAAAAACGGCCCTCTGCTTCAGCCAGGGAGCCAGCGGCTCAGGACTGTGCTGCTGCCACCACTGCCCCCTGGGCGTCTCTGGCTGCAGTTAATAGCACAGGATGCCAGGCGGGGGGGGTGTGGGGGGCTGGCAGCCGGGGAATTCCAGTGGAGCACAGAGGAAGGAATGTGGGCTGGCTGGCCGGCCGGCATTGGCCCCCCTCTGCAAGAAGGTCTGGAACGTCATTCTCGTCCCAGGACAGGCCTTTCCCGGGAGGCCCTCATCTCTCCATCGGGGAGATGTAAAAATCAGCGCCGCCACGCTGGAGCCTTTGGGAATCAGAGACCGCTCCACATGTCAGTTTTCACATCCCTGAGACCCCAAAATAGTAGGTTTAACAGCACTGCTGTGAAAACAAAACCCACGGAGGGAGTCCGTAAGCGATCGCGCGTTAAGCCTGAGAGGAGGGGAGCTGGTCCTGGCTGGTCCGTGGAGAGACTGAAGCCCACCAGGCCTGGGAGGGAGGGGCAGAGGGAGCCCCCCCTCCCAGCAAGGGCAGCAGGGCAGCAGCCAGCATTGCTCTATGCAGCCCCACCCTCTCCAGGGGCCTCTGCTGGACCAGAGGAGGTATGGGAAACCGGAGGGGGCATCCGAACCAGGGGTGGGGAGGGTGGGAAACGCAAGCCCATGTTTTAGATTCAGAGAGCTGGCTGCCCCCCAAGCGCCTCCGTCCCGGTGAAAACGTGAGCCGCTTGAACCCCTGCAGACAGGAAGGCGAGGAAGCCTTGGACAGCCGCTGCCACTGCCTGCCTGTCCAGCTGTCCATCCTGCTCCCCCCGCTGTGCCGCAGGACTTCTGGCTCCCCACTCTGCTTCTGGGAAGCGGGGGCAAGCTAGCTGGCTTCGCCTCCCCTGCTGCCCCGCAGCGGAAAAGGGCAACCCAGCCGCCGGCGCGTCCTTTCTGCTTCCTGAACAGCCCTGGAGGTGGCGGCAGACGGGAAGAGGGCCGTCCCCCTCGGTCCTCCCTCCCTCCCCCCCAGAGGTGGGCCAGGAGGAGCCGGGGCGGGGGGGGCCTCGAGCCCTCTGCCCCCTGGGATTCGGCCCCCGGACCTCCTGTTCCTGCCCGGCCGCTCCCTGGCGCCCCGTGCTGGGCAGGGCAGGCGCTCTGGCTGGACTCTGGGGTGTTGGCTGAAACACCTGGGAAAATGCGGGTAACCCCCCTTAGGGTGGCCGTCAGCTGAAAACGACTCGAAGGCACACAACAACCACCGTCCCCGAGAAGGACCTTCCCCCGCGCTGCGGGCCCTGCCTGGAGCCCACCAGGCTCCTGCCTGCCGGCTGGACGGGGCCGTGGGAGCCAGGCAGCCCCCCAGGAGACGCCCCCCCGAATTCCTCAACCGCGGCGAGCAACGGTTCGGGTTCCGTTCCCCCGGCTGCTTTTGCGGGGGCACAGAGACCACCCAGAGGATGCGGAGGGGTCAGGGAGAGGCGCGGAATAAGGGACAGGGAGAGCAAAAGCTGTTTCTCCCCCCCGCCTTACAAAGAAGAGAAACAGAGCGGCTACGTGCCGCTTAAAGGGCAGCTGACACGACTCTCAATGGGGGCATTCTTGCACTTTCCGGGGGGGGGCTGTCAGTCTTGTCCGCGCGGCCTCGGCCACAAAGGGGCATTCAGCCCTCCTCCCCCGGCCATTCATGCGCTGGAGCAGCCGGGGGCAGGGCCTCCCCCCGCCTCCGCCCGCCCGCTCCCTCCGGACAAGGGGCCTTTGCACGACGTCCCTCCGTGGGGAGCGGGGGGCTCTGCCCCCGGTAAGCCCCTCGTGGCCAAAGGGCGGTCGGAGGCGGAGGCCGGCTCCCGCAGGGCAGGTGGAGACCCCCGCCCTCGACGCCGGAGCCCTGGGGTGGGGTGGGCCGGGCTGGAGAGACCCCTGGCCCGCTGCAGCCCCCTAGCCGGGCTGTGCCCCGGGGCGGCGCGTTCCCAGGACCCCCGGCCTTTCCCCCGCGGCTCCCCGGCCTCGGTTTCCTCCCGGGTCTGAGTCTCCCACTAACCCAGGGAGGCAACAGCAGGACCCCCGTCGCCGCCTTGGCGAAAAACTTCCCCGCTGGGCCCCGCCCGGACCCAGAGCGGGTGCGAAGCCCCCGGCCCGCTCGAGGACAGGCGCGGGGGGCCGAGAGGGGCCCCGATCCCCGGACCCCCTCCCTCCCGCCCTCCCCCCTCCCCGACGCTTGCTCTGCCGGGCCGGGCCGGGCCGGGCCGGGCGCGAGGGCGACGAGGCCACAGCGAGCCCCGGACGGTGGAGGCGGCGGGCGGGCTGGCGAGAGGAGGAGGCCGGGCGCGGCGGCGGCGGCGCTCCGTCCGGGCCGCCCTTCCTGGCCTCCCGCGAGCGCTTCCGAGGGCGCATTCCTGAGGCCTGAGTCACGCCGGCCCGCCTTCCGCGCCGGGCCGCCCTTCCCTTCCTTCCCTTCGCTCGCCAGGCCCGGCCGCGCCGAGGGAGGCCGGCCCCGCTGCATGGCCGCCCGGCCAGCCCGCGCGCCCCGCTCGCCCCCGCGCTTCCTGGACGGCGGCGGCGGCGGCGGCAGGAGGAGGAGGAGGAGGAGCGGCGGCGGAGGCGGCGCCCAGGGCCGGGTCCCCCGGTGAGTCCCGCTCCCCGTTCCTGCCGCGGAAGGGGCGCCCAAGGAGGCGGCGGCGGCGGCGGCGGCGGCCGGGCGCTCTCCCCGCTCCGTCCGAGGGCGCCTCGTCGGGACGCCGCCGTCGAGCCCTCCGCCCGAGTCAGCGCCGGATCCGCGGGGGGCGGGAGGGAGGGAGGGGGCGGCGGCAGCCTTCGCCCGTGGGGCCCCGGGGCCTCTCGGCTGGAAGGGCCCCGCCGCCGCCGCCGCGCCTGGCCCGCTGCCACCGCCGCCCGGAAGCGGAGCCGGAGCGCGTCGGGCGCACTTGCGGGCGGGGGGCTACCTCCCCGCTGCCCCCAGAGCCGCCGCCGCCGCCTCGCCCCCCTGGGGCTCCAGCCGAGCGGAGCCGCCCCCGTCCCTTGCCCGGCAGGCGCCTCCGCCGGTGGCCGGGAGGGTCTGCTCGGGAGTAGGCCCTGCTCCCCGAGGGGCTCCGTTCCCGTGCCGCCCCCGCCCGCCTCGGGTCTTCCGCCCTTTTCCCGGGGCGGCGGCGGCGGGGGGAACGCGGGGGCTCCGCTGAACCGAGGCTTCCCGGGGGCCCTTCCTGTTTCGCCAGAGCGGGGGAGGGAGGGCGGTCCGGGGGGCAGCGCTTTCCGTCCCGTTCTCCTCCCCGAGGCCCCCGGGGTCAAGGCCGAGGCGTCCGGTAGCATCCTTCCCCTTCGAGGCGAGCGGGCCTCGGGACCGGGGAGCGGGGGAGAGTTTCCCGGCCCGCCAGACCACCTCACGGAGGCTTTATGCTGCCCTTGCCCCCTTCCCATTCCCAGGGAGCCCCTCCCTCTTGTGGGAGTCCCCGGGCCCGCAGGGGTGTCTGCCCGGTTGGGGGACGGAGAGGGGCCCCCGGGAGAGCCCGGGGGTCCCAGCAGGGGGCCCTTGGCGGCAGCCCCTCCCCGCGCCTGTTCTCCGGGCTCCTCCTTGCTCAGGGGCGCCCTGGGGGCGGGGGGCAGCCTGGAGCCCCCCTTCCTGCTTCCGAGGGGCAAAGAAGGCTTTACGCAGAATGGCAGTGAGCTGGGTCGGCGTGGCAGAGCAACGGGGGTGGGCGGGGGGCAGCCTCTGCCCCAGAGCCTTTGCGCCCCCCCCGTGTGTCATGCCTGAGACTGGAGGTGGCCCTGGGAGGAAGAGCCAGAGGACCCCTCCTGGTGGGCAGGGGGGATCCTTGGTCCCTCCCCAGGTGCCTTTCCTGCCAGGGAGGGGCATGGAGTGGGGCGGGGCGTGAAGGAAAGGGCCCTCCGTGTCTGGGGCGTTTGCACTGGCAGGGGCTGCCGGCCAGGCCTGCTTTCCCGCTTCTCCTTGCGCCCCTTTTGGGTGGGATTCCCGGAGGGGGATCCGGGGAGGCTCCTCCAGAACCTGCCTCTCCGACCCCTCCCACCGGCCCCCTCCAGGTCTCCAGCAGGGAGGGGAGCGCAGGAAGCCTGTGGCAAACCTCAGATCGGAAACTGACTTTTCTGGTTCCCAGGCGAAAGTGGAGGGAGGGAGCTGCCCGCTTGGTTCTCATGAACTTCGCCTCTCTGCTCCCGCCCACCCAAGGCAGAGAGGGGAGGCGAGGGCAGTGCAGACCCCCCTTTCGCCCTCTGCTGCACCCGCCCCCTCTGGTCATCCGGCCAGGCTCTTCGGAGGGTCCGATCATCTCCCTCTTCGCGTGGGTGGATTGTCATTCTAGCGGGAGGACCCTCTGCGGAGCCCTGGCTGAGTGTGCCTGGATTGCCCCGCTGAGCATTCCTCACTCCGCCGGCCAGCGGGGATGATGGGAGGTGCAGTCTCACCAGCCTGGGTAGCTGCTGGTTCCCCCGCTTCACCTCCAGCAGCAGCGGCCAGAGCCAGGCAGTTTGGGGCAAGGAGGCTCTGCTTTCTCTTCTCCACCCAGGCCTTTTGGAGGTCTGCCCAGCGTGGGTTTTCCCTTGGGGTTTGGGGTGTGGGTTTCTTGGCTGTGTTCGTCTTTTGTGACTGATGATCCACAATTGTAATAAAGTGTGTCTTTTGGGTCGGGGGGGGCTCAGTGCAGGCCAGGTGGTCTCCAGCCCAAAAGCACAGCTGCAGCCTCTGCGCCGCCCCATGGACGTGGGCGAGGAGAGCCTGCCTTGGCCAGCTGCGCCCCCTGCTTGGCAGAGAAGGGCAGTGGGGGGCAGCTGGCTGACTGGGGACCCTTAGCTCCAAATTGAGGGGAGGGGGCCAAAGCCCTCCCTCTCTTTCCTGCCTCCCCCCAAGCCTGAGCAGCAGTGCAAGAATGGAGTGTGTGTGCGTGTGCGTGCGTGCAGTGGAGGGAAGGGTGCGGCTTGGTCTGGGGCTTCCAGCATGGAATGAGGGAGAGCTCAGTGGGAGTGCCTGCCAGGGACTTTGCTCTTGCGCATCTGGATCTGCTCAGCCGCCTCCGGTTCCACCATGGGCCCTTCCTCTGCCTCTTTGGCCTTGTTCCTTGACTGCTTCCTGCTGCACGGATGTGGCGTGGAAAGCACTGGGTAGGACTGTCCCACCCGTGGCACTGCCTCCTTCCTGGGCTGCCCCCACTTCTGCCGACAGAAGCTGTTGGCAGGTAGGGTAAAAGTGAGGGGGCTGTTGTGGTGGTCTGGGGTCTGGGAGGATTGGAGGCAAGCCATGGCCGGGAGGCAGGGGGCATATTTGCTAAGGGAGCGCCTTTGTGGCCGGATCTTGACTTCCACCAGGAGGGATCAGGAGGATGAGAAAGACCCCCCTCCAGCTCTGTGTGGCCAGTTTGCTTCTTCCAGCTGAACTTGGCCAAGATGAAGGGAGAGCTGGCAAGGCCTCAGTGTTCAAGGGTGGTGCTTGGCGCAGCCTGTGTGGCATGAAGGCCCTGGCTTGGGTGCTCTGCTTTGCTGGTGCTCTTGGCTGGGAAGGTGCTTGGCAGCAGCTACTGCCACTGTTCTGGCATTCAGGGCCCCTCTGCACACGCACACACACCCCTACCCGTTCCCTTGCCTGGTCATTCTCTTGGCCGATTTTCTGCTTTGGCTTCCTCTTGCTCTGGTGGTTTCTCTGCGGCTCCAGCTCCAGCTGAAATGGCAGGGCCCGTCTGAGGTGGGAGAGCCACACGGGATCATGGCAGGCGGCCACTTTTGGTGCGCATGTGTGTGCGTGTGTGTGCTTGCCTGGGATGGTGCCAGGGCTTGGCCAGCCTCCAGGGGATCACTTCCTTGCCTATGCCAGCCTCGCTAACCCCTTGGCCTCTGGCTCCCCCTCACATCTTCTCAGGGCTCCCTCAGGGGCTCCCTTGGCTTGGGAGGTCCACCTGGTACCTGTGGGGGTGGCAGGATCTGTTGATCCTCTCACATCTCCTCTAGTTTGGGTTGCCCCCAAATGAGATGGGTGGGTCTCCTTTCTTTCAGGGGTATGGGAATGTGGGCATTGGGGCCTTCTTTCTCTCCTTGGGGCTTGGGGGTTATCTGATCCCCTCCCCTCATCCCTCTGGCCTCCCTCCCTCCAGGACTGACAGCTGAGGAGGCAGGATGTCGGGGGCACGCCGGGACAGCACAAGCAGCCTCCAGCGGAAGAAGCCCCCCGGGCTCAGGCTGGACATCCCCCTGGCAGTGTCCTTGGGGGTCGGGGGGGCCATGGAAGAGTCGGCGGCCTTGGCCCAGGTACTAGAGACTTTCCACGCCCCACTCTTCAGTGCCCCAACTTGTGGGTGAGCCTGGGAAGAATTTGGGGAGGTGGGGAAGGGGTCTGGGGAGGGGACCACCTCTTGTTCCCTCACTGTTCTGGGCCTTCCTTTGCCCTGGCTTTTCAGCCTTTGTCCTCCTAGGTCCCCCAGTTTCCTCAGCCACCTCCAGCACCTGTTTGTTAGGTGGGAAGGCGGGAGGAAACGGCATGAGCGCAGATGACAGGGCGAGGGCATGGAGGGGAATGGGGCCCCAAGGGAGGGGTGTGCCTCTGACCTGCTTCCGACTTGGTCACAGGGGCCCGACCCATCTTCCACTTTCCTCTGGCAGCCCCACAGGCGCCAGGCCTTCCTCCGGAGCATCAGCATGCCCGCCGAGAACACCCACCTCCCATCTCCCTACCATGAAGGCCGGCGGCTTGGGCTCCAGCGCCAAACCTCCATCACCCAGACTATCCGGAGGTACGAGCAGGCAGGGGGCGAGGGGGAGGGAGGAAGGGAGGGGGCAATGCTTGGCCCTTGCTGGGAAGGACTTCATGGGGGAGGCTGTGGCTGCACTGCTGGAACGAGGGAGGTTCCCAAAATGGCAGTTGCCTGGCGATGAGGGCAAACTCCTATTCGGCCCTGGCCAGGGACACAGAGCGAAGAGGCCCGGCAGGGAGGGAGTGGGGGAGAGCCCTCTTGGCATTGGCCACAGTGGCCTTGGCTGGCCCAGAACTGTTGGCTGCTTCTCCCAGGGTGGGCCATCTGGGGACTGTGCCAGCCTTTGAAGTGTTGAGTGCTGGGATATGGCCGAAATCTGGTGGAAATTTCAGGGCCCTTAAACTCCTGCCGTTTGGGGGTTTCCTGCTTCATGCATGGGCAGCAACTGCTGGGACTGAGCCCTGGGGCCCCTGTGTGGACTGTTTGGGGCATCCTGAGGAGTGGTTCTGTACTCCGACCCCCTTTTGGCCTTCCCTGTCAGTGCTGAGTTTGGTTTCACCAATCCTGTGGGTGTAAATGCCCCAGAGGGGAGGCAGCTTGAAAAGGGAGCCGGGGGTGGGGGGCTGCAAGCAGGGAGGGTTCTCTCCTGGGGCAGTTCGTGGACGTTATTGGGGGGTGGGGACGCTGGCAATCCTGCCCTAGCACCCCTTGCCTGGTGTCTCCAGTAGAAGAGAGCATCTTATTGTTCCTAGAAAGCAGAGCCAATGGAGAATCTGTCACGCACGGGAAGACAGTGCTCCGGGCCCAAAGGGGGTATGTGGCGCCCACAGCAGCCAGCAAAGCTCTTTTAGCGACCCCTCCAAGGGTCCTGCCCCACAGAAACACATTAGGGTCTAAAACCTCTCTTCAGAAACGTGGCAGGGCCTCCCTCCTGCCTCTCTAGTGATTGGGGGTGGGCAGTATCTGAACTTGGCTCTCACGCTGCCCGCGTCCTGCTGGGAGATCTGCCACCCTGTGGGGGCCCCAGTGCTGCTCTGTTCAGCATCCCCTCCCCACAGGAGCACTGTGGGTCTCCGTCCGTGTAATTGCAGGAGTGGAGCCAGGGCTCAGATGAGCACGGCTGAGGGGAAGGAAGGAGCTCAGGATGCCAGGCGCCCTGGGTGGGTGGAGAAGGCCCCCGCTGGCCCCCTCCTCCCCCCGGCCCGCCTCCCCCCTCAGCTCTCTCTCCTTTGCGGCAGGCAGGTGCGCTTTGAGAGGACTCAGACTCTGCCCATTCAGGGGCACCAGGTGGGCAGGAGGCCCCTGAGAAAGCGCCAGTCACTGCCCAGAACGCTCCTCAGGTACCTGCAGTGCTGGTGTGACGCCCCCCCCCCGTGCATGTGTGTGTGAGGTGCATGTGGGTCCTTGGGCAGCGCCCGCTCCACCGCCCGGCCCCCACGGCATCCCTAGTCTCACAACAGTGGCGAGCGGCCTCATCTGCTGTCCCTGCCCAGCCAAGCCCACAGTGGCACCTTTCAGCCCACCGTCCATCCCACCAAATCCCAGCGCTGTTCTGGAGCTTGCCCACGCAGACGGCCTCCAGCCCTGGTCTGTGAGCTCTCTGTGCCTGCCCCCCACTACTGCAGTGAAATATCCCCTACTAACGAGGAATCTCACAGGATGCTGCCATGCCACAGATGCTACTAACAACGAAAGCCACATAACTAAATTTGCCCCCCAACACAGACACACATGGGTGCACACAATCTCTCCCCCTCTTGCTGTGGACCTAGGCAGCCAATTTGGGGCTGGTTCTCGGGGCTTCCTCTCCCATTCCACGACGCCTGGGCAGCTGGGAGTCCGGAGGAACTCGTCTCTCCTGTGGAAGGGCCGGCCAAGGGCCCTTTTGGGCCCCTGTGCGAGTTCCCCCCCGACTGGCTGCCCTTCTCCTCAGGGGCACAGCAGACTGGTTTGGCATCAGCAAGGAGAACGACGCCACGCAGAAATGGCAGCGGAAGAGCCTACGCCACTGCAGCCTGCGATATGGAAAGCTCAAGCCTCAGGTCATCCGTGAAATGGACCTCCCCAGTCAGGACAACATCTCTCTGGCCAGCACGGAGACACCGCCCCCGCTCTATGTGCCCCCTTGCCAGCTGGGCATGCAGAGGGTGAGTGGCCAGAGTGGTGGGGAGGCTGAGCATGTGGCTTCCTGGGGGAGGTGATCTGGCAGGCCGGGAGGCGCTGGGTCTCTGGCCAGAACCAGCCCCTGAAGAACCCGTTGGGAGGACAGAGATCCAAACGCCCCCCCCAAGGCTCCCTTTCTTTGCTCCTGACTGCTGGCCTTTCCTTGGCATCAGATCATCGACCCATTGGCACGCGGGAGGGCCTTCCGGATGGCTGAGGACAGCGACGGCTACAGCGCGCCCCACACGCCTGTCACACCAGGGGCCACCTCCCTCTGCTCCTTCACCAGCTCCCGGTCGGGCTTCAGCCGCTGGCCCCGGAGACGGAAGAGGGAGTCTGTGGCCAAGATGAGCTTCCGGGCCGCAGCCGCCCTCATGAAGGTAGAGAAAGGGCTGCCTGGGGCAGCCAGCAGGAGCAGGACCCAAGTGCGTTTTGCACTCCCCTGCAGGACGGGGACAGGAGGGCTTGGTCAGGGCCAGGAGAAAGCCCATGGGCAAGTGTTAGGAAGGGACTCTGGCCTGGGCTCGTGGGTCTGGGTGGGAAGGACCCCCCCAACAGGGAAAAGGAAGACAGCTATGGACTTCATTTGGGAAGAAAGTACCTTTTTTTCTCAACATATTTTTGTCCAGCACAAAGCATGTGTTTAAAGATTCTCTCAGCTGTGCAAAAATTATGCTTTGTGTGGTGTCCCAAATAAATTTTCTGCCCAGGAAATCTGTTATGTTTTTTTGCACAAACCAATTTCCCTGGTTTAATACAGATAGCATTTGGAAACCGAGTAAAACCTTTTCTGTTCTTGTAAAGCGGGATAGAATGGCTTCAGTTATTTCCTCTTGTGCGCAGTAATTAAGTAAGCAGAGCTTTGCATCCCTGGTTTCCAAAGAGCAGTTTGATGGCTGCCTCTCGGGGACGCTGCAGATTCATGCCTCTACAGGGGCTGGGCTGGATGGCCCTTGGGGTCGCTCCCAGCCACGCAGTTTCTGTGACTTCTCCTGTCCAACAGGGCCGCTCAGTGAAGGACATCACCCTCCGGAGGGCCCAGCACCGCAGCTTTACCCCAGCCAGTTTCCTGGAGGAGGACACCGCGGACTTTCCGGATGAGCTCGACACCTCCTTCTTTGCTCGGGTAAGGGTGGGGAAAGGAGGAAGAGGAGGAGGAGGAAGGCAGGCCCAGCGGCCGGCACCTCCTGGCCCCTGCTGCTGAATGGCCCCTTCTTGCCCAGGAAGGAGTCCTACATGAAGAGCTCTCCACGTACCCGGACGAAGTCTTTGAGTCGCCCTCTGAAGCCGCCATCAAGGAAATGGACATGAAGCTCCAGCCGGACCAGCCGGCCCTCACAGGGGGCGTGTTGGACAGAAGTGAGCTGGAGAGGAGCCACCTGATGCTGTGAGTTCCCTGGGGATCCACGGGCGGGGTGGGAGGTATGTGCGGGGGCATAGGCGGCAGTGGCAGGGTTCTCTGGAGCACTGAGGAGGCATCTGCCTGGCAGAAGATCTGGACGGTCTTGAAGGGATTGGAGAGAGGTGTCACAGCCCCAAAGGCCCCATTGCTCACTGTTCCAGCAGGGAGAGCTCTTCTGCCTTGGGAAGCCCCTGCCCAGCAGCCTGGCTGCCTCCCTCCGGAGGCTTAGTTGTAGGAGCAGTTTCCGGCTGCCTCTCCTATTCCACCCGCCCGCCCCCCCACGTTTGCTCCAGTGCTGAGCTCCTTGTGCTGGCTTGCCATGGTGCCTCCTTTGGCATGGACATGCTCTGTTTTTCAGCCCCTTGGAGCGTGGCTGGCGGAAGCAGAAGGAAGGCTCCACGTTGCAGACACAGCCCAAGGTGCGCCTGCGTCAGGAGGTGGTGAGCCTGGGCCTGCAGCGGCGTGGGCAACGCATCACGGTGCCGGTGCGCAAGCTCTTTGCCAAGGAGAAGCGTCCCTACGGGCTGGGCATGGTGGGCCGGCTGACCAACCGGACGTACCGCAAGCGCATTGATAGCTTTGTCAAGCAGCAGATTGAGGACATGGATGATCACCGGTGGGTACCAAGAGGAGCGGGGCTGGTGCATCCAACAGGGCTATGGGGCCAGGGTGGCAGGGGCTGAGCCCTCGGTGGTATCTCTCCTTTCCTGCCCTTGCAGGCCGTTCTTCACCTACTGGGTCACCTTTGTCCACTCCCTCATCACCATCCTGGCCGTGTCCATCTACGGCATTGCCCCCGTGGGCTTTTCCCAGCATGAGACGGTGGATTCGGTGAGTCGGAGGACCGGGGGGGGGAGGGGAGGCGTCCTCCCCACCCCAGCCTTTTCAGAAACCATCACTGCCTAGCAGTCCTAGAGGGACGGGCTTCCCTGGGCAGTATGGGGCAGGGGCTCTTCTTTGGAGAAAGGGGCGTTGGAGGTGCAGGTGTCTCTGGAGTCTTTCTGGCACCCCCTTCCGGCTTCCCCCTCCACGGCGTAGCGAAACAATGCTCCTGATCCCCTTCTCTGGTCCGATGTTTGGTCTGGCACAGCCCTCTCCGAGCCTTCTGCCTCTCCTTTGCCAGCCAAGTGAGGTAGGCTCTGCCCCTCCCTCCGGGCTCTGCTCTCTTTCTCCAAGGAGCCAGGGAGATTCCGTTTACATCCCGGCAGGTCTTGAGGAACCGTGGAGTTTATGAGAATGTGAAGTACGTCCAGCAGGAGAACTTCTGGATCGGTCCCAGCTCAGTGAGTGCCGTTGGCAGGTTTCACCTAGCAGGAGGGGTGGCTGGGTGGGTGCCGGGCAGGGGCAGTCCTGGCAGGATTGCTTCCTCACCACCAAGCAAGCTCCTGCCCTGCCAGTCCGGGGATCTCCTTTCCATGGAGTCTCTCCACAGGGGAGAGTGCCCCTGATGTTGGCACTGCCTTTGCCATTCCTTTCTCAGGAAGCGCTCATTCACCTGGGTGCAAAGTTTGCCCCCTGCATGCGCCAGGACCAGCAGGTGCACAGCTTTATCAGCGCTGCCCGGGAGAGGGAGAAGCACTCGGCCTGCTGTGTGCGCAACGACAAGTCCGGCTGCGTCCAGACGGCGGCGGAGGAGTGTTCCGTGAGTGGCCCCTCCATCAGCCCCCCCAATGGGGGTCATGGGTCTCCAGTGTCCAGGGTCACCCCCCTCAAGTGGGCAGCTCTTTCCCTGCCCCCTCACTGTGCCCCTCTCCTTTGCAGTCCACCCTGGCTGTCTGGGTGAAGTGGCCGAGACACCCCAGTGCCCCCCTGCTGGCAGGAGAGAAGCGGCAGTTTGGATCAGTGTGTCACCAGGACCCCAGGTAGGAGCCACATGGCTGTCGTGAGCACACGGGTGGGTGGCGGCCCCCCTCCCACGTAGGCTTTAAGCTGTTCTTTATCCTGGAACCCCCTCTTTCTGGGGAGTTTGCTCCGCTGAGGGTTTGGCAGGACTGGGGAGGGGAAGCTGGCCTTTGCCCAACAGCACTGGGGTTCTGGCACCACATCCCCTCTTGGTGCCCCCGTGCCAAGGTCTGCTGCCCGGAGAATGATCAGACACTCTTCTGCAGGGTGTGTGAGCAGCCGGCTTCCATGGACCCTCACGAGTGGCCCGATGACATCACCAGGTGGCCAGTAAGCATGCCAAGGACTGTGGGAAAGAGGCGGACCCTTCAGCTGGTGGGGGGGAGCCACAGGGGCCTCAGAAGCCACCCTCTGCACCAGAGAGGCTCTCTGCCCCCAGCTTTGCACCCTCTCCTCCACTAACCAGCTGTCATTCACCAGGATGCCCAGGAAGCAGGGTGGGCGGCTGTCAAGAGGGGTTCCTGGCCTCCTGCTGAGTGGGAGGCCTGCTCCCAGCCAGGGTCCAGGGCCATGTGCTCGCTGGGCTCTCTGGCCTTATTTCTGTAAAGGACTGGGGGGAAGGGGGCCCCCAAGGCTGCTACCTACTGCTGTGGGGTGGTTCTCTGCTTCCACTCCCCCTTTCCCAGATCTGCACCAAGAACAGCGCTGGCAACCACACCAACCACCTCCATATGGACTGTGCGATCACCGGCCGTCCCTGCTGCATTGGCACCAAGGGAAGGTAGGGGAGGGCCCCAGTGCTAACCAGCCCCCTTTCCTGCTTGGAGGGAACACCCTCTGCCACCCCAGGATGGCTCAGCGGGGCGCTGGCCTGGGCTGGATGGGTCCCCTCACTCGTTTTTGGTGTGGTTTCCAAAACTCACTTTATCCAAGGATTGTCAGGGTGGGAGTCACAAGGGGGAGCTCTTGTTAATCTCCGCCTCATCTCCTTTTGGGTCCGGAACCAAACTAGACCCTCCCCATCCCCCCCAGGGTTCTATTTAACTTCCTGGCTCTCTGGCCCCCCTCTCCCAGGTGTGAGATTACCTCGCGGGAGTACTGCACCTTCATGCACGGCTACTTCCATGAAGAGGCCACCCTCTGCTCCCAGGTACACCTGCTTCCCTTACTGTTCCCTCCCATGGTGACATCTGCCGTCTCCCTTTTGAGGCCAGTCTGAGTCCAAGACCCCACTAGTGCTGAGTGTAGGTGCTGTGCATCCCCAGGTGCACTGCATGGATGATGTCTGTGGCCTCCTCCCCTTCCTCAACCCAGAAGTCCCGGATCAGGTCTACCGGCTTTGGCTGTCTCTCTTCCTTCACGCGGGGTAAGGCTGGCGGGTGGCACACACCAGCTGATGCTGCTCTGGGGAGGCTGCTCTTCCCTTCCCACTGGGTGGGTGGGGAACGGTGGGGCCAGAGAGATGCCAGGCAGTGCGGCCCCCTCCCCATCACAGCCCCTCTCTCTTCTGCCCACCAGGGTCCTGCACTGCCTGGTGTCCGTCTGCTTCCAGATGACCATCTTGCGAGACCTGGAGAAGCTGGCTGGCTGGCACCGCATCTCCATCATCTACCTGCTGAGCGGCATCACGGGCAATCTGGCCAGCGCCATCTTCCTGCCGTACCGGGCAGAGGTATCTCTGGCTAAGAGCCTGCTGACAGAGTGGAGATCACTCAAGTCTTTGGGGGGAACCCACCCACCTCCAGACCACCCCGTCTGACTTCTGGCTTGGTCAGAGCCTTCCCCCACCTTCTCAGCCTGGTGTCGGGTTCAACCCCAGCTGTTTCCTGGCAGGGAACCGAGGGAGCCACTGCTGTGGCAAACAGTGCTGGTGTGAGACAGACCCAGAAGCCACATTCAAGGACAGCCACCTCCACCCTTCTTGCTGGGCTCCAAGACCCCTCCCCTCCCCTCCGCCCCTTCTTTTCTGGCTGCACCCCTGCCTGGGAGGCGGCTCTCTGCCCCGCTGCACAGTGTGTGGGGGTGTGAGGATTCAAGGAGAGCCAGGAAGAAAGGGCCTGGGGATGGGGTGGGTGTATGCCACCTGCCTCATGGGAGCTCCCTCTGTGCCCCCAGGTCGGTCCTGCCGGGTCCCAATTTGGCATCCTGGCCTGCCTCTTTGTGGAGCTCTTCCAGAGCTGGCAGATCCTCGCACGACCCTGGCGGGCTTTCCTCAAGCTTCTGGCGGTCGTGCTCTTCCTCTTCGCTTTCGGCCTCCTGCCCTGGATCGACAACTTTGCCCACATTTGCGGCTTCGTCAGTGGCCTCTTCCTGTCCTTCGCCTTCCTGCCCTACATCAGCTTCGGGAAGTTCGACCTGTACCGGAAGCGCTGCCAGATCATTGTCTGCCAGCTGGTCTTTGCTGGGCTCTTCTCCGGCCTGGTGGTGCTATTCTATGTCTACCCGGTCCGCTGTGAGTGGTGTGAATTTCTCACCTGCCTGCCCTTCACGGACAAGTTCTGCGAGAAGTATGACCTGGATGCCCAACTCCACTGAGACCCTCCGCTGGCCCCACCCCAGGTGGTCTATTCAGACTTGCACTTGCTGCAGCCGTGTTGCCTTATCTCCAAGACTGGACTGTTTTCTGCAAATGGAAGGTCTGTGCCTTGTTCAGTTTTACTGAACCCTTTTCTGCTGCCATGTTTTTATTATTGCTAATTCCAAAGTGTTCTTTTTAATGAGATTTATTACTTGTTGCCCAGGTGGTGATTAAATACACAAGGTAGCGTTTTAGCTACATTTCCAAATCTCAACAGTGATTCTTTTATTATTGATAAATGTGCCCCAAATTGGGATGCCAAATCTCAAAAACAAAATGCACACTTCCTCATCCCCCAGGCAGTTCAATGAAAGAAAGCTCAAACTTTCACTGTAAAAAGCACACCAACTATCACTGGATTAATGATGGGAGTTAGGTGCTGAGGAGGACTCATCCCGGGGGACTACAGGGTAGCTGCTGACCTTGATCTTCTGTAGGCACAGGTGGGCACCCGGCCAGGGCCTGAGTGAAGCAGCAAGGCAGGCACCAGAACTACTCACAGCAGTTGGGACCTGGCTCTGGGATGGGTTTCTAGATTCCCTGATTCTCCTTAGATTCTCTCTGATTCTGCTCCTCAGTAACCCTGGGATCCTGTATAAAGAGTAATATGGCACTTTTCATTCACGCTTTATTGCAAGCCCAACAGCTCAGGATGCTGGAGGCCCCTGGAGGGATGGGTTTCCCTCGGCTGGCACCCATCAAGAAGACCCTGCTGCCCAGCTGCGCTTGCAGCTCCCAAGTCTGCCAGCCTCCTTTAAGCCTGGCCAGGTTCCTTCAGGAAGAGATCTGGCCCCCTTGATGCTGGGCTCACAGGAGGTTCTCCCAGACCAGGGCAGCCGTCTCTGCCCTCCCACGATGGCCTCTGTCCCCAGCACTGGAGACGTGCCTGGCAGTTCATTTCCGGAGCTTTTTCATGAAGGTGACTTCATCCCGATTTCGGATGCCGTACCTAAAAACAGCATCGGGTGTGTTATTTGTCTGCCAGGCAGGTTAAAACCAGCTCTACTCTCAAGCCTAACTACTGTCTCTGTGGTCTGAGAACGTGAGAAGAGGGCTCTGGGAGGACTGGAGCCAACAGTGGCGAGGGCCCTGGCAGGAGCCTGCTGGCGGAGACTGCCGCGTTCCTCGCCAGAGCTGTTTGGGCCCTCGTCTTCCATACCTTTGTCTAATCCTGTTGCAAAGCCTCTGACGTGGGAAGTTACTTCTAGTTCCTGTAGCAACCACCTCCATAGTTTAACTGGGCATTTGCTGTGACCCAGCTTCCTCGTTGCCCTCCCCACTGCCCCAAGGTGCAGTTTTGCCATTTGCTAGGCCAATATCTACCGCCCCCCCACGCGCACCCTGGAGCAGGAAAAGCAACGCGCAGCAGACACGCTGTGCTTTGGCTCCCTCTTCCTCTGGGAAGGACGCCTCTGCTCTGCAGGTAGCCCCTGGGGTCTGGCCCCAGCTCACAGCTACTGCTCCCCCCAACCCCGCCTCCAAGCCGCGGTGGAAAAGCAACGATTGACGACTCACTCCCTCAGCTTCCTCCTGTCGTCCGTCAGCTTCTCTCCACCAAAGGCTAAGCAGTACGTTCGCCACACGTACTTCCTGCAAGAACGGATTTTTGTGGCTCAAGAAGGAGGGCAGAAGCGGCCGGTCCGGGAACGGTGGGAGCAGCCGGGGAAGCCGCTGGCGGGGCAGCCAGAGAGCACCGTTCCGAACTGCCGGAGGGTCCGCCCTGACCCCGGTGCAGCACGGGGGGGGGCGGGCGGGCGGAGGGCAGGGCTCTACTCACCAGCTGATGTGCTGGACGCCCCCTTCCCGCTCCTGCCTCAGCTGCACAAACCGCCGGATGGCCTTCTTCAGGTCCAGGACGCTGGCGTTCTGCACCACCACCACCGCTGGGAGAGAAGAGAGGTGGCGCTGGCACCCCCCCCGCAGGCCAGCCCTTCCGCCCCCCCCGGGGCAAAGAAGGCCGGAGAGCCTCGGGGTGCCCGCCCTTCTCTGCTGCGGAGGGACCCCGCCCGGCTCTGCGGCAGCCCCGGAGGCCGGCCGGCCGGCGGGAAGGAGAGGGCGAGCCCCGCGCACCGCCTCCCCCCCGGAGCAGCCCCTGCGGGCAGTGGGGGGCGTGAGGGGCCAGGCCGCGGGAGCGGGGCGCCCGGGGACAGAGCAAAGGCCTCTCGTGCCCCGAGGCCGGGGGCTCAGCGCGGGCTCGGCCGCCGGGCAAGGCGCACCCAGCCCCCTCTCCCGCCCCCCGGCCCAGTCCCCTCTTCCCCGTGGGGGGGGCTGCCGGTCCCGCAGCGGCGCCTTCCGGCCCGGCGGAGCCCAGCCTGCAGGAAGGGCGCCGAGGGGGGCGCTGGGGTCGCGCGTGCAGCGATGTTCCCCGGAGGAAGGCGCGTCCCGATGCCGGCTGGCCGCAGCGCCCGCCCCCCGCCCCTCGGCGCGCGCTCGGGGGACTTACGCATGGGGGCCTCGGGGGCGTCGGCTCTGCGCACGCGCACGGTCATGGCCTGGCCGTACTCGAGGGCCACCTGCGAGCCGATCTCCTCGGGGGTCACCTGCCGGGGGGGGAGGGGGAGCGGGTGATTGGCGGCCGCGGGCCACGCCTCCCCGCGCCCCTGCCCCCCGCCCGCCCCCTCCGCCCCACCCACCTGCGCGGGGAGGTCGCAGAGCAGCGGGTCCCGGACGAGGCGGGCCAGCCCGGCCTGCCAGAGCGCCAGCACCTCTGCGTGCGCCAGCTCCGGCTCCGCGCCCGCGCCCCCCTCCCCGTCCCCCCTCCTCCTCCTCCTCCCCCGCGTGGTCTCTCCGCGCGCCCTCCATCCGCGCTTCCGACTGGAGGGCGGGGCTTCGGGGAGACAGGAAGCGGAAGTGGCGCGCGGCCCCAGAGAGCGCGAGGGCGGCGGCGATGCTGCTCTTCTGCCCGGCCTGCGGGAACGTGCTGGTGGCCGAGGAGGGGCCGCGCTGCCACCGCTTCGCCTGCACCACGTGCCCCTACGTGCGCAACGTCACCCGCAAGGTAGGTAGGTAGGTAGGCAGGCAGGCAGGCCGGCCGGGCGGGGGGCGGGGGGCGGGGGGCGGGGGCGGCCGCGCCTCCGCTTCGGCCGCCGCCGCCGCCGCCCGCGCACTCAGCCACTCCTCCCTCCCCCGTCGCCAGGTGACGAGCCGGCGCTACCCGAAGCTGAAGGAGGTGGACGACGTGCTGGGCGGGGCCGCCGCCTGGGAGAACGTGGACTCCACGGCGGGTGCGTGCTGCGTCTCGGCGGGCGGGCGGGCGGGGCGGGCCCCCTCCCCTCCCCGCTCCCGGCCTGACGCCCCTCCTGCTTGCTCCCCGCAGAGCCGTGCCCCAAGTGCGAGCACCCGCGCGCCTACTTCATGCAGCTGCAGACGCGCTCGGCCGACGAGCCCATGACCACCTTCTACAAGTGCTGCAGCCCCCGCTGCGGGCACCGCTGGAGGGACTGAGCGGCGGCGGCGGCGGCGGCGGCGGCGGCGGCAGCGACCCTCCCGGAGACCCGGCCGGGCGCCGGGCTGCGAGGCCCGCGGGAGGAGGGGCTGAGGGTGGGGAGAAAGCCTGGCTGGCCCCGGTGCGAGGGGGGCGGGCAAGGGGCTCCGTCAGAAGCAGGCACGCTGGGCCTGCGCTCCGGGGCGGGGCGGCTCCGAAGTCGCGTCTCTGCGGGCGGGGCTTTCTTTGGGTTTTCCTCCTGGGGGAGGCGGAGGCGGAGGCCCAGCCCTGGATCCAGTGCAGCCGCCCGCAAAGCCCTTCCGCTCTGGGAGGAAAAGGGGAGGCGCAAACGCAAGACACCAATAAATAAGCTCTTTTATTTTGCCAGCTCTTTGCTCCTCTTTACTGCGTCCTCTCCCGACGCATCGTTTGAGCAGAAGAGACACAGAAAAAGACTGGCTGTTTTATCTACTAATCGAAGGGGGCGTCGCCACGGCCCCAGAGGGACCTCACAAGGGCCCCACCTGCCCCCATTTGTTCCAGTTCGGCTCATAGGGGAAGACCCGGCCCATCTTGAGGGTGCAGTCCACAGAAGGCTCGTAGAAGGCATCTGTCGCGTCGCTAAGCCTGGGGTTGCCGACCAGCTTTTCGGGAACGGGGGTGGAGAAGAGAGAGGTTGCTTGCTGGGGCTGGAAGTGCAATTTCCGGATGCATCCCAGAGATTCGAGGCCCTGTCAGGGAGAGGGAAATCATTTATGGGCCAGAACGTGCAGGCAAGTGCTTGAAGTGCCACAGGCAGGCTTTAGGCTGTCGGAAAGGTCGCGTCTGGCCTGGGCGGGCCCCTTTCTGCACCTGCAGAGGAGGCCGGGAAGCCAAGGCACCCTGTCCAGACCTTGCCAGAGATTACCAGAGGAGACCTGAGTGCTCTTCTCTGGCCTGAGAGGCAGGGAGCAAAACGGGGACCAGAATCCTGCTGATGCACAGGCAGCAGTGGCAAGACGAGAGGGGCTGGGGTGGGAAGCGGAGGAGGCCGAACGCACCTGCAGGATCTCCAGAAGGGCCACCGGCTGCAGGACGCCTAGGTAGTGGTGCCTCAGGGCAGCCTCCGTGATGCCAGGCTTGGTCATGATGTGGCAAAGCACCCCCTCCATGATCCCCTTGCAGACCGGCTTGTTCAGGCTGCCATCCACAATGCGCCACGGCCGCCCAATGAACGAGACGTACCCTCTGGCTCTGTGGGATGACATGGGAGTGTGTGTGCTCCAGGAAAGCGTGGGCAGTCTCTCACCGTGCTGTCCACCCCCCCATTAAACACAACAGCACTGGGGGCGCAGGGAGATTCCTTCCGCTTCTCTCCTAGCAGACCTCCCCCCGCTACAAGTATCCCTCAGTATGGTCAGATCAAGCCAGAAGCACCTTTAAGTCCAGGGGAACAGACCCCAGCCAATGTGAGGCCTCTCCCTCTCCCCGCTCCCCTGGCATTCTGCTCTGGTGGTGGGTTGCTGGCACTCCCACAGAGATGAGAAACATTGGTTGGATTCTCCCATTCCTACCCAGCCTTTATGCTAATATTCTAGGAAGCTCGGATGGCCATAAAATGAAAACTGTCACTAAAAACAGTAAAACCATTATCACTGCTAGGCACTGGGTGTGGGTAGGGCTGGCTGCATGCCACAGCGCAGGAGCAACCCAGGAGAAGGCCTGCTCCTGTGCATCTCGGGACCCTTGCAGGTGAGGGCAGGCTCTCCTGAACACCTGCAGCCACAAAAAACCCAAACACTATCCAAAGCCACAATTGCCTCCTCTACAAGCAGGGAGAATTGGTCAAAATTTAAAAATTGATGGCTTTTGTGTGTATTTCTGTGCATTGACAAAATGATAATACATGTTTGTACATCAAATTAACTCCTTATGATTACATGTTTTTAATGAACAATTTTCATGGAGGAATTGATGACTTCTTTGGATTGCTGTTCAGGGTCACTGTAGAAGTTGGACTGTGTGTATTCATAGGGCTTCCTAACGAGGTCTTTTGTCAAATCATCCAGACACATTTACAATGAGATGGTTGTCTTCTGAACTACCCCAGCAGTCCATCAGAGCCAGCACTGTCCTGTGCAAAAGAACCTTTCCCTGCGCCTAAGTGGGGAAGGGGCTGCACAGGCTCAGCTTGGTCCCCCTGGGGACCCTGCCCCAGCTGCAGGAAGAGCCCAAAGAGTGAGGCATCTGGACAGTGGTGTCAGCAGTTTCTGGGGCAGGGGTGAATATAGCTAATCCGTGACTACAAACAGGCATGAAGGCCACAGGGAATTGCCTGCCTGCCAGCCACCCTGGCTTGGACCAGCCCTGCTCAGGTTAAGGGAGGGCTCCTGTGGGGTTACTTGCTTTACACACTCACCTTCCCTGTTCAGCCAGCAGTACCTTCCCTGCAGAACATCCTAGGAAGAAGAAGAAGGAAATAAAATTGGCATCAAGAGTGGAGAAACAGCAGGCCCTCCATTCCCCTGCTGGACTCCTGACAATCTCAGCCACTACTGGAAGGCTGGGGCAGAAGGCCCATCAGAAATTGCAACCCTCGGGGAGAGTATTCTGAGCTGCAAGGCCATCTGGGATACTCCACGGCTCTGCCAGGCTCCCTGGACCATCCTTTCTCTGCTCAAAGAAAGGCCAGTTGCTTCTTCCAGGAAGCTCAGGAGCGGCTGCAAAAGGCCTCCTACAGGACTTAATGTGAGAAAATCCCCATTTTTCCAAAACTGGAAATAGACTTCCACCTACTTCCATTTATTAGAGGGGTGTTTTTAGTGATCCATGTGGCCCTGGGGGGTTCTGGGGGGAGTGGCTCCCAGACTTGCAGGAGTCTCTGGGCTGACCCACTGCAAGGGAGAGGGCAACCCACAGGCTTATCCTATGCGCATGCTGGGAGGTGAGGCTTCAGCAGTCCTGCCTCCACACACAGGCTGGGCTCGAACTGCTGGTCTGCAAGTGCCACCTCTCCTCATGGTTGGCTATCTTGGCTTAGGGGCGCTGTGACTTGCAGGCCGCAACACCTTCAGGGACACAAAATTCCCACCATCAGGTTGCAACCTTGAAACATGGAGGTGAGCGCTCGGGGGCTTCTGGGACGTACCGCTGAAGTGGTCAGGGCCTTCCTGCTGTGCCCAGTCCCCTCTGCATGGTTCACCAGAGGCAGGGTCACAGTCCAAGCCCTCCTGGCCACTCGGGGCCACAACCCCTTTCTCACAGGATTGCATCCCCTCCTTTCCCGGGTTGCCCGGGCTGCCTTCTTCAGTGCCTTCTGTCCCCTCTGCCGCTCCTCCTCCATGCACCGCACAGGTCCCTGCCCCACTGCCTGCTCCTTCCAGAAGGTGTTCTGTGCCGTGGAGAGCAGCGCCTGCAGTCAGACCTGCCTCCTCCTCTGCTGCCACTGTCTTTTGTCTTTTCCTCCCTGGGTCTTCCTCTGCCACAGCAGATGAGGAGGCAGCCCTTTTGAGCCCCTTCTCTGCTTCCTCCTCGTCCCCTCTGTGGCGGCGGCTGCTGGGCTCAGTCTGGTCCTGGGGGAGATCAGAGTCCTTGCCCCACACGCCCGGGCTGTCCTCCTCCCCGAGGCACACCGAGTGCAAGAGCCACGGTCCAACAAATCTCCTAGCCACCAGCCGCGGGGTGCAGCCCCCTACTTCTAGCACCTGCTCCAAGTCCAGGAGGTCCTGCAGGATCAAGGAGGGAGACACCACACAAGTGGGAGGCTGTGAATGTAAACGGCTCAGAAGCAGAAGTTTCTCCTGAATGCAGCAGGCCCGCCCCCTTGGAGTACCAGTCCCCAAACTAAAGACTGTTTCACTTGCGAGTCCCTGTCCCTGCATGTACCCACCTGCAGGTACTGTGGCAAGAGCCGGGTGCGCTCCCCGCCAGCCTCTTCGTAGTGCCGGAACTTCCTGGCAAGGTCCAGCTTGTCCACCCCAAAGTGGGAAGCGGCCTCTATGGCACAAAGGACCTCAAGGGCGGCAGTGGTATCCCCAGGGTTGTAAGAGAGGCGCTCCAGGTCCTGCAGGGGGGTGGTCGTGTCTCCTCCACCGCTTCCTTGTTCCTGGACACTGAGCCTCCGGCTGAAAGCGCTGGGGAGGCAAGAAGCTCCCACTGGCATGCGCTCTGGGTCGAGCAGGTCTGCAAACACACAACTCAGCCAGCTGAGAGGCACCACAGGGGCCAAGGGAGGCTGTCCCCTGAACCCCTCTCCCTGGCCCTCCCTTGGTTGCAAGCAGAGATCAGCTGTGGGGTGGGCTGAGACCTCAGCCGGTGTCACGGAAGAGCTTCTTCCCCCACCCCCGGGGAGCCCATCCACCCGTCCATTCCGCCATCCCGCTTCCCCCGTTCCAGCCAGTGGACTGACCTGGGGTGGCGAGGCTGCCTAAGGCGGGAGTCTCTCTCAGCTTCACCTTGACCTGGCAAGAACTGACCACAATGTTGTCGGTGGGACTCAGGTTCCGCGTGCTGACAATCCCAGGGGCATAGTAGCCTCTCAAGAGCAGGTAGTTGGTGTGCGAGGCCTGGTGTGCTTTCACCTCAATCTGCCGCTTACTGGTTGTGCCTTCCTCCATGTCGTCTTCCTCCTCGTCCTCCTCTTCCTCCTCCAGCCCCTCCTTCCCCAGGCTGAAAGAAACAGACCAGAGGTAGGTGGGTGGGTGGGGCAGGGAGTGAACAGCAGCCTTCAGGAGGGACCCTACCTCGGAGGCACAAGCAGCTGGCCACGCAGCTTGGCCTTCCACAACTCGGTACGGAAACTGCCAGCCAGCAAACTCACACACCCAGAGCCTTGGAAAATTACTTGTTTTGAACCGCGGTCCCCAGACGCTCCAGCCAGCTGGGCCACTAACCCTGGCTTGAAAGAGCTATGCCAACGCCAAGTGCCCAGTTGGTTGACTGCCTGGCTTAGTGGGACCGCAAAGCCTCCAGCAAAAGCCTTGCACCCCTCTCCCCAATTCAGAACAGGGGTGCACCTAGGGGGTGCTTTTGTTCCCCCAGTCCATCCATGCCCTTCTTTCCCAGTTAGGCTGCTGAGGTGGCCAGTACCTCTTAATGACTTCGTTCTCCACCATGGTGCTGTCTACCACCACGATCTGCTCCGGGATGGTCACATTGACGGAGACCAGGCCAAGGCAGAAGAGGGCAAGGATGGCTGCGCAGAAGCCCCCAGGGCCGTCCAAAGGAAAGGTCACCCTTTCAGAGGCAGAGGGCTCCTCCTGGTCCTTGAAGGAAAAGCTGCTCTCCTGGTCCTGTCTTCCCACCTCCTTCAGCTTCAAGAGGAACTGATAGGACTCACTGCACAGCGTGCTGAGGAACCGCCACGTGAATACTCTGGTGGGGGGGAGGAGAAGATGGGCAGAATGACCTCTGCCCTTTGATCCTTTGTGGGGACCAAAATTGGGGTCTGGGTGGCCAGTTTGTCTGACCCTTCCCTGTTGCTACTGGAACAGAGGTGCCATTTATTGGACATTTTTGCTGCCTCCCCACCCAAAAGCTACACAAGAGGCCTCGTTTCTGCCTATAGCCCCTTCACCCAGGTGATGCTGGGGGGTCCTCAGCAGCTCCTGTGGGCTCCCCGGTGGGAGGAGGAAGAGAGAGAGAGAGCGAGGGAAAGATGGACGGACCTGTAGTAGCTCTGAGAGAGCTGGTATGACATGGGCACAAAGGGCAGTGCCCGGCTCTTCTTGGGTCCCAGGCTGTGGTTCCCCCGGCGGCGGTTCACCAGGCTCCTCCTCTGGCACTCAAGGAAGGCCTTCACTAGGATGTCGTCCTGATACTCCCGGTAGAGGCGGAAGGTCTGCAAGCACACTGACACTGCTGAGCCCCTGGCCTGGCAACCGTGCCGAGGGCAAACCCCTTCCCACGCCCTGCTTCAGAACGCAGAAGGTCTCCTTCAGAGCTGGGGCCCTTTGCCTCTCACCACCCACCTCCCAGGGCAGGAGGGACGACAAAAGCCCGTGCACCCCATGGTCCTGGGAGGCCAAAGGATGGCCTCCCCCCAGCCACCCCCAGCACTTCAGCGGCCCCTTCTGCACCCCCACCCCTGGCCTCCTCCTTGTGGCTGCCTTGAGTCCACAAGACTGGGAAGGCTGGGTGGCCAGCCAAGAACCCCTCACCTGGAAGGACTGGAAGGACTTCATCTGGTTGTCTGAGAGGGCCAAGGTGCTCTGGATCAGGTTCTGCAGCACCAGGAAGTGGATGTCATGGATGCTGTGGTGGTGGGGGGGCGAAAAGGGAGGGCTGCTCAGCCACTTGCTTTTTCTTTACAGTTAAGGGAGGGATAGAGTAACTTCTCCGCACCTGAAGCAGGCTGGACACCAACAGGCACACTAGATCCTCTCACCCAGTGGCAGCTAAGAAAATGTGCCATGCTCATTTTGAAAAATGAGCGTGCCCTGAATGGCAAAGCAACCTACAGGGAAGTCAAAGGATCTCTGCCCTGGAAAGTTTACAGGATGTGCTCAGAATGTTCAGGCCTAAAAGCAGGGCAATTTCAATGCTGAAATTGAGTCAAGGGACGGCAAATCTGAAAGCAGGATGTGTGGTCTGTGTTTGGTGGGGGGGAAGGCATTGCTGAAGCCCACCTCTGCTCTGACACAGACGTGCACACACCTCAATCATCCTAGTTTCCAAAGTCCTGAGGGAGAAGGGAGAAGTGTACAGGTACAGGGGGAGAGGGCTGGGACATACCCCTGCTACTCTGCCATCCCCACATACAGCAAAGTTCACTTTAAGTGATTTGTGGGAAAACCTGAGGTGAAGAAAGTGGAGAACTGTGGGTGAGGCGGTAGGACGCACACACCATTCCCCTAAAGGGGGCAAGGGCCCATCAACCCTCACCTGCTGAGGTCATCGTCCTTCTTGCTTTGGCTGGTTTCATCTCCAATGGCCAGAACATGGAACCTGGAGGTGGACAGAGAAGGAGCTCTTGGGAATCCTTGAAGCAGACACAGGAATGACCAGCTTCCTGTCAGAGAAATTCTGTCATTCTCTTTACTATAACAGGGCAGCTGCTCTATGCCCACAATCCCCCGGGTTTAGTTCCCACAGGCATCTCTAGGCTGGGCTGGGAATGGAAGCCCTGGAGAGCTTCTGCCCATCAATCTGGACGATCCCAAGCTGGCTGTGCCACCACCCCAACCCTGGTCTGTACAAAGGGCTGGATTTTTTTGGGGGGGGGACTCCAGCACCCTAGGAAATAGCATGCTGATCAATTTATCCAGGAAGGGAGGAAGACTCACCTTCCATCTAAACTCCAAACTGAGCCAAATTTCCAAATTTCAATCCACCCCCAACCAGAATTTAAGATTCTTATCTGTATTGCTACCTCTCTCTTGCTTTTCCCAGGCACGCTCCACCACCATGACCAGAGTTCCACACTCCCTACGCATCATGGGGAGATTAAGGCTGCAAAACTGGGTCCCAAGTGCTCAGCACCACCTGAGCCTGACATCAAAAGCCCACACATTTTCAGTCAGCAGCATGAGAGCAGAGGAGCAGGAGGAAGCATGCTGCTAGTTCAGACCATAGCCTGGCGGCACCAGGGCAGTAAAGACAGACACCACTTTCGGTGCCTCTGAAGGGGGAGCAAGTGATCCATGGGGAGTGGAGGTTTGCTTACAGGCTGGTTTGTGGGAAGCTCAGCTCCAGGGAAGGAGGATCCCGCCCTGCAACAAGAGGGCCTGGGTCCCTGGCCCCCCGGACCCCTAACCGCCTGGGCTGTTCAGCGTCTCATGGCCCCTGGGCCCCAAGATCTTCCAGAACCAAAGCCCAGCTGCTGGCAGGCAGGTAGGGGGAGAGTCCCTGACTGGGGCTCTGGCCCTTTTGGCTCCTACATCAGCAGAGCCTATAAGAAGCAAGGGAAGAGAGATGCAAGGGGGTGGCAGTTGTGGGGGGGGGGCAAGGTACCTGCGGAAAAGCTCTTCAAGTGTGTCTGGAATCGCAGGCCTGGGGTTCCCCAATGCGGAGCTGAACTTCTTCTTCAGTCTCTCCACAAACTCCTTAAACTCTTCTGCACAAACCTTTCAAGGCACGAGAGAAGGAGGTAACTTCCTGAACAGAACCTGATTTTGGTCACCAGCAGGGGCACTCCCCTTCCCACAACACCCTTTTCAGGGGCAAAAAACGAACAGTGGCTGAGCACAAGGGCACCTTTTGGCAGCAGGGGCTTCAAAGTCATTGGCATGGATGGTGGTGGGAGCTAACGTGGCACCAGCCGGGGTGAGGCCACCATGTTCCCATCCCTCCAGCCTTCCTACCAGCTGCCAATGTCCATTCTGAGTGCATGCCAGCTCGCCTCTGTCTCTGGGGCCCTCCTGACAACTTCTAGAGACTAGGCAGGAGGCCCAGTTCCCACCACCTCTTTGTGGGATCCTGAAGAGGAGGAGCCAGATGGGCCGGCATCAGGACACCCCTGCAGTTCAGGAAGGAGGGAACCGGGGATCCTGAGAGGGGCAGCCTCCACGCCTTGGGGAAACAGAAGCTGTGCTACCTGCCTAGGCCCACGCCAGTGGGGATCCCCTCACCTTGGGGTCCTGATAGTTGTTCTTCCTGCTCATGAAGTCTTCGATCAGAGCCCTGTCTTGGTAAACCTCTGCAAGGCAAACCCTGAAAAAAAGGCAGACACAGGCTGGCCCTGAGGGGGAGCTTCCTGCAGGAGAGGACCGTGCCCCTGCAGCCCCACCTCTGGAGTCAGGGCTCTGTGCCAGGAAGGGAAACCTGAGGGAGGCAGGGAGCTCTGACACAGTGTTCCCGTCAACCCCACAAAATGGCATTTCCCACAGCTGCAGCCGTGCGGCTCTCGCAAAAGGCATCTCACTTGTAGTTGAGGTAGGTCTGAGGGTTTTTGACAATGTAGCGAGCCCGCCGCCCAACGGAGTGAGAGGTCTTGTCCAAGGATTCCTCAAAGTTGGCGTGCATGACATCTCTGACCACCTGCCATGGGACAAACGGCCCCTTCACCTGCATCAGAGTGAGAGACCGGGGAAGCCCAGGTCAGCCTTGGGATCACCCCACACCTCTCCCTTCTTAAGGGCAGGGTCCGTGTCACTTACTGGTCAACTCGCTCCCCTTTAGGCTGGGTGGTTCCCAAGAACCAAGCAAGACCCTCCCCAGCCGTGTGGAGGGCCAGTCTCCTCTCCGGCTCACCTTGGTGTTGAGGACGTTGCTGGCGATCCTGCACAGCATCAGCAGGCTGTCCTCCTGGACGGTCCAAGTGACCCGGAGGCGGGTCATCCGCTGCAAGGCACTCTGGTCTGCTTCATCGTGGTAACGTGGCCTCTTGCTTTTCTCCCCAGAGCTCCCATCCTGCGAACAGCCAGCTGAGGGAAAGAGAGACATAGAGAGAGCCTGTCCAGCTGGTCAACCAAGAAGCTGTTCACGATGCTGTTCCACGTGGGAGATGGTTTCTTGGTCAAAAAGACAGGACTTCTAAGGGGCTGCAGGGTGGGCTGGGCACCCAAGTCCCACCTAAGTGGGCCATCTTATCCCAGGCAGAAACACATTCTGGCCTGACAATTTGCACCAGGGACCCACACAGGCAGGAAGCCACTGGTACAGTGTGCGGGTCTCCAAGAGAGAGAAGAAGCAGGCGCCTGTGGATCCTGACTCACCTTGAGCTTCATGGGAAAAAACTCTTTCACACAGAGATGAGCCTTGGGCAACGTGACAAAGCCTGCCGTGAGCCCCTTACCTCGCTTTCTCTTCTTCTTCTTTGTCTTCTTCGCCACGTCCTTCTTCAGCCGCCTTCTCTTCTGGCTCTTTCCGCCCTGCACCCTCTTGTTTCTGTTCAGTGCTGCCTCTTTTTCAACTGCTAGGTCTTCTTTCTCCACAGCAGGTTCTGGAGTGGCCAGAGCAGCTCCCCAGGTTGTGGTGTTTCCCCCTGAAAGGCACCAATAAATCTTTGGACTAGCGTGGAACCACAGAGATCCTCGTCACGAGCCAGTGGGGTCACTCCTGGGTCTCTGGGCCAGCCAGGAAGGAAGCCAACTGAGATGGGTGGGAACTAACAGCCTGGTTTGCAAAATACCAGGAAGCCACTCTCAGGGGCCTGGTGGGTCAGGGTGAGAATTCTGCTCGTTTTCCTCCCCAGCACTGCCACTACCACCAAACCTGATTCTTCCTGCAGACTTCATCTTGAACACAGCCACAAACCTGTTGCACTCTCACCTCTCGAGGCAAGCGGCAGGGAGCGCTTGGTCAGGAAGGTCTGGAGCCGGACAGCGTGTCCCACTTCAGCCACCTCATTTTCCTAGCAAGAAAACGGATGAAGCATCAGACGGGCAGAGGAATGGCTGTTGCAAAGGCTTCAAATGCAGGCTAGGTTTCCACAGCCCCTCAAGCTTTACATCTGCACTCATCTGGCCACAAGGCCTGGGATGCTGGCTGGGCAGACCAGAAGCCTAGCTGGGAAAAGGCAGTGGAGGAGGAGGGGAAGGAAGGAAGGAAGGAAGGAAGGAAGGAAGGAAGGAAGGGGAGCAGCAGTGACAGCCTCCAAGGTGTTCTAGGGCCATGGAGACAGCTGAGGCCTGTCTACATCAAGGAGGTCCTCCAGACAGACTTGCACAGCAGATCTGCCTGGGAGGAGGGGAACCCCTGAGCCACTGCTTCTTGTAAAGCCAAGTGAGAGTCCGGAAGAAGCCTTTGCCTGAAAAGGCTGGAGGCATAGATTCCCTGCAAGAGCTGGAAGAAGCCAGGCTTCACAGAGAAGGACAAAGTCCACCTCAGTTACACAGAAGGTTAAAAAAGTGATTGTTTTCAGTGTTCATTTGGGAACACCACAGAAAGATCTTCTCTGCTTCACAGAGGAATTCCTCCCCAGCCAGTGAAAATACAGGCAATGAAAAGAAGACCTCCAAGAAAGACTTCTTTTCACTCTCCAAGTCAGAAAGTATGTGTGTCAGAAAGGTTATGCAAACAATGCTTGTGGTTAGAATACATATGTGGTTAAAAATAAAAGCAGATTTCAAAAATAGGGTGGGGAGGAAAAACTCACCTTTTTGGTTTTGTTAATGATGTAGCTCGTCCAAATCCAATTGCGTTTTAGGTGGCTGTAAAAGCTGGAATCCAGCCCACCTGCTCCAAGCCCGTCCCCGGGAATTGAACCATTGTCCTCAACTTCTCGGCTTCCTCTGGTAGTGGGGGAAGACCACCGTCAAGAAGAACTGTGCTGCTGACCAAAACCCCCCAGGACCATCCTTCTTCTATTGAAGAGGACATGAAAAGCCAGCTGCAAAGCAGGAGGCCCCCAATGGGCTTTGCCCCTCTCACAGCAGGGAGAACGGGGGAAAGGCAGACTGCTGGGCCTATACCCCCCATTCTGCTTGCCCCTGCTTCCTCCAAAGAAGGAAGGAAATGTGGTGCAACTCAGAGCAAGGAAGGGCAGAGGAGAAGAGGCATCCCCCCTCCTCAAGCTCCAGGGAAGGGAGTGGTGCCCTGCCCAAGGGAGAACCTTCCAGAACAACGCATGTTGTGCTGGAGAGGGGGACCTACGTGGTGTACTCGAGCATGGCGCACTTGCGCTCGAGGTTGTGCTTGTGAGCTGCTGACTCTTGCTCCAGAGCTGTGTCTAGGACAGTGCCCGCCTCATCGGCTTGTGTTCCGCTTCGCCTGGCACGGGGATGGCGGACAATTCCTGAAAACCCAAGGGGCCCCCATCACAGATCAGACTGCATAAGGTGGGTGGCCCTGAACAAGATGACAGCAGCAGCAGAATTCTCCAGGAGAGTAAGGCCAGTGGGGCTGGTGGGCAGCAAGAGGACCTGCGGAACATGCTGGCAGGCAGGAAGCTGCGGGGCAGCACCATACCTAGTGGTGTGTTGAGGCAGACGCACTGCAGGTCAAACCAGAAATTCTCCACATCTTGCAGCATGTTCAGGACATACAGGCGCCTGTCAAAGGGGCGGCTGCTCTGTGCCAAGTTGTAGTGGGGCTCACAGATGGTGGTGTCCACAATCACAGCATTTTTCTTCAGGTAGACAAACACCTGCAAAGATGCCCACAGAGCTCAGGCCAAAGACAGCCCCAGAGTCCCTCGCAACCAACCGAGCTGGGGCAGACCACAAGGGGCCAACAACCAGACGCTTTTGCCAGGCAGCCCAGATCAGGGATACTGCACGTGGGAGAAGGGACAGCCAGCTGCGCGGCTATTCCTACAGAGTCTTCTGCATTCCTGGTGAGTTTGATCCTGCCACTCGTGTCTTAAAAACTGGGATGATGGGAGTTCAGTCCGACTACAGGTGTTTGTAAACTCTGTGTTGTTGGAGAATCTACATTATCTCCCATTTTCTGCTGCAGTGAGCCTCAGCCTATGCTGCAGATATTTAGGCTTTAAGACAACTGTCACAGCCTTCTTTGTTTTTCTTTTTTGTTAAAAAAAAGTATTATTTTACACAAGTGCCTCGTTACAATAAACAAAAGTGGTGTAGCAATAAACTACCTGATTTTTTTCTTGGAACTTCTCTGTGGGACCAAACTGTACCAGGCCCATATAACACAGGCGCTGCAGGCTCTCGATGATGCAGAAGATGTATCTCCTGCAGAGAAGTAAAAAGGCAGCCTTGGTGTCAAAACAATCTCTGAATCAGTCATTGCATCATATGGTGGGAAGACATCTAACCCCAGCTCTTAATACATGTGGGTTGCAAAGGCAGCCTCTGTCCCCTAACCCATCTCATCAAAGACCCCCTGCAAGTATGACAATGGGTATACTGCGGCCTCAGGCAAGTCACACAAAAAATGGCAAAACTATGTCTATGTTTGAGAGCATCCACCATTGATAATCATCACCTTCCACCCCATCTCCTCTCAAATTAAATTCCACTGGATATTTCTTCCAAAAGACGTTTGTCAACTCACTGCACCTCCATCTTATAGCAGCTTTAAGAAAACCCCTTGAAATACTTTTGCTCGCTTAAAGCAAAAATATTTCTTTCCCTAGGGCTTCGCTTCTTCAATTTGAGATTTTCTCAAAAGGCAGAGAATGAGGATATTGGCTTGACACAAAGGATTCCCATGGGATTATGCCGCAGCTCCGCTTCCTCCAGTGCTTAAGGCACCACATTCTCTTTCTAAACCTGAGTTGTGTTTAGGGGATTTCTTGGCAAAGGTAGGCCTTGTCTCTTCAGGAACCATATCTACTCAAACATGAGTTATTAGTTTTCACCTCTTGTACAGGAGCTTCTGTCGAATTGATCTTGGAAGATATCTGATCAGCGTGTGTTTCTTCAGAGAATCATTTAAATAATCTTCCAGGCCATCCACCTACAAGTGATTTTTAAACTGAGTTAAATCTTCATATAATGCCAAGACTGGCAAAATCCAATCATCCTTATATTTCATTCAGAAATTGATCACGTACAACCAAGTTACACCCAACATACAGTAGTAGAAAATACTATAATATGGAGGGCATCCCTAGATGAGCGGTCATGTCCCTTGGCAATGGCCGAGGGACCAGCAGCTGGCAGCAAGTTCTTCCTCTGCCACTCATACATGTTAACACAAATGCACATACAGAGCACTGCACCACTGGCCACCTTGTAGCCACCCTCAAGCTGACCAAAAACCAAGGCAGCCTCTCAGGGCCAGCGGCCAAGACAAGTTCCCAAATTGAAGGCTCCGCACCTTGTAGCTGACTTGCACAATCTGGACAAAGACAGAAAGTGGCAGGCAGAGCAGGATGTCACTGACCAAAGCCCATCCGTGGCCAAACTCTCTGTGGACCGGGAGAGGAGGAACATGGCGCATCCATGAGGCATTGTCCACATATACTGCATTGAAAGAGAGGAAAACCAAACTGACCACCGCTTTCATCTAGCCTTTGTCATTCCACGTGGGGCCAAACTTTCAACCTCCCACCCTGGATACAGAAAGGAAGGCCTGCCATCTTCCACACAATGTTTACTGGAATGGTCTTTAAGGGAAACACAGAAATGGTACGGTTTATGCCAAGCAAAAGGGACCTCTAGCCTAAAGACGACATTCCTTAGTAATAGGAACAGGGCAGGTGACTGAGGAGCCAAAAAAGAGACCATGCTGATGGGGGAGGTATTGCATCTGTGGGCTGCATAGGGAGCCCAAACAGGACAACATGGGCTGTGCAGGCAGGCAGCCGCACCCCTGCCCCAGAATCCATAGTGCTGCCAACTGCTCTGATCATTGGCCCTGCTGAAATGGGCTCAGCTGTCAGGAGCTTCCCGGGGAGCAGGCAGAACTCTCAGCAGCTCAACCGTGAGCGAGCCAGTGCTGGATTCTTACCAGCCTGTTCTCCAAGCTCTACCTCCACCTCTTGAACAGGAGACTCAGAGTGTCCCTCTGGGCCTGCCGCCTGAAGGTCCTTCTCTCCCGGTGGAGCACTAGAGTTCACATTCAGACTCTGCTGGCTGCCTGCAGGCTCCTTGCCACTGCTGGCTCTCTGAACATGGTGCAGGGGATGTCCATAAACCAAGTACCACAGGAAGACATGGACCATCTTCAGGCGAGGCATTTTGGGCAGGAAACCCAAGGAGCGCCCCAGGCCTGGCACTGGAAAGAAGCAGAGGGTGGCATTTGGAAACATACATGGGGGCACCAACTGGCCAACCACCCCCACCTTGCTCAGCAAGCCAGAGAATGAAAGAGCGGGAGAAGGCCTTTTGTTACCTATCACGGGGTGGTAGCTGAACTTCGCGATCCGCACTTTTTCAGTAGCAGCCTCCATTTTGCAAGGAGAGGAGCAGCCCTCCATTTCTCTCAGGGCATCCCCAACCCCGGCCTCCCGGCTTCCCTCACCCAGACAGTCCTGTGGGGTTGGGGCTTGTGCAGTTTTAATCCTGCCATCAGGAACAGGGAGAGAGAGAGAGATTGAGAGAGAGAAGCTGGAACCCAGTTTTAGGGGTTCATAAAGGGGGCCCCACCCAATCCTTCTGACAGGCTGCACACTCCGACTGCCAGTTAGACTGCGGCTCTCAGTGGCCATCTCTCACCCTGCTGCCCTGGAGACCTCTGCGGATGGTAGGTGGCCACCAATGGAAGGGAGGAGGTGAATGCAGGGGAATGGTCATGGGCAGCACAAAACCCCTCACAAAGAAGTTGGGGCTTCCAGGGGAGAGCTGAGAGGAGGGGGGGTGCTGTGCAAGCCTGCCTCAGCCCAACTCTGAGCTCCTTCTTACTCAGGCAGGCCTCCCTGCTCTTGTAGAAGCCCCCTGGCCAGGGCAGTCCCCTTCTGGTTCCAGCCCTGCCGCTCCCACCACCACCAGTGACCCCCTGCAACCTGCCTGTTCACAGTGCTCGAGTTGGAGATGCGGAAGCGCACTTGCTCAATGGCGCTTTTCACCAGGGGGTCACTGGGACTGATGGAGGGATCCACAACAAACTCCACCTGTCAAATGGGGTATGCGTGTGTGGGTGGGAGCAAAAGACTCGTCAAAAGCAAGCACAAGGAGAACAGCAGCCACTGGAGTAAGAGCCTGCTGGAACCATGTCCCATTCCCCACCTCTTGCCAGAATGGCAAACCCTTCTCCTTCAACCACACTCCAGAGGCTTCTTTTGAGAGGGGGGGTTGCTCTGTCCCTGGCGCCCCAGGGGTGTGGAGTGGAGGGAAGCAGCAGCTCTGGAAGCAGAGCTGGCGAGAGCCACTGAACAAGCCCTTGGAGAGGAGGCCAGCGATGGCTGGAGGAGCCACTGTGACGCTGCACACAGGGTCACTTTCTCCCAGGAGACATGCTTGAGAAGGCTAACATACATAACATAGGAATCTGTCTTGCAGCCAGCCACCCTGTCCCCATCTCCACTCAATGGTCATGGCTCCCCAGGGACTCCCTTAGCCTGCCACTGAGAGAAGGCAGAACTGAGTCTAAAGCCTTCTATGGGCGAACGGCAGCCTCTGTCAGCAAGCAGCGGCTCCTTCCACAGATTCACTTGTTTGAGAGGGTTCCCTCGCTCTGAGATTACCACAAACAGGGAAAGGTAGAGGCAACGGGGGAGGTCCCTTCCTTCTTGAGAGGTGACCTTTCTACATACAGGGAGATTCAGCCCCATGTGCTCAGAAGGAGGGAACTGAGTACCTTCCTGCTGACACCATCCTGGATAACAGTGGTGCGGTAGAGGCGTAGGAGGCCTTCCTGGGAGAGCTTCTGCACCAATCGGACAATGGACTTCTTGCAGCACCGGGTGAGGACTCCTTCTTGTTTCTCTTGATCCATGATCATTTTCTGAAGCCTGGAGCAAAGGAGACCATCTGTGACAGCTCTCAGAAGCAATGGCATTTCTCTCAGGAGAAACAAGAGGAAAGCAGAAGGGAGGGCTCACATCTAAGTGTTCTGCTGAATACAGGTATGTCCTCATCCTCAGAACAGTTAATGAGCAGGTGAGCGTGGCACAAAGGGAAAGCGGAAAGGATTGGGGGTGGGGGCAAAGCCTTATCAGGCTCATTAAGCAAGAAAGGAGCTAGCCAGGGCACTATTGAGCTAGCTAAGAACAGCCAAGTCTTCAGAAGCTCATGTCTTCTGGGGAGTTTATGAGCAAAAGTTGAGCAAACAGCAGCAGGGAAACCCAGAAGCCCCTGAAGCTTTTGGGCCACACAATTCAGAGGCCCTTCTTTCTGGTTCAGACTCCATACTCCCATTAACTGTCAGCCAAGGCAGGCAGTTCGCCTGGCCATGGAAGCTCTGGGGAGTGTGGAAGAGAAGAAGGAAGGAGGGAGCTGCATTCCTAGGCAGGGCTCAGGGGAGCTGTGGCAAGTCCTCCAGCACCAAAGACCCTGTAAGGCCCTCTAGCAAAGGTTGGAGACACATGTTAAAGCAATGAAGGCAGTGTGGGAGTGGCAGGAAAACAAACCAACAGGCCATCCTGACCCTGAGTGAAATCCACCTTCCTTAGCAGATGAGATCATAGGCAGGAAAGAAGGCAGGAAAAAAGGGGGAAGCATCCTGCTTCCTCTGACTCACCCCCCTTGACTTACGCAAACAAGCTCTCAATGAGGCGAAGGTTTCGGACAGCCTCTATGATGAGATTCCGTCGCTTCAACAGGCGGTAGGTCTCGTGTGATCGCTCAACCACCAAAGTTCGCGAGCGCTTGTCTTTCCTCTTCTCATCACAAGCCTTCTGGCAGAGGGACAGAAAAGGCTTGTTACGAAACAGCAGCTGATCTCTCAAGACAGTGGAAAGTGGAGCTGCGACTCTGGAGAAAACATTTGGAAGCCAGATTAAAGCCCCACTTCTTGTTGTTACGTGAACCTCTCTAAGGGCTTTTTGGCAAGATCTATTTAGGTACTTATGTCACCTTCTGAGGCTAACTTGCCCACAGTCACCCAGTTGGATTCCAAGGCCAAGCAGAAATTTGAGCCTGGGCCCCCTGAGGCCTTGCTCCAATACCCAAGCCACCATGCCACATTGGCCCTTAGGTTAATATCCATACTACCATTTAAAGCCAGCGGCTTGTGTACTGCTCTAAACTTACAAGATCTTAGAAATGGCTGGTGGGCTCAGGCCAGGCACAGAGAGAGTCCTCAGCTGGCAGCCAGGATGTTTCTCCTGTCATTCTCCTGATTGGAGCAGACAACTCAGGGAGGGGAAGCTCCAGGGCTCAGGGCCCGGTTTTCAGCCCCCAAGATCTGCTGTGGGCCACACCATCTCCCAAAACAGGAACTAGAAGTGGGTGGAACTCCACATCCAGTTTGGCAGAACTCCTGGGGCGAGTGAGGGGGTTGTGCCTTGTTTTAATGGAGATCTGCCACTACTGGAGGCTTCCAGAGGCAGCTGCACACCTTTTTTGGCTGACATATCTGGGCAGGCCTGCGGGGAGCATGCACATTTAAGACCCATAACCATGTGATTCTTTCCTCCCCCATGAGATAGCAACTCTACCACTGAAAGGGCTAAGATTTGCTCTGGTTCAAGCCACTCCTGTTCAGCAGTAGGAGGGGAAGTCATTCCCAAGCAGTTTCCCCAAAGTGACTCATCAGTGCTGCTCCGTCATCTGCCCAAGGCCAGGAGAGGGCCACTTCCCAGAGGCTCAGAGGAGAAGCAGCATGCATGGCACACAGAGTTTTGTAGTCTAAGGCAAATCCCTGATGTCCCCTCCCCAGCATTGCCACCACCACTGACACAGGTGACTGAGCTCTCTTCCAAACAGGAAACCTTCCCAGACCTACCCAGAAGTGCCAGGGATTGAGCTAGGGGGATTCTGCAGGATTCTGTGTGCAAAAGCAGCTCCACCTCTTCCCCAGAAAGTGAAGACTGGGGCGCTGCCTGGGCTGGCCCAGAAACAGTGCCACCTTCAGCGCCCACTTGCTGGAAGAGTGCCACACTGAGAGTCCCAGAACACCTTGTCTCTTTGCTCCCTGGGGCCCAATGACCAGCAGCAAGCTTTGCAACACTAAAAAGCGGCACTGCATGGCAGGCATGGCCCAACCATAGCTGGCTTTGCAAAGTGGGCTGGTGGCGGTGGCAGCAAACTGAAGCAGCTCCACACAGTAATCTGGTCACCTTTCCTTTGGCAGCATTTGCTTCCAATGTTCCAACCGAAAGGTCACTACGTGCCTTTACTCACACCAACTGTGAAGGGGCCGTGCCAAGGTTCACACCCACCACCACCAAAGCACATGCAGACACAGGCTCTGGGCTTTTCTTCTTACTTTGGGAGTTTCTGGCCTGACTTCCTCCACCACAGTCATGGTACCGACATCCTCCTCAACCAGAATGCTCTCTGAGAGGGCAGCTTCCTGCTTAAGGGTGATCCCCAAAGCCAAATCGCCATCTGCCAAGCAAGTAGGATTCTCATCAGGATAATCAGGGAGGCACATAAGAGACAGCTTCCTCTGAGCTGGCAACTTCTGGGCTAGTTTCAGAAGAAAGCCATAGCCACCTGAGTGGCAAATTCCTGCAAGCTTTGGTCAGGGCTTGCTTCCTCGCCAGGGTCACCATACAGTAGGATTTCTGGTACTCAAGCCTTCCTGCACTGTTTAATTAAGGACAACGGGGATGGCAAAGGGACTCCCCCTCCCTCCTTCAGCCCTCCTAGCCCTCCCTGATCCTTTGCCAGCCACGACCCAAACTGTCAGAACCAATGCCGCACCTTTCAGTGGAGTTGAGTGGCCTGGTCCTTCTCCTGTGGAGAAATTGAGCTTCAGCAGTGACTTTGTCCTGGGCTTTTTCAGGCTCCCACTTTCTCTTTCCTCTTCCTCGTTCTCTGACTCAGAGACCAGAGTTTCCTCCTCAGCTGGGGACAACTCCTCTCCCAGCAATGAGTCATCCTGGGCTACAGACACACTGGCCATGGCCAGCTGCTCACTGCGGGCTTTCTCCCGCTCAAATTGCCGGCTGAGGTCACTCTCCTCTGCATATGTGCACGTCACGTACTTGGTTGTCCGCTGCCTGCCTTCATCCTGCATGAATCCCTGAGAGGCAGCAAGGCCATTATTCCTTCCTTGTTGCCAGCAGGCCCTGGATGGAGCCATTACTTTGGGGAAGGGGCAAAGCAGGGTGGGGGGAAGAGCCCCACCCTCTCCCAGTTGGTGTGAGGAGAACTAGTAGCAGAAAAGATCAGCATTACCTTGATCACTTTGTACCTCTCCAAGAGGCGACACATCATCCTTGCTTCCAGCCTTCCCACATTCATAGCTGCTCGAAGTTCTGCTTGGGAAATGCCTTTGGTCCCCCAGCTTTCAACTAGGGAGAAGAGAAAGCTGAAACACCACAGTAAGCTCAAGCCACAACCATAAACTAGAACTGGTTTCTGTAACGTTTTATACCTGGACACCTCTAAATTATACTTCCTCTTTGCTCAGAGAGACTCATCTGGATTTCCTGACCCTTCCTCTCTTTCTGACGCAGACACGCAAGACCCTATGTGGCCTCTGCTCCCTCCTGGCTACAACTACGCTAGAGAGAAGAGCCCACCAAAAATCCTGACCTGGAGGAGGAGAAGCAGGAGGGAGGAAGGCCTCCTCCCTGGATGAGCTTCCTGCCAAGGCTGCCTCTGCTGCTGTTGCAGTAACAGTTAAAGTTACTTTGGTCCCACATGAGTTGCCCCGGCCTGTGGGCTCCACTAGCAAAAGCTCAAGGGAAGCCACAGAAATGTACCTCTATCCTTAACACTGAGATCCCAAGATAACAGTTCAGCAAAGTCATCTAGGACCATCTCAGCCCTGGATGCTGATGAAGCACTCAACAGACATGGCAGTATTTTTCGCTATTAGTAAGAGAAGAAAAAATTCTGGATCATCAGGCCAGGAGTATCAGAGACCAGTCATGGTAAGGCCAGCTTCTTCCAACTGGAAAAAGTAACACCTTCAATTGTGGGCCCAGAAAAGAGGTGGGGAAGACACATGCACAAGGGCCCTCAGCCCCAGCCACATCACCTACTCAGCTCATAAGTTTGTGACAGCATGTCCTTCTCATACACAATGTCCACAGGCTGCACAGTTTTGGTGATCAGCTCTTCGTCATCCTCATCGTGGTAATCGTCCACCTTTTTCCGAAACTCCTTCACCAGCTTCAGGCAACGGACCACAACATCAGTTCCTGAGAACAAATTAACTACTCAGACAGTTTGTCAAAACACAAAAGAGAAAATAGTAATTCAGGAAAGCAGCAAATGCAGACACAGCCTGGTACTATGGGAGAGTGGTCTGGAAGCACAGCTGCTCTTCCAGCCCCAATCCCAAGAAGGAGAGAGAAGCTCTCTCTGAGCCGTTGACTCTCCCAGCTCAGGGGCCACAAGGAGAGGCAAGGCAAGACAAGACAATGACAGGGCACAGAAAAGGATGTCCCAAGAAATCCTGGCTGCCTGTGTGTGCTGAAGAAGGCTCTGCCTGAAACTGCCCAGCTTGCTATTCTATTCAAGTCCTTCCCCTCTCGGCCCAGAAGGGGAGACCACACAGCCCCCTCCTTGGGGGACAGGCCCAAGCCCAGAGAAGAGACCTGTCTGAAAGAGCTACTATGGTGCAGCCTCTCTGTAGAAAAATGTTTGTGTCTAAGGTGGCCACATTAGCCTATTTAAGAAAAACATGAGGCGTCCTGTAGTACTTTAAAGACCCACCGAGCTTTATTTGCCATAAGCTTTCATGGACTCACACCATAAGCTTATGTCTAATGAAAAAAATCACAATCTGTGGAAACTTAGGTCAAATACAGTATGCCAGTTCTTTAAGGTGCCACAATGCTCTCTAGACTTTACAGGGCCCCCATGTCTCACTCGGTAACAGGAGAAAAGAACAACAGAGTTCTGGTGTGTCCTAAAAGTGACACTGTCAACTCCCTCCCACATCACTCCCTTACCTTTTTTTGTCTTGAAGGGGCCTCTATTTGGGCGAACATCCTGTAAAGGGACAGACACAATCCTGCCCAAGCCAGCATTCAGCATATACTGGTAAAGACGTTTAAATGTTTTATCACAAAGACCCTGTGGAGACAGGGAAATGGGGACATTGTGAGACTGGACACAGCTGCCCTTCAGACTCCACCCTCTTCCTGCATTGCAGTGCCCTCAATCCATCATCACCAGTAGAGGTCTCAGCAAAACTCTGGTGCTGTAGGTCCTCGGGGTCCCTCTTCAAACCCACAAAGTCTCTTTGAGAGATCAAGGAATGATGGCAAGAGAAAGCAGCAAGGACTGTTCTTGGTCCCCAGATGCCTAAAGACAGAGTCTGGAGGTTGAAGGCTCTTGCTAGGTGGGCAGCTCTCAAGTCTCTCTATGTGAGGCTCTGGGAAACCAGTCCTGCCCTTTACAAGGAAACAACACTTCCAACACAGTGCAGAGGACAAGCAGCACAAATGCCAAGTTGGGGTGGAGAGGGGGAGAACTGAGGAGGAGAGGGAAAGCACCAGCCACTCACCAGCTCCTCTCTTATGTTTCCCAAGGTTTCCATCCGACCCGGCCGACTGCTCAGCATACCGGAAAGCTTCTCCATCAAGATGTCATATTTGCTCCTCCTAAAAACCAAGAAGCAGCCACCATAAGCAACAGTCACACAGCTCCTGCATATTGCTCGGCATGCGACAAAGGATGGCCTGCCTACTGCCTGCCCCAGGCCCTAGGGCAAATTCTCAACAGCCCAATCAGAAAGGAGAGAGGAGCAGGTAGAGCTGTTGCAGCTGCTCTCACACAGGCTTCTTCCTCTGCACTCAACTAGATTTGGGAGCCCAGGGAGGATCTCCCACATTTTAGTCCACATCAAGGCAACTGTGAGGAGCTTTGCATTTAAATATGGAGGAAGCAGCAGCACCAGAAGCAGAGATGGTTACTTATGTCCTCTTGCATTGCTTCCCCCAGTGTGTAAAGCACCCCACCCCAGCAGTCCTCCCACCCCACCAAGGAGGGGTGTATAGCTCTTTTTCTCCCCCGAAAGAGGGAAGAGGTACAGTTTCAATTAGGGAATCAGTGGAGGGGGAAAGAAGTCCCCTGTCCCTGATGCAGCTGTCTGGCAGGTACCTGTCAACGTGAAAGCGAGTCAAGAGCAAGAGGATGGAGTGCTGCTGGGCCCCTGATGGCAACCGTATCACGTGGGACTGCATGGAGATGAGCCCATTCCTGTCCAGCACCTTTCGGTGGTAGTGCAGCTTCCCAGCATCCACCCTGTGATGGCACATGAGCGAACTCCATCTTATTATGTTTAAAAGAATTAAGCCTGCCTTAAGTCTGAAAAAAGAGCAACGTAGTCAAGAGGTTCATGCACAGCAAACCAAAATGCTTTCAGTGCCTATATCTCTGGCATCACACTAGGAGTCAATCAAGGCTTTCCAATTCTGCCATATGAAGCCTGATTAAATCTGGAGTAGAAAAAACACATTCAGCATTCTCCAAGAATGCTCCATGCTAAGGCTAGGCATTCAGCCAGTACCAGCAGGAAGCTGTGAGGGGCTGTGGGTGATGCCCCCTTGCCTCCAGCACTTTTTTGCAACTGTAGTTCAAGTTTGGCTCAAAGCTGTGGAATGTCCCCAGAGCAGCCCAGCAAACACATTTCTAGGCAAAGCAGCTTCTGCCAAAAACAGTACCAAAAACTCCACTCTCAAAAACTCCTCCACAAAAGATGTCAGAAATGAACAAGAAAAGGCAATAATATCCTCACATGTGGCTCTTCCAGCTGAAGTGGGGGGGTTATATCTGCCAACACTCCATCTCCCCTGGCAACAAATGGAGCAAGGAATGAACCACTGTGCAAGACTAAAAGCAGGACTCTTACTTGAAAGCTGTGCTGAGATCTCTTTGGAGCTCTCCCTGCCATCGAGCGCGCCCTAGCCGCTCCAAAATGCAGTAGGAAAAATCAGGGAGTTTTAAGTCCGGGTCTCCCTCCCAGCCTATAAGCGTTCTGTGGCGCAACACCTGGGAGGCAACAATGACCAGTTTCTCTCCCCACCTGCAAAGCAAGAAGAAAAGGCAAGGATGGCATTGGCCAGGATTTCCCAACAAACCGCCCTCTTTTCATACAGTGATAACAACCTTTTGGAGTCACTCTATATGGAACAATTACCTGTTCCAACTGCATGTTCAAATACAGTTGGAACAGGTTCAGCTGAACAGTCATGACTTGTCTTGTGACTCTATTCAAAACAGCAATTGATTGTTCTCTTCCTGTGAAGAGAGAGGAGACACATAAGGAAAGTTTCTCCACCCAGCAAAGCTTAGTTATCCATGTTCTCTCAGCTTTCCAAAAGACATCCTGAAGAACAGCCAAGGTCCAACAAACATGTAATGCTGGCAGGCCCAAGAACTGCCCTGGATGCTAGCCGACCAGCCAACCTAGGAATCCAGTTCCCTTTGCTCTGAAAGAGCCTGGTAGGCCCAGTTGCTACTCCTCTTCTCCTACCACGTCTAAACTATATGAAGAATGGTTAGGGACTGTTTGGGTGACAACCAGACATTTTCGCCATTTTCCCCCCTAAAACAGATCTCAGAGTTGCAGAAGTTCTACTTCTAAGGAAAACAGCATTTATATTGTTCCTCATTTTTATTTCTGCCACTTTATGCCAGCTCACCACTGTATATGGGTATCTATCTCTCAACAAAGAGCGCGAACAAACTCAAGGCACAAAAGGGAACTCACTTTTCTTCAGCCTCCATGTAGGTGCAACATGGTTGTAGATTGTTGGTCCTGACCTGGTCAGTAATATCCACCCTCTCTTTAAAATACTGGCATGAACCCTGAATGCCTTCGGTGTTATCTAAAACCATGTGGATGGGATAAATGTCATCTAAGGGGACTGGGTCCCTCTTGGTCTCCAGTATTCCTGTTTCGGGATCAATTTCTTCGTACCTGAAATCAGAAGAACAGAGTAAATTCTTCTCAGGTTCCCTGGGTTTTCTAGATTTAAAGCATTTCTCCCTCCGGTTAAGTAAGGCGGTAGCGTACAGTGTGGGCCTAATTCTCTTTGCTCTGGAGCAAGTCCTAGTAAGAGCAAATTGCTTATAAGCAGGCAGCCACCCCATGCTTCATGGTGTTTTTGGACTATCTTAGCCTTGGACCACAAAGCCCCAAGGAGTTACCTTAAGTGGACGAGCAACTCTCCCCGAGTCTCCTCCAACCGTGGAGGCAACTCCATGCTGGGCTTGGGGTGGAAGAAGAGGCAGCACTGGGCCTCTCCCCAAAGGCAGCCCGACTCTTTCGAGCCCCTTCCCACCAAGCCCCTCACCAGGACGAGAGATCGTTATTTGTCTGGGGAGGCAGAAGGCCTTCGCCTTAAGCAGTGCAGTCAATCCGCCTCAAGTCTTACTTCGGGTTTTAAAGGAGCTCTCCACGGTGCTGAGCCTACTGGGGGAGTAGCGAGTCCAGCACCACGGTGGACGCTTTATGGTTTGGACTGAAGCCCGGAGCGGATTACCCACCCCACCGACACGGGGGCCACCGGCCGCCCCTCAGGGGGCTCTGTGCGGGTGAAGAAGAGAGGCAGGCAGGCAGGCAGGCAGGCAGGCAGCCGCCGCCGGGCCGCCCCGCCCCGCCCCGCCCGACCCCCCCGCCGCCCCGGCCGCCTCCCCGTTCTCTCACCGGTCGTAGAGGTGCAGCGGGGGCCGCGGCCGGGGGAGGAGATAGAAGCGGAGCTCGGCGTGGGCTGCGAGCGTGGCCCAGAGGAGCTGCCGGGCGGCGGGCTCCAGCGGCAGCGGGAGAGGGAAAGGCGGGACGCAGCCGGCCAGCCGCTCCCAGAGGGCTCCCGGGGTGACGCCGTCCAGGCCCTCCAGGGCCACCTCGTCCAGCACGGCCCACAGCGCCTCCATCGCGGCCGCAGCAGCGGAGAGCGAGTGCGCAGGCGCGCCGGGCAGAGCCCTCTGCTCCGCCAATAGGGGCCGTGCGGCGCGCAGGAAATGACGCTGCCAGTCCGCGCGCTCCCAGCCGCTCCGCGTAACCACGGCAACGGCCCAACAGGCGGCGGGGCGCACGAAGAAAAGGAAGGAGAAGCCGTCGTGAGCTTCGCCGCGCGTGGCTGGGCCGCTGGGCCCCGGGGAGAGTCCGGGGGGCGCCGCCTGGCTGGGTAGGAGGGGGCGAAAGGAGGCGGGTCGCTTGCGCTGGGAGGGAGGGAGGGAGGGAGGGGAGCTGCCCCACCCAGAGCTTAGAAAAGTTACTTCTGGAACTGCATAGCCCAAGTTATCGCAACCAGCGTTGGCGCTGATCGCGTTGATCAACTGGGGGTTTGGAGAGCTGAAGGCTTAAAAAGTAACTTTTCCGAGCGCTCCCCCTCCTCACTGTAGCTGGCAGACCGAGGGGCCGGCGAGGGAGAGGCCAGGAGGGCGCGCGGCTCGTGGAAGTGCAGCCAAGAGGGGCCCGCGTTGCCGCCCTGAAAAAAGGAGGCCCGCCCTGGCGCCTTGACTTGTCAGTTTCTGGCCTTCCCCGACAGCTCGCGTCCGTCAAAGTTCGGCTTGACGGACGCAGTCGATGGTATTTTGTAAGGGGTTCCGCTTTCTTCTGGCACTTTGTCTTCTGCGAAACATTTTTCAGTCCAACTGTTGAGTTTGCCGATTAAGCCTGATTAACTAAACAGCGCGAGTGCGGGGGCGCGAGAGACTAAGGTCAACTGACTTCACAGGGAGTTCCTTCCGAATAAACGTGCCTGGTGTTGCCCTGCCCAGCACTTCCCAGCTGCGTTTTTTTGTCTTGGCTTTGTGTTTCAGGCTTAATCTAGGGACATGGTGACAGACTTTGATGAGAAGCATGATGAACACATAGTACTGCTTCAGCAGAGAAACAGGTGAGCTGAAGGATGAACAGGAAGCCTGAAGGTAGGCCTGGTGGGCAGTAGGCAATTGCTTCAGGTGTTCTAGGCCGATTTGTCATCAGACAGAGGATGAGACCCTGGCAGGAAGGGGTCTGCCTCAAATCATGTGGAGTTTCGTGCCCCTCTATGCGCAAAGACCATCTTTGCGAGCAAGAAGCTCCCTATGTTTTCCTGCTGCAGATTTAAAAAACATTAGTTGATGCTGGTGGAAAAAAAATCACACAATACTGCTTCAGGGGTATTTCTAGGCAGGAAAGCAGCTTGTTTATCAATAAGTTTTCCAGGTACCAACGCACAACCAAGTAAGAAAGTAGATCAGTCTAATTCAGCTGCTCACATTAGACATTTCTTCTAGGATGAGATGGATTGCCCCAGCCCCAGAAGAGGAAAAGGTTTCAGCAAACAATCTTTCTCCTTCTTGCCCTGCTTAAAATTCAGGATAGATTGGAAAGTATCCTTAAAATGTTTGTAGAAGGATAGATGGAAGGGCTTTCACTGTGGCTTCATCGAAATCTCCAGTTTATTGCTGCAGCTCTATTTGTTCATTTTTTTAAATCTCCAATTCCCACCATTTTTCAGTTATGTACCACTTACTGGTTGAATGTTGCTTTTCTTTACAGAGAATATGGTTCTCAGATAGTTTGCCAAAGGGTGAAAAAGTGTAATGTTTGTTTTAGGATACTGAAAGAGCTTAAAAGAAAAGATCCTATACAGATCAGACTGGAGCAGTTGGAAGAAGGATTTACTCTGTATGTGAATGGCGCTAACTCAGAACCAAATAACCACCGCAAGACAGTGATTGCTCAGAACATTTCCAGGAAAGGCGCAAGAACAACAAAGGGAAACTGTGAGTAATAGCTCCATTAAGCATCTTTGGACTCTTCCTGGAGTTTGGCAGAAACTGAAGCTGATCAGCGCTCTACCTACTGGTTTTGAAAATCTTGCAGAGAATTTTGGACGAGGAAGACTTTGGTCTGATTTAGTCTTCTTACATTTTAAGAATGTTCGCTATCATTTAATATAGATAAATTATGCTTTTGCTTCAAAGCAAGGTTTACTGTATTTTCCCTCTTACTTTTATTCTGGATTACAAAGAACCAGGAGGAAAAGGCCTCAGCACACACCAGTGTATTATGTAGAAATCTGTTTTCTAAAAATAATTTTTTAAAAAGCCCAGATAAAGAAAGGCTCATTGTCTTGCTGAGATTTCCAGAATTTTAGGACCACACAGTACTACTAGCAGCACAGGGCACACAACTGTCACGTGTTCTGTAGCCTGACCCATGCCTGTCATGCAGCTCTGAGTTTTATGTCCTCCTTGTCCGTGTAGCTGGTCCTAGAACCACATATTTAACTGTGTGCGGTGCCTTGTTCCCTTCTGTATGTAAAGTACACAGTGTATGAGTGGGCAACATGGGAGCCTCTAAGCCTCACGACACCTAGCCAGCACAGCTAATGGTTAGGGATACTGGAAGATGCCGTTCAATGATATTTGGGGGGGTGGGGGCACAGAGTTCTCTTCCCTGTTTGGATTGTCTGCCTTTCATGCAGGAGAGGGTCCTTCATTACTTTTGGCTTTTGCAGTCCTGTGTCTCTGACTGCCCTTCATTTCCCTTTAGATGCCAGTGCAAATAGCCTGTTAAGAGAAGGAGATGTGCGGAGGAACGGCACACAAAGTGCGCCCAGTAAAGTCCAACGCCGAGAGTGGCTTCAGGTATGGAAGACTGGACTTGGCACATCTGGGGCCCTACTTTTCCTCTTTGCTTTGGCACCTCCCCTTCTGCAAAGGTTTCATGGTTTTATGAGCAGCAGGGGAGGCAAGGCTTCTGCCTCACAGCAGGGGCTGAAGAATAGCTACCTGTCAGAATAGGCAGCTCTTTGGGTCTGGGATCTTGTTCTTATGCACCTTTTTGGACTTTGGGTGGTAACCTGTTTGCCTGTTCACTCACTTCTGAGAGAGATGTGGGCAGAGGGAGGCCCCACTCCATTGAAGGGCTTCCTTGAATCAACCATGTTTCAACCTGGAGGGATGATTCCCTGATGTTGCCCTCGGGTTGGTTGCTGGTGTGCTTCTGCCTAAGTTCCCAGTACATAAAGGCCGCTCAGTGGAAGTGTGAATCTGGACTTCTCCACTTCCAGTTTGACACTCTCATCACTTAATTGCTCTGGCTTGACACAGCAACTGCAGCCAAGTATACTAGGCTGTTGGCTTATTATTATTCTGGGGAATCGGGAGCCCATAGGGAGAGAATTGGCATTAGAGAAAGATAGCCAATATGAAAATCATGGAAATGATGGCCATTAGAAGAACAGAGGAAGCTGATCCCAGGCCCAAGAGGAAGACAGACAGCAATCTAGGTCAAGGAAAAAATATGTTGGATACTGGTCCATGTGTAGGCTGCAGCAGATTCCTTTCAGTTCTGAAAGCTTTTTGTTCCTCAAAAAAGTCATGCTAATACCTGGTGGCTTTCCTCAATTTCCTAGAAAGCTGTTCAGATCAAAAGTGAAAGTGGAGCCAGGCTCCATGTTGCTCCTCCTTCCACATACTCAGAGGATTTTGAACCTTATGAAAGCGTAGACCTGCAAGCGAAGGACTGTGAGCAGAATGATGATCCTGCCCAGGTATGAGTGCCTTCAGTTGTCCATGAAGCAGATTATAACTGAAGTTGAACTACTCACACAAGCATCTTTGGCAGATATTTGCCACCTACCAAAAGGTGGCTCAAATGAGATGTTTTTGCTTTTTTAATAAGCCTCTGACCTATCAGTTTATCTGAGCACCATTTGTGGGGGAACTTTTAGATGTTTTTCACCGAGTGGCAATGAGAAATCTTTTGTCTTCTTGCTACTTGGGACACAGTCTCCCCTGACCCCAACCCATTATCAGATGTCTGTGCTGAATGGGACTGTGTCATTTGCAGACCCACATGTTCTAGAGCCTGAGACTTCCAGCAACACACTTGAATCTCTATATGTTCATGGGCCATAGCAGAATCTACCATTTGTGGCATTCAGGCCATTGCTGGAACTTCCCAAATGTTCTTTTGTGCTTTTTTGCATTCAGATTTTGGTTGTTCTGTTATTGGCAGTACTTAGGCAATATTTTAAGGTAACTTTAAAAACCAATCACCATGTAGTTTGGATTTTCAAAATGATTTCAGTTCCCATTAGGGCAGGTGGCCTTTGTCCTTCGTATGTCCAAGAGTTTTTCGCCTGCTTAATCCCACTGTACTGGCTATCCATGGAATGTTCTGGCCTTCATTGGACCTTCTCTGGACCTTGTGCAAGAGGCAGAGGCAATACTAGCTTTCTCCCCTTCTTTTCAGTGAGTCTAGCAAAAACCCCAACACAAATGCTCTTCACAGAATTCAAGTGTATGTGAGATACTGAAGTTTTAGTCTGCTCTTTACCAAGGAGCATTTGAAACTTGTTTGGGTATTTTCAAGAGAGATGTTTCCTCCTGGCACGAACTAAATCTGAAACCAATCTGGAAGGACCGAGATTCTTATTCTAGTTGCTGCATGTCTTCAGGTAACTTATCGCAGGGTTTTCTGGAGCTCAGAGTGTGTGATGTGCCCAAGGTCACCCAGTTGGTTTCCATGCCTGAGCAGGGAATGGAAGCCTGGTCTCCATGGCAGGCAATGTACTCCACCACAGTACATTGGCTCTCTGTTCCTTTTCTACACCTGTTGAAATATGTGTTTCCTGTCACTTGATGGAAGTCATTGTTGCCACCAGTTTTTGCTTTTGGCAGTTTGCCTCTCCTAAGGAGGAAAAAAAATCTATAAATAGATTCCCCCTGAATGTCAGTCTTTGTTTCCAGAACCTCAAGTCTCCTGAAAGCTCAGGCTCTGATGATGTTATCCTCTCTGGTCCAAAGGCAGAGCGAAGCATGAGCAATGATCCTGAAAAAGGAAGACTACGTCTCAGCCTTGAAGATCTGAAGGTACCAGCAAGCTCTGAGTTTTGCAACAGTCAGTGCCAAATGGGCAGCACCCACAACCCCCCTCCAAAATTCTGCCCTGGAGCAGAAGCTTGGGCAGTTTTAGCCCCACGGCCACTCCCAACCCTGTCAGAGAGAGCTGCTCCTTTGCTGCTGCTTCCTCCTCCACTACACTGTCAAACCCACAGGGAGGGTGTGGGAAAGGAATGGAGTGTTTCCTTCTGGTAGTTTTCAATCATTTTCAAGACTACACAATTTTTGTACCCTTATACGGAAAGGAGACCTACAATATTTAAGTAGGCTGGCTTTTTATTATTGATGTGTAAGATTGCTGCCATAGTGTGTCCCTCAGTTCCGTGCTGGTGTCAGAGCAAGAAGAGAAGTGAAGATTTTGATCTTCAGGCAGCACTTTCTTTGACCCAGAGTTGTACAGCATCCCATTGTCTGCGTGTGTCAGTTGACAGTTATGGACAGGCAATTTAAGCCACCTTTTATCTTTTTTTTTAAAAAAACTACTTTTTAAACAATCTAGTTTTAAATGAAAGTAAATTCATTTGTTTAAAAAGTTGCTTTAAGTTCATCACGGAAGCTGCCTTGTACCAAGTCAAACCTTTGGCTGGCCTGCCTCTATATATACTTTGGACACTGTATTGTTGGTTGGGCAACTTTGTGACCCTCCAGATGTCATTTGCCAGCAACTCCCAGCAGCGTCCTTATTACTGGGCTGGCTAAAGTTGATGGGAATTGCAGTCCAGCAACATCTGAATAGCCACCTATTGCCCACTCCTGGTCTACACTGACTGGCTGTGGTGGATCACCAGGGTTCAGAGAGAAACCTCAGGCAGCCTGCCAAGAGCTGCCACCGGTGACACAATGAGGGACCCTTGGGGTGCATTATCGAAGTGTTGTTCTTTCAGTGATTTTGGTCCACTTTCCCCACCTTCCAAGAGGTTGAGTGCCAGGTTATTGTCAGCTCAGTCTGACAGGCAGGTGCAACTTCTGCTGATTTTACTAGGGTTGATTTCCCAATGATTTTGTGCAAGGCTTGTGTGAAGTTCCTGACCCCTGTGTCTGGAATTTGTGCCAGGAACTCCGTCAGAGCTTGGAGTTCACTGTGAGTCAGGACGGGATGGAAGAAGATTGTGAGGAGGAGGAGGAGGACACTGATTCTGTGGAAGAGGATGTGCCTGTGGAGCCCTCTGAGATGGAGGGCAGCCCTGAGCCTCCCAGCGAGGGCACCAAGCCATTCCCCAAGGGCTCATCCACTTCTCCAGCCAGCGTAAGGAGCTGTGGCATAGCAACTGGTTCTCTGGTCACGCTGGAATTCAAGCCAAACTGCCCAAGTAAGTCCAGTTGTGTGCTGACTTTGTTAGCAGCAGAGCCAGTTCGCTGAGAGAGGTCTTCCAGGTGAGAAGTGACTTTGCTAGACTGAGGAGAGAAAAGATGGTTCCTTTTTCTGCCTTGCAGAGAGGTCTGAAAATCCACAAGAGCATTTTGGTAGCTTTAAAGGAATTCTAACATTTGTAGGGTTTGATAGATTTTTATCTCTTTGTCTCATTGGCCCCTAAGTGTGGATGACCTTGTTTGAGGGTGGCATGTTGTCACATAGCCCTGAGGCCTAATGCATTCACTGCTGTGAAGTCCTGACATGCTCATATTGCTAAATGTTCAGCCTAGATGTGGAGAATGGACATTGAGGAGCTCAGCAGCTGCCATCCTGCTGCCTGACCAGGATGTGGCTGAGCTCAAGGGCATAGTGGCATCCCCTCAGCCCACAAAGCTTGCCTGTCTCAGCCTTTTCCAGCTCCAGCAGCTGCTGCCACTGCCTTCCTTAACAAGCCATGTTCTGCACCTCTTTCTGCTGATCCTTTCTGTAGACTTGAAGAAGGAACGGAGCCTCTCTGCCAAACGGAAGGGCGACACTGAAGCCTATATCCCCACCAAGCCTGCAAGCCAGGTGGTTCGCCCACTCTCCACTGAATGCCAACGCCAGGAGGGACAGGACAGAGGCCTCTCCAGTGAGTGAGATGATTCTTTTCTGTTTCACAGTGATTCCAGTCAGAAGAGCTTGTGGGATGTAGCTAAAATTGGACGTATGAGTGGAAAGGGGTGGTAGAGAGCCAGAGGCCCTTCCTGTGTAATCTTTCAGACTTGACTGGGGATTCTGAGGTGCTGCTCAGATTGCCCCTTGGAGTTGCCAGGTGCCTATAGCCCTCTGAGGCCTCATTAGTTGGAGTGCCAAACCTTCCTTGAGAAGAGGAGAGAGGGAAGGGTATGTGTGCCTGGTGTGATTCTCTAAAGTGGGCTGACATACTTCTCTTGCCACACGTCTTTTCAAGCAGATGAAGAAAACCCAAGTGTGTGCTTGTGTTTTGGGAGTCTGGTTTGAAAAGTGGGCATCCTGCTGAAACCTGGCTTCAAATTGTTCTTCCCTAGCTGTGTTGGGCCCTGACATAACTGATCTCTTGGTCACTCATGTTCTTCCTGCTTCTCCTGCCTTTTCCACTTAGTGTGCAGCTGTCCTTGAGAAGCTGTTGTCAGAAGAGGAACATGCCTTGAGCTCACTGGTCTGTCTAGCTTCTGAAGCCCTTGAAAGGAGGGAGTGCATTATTAAGGGCTGTTCCTTGTGGGGGCTGGGACTCTTGACCTCCTCCTGGCTAGCTTTGGCCCATGGAATCCTTGAGTTTTCAGATGCCCAAGTCCTCTTCCTCCTCCTGGGCTGTTTTCTCGGACCATCCTGAATTGTCATCTCTTGCTTAACTTCTCCACGTCTTCCCTGGCAGGTGTCTATCTTGCACCCCCATTCTGCTAGAAATACCTGCAGCTTCTTCCTGCTGAAACTGCCCTGGCTTTTGGTTACATCTGGAGTGACATCTTGGCATCCCTCAGTCCTTCACTCAGAGGTGCTGCTCTCCAGGCACCCCTACTTTGAGGGGTGGATGTCTTTGCTCCTTTCACACCCTGGAGGGGCAGGAGACTAGCAAGTGATAAAAGCGCTGTGCCTCTTGTTATGCGTGCAGCACAGGGAAAGAGAGCTGCAGTCACAGTCTAGCAAAGAGTTCCCTCCTTCTGCTGCATCTTCAGAGCCTTTTCAGTTTTCACATGAGGATGCCAGGGACAGGGCCTACAGGAACTTGATAAAATGTTTTTCACAAGGGATTTTCTGCTTCTTTGCATGTCAGGGCTGATGAGTCGATCGGAAAGGCCCCTCTCAGCAGCTCGGAAGGCTGTCTGTGATAAAAAGGACCCAGTGCACTCAGCCTCTGTGGTACTGAAAGCTGTGCAGGCAGAAAACGATACCCTCCAGAAGGAGATACTCTCTAGGTGGCTGGAGGCTGCAGCGGAAGTACAGCAAGCCCCCTCTGCAGAGGTCAGTAGCAGCTGGGATTTGGCTCTCTGAGCCAGACCATTTCAAAATGCATCTGCCTGTTGACAACTTTGCCTGTCAGGTTGAATGACAATGGTAGGCCTCTCCCTGCTTCCAGTGGACTCCAGGAAAATTTGCCCAGTTGGGGCCACTGTGGGAATTGAGAGCCCCTCATAGTACCCCTTCCCCCGACTTGAGCATGCCATCGAAAGGGACCCAAACTCCTGTCTTGGGACTCTCGTAAGTAGGAGGAAGGTGCCAAGCTGTGAGACTCCTGCCAGGGAATGCCCAAGCTGGTGATGATAGAGCTGCGTCCAGAGTTGCTAGGTCTCTGTTTGGAAAGGAGATCTGTGCAACAAGGAAAAGCCAATTCAGCTGCCAGGCTCTGCTTCCTTGAGCTTCTTGTTGCCCCCAGTCCTTTCTTGGTAAGAATTCAAGTGGTCTGGGCAGAGAGGCTGCTGGGACAACAAAGAGGGAAATGCCAGTAAGAGACTCCTGCTGGGAGGGAGGGGCTTGCCTATCCCTTTTGCCCAGAGCCCCAGCTCCCCATGGCCTCATAGCTATGACCAAGACAGTACCTGAGCTCTGGAGTGTGAAACGTCTCCTTTCCCTCACACACAGCCGCCATTGCTGCCGTCTGTGACCACGGAGGCCCATCGAGCTCAGGAGGAACAGGAGAGTGCTGTCATCTCCACCACCAGGGAGCAGACTGGGCCGCTGGGAAACAGGTGGCGGTGTGGGTTTGTTTTGGGTCTGTTCTCAGTTGCACGGTGTAGGGCAGGCTCTGAGGTGAGACTATCTCAGCCCCACATCCAGATGGATCTCAACGCAACCCACAGTCTCTGTTGCCAGGTCTTCCCTGTGCCTCCCCCACTCCCCTTGGAATGGGAGCATCCAGAAAGCTGCAGTGGAGGAGGCAAGGAGTGGCAGAATGAAGTCAATGTATGAATGTCTAAGTACATCTGAGAATGGTGGTGGATGTGCTTGTTGCAGTGAGCCACTTCTGGTCTCAGTGCCGTCCCACGGAAAGCACTGGTTCATAAATGTAGGCGTATGTATGCCCCTGGTGGGAGCGGCAAGAGGGGACACGTGTGGCCCGGCTGTGTTCTCAGCGGGTGGTGTTTGTGATACTCTGGGTCAGAAGGGGTGTGTGTGTGTGATGTCCCCACTTGTAGTGTCCCTCACTAGAGGCGCCATTCCCCTCGATGCTCCAGTCGTGTTGCCTTTGGGCATGCTAGGTTTTGAAAGCATGTAATATTTCCTGGTTTTGCCTGTTGGTTAACCACCAGAGCTGGGCAATCCCCATCTTGGTCTAGGAGTCCCTGAAGACAGTTGCGGTGGGCCCACTGCCTGGCCCTTTGAGCCGGGCGTTCTGTGGCTTGTTCCCATTTGAAGGTATTTGCCTTTGGTCCTTTGTTTATACTCCTGCTGGATTGTCCATGAATCCCTTCAGCTTCTCCTTCCCTTCCTTTTTCAGACAACAGAAGAAGCTTTTGAAAGTGCTGCAGGAAATAGAGAGACAGTCCGCCAGCTGTGGCCCTACAGTTTTGGGCTCAGAGCATCAAGAGCCTCATATTCCAGTTGTAAGAAGGCTTGTCAGAGTCTCAGAAGCTCATCCTCATCCACTCAAATTCAATAGGAATAAAAGCATGGGCTGAGTGAGCCTGGAGAGGTGGTAGGAAGCCATCAGAAGGCGTGGGAGGCCCAGGCCAGGAAGTGGTGGGCAGGGGACTGGGTTGCTCCTGGGTGCAGCTGAGCTGGCTGGGGGAGGAGGCTTGGGAGGTGGTCCCTGCACCAACACTGGGCAGCTTAAGGAGCAGGATTGCTAGCAAGCATGAGAATGTCTTCTCCCAGCTGTTAAAATGTCTGAATGTATCCATGCAGCTGGAGTTGCATGCCCCTGCAAAGAGGCGCAGGAAGGGAAGGCCTCATCTGTGTCCCTATCCTGGAAGCAGAAGAGGGATGGGCTGTGCCTTCTCCCATGGAAGATATAGCGAGATCCAGGCGGGCCAGTCCAGCCACCCCCCCTCTTCCTGTTGCTTTCAGCTGCTTCCTGCTGGTGCCCAAGTGTGCGATTTGTGTCATCTTGAACCCTGTGACCGTGGCATTCTCTCCCATTTATCCTTCTAGGACCAACCAGCGTTGGAGCGAGAGGTCCGGGATGCCATTTACATCATTGTGGAGATCCTCTCCAACTGGGGGAATGCAGCACACGTGGGCCTGACAGAAGTGGAGTTCTTTGACTTGCACAATAGGAAACTGTTTGTGTCTCCTCATGACGTGGACATCCGCCATGCTGACTCACCTGGAGACCTCTCCTGCCTGGTCAACAGGAGCCCGACAGTGAGTTTCTGGCCAGTGCCTGGTTGCCTCCTGCCCTTGAGATTTAGTCACGGTTTCACAGTGGTCTCCACACTGCTCTTCTTTCCCAAGAGCACCATACCATACACACTGCTGGCGTAACAGAAACATTGGAACTGTGGAATGTCTGAAATCCATCGCTGGGTTCTGCAGAGAGGCAAAAGGGTGATTGAGAAAAGTAGAACTGGAAACCCAGTCAAAACCAAACAGTTCCGTATAGAAAGGAACTGTTTGGTTTTGACTGGGTTTCCGGTTCTGCTTTTCTCAGTCACCCTTTTGCCTCTCTGCAGAACCCAGCGATGGATTTCAGGCATTCCACTTCTTTTGTTCAGGCAGAAACAGTTGCTGGCTGGAATTGCTCAGAGAGGACCAGGCTGCGGCTGCTGTTGGGCTGAGGAACTGAGGGGTCTGGCTCAGCTGTGTGCCAGGCAGAAACCCTTTCAGTCCTTCGCAGCAGAGCCTGCAAGGAGGGGAAGCTCTCAGCCAAGTGCTGGTGCCTCTTGAATGGGCCCAGGATGAGTCAGCCGTGGTCTGGGGAGCTCTCTCTTGCTTCCAAGAAGGGCTGGTAGCTGGATGGGAGCAAGAGTGGGGCAGCTTGCCTGGCTGAGCCCTCATAAGAGAGGAGAGGTGGAATGCGGGGTGAGGGTGCCGAGTGGGACCTTGGCACTTGAGGTTTTGGCAGTTCTTAAAATGCTTGGCTTCGTGCTTGAGAAGCATTTGGAGACCAGCCAAGCACACTGACTCGCTTGTACTTCCAGCACCCTGAGGGGTGGTGTTTGAAAACGCCACCCTTTCTTGACAGTTCTGCCTGCTAATCTGGACGTCAGTGTCCTGGAAAGCTGATTAGTGTCCTGGAAATTTGATTAGTGTGAGCAGTCCTTGCATTGACCCCAAGGCAAGCTCCCTTCAGCTGCACCAAAGTGGCCACTTGCTTGCTTGCTTGGTTGTGGTCAGAGACGGGCCTGGACCCCTCAGGGCAGAGGGAACAAGGCACTGGTGCTCTGCTAGTGGCCATCTTGCTCCCTACTTTGCGTTTCCCCTGTGTTGCAGGCCACCACCCGCCGTTTCCCCTGGACGTGCCTTTTCCAGCCTCCGGTGCAGCTGTACTTTGTGGTCCGAAATCCCAGCCTCTCAGGTGACTTTGGCTTATCCAGGATCCGGATTTGGAATTACAGCACCCCTGTTGTTGATGTAAGTGACTTTGAATCTCGGGTGCCTCTGAATGTTGCATTTCTTTTAACAACTGTGGACAGAAGTTCAGGAGAGCTTGTCTACTAGGGTGGTCAGGGGAAGGTAGACAGCTGTACTGCTGGTGGGGTGAGTGGATTTCCCATTCTTGCACATGCTTTAATTCTGGTTACAGAATTGCTGTCAGTCTGTGGAAGGAGATCAGTAGTCACTGAGACATCTTGAGATTGCAGGGGAGTCAGCTGAGCTTTAGACAGGAGGAGGCCCTGCCCTGTTTTGCAACGTGAGCAGAGAGAGCGAGAGCGAAAGAAAAGTTCACCTTGTACTAGGAGAATATGTAGCAGAATGCTGCTGCTTTTAAGTGAAACGTGCTATAAAATGTGGTTGCAGTATGGAGTGTCTCTCTTTGGAGCACCAGAGTCTTTTCTCTGCCACAATGTTCCGTCCTTTTTCATCTCTCCTTCAATAGCCAGTCAGCATTCAGAGGCCACTGAGCATGCTTTGTTCTCAGCGATCTGGGTTGTTTTGTTTGTGTGTGCTTGGAGGGGGGCTTGTGGTTTTTTTCTGTACCTCAGCCATCCAGCTGGTCTACCTCCTGCACAGGGGAATCTGCTGTGTACTCAGCCTACGTGCATGGCAGGACTGTCAAATATTTTGGATAGCAGAAGCCACATCCAACAGCAGATGGCAAACCAGCCCTTGGCTCTGAAATTCTCTGTGGAAATGCTCCAGAGAGCCTGCTGGGGTGATTTGTTCAGAATCGCTCCAGGTACTGAGGCAAAGAGGATTTTCCATTCTGGATTATAGATGAGCTAAGCTTTATCCTTTCTGGCTTGTTCTCAGCTGCACTCCTAGGGAAGTGCTCAAATATGTGGAAAATGTGAAAATTTAAAGCAATAGAGATGCCACATTCTACTTTCTTAGTTTTTAAAATAAATTGCGATCTTGTTAAGTGCTATCAAGTCAACTTTGACTTATGGTGACCATATAAGTGACCACATCAAGTGACCACATCAGCAGCAGCCCTGCTCAGGTCTTGCAGACTCAGAGCCCTGGCTTCCTTGGTTAGGACAGCAATCTAAGGTATCTAGATTGCCAGTTTGATTTGGTAAAAAATGGTGTGTCATAATGGAAGTGCAGTCAGTGTATTGATTCCCCCTATATGGTTGTCTTGTGGGCTGAACGTTGGCAGGATGAACTCTTTCTCTCTCCCCCCGCTCTCTCTCTCACACACACACACTCCCTGGGGCTCTCTGAAATAGGAACTTAAGAAAGAGGACTAATCCAGAGAGAAATGGATCAAATGTTTAAGGGGTGAGGAGAAACATTCTGAAACGAAACATGAAGCTGGCCTAGAAGAGCGGCCGGGGAGCCAGGCAGGGCCTTGTGCCATGGTTGAGCTCTACAAGAACAAACTGTGCCAAGCCCTGGGCCTATTTCTCTCCCTTCTCCTTCCCCTAGTGTAGCAGCCACAAGGAACAGGTTAGAAGTGCTCCCTTACGTGCTCAATTATGCCGTTTGTCCTGTTGTCCAAATCTGAACAAACTCAGGTGAGCCTTAACTAGAGTTTACTGAGAAACAAGCCAGCTCTAAACTGTCACTGTGGAAGCCTTCAGGAGGAGAGAAGAGAAGGGCATTAAGCCCCACTCTTGCCTGTTTTTGCACTTGTTCCTCCTTCAGGAGCTTGACATTGGAGCACGAAATGTCCTCGTCTATGCCGACAGCACCCTCGTCTTTGCTGGTGAGCTGCCCAAAGGCTACGTGAATACTAAAGGGGATGGTGGCCCCTGTGCCACCATTGACCTCCCGGCAAGCCTCCCACGCTCTCCGAATGGGAAAGAAGGCAGCGGGTGGGCCCCGGTGGACTTGGGCTGCCAGCCCGGCAGGGGGCTGTTGACCCCAGAATCTTCTGTGGGAGAGAATGGTCCTGAGGAAGAGGTGAAGCCCACCAGCCTTGCTGAATTGGAAGGAGGCCGCCAAGTGGTGCCGGGACCACCCTCTTCCACCACGCCTGACAAATGTGTCCCCTCACCAGAGGCCGCAGAATCCACCCAGTCTGACCTTCCTCTGAGTGAGCAAATGGAAAAAGTCTCTGGGAGGAGGCTCTCTCAGCTACCCAGCCTAGTCTCCCCCCTTGGATCCTGCCCCCTCCCGAGGGAAAAGAAAAGAGCCAGGCGTTCTCTGCTAAGCTGAAGCTGCCCCCCTCACTTGAGCCGGAGTCCCCTTTGGACCTGAGAGCTCAGCTGCTCTCTGAGGGCGGCAGGAGGGGCTACCTGAGGACGGCTGACCACAGCCTGCAGCTCCAGCCAGTCAAGCCAGAGAGATCCAACAGTGAGACTCCAGGTGTGGATGGGAAGCTGCTGACGGGGGCCAGCCAAGAGCCCGGGGCTGATTTGGACTTCCTGGGAGTGCTGCATAACCGGTGCAGTTCTGTTGCTGAGCTGTTTCCTCCAGGACAACACCTGGGAGGCCAAGGGAGGGAGGAACTCAGCTTGGAGTTTTTGTGTGGAGATGAAGACCAGCCTGACAAAGGTAAGGGCTGGTTGTCAGCCACCAGTGGTGAAAGGAGTGGGAACGGGGCTCCAGATTCCATAGCCAGTATGGTCTGTTGTCAGGACACCTGGGAGTTGTAGTCCAGCAGGGTCTGGAGAGCTTCTAGTTCCCCACCCTTGCCTAAGGCTGGGAGGATCCACCAGTCAGCCAAGCAAGGGGTGCAACTGGATTCCTTTTGAAAGGATGCTTTGTGTATGCTTGCCACTGGTGGAAGATGGAGGACACTGGTTCATAGTCTTTGGGCCTCCAGAGATGTTTTGGACTTCCTCCCGCAAAAGATCCAACCAGGGCAGCCAAAGGCCAAAGTGGTTTGGAGCTGGAATCCAACAACACTTGGAGGACAAAGGACTGAGACCCACTGCCTAAAGACTTTTGCATCCCTTGCCATGGCTTCTCCCTCTGGTGCACTGGGCCTTCTCTTTCTGGCATGACTCTCCCACCTTGACAGCCCAGCGTGCTTAGACACACTCTCAAAATGGAGTCAGCTCAGGGGCACACGTGGGAGCTGCAAAGGTTTGCCGACATATGGCTGCCTTGGAGCAGAGTGTGTGTTAAGAGTTGCTGAAGAGGACTCCTTGGCAAACAATCCACCCCTCAGATGTACTGTTCATATGACTGCCATCACCTGGAGAGGCCCTGCACCCTGCTTCCAGGGTCATGCAGAAGTGGGCAGAGAACGGAAATTTGATAGTGGCTATCCATAGAGCAAAACATTCTCCGCATTGCAGCTGCGGGAGTGGAGAGCTTGCCATGAAAATGCTCTCTTTATTAATTCTCTTGTCTCAGCCCACAGGCAGGGCCTGGTTTCATTCTTGGGGAGGGGTCTGGCTGTCCCCCTCCCTTCCTTGCAGCCCAGGTTTACTGTGCTGGGTGGCTCTTAGTTCCTTCTGCTTCACGTCCCAGGATCGTCTTGCTTACTGCTCCCATCTGCCCAGAATGCTGGCCATGCCTATAAAATGGCTTTGTGGCCAATTCTGTGTGGCCTTTTTGGAGAGGCATGAAAAGACCACTCTAAAGCAAGGCCTTCACTGCTGGAGGTGGACGAAAGGGGGAGAAGGTCAGATATGCAAAGAACTGAGTGTTTGTCACTGCCAGTATCTTTTGAGAGCAGGACCTGGTTTGTTTTTCCAGGAGTTCCGCCCTTCCTCTGCTTCTCTTTGCCTCCAGAATCTATAACCTTCAATAGATTCTCCCTTCATCTGCTTCAAAATGGCCACTTCAGAGCTCCATTTTGGAGGGGTGAGATTAGGAAGGAGTGTGCTGGTGGGCTGCTGGGCTTGGAGTGGCTTTGATCCATCCCTAAAGTGTGTGAAGGAAGAGCAATCTATATTTGGCATCCCTAAATCTCTCTTCATTTTCTCTACTTAAATTCTCTTTGTTTAGATGAGGGATGTATTTTATCCAATACAAATCCTTTAATGGGATTTCATCATCTGGTGAGGAATTGAAACCAACAGGTCCTGGGTCTGCGTTCATCTCTTTAACAGGGGGAATGTGACCCCATGAGACCAAACTGACGCTTCTGCCTGGTTTGTACCAGGGGGCGTGTAAAGCCTCTCTGATTGGATTTCCTGCCTTTTTACTCTGCTTCTTAAAAGCTTGTTTCTCAAGAAAACAGTTGGTGGACTGGGTCATGTGGCCAGCTTATCTTGGCCTGAGTGGAGCTACGTAAGCTTCCTCCTTCTTGGGCCCAGTCTAAGTCCAGCAGGGACCTGCAGAAAGCAAAGCCTCCTAGAACGTGGACCGGGGAAGTGTTAGTCCATCTTGCAAACTTCCAGAAGTTTTACCTAGTCCTCATTTCAGGATTTCAGTCCACATACACACATTCTGCCTCTGGTGTGGCTCAGAGTCCCTTAGTCCCTGACTCGTGGCCACCCTGACTTTGGAGGATGGCCACCAAAGGCTGCTCCGAGAAAGCTCAGCAAAACAAGGGCCACCAAATAATGGTCATTAATGTTTGATTGAACAATTTTTTCACTAGTCACATTTGAAAACACAGTCGCACATTCAGCATTCCCCTTTCTTTTGCCCCCCCACCCCAAAACCAGACTTCCTTTGCTACCCTCCTGCCTGCTTCTTGGCTAATAGTGCCAATCCCAGTGGCCCTTGAAATACCCTCTCTGGTTTCCTTTCCAGGAGAGACCCCCTCTTCCCGGAGCAGTGCCAGGCCCTCTCGAGCCAAGTGGGGCGGCAGTTCTCCAGAGCAGGCCCTGCAGGAGTCCTGGAACTCTCTGCTGAGGTTCAACCATTTGCACCATGGCCGCATCTCCAACTTGAACTTCCAAGGTGACATTTTTGATGAATTCCTTCTTCAACAGAAAATTGGCCGGCAAGGCGATCCAAAACTCCGGGTCCCAGAGGGCGGGCAGGCGCAGCCCAAGCGGTTGGAAGGCGAGAACAGCCTGGACCTGGAGGAGGGAAGTGACTTCAGAATCCCCCTCCTGCCCTATGGACAGCACTTGAAGATAGAGATCCAGTCCACCTGGGGGGACAGACACTATGTTGGCCTGAACGGGATTGAGCTCTTTAGCTCCAAAGGGGAGCCCGTCCCCGTGGCCAAAATCGAGGCCGACCCGCCCGACATCAATGTCTTGCCTGCCTACGGCAAAGACCCCCGGGTGGTAGGCAACCTGCTAGATGGGGTGAACCGGACGCAAGATGACATGCATCTCTGGCTGGCCCCCTTCACCCCAGGGAGGCCCCACTACATCTTCGTGGACTTTGCCCAGCCTTGTGAGGTGGCCATGATCCGTATTTGGAACTACAACAAGTCTCGCATCCACTCCTTCCGGGGTGTCAGGGACATCACCATGCTTCTGGATGGGCAGTGCATCTTCCAAGGGGAAATCGCCAAGGCCTCTGGGACGCTTGCTGGAGGTGCGTTGCAGGGGGCAGATCCACATTCCGCAAGTCTTTGCAAAGGTGGGCGGAGGGAGGCAGCTATGAAGAGCTAGTCCTGCTCACTCACCCACTCCTTGTTCTCTTAATCGGTTCCTTGTCTTGGCCTGAGGCTGATTTTTGCTGGGGAGGGGGTTTCTGGGAACAAGTAGGGCCGCCTGGCGAGGCCTTCTCCACTGGGCGCAAAGGATTGGCCTTTGTCTCAAAACCACCTTAGCTTGAGAAGAAGTGAGCGGGCTTCCTCTCCAGAGAGCCTCGTTCCCTTCTCTGCCCCCCAGGCCCACTCGGGTTTCTGTTACCCTCCTTGCCGGGGGGTGGGCTCTCCAGAGGGGAAGGCCTCTGCAGTCTCACATCCTGCCCCGACCACTGTTTGCCTTGATACTCTCCTGTTCGGGGGTTGTGCCTTGCCAAGACTTCTCCTACAGCAGTCAGCTGTGCCCCAAAGCTTTACCTTGAACACCTCCATTCAGCTTGTGGAGCCTCTGGTCTCTTCTCTGGACGTTGCTGGCTGGAGAGGCTCTCAACCTCCCATGGTGTCTGGGAGAATCACCTCTGGGGTGAGATGGGGACAGGGCTGCATGTTGGATCACAGCATGATGGGAGCTGGGGGCTTTGCCCTTGGGGAGGTGGTCTATATGCATCCTCACTGTAAGAAGGGAGGTTCTTTCAGCTCCAGAGCAGTTTGGAGACACCATATTGTTTACGACTGACGAGCACATTCTGGAGGCCATCTTCTGTTATGATGAGTCCTATGATGAGGAAGCTGAAGGCGTCTGCGGCCTGAGGTACGAGGAGGAGCTAAAGAGGCCGAGAACTGCCGATGGGGAGGGGGATGAGAGACCCTTCACACAGGCTGGCTCCAGGACAGAAGATAAGCAGGTAGAGGACTGGTCAGTGAGAACACGGTTCTTCTGGCCCTTGGAGGGCCGAAACTTGGGGGTGGGGGAAAGGAAGGCACAGGTCCCACTTGGCTACTTCATCACCATGTGTGCAGGGAAGGGAGGGGTTAGTGCCATGGTAGCAGTGACTGGGAGGAGGAGCTTCTTGCTGGCTTGCCTACCACAGCAGTCCTCAGTCCCCTTGTGTGCTGGCCTCTGCCTCATGTAAGTCCTAACACACATCCTTCTCTTCTGAGTGCTTTGGTTTGAGGGGAATGGGCCTATCTTGTTCTAGGCACCTCTTGACCACACAATCCCTCTCCTCGGTATTTAGGGTCAGAAGGAAGCAGCTGTGCTGGATCCTGTCCCAGAGATGATGACCAAGGAGCCTGGCATCTATCGTGGAAAGTGTGAGTCGGCTTTACTTTGGTCTGCCTTCCTCTCTGAACTTGCGGCCATGCTCTCTTAGGCCATAGTCTCAGGACTGCGACTAGCTCTTGGGTAATAGATTCAGAACAGGCCAAGCCAGTGTCCCTGCTCTGGTGCATCATCCTTAATGTCTGGGACCATTGGTGTCAGAACAAGTAATGGTGGCTCACTTAGGTGGTTCAGGCAGTTTTGTGGAAAGCAGAAAGGGCTTGGGCAACAAGGAGGTTCCCTGCCCAGGCCCAGGCCCCCAACTTCTCCACAGAGAGAAGGAGGAGGGAAGGGGCAGAATCAAAACTTGAGGCTCTGGACTCCCTGCTGGAGCTGAGCCACACTTTGAACAGGCCATGTCCTTTGAGAGGGAGTTGTGTCCTTCCACTTCCCCTGCCGCAGCAGCAGTTTTCTGAGGAAGGCTGGCTCGCAGACACCGCAGCACAAAACCCTACCGACCAACCCCCCCTTTTGCACCAAGGCACCCAAGTAGAAATCTATTTGATTCCTTCAGCCCTGGTGCCATGCCACATCCCTAAAACTTCCCTCCTGTAGGCAGGAGAGTGTCCCCTTCCCAGACTGGCTCAGCTGCTGCCCTCCTTTCTGAATGAGAAACAGCCCCTGCTGGTGATTTGCTCTGGTTGTCTTCCTTCTTTAACCTCAGAGCAGAGTCCAGGGGCTTTCAAGAGAAAGGTTGGTGGGACCGTGTGGTGTCTCCAGCTCTCCCACTCTGTCTCTGGCACACTTGGGGCTATGGTGTAACTTCACAGTGGCCTGATAAATTCTTTCATCCACTGGTCTGAAATGGCACTGACGTGTAGCTACCTCATCTCTTTCATTTCCCAGTTCTCTGCTGCTGCTTTACGATAATCCCCCAGACCGCCCAGGATTTGGCTGCCTTTTCCCCAAGCAAGCAAGTTGGGGGAAGGTGTCCTCTTTTGCTCCTGCCAAGTGCTTGTGGCTCCAGACTGGGGTTCCCTCACCTGTGGGATGAGGGTCCCTCTCAGCTCTTTGAGCTCCTCAGCCGGCCCTGCCAACTCATCCCACTGCTGGGGAGAGAAAAGCGGGTAAATGAGCAGCCCCTTTCTGTGCTGTAGTGGCAACAAATTCATTGCATTGGTTACAAGTTCAGGAACCCAACTTCCAGGGGTTGCAGAGGGCCCCCTATCTGTATGTGTCTGCTTGTTAATCTTTCAGTCTCTCTCTCTCTCATACACACATCACGTACACGCTAGTTTGGAGCAAAAATTTGGGAGGGTGGGCAATATGCACCTTTAAAATAAGCACTTCCATTTCGGAGCAAGGGACAGGAGGCCTGTATTCTCACCCCAGCTGAGAGGGAGGGACAATGGCAGGAGCTGACCCTCCTCTGCCTCCTTTCAGGCCTTCTGCTGAACTTCACTGCTTCTTGGGGAGACACTCATTATCTCGGGCTGACAGGGCTGGAAGTGGTTGGAAAGAATGGTCAAGCCATCCCCGTCTCAGTGGATCAGCTCTCTGCTTCTCCACGTGATCTGAATGATCTTTTGGAGTACATGGATGATTCCCGGACCTTAGATAAGTGAGTATAACTCCAGACTGGGAGGGAGAGAGGGAAGGGACAAGCCAGTGCCCCAAACCATGGGCAGCCATTGCTGTTGTGCTTTTGAGAGGGGCTTCTCAACTTCTAGAGGAGAAATGGCAGAGAAGTGTGGCTTCCTCTGAACCTGCTGCCTCATAAAACCGGGGGGCTGGAGACACCACTCCCCTGAAGAGAGGTGGGCTTGTTTATAGGCCTTTTATGTGGAAGAACTGCTTCTTGGGCTCAGTCAGTTCCTCGCTCCTCTTACTGTTGCCCCCATGGTTCAGACTGAGCAGAACTCTGTCTGAGAGCCTGGACCCAGGTACAGAGCGAGACAGGCGACAAGGGGAGAAGGCAGAGTCTCCGCGAGTCATCTCCAGCCTCCACTCACTGCAGGTGCTGCTCTCTTGGCCTGGCCCCAGAGTGGAAGCATCTGGTCTCCCTGCACTCTTGCTGGTGGTGACGATGAGGCAGAACCTGTGCCAAGCGTTCCCTGCATCACCTTGGCACAGGAATGGCCAAAGCCAGAAGGATGCCCTGCAGGCAGGGAAAATCTGCCAACTTAGAAGTTTAGAAGCCAAATAAAAATCAACGGTCACAGAGAGCAGACACTTCTGTTTGTCTTCAGTGGTAGTTGTAGAATGCTGAAGAACCGAAAGGTTGCAATGACAGGTGGCCAAACTGATACCAGAATCTGGGCAAAATTCTTTACTCAAGATGTTTTTGACCAAGTGCAGAACTTGTTGGAGCAGGCCCCCCGTTAAACATTCTTTTTGATTTTTTAAAATCCTTTGCATTTAACATTTTGATGCACATAAATGTTTACTTGTTTATTTCCTCTCATCCTGGCAAGACCCCTGCAGCAGTGCAAAACAGATAAATGCATTTTTTTAAAAATTGGTCAAAGACACAATTAAGCAGTCCAAAGCTAGCTCTGGTTTTAGGGGCCAAAAGCTGTCCTCCAGAAGCTCAGAAGAGGTGGGGCCAGGCTGACTTCCCCTGGGAGGAAGTTCCTCAGTCAGGGAGCCACTGCGAAGAAGACTCTGTCCTGTGTACTCACCAACTCAGCCTCTTTGGGTAGTAGGGGCACACAGAGCAGCCTCCATGGAAGATCTTAAAATTCCGGGCTGATAATGCAAGCTTTTTAGGGCTTTGTAAGTCAAAACCAGAACCTGAAAATGCACTCCAAAGCAACTTGAAATCTGTTTTCTCTCCTCTGCAAAATTAGAAGAATGCTTAGTGTTCATTCAAAGTGTCTAATAATTCTGGACTGTGGCTGACATTTCCTGGAGAAATCCCTTGCCAAGCCACTCTCCTGCTTCCTTCCCCTAGATTAATTGATGGAACAAACATCACAATGGAGGACGACCACATGTGGCTCATTCCCTTCACTCCTGGGGAAGATCATGTGGTCACCATCGATTTCCCTCAAGTGGAGAGCATTGTGGGGCTTCGCATCTGGAATTATAATAAATCTCCTGAAGACACGTACCGGGGGGTGAGCAGGGTGTCACCCACCCAGGGGGCCTGGGAAGCAGCCAAGTTCTCCAGCACTGTCCTTCCCTTCAGCTCCTTGACGCAAAGTGGAGGAGGGCCTCTGGCCTCTGGGGTCGGCTTTCAGTCAGCCCTGTGGCCCCAGTCCCTCACCTGCCCGCCCTTTCTCTTTCTCCTAGGCAAAGATAGTCCATGTGTCCCTGGATGGCTACTGCATCTCTCCCCCAGGGGGTTTCCTTGTCCGCAAAGGTCCCGGCAACTGCCACTTTGACTTTGCGCAGGAAATTCTCTTTGTTGACCACTTGACAGGCCCCCCAGCCATGCCAGCACATGAGCGGTGAGTGAGCCAGGCACACACTCTCACCCTGCTTTGCTTTAGAGGCAGCTTCCAGTCTTGCAACTATTCTCTGGATGGGGTGGCGGGTGAGGAGATTTATTTAATAGCAGTATTAACCAACTTCAGGGGCTTCCTATTTTGGCAGGACAGAAATGAAGAAGGTGGAGCAGGCCAGCATGGACTATGAGCCTCCGTTAATGCCCTGCGGCTGTATCCTTCCCAGCGTGGCCTTCCATGCCACTACCTTCTGCTCTCAGCTCTGTGGTTGTGGGAGCAGGTGTGGCTCTCCTTCGGATGCCCTTGCAGGAAGAGCCAGGCTGTTCCATGGAGTGCTGGTGCCAGAGCTGGCCTTCCGTTCCTCTCCTTGGCAGGAGGGCGAGAGCACTGCATCCCATGCTGGGCTGCTCCTCGCCTCTTGCGCCAGTGGCAGCGAGACCTCTGAGAAAAACCTTCAGAGGAGCATGCCCTCATGTGGAAGGTGCTCCCGACCAGCTATGAGTGGGATGTCGCTGGCTGTCTCTTTCTCTGAAGCCAAGCACTGCTGTTGCCAATGCCTACTCCCCCCTTTTTCACTTTCAGCTATACTTCATTTTCTTCTCTGTGCTGGGGAAAGGAAAAGAAGTCTTTCTCAGGGCAAATTGTGGGAGTGACAGGACAGCAGAGGTTTGAGCAATGCCCTCCCCTGGAGAGGAAGGGGGAAGACCACTGTTTGTGAGGTGTCCCCTAAATCAAGAGGCATGGTGTCAATGCAGGGAAACACTGGGACTAGAGCTGAGGCTGCCTTAAAAGAAGAACCAAATCGAGCATGCAGAGCTGTTGGGACAGGGTGGGCACAGTGGCAGCCATTTGGGGTGCACTTCTCAGGGCAGGAGAGAGAATCCTTTAAGGAGAATCCATTAAGGAGAACAAGAGCTCAGTGGACTGCCTGACCACCACCACCTGCCGGTTGTGCCAGCACACGAGCTCAGTTCAAACAGACAGGTTGCCTTTAGGCCCCAGCTGTTGGTACCTGGCACATGGCCTGACCAGCACACTTAGGACAACTGAGCTGAGGCACCGCTCTGTCCTGCTCCCTGCTGGAAGGCACTGGGAAGGCATGGGAGACGGCACCTTTTCAGTTGCAGCCTTTCAGCGTTGTCCTGGCAAGCACAGCCTGCTGTGCTTCCCCTGCTTATTGCTAAAAGGCATTTATTCTGCAGTTCTGAGTAGACTGCCTAAGCCGTGGTTGTTTTGTAACCTTCTCCTTTCTGGGATGTTTTATGTTCTCTTGGTACCGAGCCCTGGGGGTTCGGTACTCAAGGATGAGGGGGCAGCACTTCTCGTGCCTATTTCCTCAATGTCTTTCCTCAGTCATTTTCCAGTTCCAGCTTCTTACCAGTTGGGGTGATCCTTATTACATTGGCCTGAATGGACTCGAGCTGTACAACGAGCACGGAAAGAAGATTCTCCTCAGTGAGAACAGTATCCTTTCCAGGAAATGAAGAAATCCGGCAGAAGATGGCAGCTGTGCCAATCAGTGCTGACTCCCCAGAAGAATGACTGGGGGCACTTTGGCATGGAGCCCCACGCAGCTGCAGAGCCCGGGAAAAAGCCTGTCACAGCTTCACAGGAGCACATTCCTCCCCCTTTGCCCCACTGCCTTCCATGCCCCATGTAAGATCTGAAGTGTGGGCCTCAGGCAGTCGGGAGCAAGACATCTCTCTTCCACTCAGGCTGAGGGACAGCCTGGTGGGATCCATGTCATGCTCCTCACAGTGGTCCATGTGTAGCAACACTGGCGGTTATTCCCTGGCAAGTTTCTAGGAGAGAAAGAAACGGTTGTAGCTGAGGAGCACAGATATCATACCAGTTCCTGGCAGATTGGGTGGGGGGAGTTGCTGGTCCCCCACATTAGATTTGTGCAGCCCAAGGCCACTAGAGTTCACAGCCAGATTCCCAAGCGGAAAACACTCCTTTGTATAATTTGGGGGATCCTGCTCTCAGGGAGCATCAGTAGATGCTGATGTTGCCTATCAGCTGGCTGGCTTCTTTTGTGCTGGGGAGTGTTGCCAGGTTAGAAGAATCAGTCAGTCTCCACAAGGTCAGTGGGGCTCCTGGCAGTGAGCCTGATTGGGATTGGGTGGCAGGAGGTGCTGCTCTCGCAGATAAGGAGACAGGAGGCTAGGACGGCCTGGCATCCACCACGCTGGCTCAGACATTGCCCTTGACGCAGTTGTGCACAGACATTGCGGCTTTCCCAGACAGCGTCAACATCTTGGACGGGGTGTGCGGGGATGTCCGCACTCCAGACAAACTCATTGATGGCATTAATAGTTCCAGTGATGGGAGGCACATGTGGCTCGCCCCCATTCTGCCTGGCTTGGTATGCTTCTGCCATGTGTTCTGCCCGTGCCTTCCACCTGTTTAGCTGGGAGCAGTATGGCACAAGCTGATGAAAGCTTTCTTGGTTTTTGACTGGCAGCTGCCTCATTAGACATAGGGACTGTCCTCCCTGGCCTCAGGGCTAGTTGGATTCAACTCCCTCTGGGTGGCCTGGACTGAGACTCAGAACACTCTTGGTGCAGCCATTGGATTTAACAAGGCCCACAGAGATTCTTCTCCTGGTGTCCCTCCAAGTGAGAGGGAAGGGTGGTCTCGGCAGAGGGCTTCTTGACCGCAGTGCCGCAGATGAGCTGGAGCTTGGAAACCCATCAGTCCTAGTCTTTCCAAGCAATGGGCCAAAAAAGAGGGCCCCTTCCCACCCAATGTAACCAGCTTGGTGGCCTTGTGGTGTAGAGTGCAGCACGGTCTGTGCATAAACGTGGCTGCCCCATGGGCTGGGGGCTGCAAAGGGTACCTTTTGCTGCCCTTTCAGGACACAAAACAAGGGCATTGTGTCCCAACTCTGGGCCTTTCCCCATGCAGAGCTAATGCCACCTGTCAATGAGTCCGATTTCCAGGGTGCTGGAATCAAAATGAGTCATACAAAGATCTCAAAGCAGTCAGGGTGAGCTGTGTTTCTGCTTTGTTTTGGGTGGCAGGTGAATCGAGTTTATGTGATCTTTGATGCACCCACCACTATCTCCATGATCAAGCTGTGGAACTATGCAAAAACTCCCCAACGAGGAGTGAAAGAATTTGGAGTAAGTGCTGGTTCATTGGCTCTTCTCGTGTGGCCTTTTAAGTAACCAGAAGGGCATCTTGTTCTCCACTAAAATATGTGAGGTGGCCCTTGGAGCACAATGACCACGGCAGGGGTGGGGGTAGCACAGACTGGCTCCTAATTATGATGACAAGCCTTATTATCAAACTTATTTATAACCCAGGGCTCTTCTCTTTTCTTGATGCTCAGCTCCTGGTCGATGACTTGCTGGTGTACAACGGGATCCTGGAGGTGGTGGGCCACTTGGTCCAGGGCATTCTGCCCACCTGTGACCCCATGGTCCCATATCACACCATTCTTTTCACAGACGATGAGAAGATTTGCCGTCAGGAGAGAAGCACCATTATCAGGTAGGTGGTGGGGCAGGGGCTGTGTTCTGAGCTTTCCACTCAGTCCGTAAGGTCAGGCATTGGGGGGCACTGCTTGGAGAACCACCAGAGCAGATAGGTTCCCTGTGCCCCGCTTCCTTGGAGGGGTTCCCATGGGATGTTCTTCCATTTTGGAAGCTGGGCGGGCCACCATCCCTTTGTGAGGGGGCCTTGGACTGAACCCTGCGACTTGGGAAGGGGAAAGATGCTCCCTCTCTTCCCACTCCCTGTCCCCGGGGAGGCTTTGGCTGGCCAGGTCTTCTGGAAGAGACTCAAGAGTGCCCCCCTCAGTTTCTCCACACCCTCTGAGCCAACCTTGATGCGGTTTGAACCAGCCGAGGAACTCTTGGCCCTGGGTGCAGTGGGGGGGGCGTGGGGGAGGACTTTGCCCCACCATGGGCCCAATCCAGCAGCGCTGCTCCAGTGCTGCTACTGGGACCCACATCCTGCTTTGTTTGAGAGCGAGGCAGGGGCTGCCTTTCGGCCTGTTTCCATTGCTGCGGCCCCTCCTGAACTCTCCCTCCCTCCCCCCCCCCCCCGGCCCCACTTCATGCAAAGCCCCTGAGCGTTCCTTTTGGCTTGGCAGCAACCACATAGAGGACCAGGATGTGCGGCTGATGAATGAAAACCAGGTCATTTCCTCCTCCCGAAAGAAACAGGTGGCAGCCGATCCAGGTGGGTTCCTCACTTGCATCTCCACTGCTGCTCACGCTGCCGAAGCGAGGGGAGAGATTGGGTTAAGGTTAGCATCTTCTGGCACAGGAAGGGCCAGTCCCTGTCCCCCTCAGCTTGGTGGGCTGGAGACTCCTCGCCTGGCAGCGGGCCACTGGAGAGGCCCCCTCTGCTGTCCCTGCCTTGCACAGCGACCATGGCTGTTGGTTTGCAGTGGCTCATGTTCCAGGCAGGTTTTTGTGGGAAGAGGGCGATCTGGGCAGCTGGAGATGGGGAGGGGAGGAGGCGGCAGCACCAGCAAGAGGAGAAATGTCTCAAACCCCTTCCCCCAACAGCTCTGCGGCCCAAGACCTGCATTCGGGACAAAGGATTGCTGCGGAGGGCCAGGCAGTGATCACAGGAGAAGGTGGCTAGCATCCCACCCCAGCTAGCTTTTGACTACTTTGGCCAAGGCCCTCCTTGCCCTATTTCGGAGGGACGTTCCCTGCCCCACTGGCACCCAGCCCTTGGAGAGGGGCGTCTGCTGGTTGCCCAGGAAGAGACACTGATGGACAGAGGTCTTTTGCAACAGGTGGTGGTGGGGGAATAGAGGTGCAGTTGGGACCAGACCCCTCCTCAGCTGGCACGCCATTAAATCTGTTTGCCAACTGGAGCCCCCGCTTGCTTCTGCCTTGCCCCATGGCTCCAGGTGAAGAAGCCCAGCGGAGTGGGGGCCGCTGCTGGGCCAGGAGGCCTAGCCCCACTGCTCAGGATGGAGACAGAAGGTGTGGAAGAAGATCCCCTGCCCCTCGGCTGTGGGGCACTGGAGGTGAGGGATGGCCGGCAGGGATGGCCGAGTGGAGGGGCACCAGGCATCCCCTGCCTCTCCCTGTGGTGCCCAGAGGCTGCGTGTGAACACCCCCTCGCCTTCTATGCATTTGCCAGGGTTTCTGCTGGTGCCTCCAATAAATCCTGCCCTGAAAGACGTGTGTGCCATGTGTGGGACACAAGGCTGTGAGACGGTCTAGGTGTCATCGGACCCCCACCCCCGCCGATCCCTCTCCCCAAGCCCCAGGGCGGGCTATCTGGGACTGCGCAGACTAATCCCCGCAGCAAAAACTCAGCTCCTCTGAGCCGCTATGTGATCCACCTATTTATAACTCCAGGCAGGCGGGCTGGGGGGCAGCTCTGGCATCTCACTTGGCAGCAGGGCAGGCATTCTTGCCCCTTGCTGGGCCTTTTCTTAGCACAAGCTGCATGGGGGGTCCCTCTCTGAGATGGTCCCCCACCTGACCTACGATGCCACTCGGTGGCAGAGCTCCCAGGACCTGGAGCGTGGCTGTCTGAGCAGGAGGAGATAGTGGCCCCATTTGCTCCCTTGTGGGCTATGGCGGATGGTGGGCTCATTTCCCCCCGGCTGCTGCTCTTCTCTGGTTGTCTTCTGAGCTGGTGTCTGAGCCACTTCTCTGCTTGTGCCCCCCCCCCAACTATGAGAGGCAGGAGGCCTTGGGGCTGTTCCCTCCTCCTTGGCACAGTGATGAGGAGGAATTGAGACACGCTGCAGCTGCAGGTGGCAAAAGCTCCCCCGTCTTTTGCCCCCCCCAGCCGCAGGGGCTCTGGAAGCCACTGTGAAGTGGGGGGGTGCGATTGGAGCCCAGCTGCCGGCAGCGCCCGGGCCAGTTAATCTGCTTGGAACAGGATGAAGGCGTCTCGTGCTCCAGATGGCACCCCCCCGCGCTGCCTCCCCCTCCTCTCCCCCTGGTTGCTGTGGCAACTCTGTTCATTGCGGGCACTGGAACTGGCCAGCAGGGCTCCCACCTTGGCGCAAGAGCTCCATGCCCTCAAGGTCCACAGGCAGCAGATGTGGGCAGGAGCTGTTGGGCAAACCCATGCTCCTTCTTCCTCTCCAGCTGGGAAGACCTGTGCTCTTCCCTCTCCCTGTCCAAATCCAGTGGCCAAAAATGCCCTGCGGGCACAGGGGCTTGCCTTCCCTTTTAGTGTGCACCCCCTGGCCATGTTGCCCCTCGCATCCCAGAATTCCTTCTCCTCAGCTAGGCTGGTTGAAGCTGTTGGGAGTCCCAGTCTAAGCACATCACAGGGAGGGTGTGGGATTCCCATCCCTGGTCTGTCCTCAAAATCCACTGCAGAAAGGACGAGCAAAAATGGAGATCTGGTGAAATCCTTGTCAGGGTTTTTTTGACTGCAACTGTGTGGCAGCAGCAATACTGAAAATCAGTCTCTCTCTTTCTCTCTCTCTCTCTCTGCTCAGAGAAAGGAAAATAGAGAGAGACAGAGAGAGAGGGAGGAGTGGACTGTTTATGTGGAAGGGCTGAGGGCTCAGTGCCTGCGCACGTTGCTGGCTGAACTCATGGCTCCTTTTCACCCTTTGTGCATCTTGGGGCGTACATAACCGCATGGCCCACTGGGATAGGCACCACACACCTCAAGCCTGTCCCTCCACCTCTGTTGTGGGCTGGGGCAGGGCTGGGGGCATTGCAGCAGAACTGGGGAAAGAAACAGAGAAAGGGTATTGAACAGCATATTTGGAAGCATCTCCCCAGGCAGGGCTCCTTCCAACATAGGGGGAGTGAGCAAGCACAAGGGAGCAGTCCATTCTTCACCATTCCTCCCTAACGAACAGTGCTGATGTGGCTGTCTACATGGGGGGGGCAATTTGAGCAGCCTTCCTTTCTCTCCCATGGTGGGCAGCCCCCTCAGAAGAAGGAGGGCGGCACCTTCGCCCCTCCAGCTCACCAAAGTGGAGGGGGCAATGAATCACAATGACATTTCCATTACCAGCTAGAGAACTGGCTGCGCCCACAGTTCACGGAGAGGGAGGAGGAAGAGGGCTGCGGCTGTTGCCAGGATATTTCTCCCAGTTAGAGCTGTCAAGGAAGCGAAATGGTGTGCTCCCAGCCGTAGCCGAAAGCACGCTTCCTCGTGCCGTGTGCACTGTTTGTGCTCCTGTGGCTGCCAGCAGAAAGAGCGAAATTTCCAAATGAAGGAGAGGAGCTGAGACCACCACCCCTTCTGGGGCAGGCAGAAGCCCACCGAGTGTGGCACCTCATTTTCCACCCCCAAGTGGTTCAGTGTTGGAATTTGGGAGTCCCTGCAGTGGGAACCTCAGTGGGCAGCCGGGCAAAGCAAAATGGATACGGGTGGAGTATGAGGGAGAAGGAAGGGGGGCTCCCAGAGAGCGGGGTTTGCACCATGCCCCAAGCAGGGTCACTGGGTTTCTCTGCAGAGAAGGTGCAGCGCCTTCTGAACTGGCATGGCTGCATGCCCTCGGAGGCAGGTGGCAGCACCAGGCAATCTCAACACAAACCTTCATGCCATGCAACACCCGGAAAGGCAAGCTAACTCGCAACAGGTCAAAAACTAAGAGGAAACTTAAAAAGCCAAAAACAATAGTGTTGTATTTGGTGGTGGATGTTCCCTTCCTTTGAGAAAACACTGTCGTGGTAAAACCAGCTTGGTGGGGGTTGCACGCCTGTGGTTGCTGCTAGCCGGCTCCCGGCTCCCTCCCATGTTCCAGTTCAGCTGTAGAGCAGGCAGAGGGGGGCGTGGGGAGGAAGAAGGCCTCCTGGGCTCAACCAGGGAACTTCCTCCAGGCTGTGGAGATGGGCTGGCTCCCAGGCCGGCAGTGGCCCCACAGTTCTTGCCAGCCCCCCTAAAGGGACTGGGTTCTCTCCTTCAGGACATGGCCGCTCATGCCAGGAAAGATGGTCTGCAGGATGTCGCAGTAGACTGTGTAGAGCTCAGGGTCGATCTTAGGCCTGGGGAGGGTGCTGTCGTTGGGGGCCTGCTGGTCGGAGGCGGGCTGGTGCTGCTGCTGGTGCTGGAGGAGGTAGACGTCGCTGAAGAGGGCCAGGAGGATCTTGTGGGCGGCCTTGTAGGGGTCGTCTTCAGACTGGACCATGGCCTTCAGCTCGGTCAGGGTGTAGCCGTTGTAGCGCTTGCTCTCTTCCGCCAGCGGCTGGACTGTCTCCCCAATGTGCCTCACCTTCCACCGCAGGCACTTCAGCTCCTCCCGGACCTCTTCCAGCTCTTGCTCCACGGCCAGGAACTCCTGCCGGGTCACAAGGCCCCTGTGGCAGCAAGGAGAGGGGGCAGGTTAGTTCACAGCAGTAGTAGGCTGCCAGCCCCTTCCATAGGACTGCCCCAGGGGGCAGCACCCAGACCCCCACCCAGCCCTGATTCCCCTGCCAGGGAAGTTTTCCAGCACAACAGCTGAGTGGGTGAGACAGTTAGGAGAGCAGCACTGGTGAGGCCCCCCCACACCCCTTCCCGCTGCCCGTGATGGCAGGGGTCTTCTAGGGCTTGCAGCATAAAATGTCCACGGGGCCAAAACCCCACCTCGCCCCAAGATCAGTGGCCATTACTGTGTGAAGCCTCCAGATCCAGTGGCAGCCTATCCCTGAAGAGCTGCAGCTGGGAAGCAATGCTTGGAAGTGGGAGGCATGGCCAAAATCTCTTGCTAGTCCTAGTGCAGCAGACTCACTGATTCAGTGGCCCTCACGCAAGCCCCCTCCCTTACCTCTTCAGGTCTTCGTCTTCCAGAGTCAGTCCCACATTCTCTTCTGCCAGCTTGACATAGCCGTCCAAGTTGGGGGTGCTGCCAGGACATTTCAGCAGGGCACCAGAGTGGTCAGCCAGGCGCTGTTGCTTGCTGGGGCAACCGTGGTACGGGAGAGTGGCAGCCTGGAATGCCAGGTGTTTTGGCTTGGGGACCAGGTGGGGTCCTGGGGTGGCCATGTGGGATGCTGGCCTTGTGAAGCCCAGGTGAGGAGGAGGGGTCATGGAGCCGGGCCCCTTGACCAGCACCCGTGCGGTCGGGATCAAGTGCCCTGTTGACACACAGTTGGTGGCCCCTCGGGAAGCAGCCACCACCGAAGCCCTCCTGGATTCAGGGGAGGAGAACCGGCTCGCAGGCTCAGAGGGCAGCGAAGAGGAGGTGGCGGTGTTGGTGGATGAGCTGGACAGGGCCAACGAAAGCCTCTTTGGGCCAGCTGGGCTGCTGGCATTGCTCTGCAGATTCACAGCTGGGTATTGTGCATTCCTTTAAGAGAACATGAGAGGGAGGGGGACCATCAGCAGAAACCAAGGTTACTCAGAGGAAGAAGGAGGCCTTGGGCTCTGACACAGGGCTGTGGAGGGAGGGTGCTGTGCCTCCACTCTCTCCCTGCGAGAAGGGGCCGGGGGGCTCTCCTGTGCAGCCTCCACCTGTGCTGTGCAACCATCCCTGGGGGTTGCTTTGTCAGGGGTTCCCTGTCAGCAGAGAGCGTCCTGCCCACATGGAGGGAACGAGCTGATCAGGCTTTCCTTGTTCCAGTGGGGCACAGGAGACACTTTTGGACTGTTTCCTGCCCCATACAGGCTTGCACCTGAAAATCTTTCTCTCTCTCTAAGCATCCACATGCACCCCACGCCTCATGTGGCAAGGGGGCAAGAGGGAGCGTGAGCTGGCCCAGGCAGCAGCCCCAGCGGTCCTGCAAGCAGGTCTTGCTTGGCTTTCTGAGAGCCAGCAGAGAGAAATCTGCCCCTCTCCTCTGCCTGCCCCTGGGGAGGATGAGTTGATGGAGGCCTTCCTGAGACAGGAACACTGTGCCCCCCCCCAGCATCCCCTCCAATCTCAGAGAGCCCAGCATCCTGGCAGCCAACAGGGTAGGTCTTTACAGCTACCATTCATCCCTTTGACACAGCCCACAAGCAGACCGTGCAAAACTATGAAGCCAAGTACATGTATGTGCATGCACACCCCACCCCATGCAACCACTGACCCATAACACCAGAAGGAAGCAGCCTGGAGTCCGGAGGAGGAGGCAGGGGAAGCTTCCCTCCCTTTGTGCAGTCCACAAAGGCAGTCTCTGTGAGAGGCAGGAAGCCCTGAGGCATCCCTGCTCTGCCCCACCACCGTGGGAGGGCGTAAATGAGGCAGAAGAGGCCTTTCTGGTCCAAGAGGGGTCCAGTCAGGGCGCCTGTCTTTGCGGGAGTCTTACGCGCCCGTGCTGAGGGATCAGTGGCAGCACAAGGAGCAACCCCCTGCCCCAGACCCACAGTAAGAGAGGGACCCGCGGAGGCCCCCTTCAGGCAGGAGGGGCTGGGGGCCGGTTGCCCCAGCGACCCTAGAGGGAAGGGACACGGCTGCCCCACACTTTAATTTTTTTGTCTTGTCCACAAACCCTCCCAAGAGAAGTCAGCATCAAAGGAGATGCAAAGGATTCAAAATGCAAGAAAGAAAAGATTACTTCCTGTCAGTGTAGTTTGTCCTACTGTTAGGACAAGCTGTCTACTGTTATTCTCCTATATTTCATTTTATATACTGAAAATTGACATTTAATAAAATCATTTTTTAAAAAATATCTGCAAGAAAAGAACCCAAGACGGAAAGGTATTGAAGGGAACAGCTCTGGAACAAAGCTGGGGTGGGGTAATGGAGTGGGGAGGTTGCCCCGAAGTAGGATGTCACCCGTTTGCAACTGGCGAAGGGAGTCCACCGCCCCATCCCCAAGGCACCGCCCCACTTACCTTTCCCGGTGCCGGGGGAGCCGAGCTTCGCCCCGCGTGGCAGCCCTTCGGTTCCCTGCTGCCGCCAGGCCCTGCCCTCGGGGGAAGGGGGTTTGGGGTGAAGGAACGAGGTCCGCCCGCCCGCCCGCCCGCGCCGCCGCATCCGCGAGGCCTGGGCAGGGGGTCAGCAAGACCTCTGGGTTGCAAAACCTGATAGGACTTCCTGCCCGGCTCCGGACGAAGAGGACGCCCTGCAGAAGCCTCAAGAGCGAGGCCGGGCGATTCCTCCCCCGTTTTCTCCCTACAGAGCCCCACGAGCGACGCGCAGGAGGGCGGGAGAGGCCGCCGAGGGAGAGGGGCCGGGCGCCCGGGCAGACTTGGCACACGGCAACCCAAAGCAGCCCCCCTTCAGCTCACAGCCCCACAAACACGGGCGTGTGCTCACGCAGGCTTCTCCCACGCACAGCCGGGAGACCAGGCGCCCTCTGGGGAAAAGGGGACCCCCTCTCTCCTTCCGGCTGGAAGCCTGGAATTGGGGGGAAGGGCCCGATGGCGACCCCCAATTCACCAGCGTCTTCCTCCCCTCTCTGGTCCCTCGCCGCAGACGCAAGGAAGGCAGACCCTGTGCCCGCCCCCCCAGCGACGACGCCTGAAGCCGCCATGCAAGAGCGAGCGAGCGAGCCAGAGAGCCAGCGGGGGGGTGCACTTACTCTTGGAGGAGAAGCCCCGGAGGCCCTCCAGCCTCACGTCCCCCGCCTCATCCCTCTCCTCCTCCTCCTCCAGCCTGGAAAAAGAGAACAAACACGTCGCGCCTTCGACGGGACCGAGCTGCTCTCCCGAAGCAGGAGCCAGGCCCCCAAACCGGCAGCGGGCGCCCGGCCAGCCTCGGCCTCTCTGCTCCACGCGGCCAGACGGCCGGCCAGCCAGGAGGGCTCTCCCAGAAGGCCCAGCTGGGCGGCTTCCAGCCGCATGGGCCCTGCGATCCTCGACGGCCATCGGGCAAGGAAGCGACAGGACAGCTCTGGGCTCTTTCGTGGGAGGCATGGCTGTCCCCTCCTCAGCTCGCTGAACCACTCTGAGCAATTTAACTTTCCCACAAATAAAACGGATGGGAGGAGGCAATCTAGTGGCTCCTTTAAGGCTGACTTCTTTCAGCCGGAGCTCTTGGGGGCTTCCACGCATTCCTCCGGAGGCACGGATTGTGTCCAATTACACTCCACCAGGGCCACTGAGAAGGTGCCTGACATCCACAACTGGCTTCCTCGTCCCCGCCCCCTTTTTATTCAGAAACAGACAGACCCAGCTGTGTCCGGAAAGCCTTCCCAAAGTGCCCCTCGCCAGAACTTCCCCAGCTGGGTCCAGCCAGATGGACCCTGGTCCCCAACAAGGGAGGGGTGGGAGGCCTAAGGGGACGGATCCAACCCTGGTCCTGCCAAGAGGGTCACAGCCGGGAGGGCCACGGACAGCCCCCTGTCCCCCCCCAAGGCACTGCTGCTCCCCTCCTGCACTTCCCTGCTTTCTTGTCCCCAGAGAGGACAGCCAGCCCCCTCCCCGGCCCATGAGTCTGCATCTGGGAGGGGAAACGATCAGTGGGAGGCAGAGCAGGATCTCTCCCCAAAGACTAGGGGGAATTGGGGTCTGTAAATACCTCTTAAGTCAAAGCCCCCTCCACCCTTGCTTTTTAGAAACCCTCCCGTCCTCCTAAGCCATGTCAGCAGCTGGCAGAGAATCAGACACCCCACAAGCAGCAGAAATTATTTCTAACTCTGCACAGAGAGAGAGGTTAACGCCAAGAGGGCCAAGGGGAAGTGGAAAAGGGGTAGGGTCTCCTTTCATAGGCAAATGCCAGAGGGTCAGGATCAGGGGAAATGCACAGTGAAAAACACCTCCACCCACAGCAGCACCCACCCAGAGGCCATGGAGGCCCCATGACTCCTTTCTGGCCAGGACATCAACTGTAAATTTGTCCCTCCTACATTAGCAAGAGGAGCTGGGGGAAGCTGGCAGGTGAGGGATGATGCCTTTGCCCCCCCACTTTCAGAGGGGGAAGGAGAGAGAGAGAGACTTCCAGGATGAAGAATAGGGGACCGCAGCAGGGAGAACATTAAATAGGATGGGGAAGCCTTTCAAACAACAATGTTATATGTATTCAGAGCTGGCACTGCTGATGCTCCAGGAACTGTACTGTGCCAAGGCAAAGGGGCACGTCTGAAAGCAGGCCTGGTTGAATTTCAGTGGGGACCCAGGCCCACCCTTCCTGAGTGCATCCACCATCCCCTCTTGCAGCCCCTCCAGGTACAACCCATCCAAACTGGGAAGGCAGTGAAAGCAGACGGGGGTCAAGGCAAGCCCCGGTCCAGGCATTGGGATCTAGAGAAGCATCACGCTACGCACCCATCATGCAAGAGCAAAGGGAGCGTTTGGGGTGTTTTGTGGTAACTGATCTGGGCCATGAACCAGGGGAAACAAGAGCTGCCTGCCGCCAAGACCCTCCCTTCCTCCTGCCTGCAGCCTGCCAGAGAGCTGGGCTGTCCTTCCTCACAATGCTTGTGGGATGGGGGTAGAGGGGAGGGGAGGATGGGTTTTCAAGGCTGTTCCCAGCCACCTGAAGGGGGAGAAGTACAAGGCTGGGGGATATCCTCCTGCCCCCTGCAGTCATTTCCCACCCCACCCCCCAGTCTGCCCCTGACCTTCCTTGGAAGTCCTTGAGGGGCTGGTGGTCAGCGTAGAGGGGCTCCTCCGGGAAGCCCTGCTCAAAGACCTTCTGCTTGTGCCGGAACTCAATGACCGTCTTGGTGTAGGAGTTGAGGGTGGTGACCGAGGCCGCCATGCAGCAGGTGAAGGAGCCCCAGGCCAGGCTGCGGGGGGGGAGCAGAGAGAGGACCCCTCAGAATGGGCCAGGGACCCCAGCCCACCCCTTTAGGCCCCCCAGACTGAAAATGCCAGAATCCCCCAGAAAATGGGAACTCCGGTGGCTGACTTTGGTTCAGGGAGCAGGGAGTGAGCAGCAGAGTTCACTTGCTACAGGATTCTAGGAATTGTTGTCCAAAGCGGGAACTTTTCTGCGCTTGCAGGAGGCTTGGTGGGGGCCCTTGTGGAAGGTACAAAGCACCCCACCCAGTTGAAAGAAGGATGATGGGAACCCAAGGTGCCTGCCTTCCCATAGCCTGCTGGGTACCCTGAAGGGCAGGAGGTCTTTTTTGAGACAGGCCCTTGCTTCCCTCCATGGAAGCAGCTGGTTTGGGGGTTCTGGGAGCTGCTGTGGCCATGCAGCCATGGAGATGCTGGGAGCTATAGTCCAAAGCAGTCATTGAGAGTGAGCCCGCTGGGCCTTTTGGAGCCCACCTCCCGTCCCCCCCCGCGAGACTCACCAGAAGGACCAGCCATAGTCCCAGGAGTGCGGCCGCCAGTCTTCCGGCCCCAGGCTGACCGTCACCTGGAAGACCTGCGTGTACATCATGTGGGCTACCATCCCCAGTAGGCCTGACAATGGCGGGGAGACAGAGAGAGACAGGGAGTCCCAAAAGTTTGCTTCATTCAAGTTGTGGGGTGCAGGAGAGGAGAAGCCCACCAGGAGACAGGGCAGGAGAGCCTCTGCCTTTGTATCTGCAAGGGCCTCGATCCTCCAAAGTGGCACACCAGCAGAGAGGATCACCCTGATCAGATCTGCCTCCCCTCCTCCCCACAACCCCCCAGGAGACTGCCAGAAAAAGGGAAAGTGTGGGTGCAGTCCCCCAAGGCCCAGTGCCCTCCCTGCAAAGCAAAGGGGAAGCCCCGTGCCACCGCCTGTTCCCCTTCTCCCCCGGGGGGCTGGGCCCCCTCCTGGCTCTAGAGGCCCAGATCCTGCCCTTAAACAGGGTAGGCCAACTGAATCAGCAGGACTTAGGGAAGTGTTGGCTCTTTCTGCCGCCATTGATTCAGTGGGTCTGCTCTGACTGGGACTGCTCAACAGGATTCAGGCCCTAGTGGGGAGAAAGCAAGGCTGGAGGGCTCTGTCCTGCCCTGGCTTTCCGGTCCTCGCCCATCACCCGGACACATTGAGAGCCATGAGAATGGGGCCCCCAGGTACCCTGGAAGAGCTGCACCTCCCTCTCTTCCCACTACCAGGCGCGGGACCCCTTATCCACACCCTCCGCTGCCCCATTTGGGAAGCGGTAGTCCCAGTTCATCCTCCGTCATCTTGCTTTTTTGTTGTCTTAAAAACGTCCCAATTTCTCTCCCCTCTTCCCTCTTCCCTCTTGGTCACAAAGTGCAAAGTTTGTAGTTTGCATTCATTTCCCTCGGCCAGAAGAGGAAGGGGGGGCGCCCTTCCCAGTCAGATCAGGCCAAAGCAAACTCCTGCAGCCTGTCCCAGCTTGTCCGTTCTTCCTCATTAATACTTTGTGCATCCCAACCATGCTGAGCTGTTGCTTGGCCATGTGTGTCCCTGTTTGCCTCTCTGAAGTGCTGGAGGGTGATGCTGGGGGTGGGGGATATACCTGAGAGGACGGTGAAGACGGCGGCAAAGGCGTTGAGCTTCAGCCCGTCAATGACGCTGTTGGAGTGGAGGAGCTCCAGGCACATGAGGCTGAAGCCAACAACCAGCAGGGCGATGTAGAGCACCTCCGAGACCACGGAGAGCCACAGCACCCCTGGAGAGACAGGGGGGAGCAGAGCTGGAGCCCCCTAAGCCAGCATGACCAGTGAGGGGGTGATGGGAGTTGCAGCTCAACAGGATTCCCACCGTGAATCCCTAAGCCCTCCTTGCCTGGAATCTTGCATCCAAGAACTAGTGGGGCAGCCCCTCTTGAAAGAAGAATCTGCCTGGGAAACGGACGTCTAAGCAGACCCCTGGAAACCATCTACAAACTGCCCGCTAAAAGCCCTGAAGCAAAGGCAACGCGCCTATGGCTGGAGAGAAACCCTCTTTGTCAAAAGCACTGCGGGCAAAAGGCCCAAGTCCCAAACATGAGAGGCAGCCCCTTGAGCCTGATGGGCCAATGCCAGGACGACCCTCCAAGTCCAGCTCAGAGAGGCCAAAGGTTGGAGTTCTCCCTCCCTCCCTCTTAAGGGACCCCGGCCTCCCTCCTCTCGGCAAAGGCATCATCTTCAGGCAGAGAGACTCTCCCAGCACAGCCACCCTTGTCACCCAAGGAGAGAACGGCAGGAGACTGTGTGTGGTTCTTACCTTTCTCAGAGGCTGGAGCCAGGTCGATGAAGCTTCGGCATTTTTCTCCTTGGGAGGGAAGAAAAGACAAGAGAGAGGGTTTATCTAGGGATAACACTTGTGCCCCACACTCTCCACCCCACAGCAACATACTGGATCCTGCCCCAGAAACAACCCCTTAGATGGCACCCAGCCCCTGTCCAGCTTCCTGCCCCCTGCCCACACAGAGGCCAGGTAGCTCCCGCCCTCCAGTGCCAGCCTCTGCCCCCATTCCCTGCCAGCTTAATACCCATTGAACCCTTTTCTCCAAGAGAGGGCAGCTGAGCAGGGGGAGGGGGCCAGCCTGTTTTTCTGCCCCTGACCACCCTTCTCTGCATCAGGGATCCCACCTGGGGGAGCTGGAGGGCCAGGGCTTTTGCCCAGTGCAGGTGTATTACCACAAGGGTGTTAGGAGTGTTCTGGATGTAACCAACAGAGGCAGCATGGTGTAGTGGTTTGAGCGTGGGAGAATCACTGTGGGGAACAGGGTTGGAATCTGTGGTTGGGCAAAGAAACCCACTGGGTGACCTCGGCCAAGTCACACTTTCTCAGCCTCAGAGGAAGACCCTGGTAGCAAACCCAATCTGAACAAATCTTCCCAGGAAAAGCCTGTGATCGGTTTGCCTTAGTGTTACCAAAAGTTGGAGAGAGGAGGAACAAGTAAGCCATCTGAAGCCACCTCGAAGCTTGGGAGCGCATGGATACTCATCAATGCTCTCACTCTCATGAGGGAGGAGCATTTTGAGCATGGAGGAACCCCACAGAGAAAATGAGGAGAGCCATGCTATTTTCTGCACTTTGGGACTTTTCTTTTTCCCTGGAAGCAGGTTTGTTTCAAAACCTGTGAGCTTTTGCACAGAATCTTTACTAAGGATGTCGTTTTCCTGTACAGGAAAGGCAGGAGGGCTTCCCCCCCCCACTGAAAAGGTGCAAGCAGCCAGTGTTGGAAACAGCACCGAATGTGTATTTCTAGCAGAAAAAAACAACAACATCACATAAGTGAAGATTTCCATCCCTGCTCTACCCTACCCTAATCCCAGATATTTTCTTACAATAATCCCATGCACTGGCTGGGAGGGGTGTGTGAAGTCTGACTATCTGGCCAAGGATACAATCCTGGTGCCACATCTACTCATCGGCCATGGGGATGATGGGATTTACTGCCCACTGCCTCTGGAATGCATCTGCTTGGGGAGGGCTGCACAGCATTCTTCAGTCCTCCTCCCATCCAATTTTTGCTGGTGTCTATCTAACTGGAGAAAAGGCCCGGAGAACTTGGGAGCTCCCAGATGGAAGAAGCACCAGGGTCTCTGTGAGCACAGAAACCCATCGACAGGCACTGGGCCTGGCTGTGTAAAGACAGCAACACAGACCCCCCCCCGGCTCAGCTCAGTTTTGGCTCAGCCCTGGAGTCTGACCTGTTCCTGAAAGATCCATTCTTTTCAAGGTCTTCTTAGCTGAGAGACTCTCTCCAGTCTCTGGCTGGCAAATGAAAGGAGAGGCCCTTTGGGATCCCTGACTGCTGGGGGTGGGGGCAAAAGAGCCAGCAGGCCGTTGGCTGACGAGGCCCAGCACCACATTGGCTGTCTAATCTCAGAGGGCTGCTTTCTCTTCCCATTTTCAAAGGATTTTCACAGGGCCCTCCCTCCAAGGAAGCCTTTTCTGCAGAAAGCTCCTGAACCGGCCTGGAGGCCACAAGGACAGAAAGAGAGGGAAGCAGCCAACCAGGTGGTTTGAGGACCCAGAATAAAGGAGGGGAAGGGGGGATATTAAAGAGGAAGGAGGGAGCCTTTTCAACAGCACAAGCGTGAAATGCATCCGCAGCTGACACTGCTGATGCTCCTGGAACCACACTGCGCCCATACAAAGGGCGGGCACAAAGTCTCAGCCCTTTCCTTCAACAGCTGGAGGCCTTGACTTTCTCAGTCCCTTTTACTCACAGCCCTGACTCAGGGCTGGCATTTTAACCTGATCCCAGCAGAGGGAAGCCACTGCCTGGTTTGGATAAAATGTGGCAACCAGGAGGGCACAACAAAAGCACTCAAGCAGCTCACTGCAGATTTCTGCAGAACTGGGCAACCCTCTGTGGCCTGGGAGCCTTGTCTGCTCTGTTCCAACAGCCTCTTGAGTTCCTCCAGAGTGGGACAGCCACGTGGTTGAGGTAGAGTGCCTGAGACACTAATGCAACCCCTCCCATGGCCCCCAGCTTCCTCCCTGCCCCACATACACACTTATGGGGGCCTGTGATGTCCACTCCAGAGAGAGCGTCCAGCCTCTTGAACCAAGCCAAGGAATGCCTCACCAGGAGCTGAGCAGGACTTTGGCATGTCCTTCCCTAACCGGTGGTCTGCCCGGTGTAAAAATGCACACATGCACACGCCTGCACGCAGACACACAAACGCATGCCTGCCTCGCCAAACAGATCTTTTGCCTCCTCTTGGCTTCCAAGGATTTATTCCTGCTATTTTCGAACATATTGTATAACTGATCTGTTTCTAAGCGTTTTAGGTTTAATTTCAGATTTGGCACTGGCTCTGTCCGGCTGCGGCAGCTGCCCTTTCCCAGTCCCACGGACGTTTGAACTTGAAGTGTATCAATGAGCACCCAAACAACCAAAAATGGGGCAGAGTCACGCCCCCCTTACAAGAGCCGGCAGGAAGGGATGCTGCAGGAGCTGAGGGAAGGGGGCAGCTTGGGGGACCTGATGTCAGATTATGAGGCCTCTTGTCTCCTGCGGTTGAAGGGATGGGTATTGCTGAGAGGTGTGAGACTCTTGGAACTTGAAAGTCATAATTTAAAATCTGTGTGCCATGGGTATTTCTTGCGTGATAAGGAGAAGGGATATGCTGAATTTAAAAATCATTGTACAGTGTTAGATACGGTCTCCTACAAGTTCAGTATGAGAAGAAGCAGAGACTTTTTCCTGAGATAGCACCGGCTACCTCACCACAGAAAAATTTTAAAGAAAGAAAGGGTTAAAAATTGGGGATGGCTGCTTTACAATGGTCTTTTATGTTTTGAACAATGCAACTACAAGTTTAAACCAAGAGAAATGGTTCAGAAGGAAGGCAAAGATCTTAACTGGTTTGCTTACTTAGGGACAGGTTTAATCAAGGTAAGAGAAACGCAGCTATAGAGTTTCAAGAAAATGGATTGAGAGCCGTGTAAGGACAATAACCATGTAATTAAAAGCACCTACCAATGGCTTTTGAAACGAGGGACAGAAGATGAGCCTGTAGAAAAGTACACCAGAGGGCAGACCCAGGATTTGGGGCATAATGTTTACATGGAGCTATGGGGGAAAATGTCCAAAGATCTAAAAATCACTTTGGGCGGGAGTTTAAAAGAAAACCTGCATCAGATGATGTATGGAGGGCATCTCGCCCTACATAAGCTGTTGAAAGGGGCCCGGAAGACCTGGCTGCCACGTCTTCCCGGCAAGACTTGATCGGAAGAGCTTTGCCGCCCCCACGGCCTTCCTCCGAGGCTGAGAGAGTGTGACTTGCCCAAGGCCATTGGGTGCCTTTCCGTGGCCGAGGGTCTCCCAGGATCCTAGTCAGACGGTCAAACCAGGGCAGCAGAGGACAGACAGACGGCAACGAAGCCGCCCCAGCGCAGAGACAGGACCGGACCGGACCCAAAGGGGCGAGAGCGCCGATTCGGCGCCCCAGACCCTCCCGGGGCCCCGACTGTGCCGCCCCCACCGGCGGGGCGGCCTTTGGCCCAGGGGGGCAGAGGAGGGGCCCGTCCCCACGGTCCGCGCAGCCCCTTCCTGTCTGCAATTACACGGCCCGGAGCCCCAGGGACTCCCTCCGCCCCACAGCTTTCCTGCCCGCGAAAGAAACGCCACGGAGGCACAGAGAGAAGTCGCGGAGGGGCACCCCAGAGCGGACCCCCTCCTCATGGGAAACCGTCCCCCGAGGGCTCCGGGACGGGCAGCCGAGGGGAGGGAGGGGAGGGCGCGCGGGGGGCGGGGCGTGGGGGGTCTCCTGTCGACCCTCTGTCGTGTGTTGAGGGGAGGGCTTCCTCTGGCCCCTTCCTCGGGGGCCGCCTTCGGTCAGAGAGCACGGGGGCGAGCGGTGGGAAGAGATGACGCAGCAAAGAAGCCCCCCGCGTCGCCACGGCAACGCCCCCGCCAGGACGGAGGGAGGGGGTGGCGCGGAGGGGGCCAAAGGGGAGGGAGGGAGGGACGTGCTCCTCGCTGGGGACGGGGCCGTCCGGCAGGAAGGGAGCTGGAGGGCCCGGGCGAGCAAGGGCCCCCCCGGCGGGACTGCCCCCTCCCCGTCGTCCTCCGGCGACCCTTCCCGGCGGCTCAGGGGAAGGGTCTGGGGCGGAGGCCCCCAAAAGCCGGCGCAAAGCCGCCCCGCCATCTCACTCACCGGGGCTGTTGATGTTCTCCTCGCAGGAGAACCAGATCCCGGCGTGGAAGTAGCGGAAGAGGAACCGGTCGTCGCCCGTCTCCCAGCTGTAGTGGACCACGTTGGAAGAGGAGGAGGCGCCGCCGGGCCCCCCGCGGGAGGTGCCGTTGCCGGGGGCGGCGGGGGCGGCGGCGGGATCGGTCCCGTTGCCCGGCCCATCGGCGGCGGGGTCGTAGCCGTAGTTGAGGCAGTTGGTGCGCTTGTGGGGCCCGCAGGCGGGCTTCGGCACCCGCTGGGTCCCCTCGCACCAGTGGGTGGTCCCGAAGGCCGTGGCCGAGAAGAGCAGCGCCAGCAGGTTCAGCCCCACCGCCAGCAGCGCCCGGCCCCGGCGGCCCCCCGGCCCGGCCCCAGAGCGGCCCCCGGAGCCCTCCAACCGGCCCCCGCCCGCTGGCGGCGGCGGCTCTCCGCGGCCCTTCCCCGGCGCCGCCTCCCTCATGCTCCCGGCCGGTGCCCTGAGGAACGGCGATCGCGGGGGCGGCGCGGGCCTCGGTCGGGGCGGCGGGGGCGGCGGCGGGGGCCTGCCATGGCGTGGCGCCTCGGGCACGGCCGGAGTGCCACTGACCACCCGCCACCGCCGCCGCCGCCGCCTCCAGGGAGGAGGGACCAGGGATCGACACCGCCCGCCCGCTTGACGCTCCGCCCGCCGCCCGCCCCGGGAGCGAGAGGCTGCCGCTGGCCGTGGATGGAACTGGGGGGACGCGGCCCTCCCGAAGCCCCCCCCCCGTTGGTCGATGGGGTGACAGAGGTCCTTCAGCTCTTCCTCCTCCCCGAGATCCCCCAAGCGGCCCCGGCAGAGCGACTCCCCATTTCTCCCCCACAAGGCCGTCCCCCTTGAGCAGGGGTCTTCGGAGGAAGGGTGCCCCTTATCCTCGTGTAGAGCGGCGCGAGCCTGGCAGCACCGCGGGAGGGGGCGGCGTTTTCCTTCCGGGGGTCCCGCGCCGGCTCTCTCCCGCCGGAGGGACGGGCTTTGGGGGCTGCGGGGCTCACCCGGGGGAGTCTTTCTCTCGGGGGGGGGGAGGTTGCGAGGGTCGTGCGGAAGACCGACGCCTCTGGTGTGGCAGACACGTGTATGGGCTGCAGCCTTTTCCGCGAGATGAGCAATGTGGACGGAATCACAGAAGGATGGAAGGATCGATCCCAAGTGCCCTCCAGCCTGACCCTCGATCCCAGTGGGGGGGCACCCGGACCTCTCCCAACAGAAGCCCCCTCAGCGTCTCTTTAAAGGCCCCAAAGGCCGAGCGGCCCCTTCCGCCCTGGGGCAGCTCTGACGACCAACGAACTTTTCCCCTCACGTGTAGCTGGAACCCCACTCTCCGCGATCTGGACCCATCGGTTCAATTCCTAGAACCTCAGAACCCGAAGGGATCCCAGCCGGACCCCCGCCCTGCATTCCCGCAAGCAGCGCCCCCGGCCCTTGCGGCCCTCTAAGGAAGCCCATTCCAGGGAGTTATATTTTCCAATGTTTTACACGGAACAGTGTGCCCCTCATTACGCAGATAAACCGCTGGGATCCGCCCTGACTTGGATGCTGCGATTGGTACCGATCCAAAGGATGTAACTCCGGCCTCGGCTCGTCCAGGGATAATGGAAGCTTTTCGGTTTGTGCAACCCGGGGATGCGGCCAGGATTCTTGGGGGTGAGAGACCCTTCCTCCAAGCCCGAGGGGGACAGGCCAAGCGGGCCGAGGGACCGGTTGGCGCCCCCTTAAAAGAAGGCAGATTTCGGAGGCTGTTATAAAACCACCGCAAAAGAAGTCTCCCCAATTATTGGCCAGCCTCTAACTCTCCATTTCGGGGCAAGGTTCTGGAGGGTGTGGTGGCCTCCCGGCTCCAGGGGTTTGTGGACTAAACGGATTATCTAGATCCATCTGGTTTCAGGCCTGGCTATGGGGCGGGGATCGCTTTGGTCATCACGTGGACGACCTACGCCGGGAACAAGAGGGGGAGCGCCTGTCCTTGTTGGTTCTGCTGGACCGCACGGCGGCTTTTGATACCATCAACCACGGTATCCTTCTGGTTGGCTTGGGGAGGATGGGACCTGAGGGTACTGTTTTAAAGTGGCTCCGTTCCGTCCGGGAAGGCTGAACCTAGAAGGTGGTGCTGTTCGACCCCTTGCCCTTTGGCTGGTGAGGTCCCTCGGGGCTCCGTTCTGTCCCCCATGCCACTTAACATCCACGTGAAACCGCTGGGAGAGGTTGTCTGGAGTTTGGGGGTTCGGTGCCAGAAGTATGAGGGCGAGACCCAACTTTATGGCTCCTCCCCACCACAGGCCAAGGAAGCTGCTTTGGTTCTCAGCCGGTCCCTGTCCTCAGTCATGGGCTGGACGAGGGCGAACAAGCTGAGTCTTAATCCAGGCAAGACGGAGGTGGTTCTGCTCAGGGATTCGGCCTGTGTTAGGTGGGCTGACGCTCCCCCTCGCAGCCTGGGGGGCTCCCGGGTTCTGCTCCGAGCCCGGAAGCCCGGGGCGCCTTTGCCCCGTCGAGGCTTGTGGGCCAGCTGCGCCCCTTCCTCGGGCGGTCGGGCCTGGCCAGGGGGACACAGGCCGTGGTTACCTCCCGGCTGGGGGGCTGCAAGGGGCTCTTCCTGGGGCTGCCTTTGAAGGGGGCACGGAAACTTAACAGGGTCTGGCTACGGGGATCCGCCCCCCCCGCCCCGTTGCAACAGCTCCACTGGCTGCCGGTCTGTTTCAGGGCAGAGTCGAAAGCGCTGGAGACGAGCGCCAAGCGCTACAAGGCTCAGGCCCAGGTTCCCAGAAGGACCGTGTTCTCCCCGAGGAAGCAGGCCGGGCTTTGGGATGTGTGGGGGAGGCTCCTCCCTCCGCCCCCCGCCCACACAGGTACACCTGGAGGGAAAGCAGGAGAGAGGGGGCCTCCTGCTCTGAATCCCCTCCCCAGAGAAGTCCGCCTGGCCTCTCCCCGCCACCCTTCCGCAATGTGTTCAGACACGCGTCGGAAGTGGGATTATACACGGCCCCTCGGACAGACTGGGTCCGATACGGGCTGGCTGAGGAGTGTTTGAGGGTTAATTGTGCCCTTTAACGTTGCTTAATGGATGTTTTAACTCTTGTGTTCTGTGGGTTTTAGCCGAGTCTTTTAGACCGTCAGTTGTGAGCTCTGCTCCTCGCTCCCCGCCCCTTGAGTCAAAGTCAGCCACCGGATGGGTTCCCATTATCCCCAGCCAGCCCGGCTGGGGGATTCTGGCACTTGCAGTCCCGGGGGCCTAAAAGGATCGGGGGTCCCTGACCCCTTCTGAGGGCTCTTCCCCTCCTCCCGCCCCCGAAGCTTGGCTTGGGCCTCCGTCACCCCCGGCCCCTCCACCAAGACGGCCACTGAGGTCGGGCGCCAGCGGAAGGTCTGCGAGGGGGGCTTCCCGGAGGAGACCCCCAAAGACTTCCACGGAAGGTCGGTCCGGGATGGGTAGCGGCAGATTGCGGGTAGGGGGGTCAGGAAAGGATCTTCCTCCTCCCCCTTCCTATAACCGGCTGCGCCCCCAGATCTCTCCCTCCCCCGGGGAATCCGTGGCAGAGACCCCTTCCTCGGCTTCCCTCCCTAGGGACCGACAGCGCCGCTGCCCCCTCCCCCGGAGCTCCCCTCGAGGCCCTCGCCAGCCCCCCGATCCTCTCTCGACGAGCTTCTGCCTTTTGCCGCCCGACCCGCTTGCCCACCGCCCTCCCTCCGTCGCGGGGGAAGGAGCGGGCGGCCGAGGCCGGGTCCGGGCTCCCACCCGGGGCCCTTCCCTGTGCGAGAGGACATGAAGGGGACCCCAACAGCCCCCCTGCCCCGGGCCAAGTTCAGGTCTCTCCTTGGCTCCCCCTTCAGCCCCTGGCAGCCCAAGGGGCCCCGATCCCCGCCTGCTCCGGGGGCAGAGGGGGAGGGAGCCACGGTCTCCCCGCTGCTCCGTCCCTCCCGGCGCCTCCCTCCCTCCCGCTTTCACCGCCTTGAAAGGGCCGGAGACCCCACCCGCCCCCTCCCCGGCCTTGCTCGGAGGGCTAGGCTCGCTCGCCGGGACCCCTCCTCGGTGGAGACCCAGGGCTCCCTCCCTCCCCAAAGCAGCCAGGCGGAGACCAGAAGTGCGTCGGAAGCCAAGAGGTTTATTCATTGCGCTTTTGTTCCTGGGGGGCTGAAGGGGGGAGGGCAGGGGGAGGGGGCGAGGCGGGGGGCGCTCCGGGGTCATCGCTCCGCCGTCGCCTCTCCTCCGTCCGATCCTCCCTCGGCCGGCCTGGCCGCTGGTCCGGGGCCGCCTAGCGGTAGTGGGCTAAGAGGGTCTTGGACACTTTGGTCAGGAACTTGTCCATGGAGAGGGCGACCTCGGCTCTGAGGGGCCCGTGGTTGTGGGCGGCAATGGTCACCAGGATGCCCGGGTCCCGCACCTGCGGAGGGAGAGAGGAGGGCGGCGCGTCGGGCAGGCAAGGGCCCCGATCCACCCGCCCGACGGGGAGGGAGGGAGGGAGGGGAGGGGAGGAGAAAGGGACGGAGGGCGCGCTGGAGCCCCCCGCGGAGGGCCGAGCGAGGGGGCGAGCGAGCCGAAGGCAGGTCAGGCAGACGGGCAGACGGCGCCCGCCAGCCGGAGAGGAACAGGGAGCCCCGGGAGCGGACACTCACCTCCAAGGCGGCGGCCTCCAGGTCTCCGGTGTCGTAGAGGGCGGCCACCAGCCCCTCGCCCTGCACCCAGCCGGGGATCGGGTCGTAGAACCAGACGGAGGGGCCGCTCGACGAGGGCGCCGGGAGGAGCCTGGAGGAGACGCCGGGGGGGGGCGGAGAGAGGAGGGCGGGGGGAGGGATGGATTAGGGCGAGGCGGCATCGACGGCGGAGGGGAGGGGGCTTAGCCGGGAATCCAGTGCCAGGCCGGGGAAGGGGCGCTTACCTCGCGACCCCGAAGGCTTCGGGGAAGCTGCTCCTCGCAGGGCTCCAAAGAGAAGCGAAATAGTCCTCCATCAGCACCGTCTGGGCCGCTCTGATTCCCCCGAGCCTGGGCCGTCCTTTTATGGGTGCTGGGGAGCCAGGCGCCCCTCCCCGAGCCACTTCCCCGCCCCGCTCTCCTCCCCACAGCCTCTGGGCCCCACGAGGGGGAAGGGTCCTGAAGGGCAGGAATCCCCCCTCTCCAAACTGTCACAGCTGCCGCAGGAGGGGAAACTCCGGGGCAGGACTGCAAGTCCCCAAATCCCCTCACCGGTACAGAGGGTGGCTGCCCTGAGCGGCACGGGGGGCTTTGTGGTCCCCCCTCCCAGTAACATTTCCAAGCTTCGCCCCATCCTGCCAAGCTCGGGGCCACGCCTGCTGCCGGTCCCGATGAACCTCCATCCTGCCCACCCCGCGAGGCAGACGGAGGGGCCCCTCCATCCCAGCTGCCCCTGACCCTGCCCGGGAGGGAAGGAGGGAGGGAAGGAGCAGGAACACTTCCTTCTTGCCCGGGCCCAGGAGGAGATGATGGAGGAGATGATGCCGGGCCCTCCCTCCCTCCCTCGCACCCAGCTTCAGGTGCTTCTTGGCCTCTCCCCATCTGCTTAACTAAAGTGCCTCCATTTTCACTTCTAGTCAACTTTAAAGGTTATTCCTCCTGCCAGCCCCTCCTCCGCCCCTCCTTGAAATTAGGCAAACGTCGACACTGGTTCCCATCCCTCCCTGGAACGACGTTTCTCCTACCGCTGAGCGAATGAACACACCTGCGATCGGGGCCCCCTCGTTCACTGTGAACCAGAAGTTATTTATTATCAACCGCGCCTTTCCAAGCTTCGCCCCACCCGTGCCACTGACCTATTTAGAAATCCTATAGGGCCCCCCCCCCAGGATCTGGGCCACTCCTGCTGCCGGTCCCGATGAACTTCCATCCTGCCCACCCTGAGAGGCAGACGGAGGGGCCCCTCCATCCCAGCTGCCCCTGCCCCGGCCTCAGTGGGGCGAGGGGACGAGGGGGAGGAGGAGCAGGAACAGTTCCTCCACGCGTATCCCAGAAGCAAACGGATCGCCCGCTCCCTCCCTGCTGCCCCTGCCCGGGAGGGAGGGAGGAAAGGCGCAGGCACAGTTCCTTCAAGCTTTTGCCCAGAAGCAAAGGCGGATGGGCCCTCCTTCCGTTCTAATTGCCTTGGCTCCAGAGGGAGAGAAGGAGGAGGAGGAGGAGGAGGAAGGGCAGTTCCTTCTTGCCTGGGCCCAGGGGGAGATGACGGGGTCCGTCCTGGCAACCGAGCTGCCCGTGCCTCGGCCCGGGAGGGAGGGGAGAGCAGCAGGCCCCGTTCCTCCAGAAGGACTCGGAGGGCCCTCCGTCTGTGGAGTAAAAGAGATCAGGCAGAACAGAGGGTGCCTCCCCAGCGCCCCCCCCCAGGGAGCCCAGTCGCCAGAGGGACCCGCCCGCCTGAACCCCGAGGCGAAAGGGACTCTCCCTCCCTCCCTCCCTGTCGCCCCACTTGCTTAATTAGAGTCCCTCCACTTTGATTGCTAGCCGACTTTACCGGTTGTTCTTATTCTTGGCTGCTGAGCCAATACCTGGGTGATTCAGGGTTCACTGTTGACTGTTAACCAGAAGTTACTTTATTATCAACCATGTATCAGAACTGTAGTCCCGGGAAAGCAAGTCTTCTTACGCATGTACTGTAGGCTTTATGAGATAACGGCCACCCCAAATCTATACTGAAAAAACCCAAACCTCGTTTTAACAATAAAGGGTGCTTCTCTTTGCCGAGGTACGCCCTTCCCTTTCAGACATCCTGCCACCCCCTAGCCCGTGGCAGCCCGCCCACCCCCTTGGCTGGGGAAGGACCTGGTGCCCCCCGAAAGGAGCGGGGATTATTTCTGGCTCCGCACAGGGAGAGAAGGAAACGCCAAAAGGACCGACGAGGGCGGGAGGGTCTTCTTTCGTAGGCAAATGGCGCAGGATCGGAGCGGGAGCCCTTACTGGGAAAACGCAAAGGACCTGGCCGTTCTGGTGGAGGTATCGGAGTGACCCCGCCCTGAGCCCCCAAAAAAGGAAACAGGTGGGGCCAGACCTAAAATGCTGAGCGTGAAGGGACTGCCTGGGTGAGCTCCGAATCGACTCAGAAAGGTCCCCAACTTTGGCCAAAGGGACCCCCGCCCCCAAAAGAAAGCAGTCAAAGCAAAGAGGAAGACCCTTTCTTGTGAAAAAGGAGGGGGGTCTTATGGATTTGGAAAGGCAATGAGCTCCTCCTAAAGCATACAGCGGATGTGGAAGAGTATTTGCTTCCCCAGGACTGAAAATCTGATGCGTGGTTGATAATAAAATAACTTCTGGTTCACAGTGAACGAGGGGGCCCCGATCGCAGGTGTGTTCATTCGCTCAGCGGTAGGAGAAACGTCGTTCCAGGGAGGGATGGGAACCAGTGTCGACGTTTGCCTAATTTCAAGGAGGGGCGGAGGAGGGGCTGGCAGGAGGAATAACCTTTAAAGTTGACTAGAAGTGAAAATGGAGGCACTTTAGTTAAGCAGATGGGGAGAGGCCAAGAAGCACCTGAAGCTGGGTGCGAGGGAGGGAGGGAGGGCCCGGCATCATCTCCTCCATCATCTCCTCCTGGGCCCGGGCAAGAAGGAAGTGTTCCTGCTCCTTCCCTCCCTCCTTCCCTCCCGGGCAGGGTCAGGGGCAGCTGGGATGGAGGGGCCCCTCCGTCTGCCTCGCGGGGTGGGCAGGATGGAGGTTCATCGGGACCGGCAGCAGGCGTGGCCCCGAGCTTGGCAGGATGGGGCGAAGCTTGGAAATGTTACTGGGAGGGGGGACCACAAAGCCCCCCGTGCCGCTCAGGGCAGCCACCCTCTGTACCGGTGAGGGGATTTGGGGACTTGCAGTCCTGCCCCGGAGTTTCCCCTCCTGCGGCAGCTGTGACAGTTTGGAGAGGGGGGATTCCTGCCCTTCAGGACCCTTCCCCCTCGTGGGGCCCAGAGGCTGTGGGGAGGAGAGCGGGGCGGGGAAGTGGCTCGGGGAGGGGCGCCTGGCTCCCCAGCACCCATAAAAGGACGGCCCAGGCTCGGGGGAATCAGAGCGGCCCAGACGGTGCTGATGGAGGACTATTTCGCTTCTCTTTGGAGCCCTGCGAGGAGCAGCTTCCCCGAAGCCTTCGGGGTCGCGAGGTAAGCGCCCCTTCCCCGGCCTGGCACTGGATTCCCGGCTAAGCCCCCTCCCCTCCGCCGTCGATGCCGCCTCGCCCTAATCCATCCCTCCCCCCGCCCTCCTCTCTCCGCCCCCCCCCGGCGTCTCCTCCAGGCTCCTCCCGGCGCCCTCGTCGAGCGGCCCCTCCGTCTGGTTCTACGACCCGATCCCCGGCTGGGTGCAGGGCGAGGGGCTGGTGGCCGCCCTCTACGACACCGGAGACCTGGAGGCCGCCGCCTTGGAGGTGAGTGTCCGCTCCCGGGGCTCCCTGTTCCTCTCCGGCTGGCGGGCGCCGTCTGCCCGTCTGCCTGACCTGCCTTCGGCTCGCTCGCCCCCTCGCTCGGCCCTCCGCGGGGGGCTCCAGCGCGCCCTCCGTCCCTTTCTCCTCCCCTCCCCTCCCTCCCTCCCTCCCCGTCGGGCGGGTGGATCGGGGCCCTTGCCTGCCCGACGCGCCGCCCTCCTCTCTCCCTCCGCAGGTGCGGGACCCGGGCATCCTGGTGACCATTGCCGCCCACAACCACGGGCCCCTCAGAGCCGAGGTCGCCCTCTCCATGGACAGGTTCCTGACCAGAGTGTCCAAGATCCTGTTCGCCCACTACCGCTAGGCGGCCCCGGACCAGCGGCCAGGCCGGCCGAGGGAGGATCGGACGGAGGAGAGGCGACGGCGGAGCGATGACCCCGGAGCGCCCCCCGCCTCGCCCCCTCCCCCTGCCCTCCCCCCTTCAGCCCCCCAGGAACAAAAGCGCAATGAATAAACCTCTTGGCTTCCGACGCACTTCTGGTCTCCGCCTGGCTGCTTTGGGGAGGGAGGGAGCCCTGGGTCTCCACCGAGGAGGGGTCCCGGCGAGCGAGCCCAGCCCTCCGAGCAAGGCCGGGGAGGGGGCGGGTGGGGTCTCCGGCCCTTTCAAGGCGGTGAAAGCGGGAGGGAGGGAGGCGCCGGGAGGGACGGAGCAGCGGGGAGACCGTGGCTCCCTCCCCCTCTGCCCCCGGAGCAGGCGGGGATCGGGGCCCCTTGGGCTGCCAGGGGCTGAAGGGGGAGCCAAGGAGAGACCTGAACTTGGCCCGGGGCAGGGGGGCTGTTGGGGTCCCCTTCATGTCCTCTCGCACAGGGAAGGGCCCCGGGTGGGAGCCCGGACCCGGCCTCGGCCGCCCGCTCCTTCCCCCGCGACGGAGGGAGGGCGGTGGGCAAGCGGGTCGGGCGGCAAAAGGCAGAAGCTCGTCGAGAGAGGATCGGGGGGCTGGCGAGGGCCTCGAGGGGAGCTCCGGGGGAGGGGGCAGCGGCGCTGTCGGTCCCTAGGGAGGGAAGCCGAGGAAGGGGTCTCTGCCACGGATTCCCCGGGGGAGGGAGAGATCTGGGGGCGCAGCCGGTTATAGGAAGGGGGAGGAGGAAGATCCTTTCCTGACCCCCCTACCCGCAATCTGCCGCTACCCATCCCGGACCGACCTTCCGTGGAAGTCTTTGGGGGTCTCCTCCGGGAAGCCCCCCTCGCAGACCTTCCGCTGGCGCCCGACCTCAGTGGCCGTCTTGGTGGAGGGGCCGGGGGTGACGGAGGCCCAAGCCAAGCTTCGGGGGCGGGAGGAGGGGAAGAGCCCTCAGAAGGGGTCAGGGACCCCCGATCCTTTTAGGCCCCCGGGACTGCAAGTGCCAGAATCCCCCAGCCGGGCTGGCTGGGGATAATGGGAACCCATCCGGTGGCTGACTTTGACTCAAGGGGCGGGGAGCGAGGAGCAGAGCTCACAACTGACGGTCTAAAAGACTCGGCTAAAACCCACAGAACACAAGAGTTAAAACATCCATTAAGCAACGTTAAAGGGCACAATTGAAATGCACTCATCGGCAATTCCACCCCCTCCATTCTCAATATTGGATCCAATAGCTTCGGTTAGAGCCTAAAGAACTGGAACATGAAACCGGGTCCCCCCGCCGCCCACACAGACTAGAGGCCGGGAGGCGGGGCGCCGTTCGGGCCCTCTGCTCTTCCCAGCCGGGTCTCCTGGAGCTCCCGATCCCAGGCCGGGTTCAAGGATCGGTCTGATGCAACCGAAGGGTCCCGGGGCGGCCAGGCCGGCCTTGCCTCCTTGCCGTGCGTTCCAACGCCACGTAGGACTGTCGGGATGTCACCTATCGCCACGCCTTGTGACCCCATGCGGTGATTTCAGCAAAGGGCCGGGGCGTGTGTGAAGGGAGCTGTGTGGGGAGGGAGGGATGCTCTTTTGGTGACCTCTGATAAGAGAGAGGACGGACGGGGCTGCAGGGCGGCGCCTGGCACGAGAGACCTACGCCTGGAAAAGTCGTTTTGAATAGCGGTCAAGTGGAAGAAAGCTTTCGCATCTACGTTTGTGATGTTACGCCTTATAAGCCTCGGCAAACTGTTGGAAAATTACCAGCATTCTCTCTCCCCCCATTTCGTTGTTAGAACAAATGGGATAGCTAGCTCAGGGCCTGCCTCTTGTGTATGCATGCTCTATCTTTCACACTTACCCTCTCTGCTTTTATTGCATGATCATAAATACCTTTAGGGCCCAGGTCATCAGATCATGTGACTCAGAACTGTATCCTGATAGGAAGAAAGTTAAGTCTTCCCAAAAGTGAAAGAGACATCTTTGTCCTTTTTTGTCCTTCTCTTCTCATCCTCCATCCTCATGGATCCTATCCTCTGAACTCTGCATGCCTCCAAACCATCAAGATGGTGGTGAGTGATACTGGAGATTATCTTCTACTCCTTTAGATAGTTAAAGGTAGCAAACCCTCAATTGATATGTAGATGAAGAAGTTCTTTAGTAAACTTCTAAGTGTTTATTCAAAGCTACCTGTGTGTGTGTTGCATTTAATTGGATCAAGCATCCTCAAGCCACGTGTACTAAAGCAAAGAGAACTTTACTCGTTTCTACTGCACAACTCTGCTAATAAGGTTAAATCTTAGCGGGTTTGATCTTATTTCCTCCTACACAAACTCAAGAGTTCCTGAGTTTTGGCAGTGCCTGAATGTGGTACTGTTTCCTTTCGGTTCCGAACAAAGCTTTTGGGCCTGCTCTCCGAACTCGAAGCCAGCCAGCCAGCCCAGGAGAGAGAGCCTGTTTCCAGTAGGCACATAGATAGGCTGGTGATCCCTGTCTCCAAAGGGACCCCCGTAAAGTTTGCTATTCTGTCCAGGGGGAACACAGAGAGACGCCCATAATCCCTGAAACTGGACCCACTTGGAGAGAGGAATGTGAAACCATCATTTGCATCTCCTGCCTCCCCCCACTCAAGAACTCTGATTTTATACACTACTTTGCCAGAGAAAGAGACACTGCCCATCATGCTGGCAAGGGAATCCCTAGAGGGAGAGGGAGGAGGAAGAGGAGGACTGCTCAACTCTGGTGCTGGTTCTGTTCGTGGCAAAGCCCCCCTCAACGTCCCCCTCCACTCCCCCTCCCCCCCTTTCCCCCGCTTAATCCCACTCTGGGAGAAAGGCGGCATAGAAATAAAGAGACAAAAAGCCCGTTGAACCCTTTCCTCCACGAGAGCGCACCTGAGCAGTGGGAGGGGCCCGCCTGCCTTTTCTGCCCCCGGCCTCCCTTCTCTGCATCAGGGCTCCCAGCTGGGGGGCGCTGGGGGCCGGGAGGGCCAGCGCTTCTGCCCAGTGTCCGTGTGTTGCCGCGGGGGTGCTAGCGGTGCTCGGGATGCGAGGGACAGAGGCAGCGTGGGGTAGTGGCTTGAGCTGGGGAGCAGCACTCCGGGGAAAAGGGCTGGAGTCCCTGTTGGGCACAGAAGCCCACCGGGTGGCCTCGGCCAAGTCACACTCTCTCCGCCTCTCCGGAAGGCTGAGAGAGTGCACACGGGCACACACGACTAAAACATTCCTGAAAGCAGCACTTCCAAGCCTCTGTTTAAAGAGCTCCAAAGGTGAGGAGGAGGAAGTCTATCGGGACACACAGGATGCTGCTTCTTCCTTTCTGGGGGATCAGAGCGAGGGCCCCCAGCCCCTCTCGCCAGAAGGTGGGACAGGAAAGAGGCCTGGCCGGTAGGAAACCCTTGGCTTGCCAAAAACTGGGGCGGGGGCGAGAGTAAAGTCCCGGAGGGAGGAAGGGGGAACGAATTGCTTCTCCTTGAAACCTGAGAGAGCGGCGAGTCACCCTTTAAACAGCCTGCAGCCCCCTGCCCCATTTAAAAAAGAAAACGTTTTCAGTACCAAACGAACCCTTCTGGACACTTGGAGTTTCGGGGGGGGGACTTTGGACAGTCTGGGGGGGCCTCCGGAGGGTCGCAGGAGCAGAAAACTTTTTTCTCTCCTCCTTCAGTCCTCTCAGGTAAAAGGGGCGCGCGGCTTCGGACTCCCTCCCGGGGCCCTTCCTTGTGGGATAGGACGCGAAGGGGGACCCCTGCCCTTTCGAGAACACTAGTTCTCCTTGGGTGCAAAGAAGGGAGCGGGAAGCGGCCGCCGGGGGTGGGCGGGCTGGGTGTCTCTCTCTCCCTCACTCCCCGGCCCCCCAGCCGCCCAAGGGACCCCGATCCCCGCCTGCGCCGGGGATACAGAGGGAGGGGGAGCCACAGTCTCCCCGCTGCTCCGTCCCTCCCGGCGCCTCCCTCCTTCTCTCCCTTTCGCCGCCTCGAAAGGGCCGGAGACCCCCGCCCGCCCCCTCCCCGGCCTTGCTCGGAGGGCTGGGCTCGCTCGCCGGGACCCCTCCTCGGCGGAGACCCAGGGCTCCCTCCCCCCCCCTCCCTCCCTCCCCAAAGAAGCCAGGCGGAGGCCAGAAGTGCGTCGGAAGCCAAGAGGTTTATTCATTGCGCTTTTGTTCCTGGGGGGCTGAAGGGGGGAGGGCAGGGGGAGGGGGCGAGGCGGGGGGCGCTCCGGGGTCACCGCTCCGCCGCCGCCGCTCCTCCGTCTGGCCCTCCCTCGGCCGGCCTGGCCGCTGGTCCGGGGCCGCCTAGCGGTAGTGGGCGAAGAGGATCTTGGACACTTTGGTCAGGAACTTGTCCATGGAGAGGGCGACCTCGGCTCTGAGGGGCCCGTGGTTGTGGGCGGCGATGGTCACCAGGATGCACTGGCTGAGCAGCTGCGGAGGGAGAGAGGAGGGCGGCGCGTCAGGCGGGGAAGGGGGTGGACGAGGGGACCCCCGCCCGCCCGCCCTCCGACGGCAAGGGAGGGGATGCGGCGGCCGGGCTCAGGAGAGCCGCCCCGGGGGGCCCACGCAGGCGGGCTGGCGGGGAGGGGAGCGGAAGGGCCCCGCGGGGGTCGGGGCGGAGACTCACCCCGAAGTTGACCGGGTCGACGCGGAGCTTCTCGGCGTGGAGGTCGGCGAGCTTGGAGAGGGCGCCGGGGACGTCGTCGAGGTTGCTGACGGCCTGCGTGAGCGCGTCGATCACCTTCTTGCCGTGCGCCTTGATCTGGGCCGAGCCGGGGCTCATGTCGAAGTGCGGGAAGTAGGTCTTGGTCGACGGGAAGCACATGAAGAGCCTGCGGGGGGCGCCGGGGAGCGGGAGGGAGAGGAGAAGAGGAGCGGTGAGCCGGCGGAGCGGGGGAAGGACGGGCGAGGGGGACCGGCGGCGCGGGAGGGAGGGGAGGGGGGCCCGGCCGGGAAGCGTCCCCGCCGTCGGGCCCTCCAGGAGCCCGGGCCGGGCCGAGGGTGGCGGGGGTCCCTTACCTGGTGAGGGCCTCGGCCCCGTAGGCTTCGGGGTTGCTGCTCACAGGGCTCCAGATGGCCCTTATGTGGTTCTTGTCGTCCTCCGTCAGCATCTTGGCAACTCTGAGTCCCACCGGCCTCAGCAGCAGCCCTTTTATGGGGCTGGGGAGCCTGGCGCCCCTCCCCCGCCCCCTCCCCCTCCCCGCCCCTTCTGGGTGGCACGAGTGGGAGGGTCCCGAAGGGCAGAGTTCTCCCCCGCCGCCACCCATGGGCGCGGGAGGGCGCTTGGCTCTCTGCCCCCTCGCCCCCGGCTGCCACAGGCGCCCCAGGAGGGAAAAATCGGGGGCTGGACTGCGACTCCCCAAATCCCCTCCCCGGCCTAGGCCCTGGCTGCCCCGAGTGTGGCACGTGGGGCTTGGCAGCCCCCCTCAGCGTAGTTTCCAAGCGTGGCCCCAGCCGTGCCGCTGACCTACTGAGAAATCTCATAGGGGCCCCTTCAACGCTCCCCCCCAGCGGAACCCGCGCATCTCCTTCCTGGATTTGCGCCCCGCTTTCTCCCCCGACGGGACCCCGAGCGACCGAATGAGGACGCCTGGCAGGGGGGAGCCCGGCTAGTCCTCGGATGGGAGACGCCCCACCCGCCCCCCGTCGGCTCCAAAAGTAGGAGATAACCCCGAGGGCCTCCGGGCTGAGCCAGGCAGGAATCCGGGAGAGGCCTGGAGGTGCCGAGCCGGAACAGGCGATGGAGCCCTGCGGGGTCCAGCCCCCCAGCCCCGCGGCCTCTCCGGGAGCCCCGCCTGGAAGAAGCCGGCCCCCTCCCCGTTCCTCAGTGGACTCTCCCACGGCGTCCTGGCGCTTGCAGGTCGGGGAGGGGTGCTCGGAAGGCCCTGGCGGGGCACTCCAGGGCCTCCGACCAAACTACAGATCCCAGGGTTCCGGGGGATGGCACCACGGCAGGGCAAGTGGGCTCACTGCGCTACGAGCGTGCCGTGGGAAGGGGCCCCTGGCGAGCCACGGCGGCCACCGAGCGCCCCACTCAGGACAAGGGCGGCCGCGGCTCTCCAGGCCGGTCTGAAATTCTGCTGGTCCCAGGAGACTGAGCCGGCTTGCGTAGCTTCGGGACAGCAGTTGCCAGGAGACTCACCGCCAACCCCCCTCAACGGAGGGACCACCAGCCGACCTCGGGACCCCCCCCCCCTCTCACGCACGCGCGCCAGTGGCGGGGGAAGGGGAGGCACGGGGGGACAGAGAAGAGAGGAGAAGGCCCGTGGTGGAGACCAAGAGGGCCCCCTCCCCTCTCATCTGCCCCCGCAGGCGGGAGAAGCGGGGCAACGCCCGGGCAGGGCCCGCTGCGCCTGGGAGGGCCCGATAAGCCGCCCGCCCCGCCGACTCGGAGGGCCTCCTCGGCCCCAGACTACAGGGGAGAGCGCGGGGGGAGGGAGGGAGGGAGGGTGCCTGCCTCAGCCCCCCTCCCGGCCTGTCCTCTGCCTGAAAGGCCCCCTCCGCCGGCCGCCCCCGGAGCTGGGCAAGCGGCGGGAGGCGGCGAAGGGGGCCAGCGCGCGGCGACCCCAGAGGAGGCAGGGAGCGGCCCCGGGGAAAGGCGGAGGGAGGGCTCCGGCGCGGGGCCCCTGCATTTCGGGTGGGGCCAAAATCGTCCGGGGGGAAGAGGCCCGGCCGGCCGCCCAGTGCAGAAGGCCGGGAGGGAAACTCCCGTGGCAACGGGAAGGGGGTAGGGCGGGTCCCCTCGCCTGCTCTCGTTGGAATGAATGGGAGGCGGCTTGCCCGTGCTCTCCCCTGAGGCTGAGAGAGCGTGACTCGCCCCCGGTCACCCCGTGGGGTCCCATGGCCGAGCAAAGGGGGCTCGAACCACACCGCCGCCCCATGCCGCCCCTCGTGCCGCGCGCCTCCACGGGCGCCAGCCAGGCGCGGACGCCGCATCCTTCCGAGGAGCCCCCCTTCCTGCTGAGTAAAGCGCCCCCCCAGAGAGGGGGCTGCGATGAGGGGACGCCAGTCGGGGTCCGGCCGGCCTCCCACGGCGGAGGACGGGCGGGGAGAGGGTGAGGCCTGCGCCCTCCCTCCCCCTCCCCCCGCCCTCTCCCCCGTCTCAGGCCGAGGAAGCCCTCCGAGCGGGCGGGGCGGGCGGGCGGCTTATCGGGCCCTCCCAGGCGCAGCGGGCCCTGCCCGGGCGTTGCTCCGCTCTCTCAGCCGCACCGGGCCTGGGGAGGGCCGGTTCCGCGCTGCCTCGGCCTCCCCCCCCCTTCCCGGGGGTTTCAGCGCCCCAGGCCAGCCTTTGCAAGAGGGGCGGTCCGGCGACACCCCGAAGCCCGCGGCACCGGTCTCTCCCCCACCAGGGGCGAAGCGCCTTGGGCCCGGGGGGCACGTCCGCTCCCGAGGAGGCGAGAGAGGCCCCTCCCGCACGGCCCGGCCCCCTCGCCCCCCGCGGCCTTCTCGGCGAGGACCAGCGCTCGGGGGGTGGCCAGGAAGGCCCGGGCGGGCCGGGCGGGCGGGCGAGCCAAAGGCTCTGTAGGCGCTCCCCTGAAAGGGAGCGGGGGCGCTTCTGAGCGGCCCTACCGAGGGGAGAGGTCGGGGGCCACGCGGCCAGCCAGATCTTGGCAGACTGCAGCTCCATCAGCCCCTGCTAGGACGGCCAAGAGCGGGGGGGCGCTGGGAGGGGAGCGGGATTCCCACCCGCTCTTCCAGGACTCGAAGTCCACACTTGCCGGAGCTTTTACGATTTTGGCTTACAACGCTTTCACACGGCAGAATTATCGCGCTCCCACTGCACCTTCACTGCCGTGATTCCACCCTGCGGAATCCTGGGATTTGCAGTATAGGGACCCGCATTTAGGCCTCCCTGTCCGAGAGCTCCAGTGCCTCACAAACCCACCACCCCAAGATTTCATAGGATGCCGCCATGGCAGTACCTGCGGGATGCTCGCCTTCCGAATCTGGAAAGCGAAAAGGGCCCCAGACTCGACGTGCGGCGTGAGCTTTGCGTGGCCAGGCTAGCAGGAGAGAAAGCGGGCGGAGGGCGCCACACCCCGGGCCCCCTCCAACTCCGACCGAAGCCCGGCCGCGGGGGCCTCTTTGCCGCGGGGCCGGGAACTGCGTGGTCGCTCCTGCACGGCAGCGCCCATCCTCCCTCGCCCTGGGTCAGGGGCTGCTGGGAGGTGGGCTTCAAGGCGTGTGCGCGCGCGCCCCGTGGCCCCCTCCCCTCCCCTCCCCAGGGCAGGGCGGAGGCGCAGCCCGGTTTCCCGGCCTCCTGGCTTCTCCGCGAAGTCCCCGGGGGGCCCTCGGGTTGTTTTCTCCGGGAGAGCCCCCAGCGCCTCGGACCGAGCCGCCTGGTCTGCTGCTCCCGAGGCTGGGAGGCCGCCCGACGGACTCATGAGGCAGGAGAGCCATTCCGCCGAAACGCCCGGAAGAACTGTGATTTTTAGAACTGGAATCGCTGTCCAGCCGTGGAATGGGCGTACAGTCGGGGGCAGCCCGGGGGCAGCCCTTGTTGGGGGGAGCCCCCTTTGGCCGCCTTGCTCGGCTCTGGAAAAGGGGGCGCCGGGCTGGCACGGGGGGAGGGGGCGCCGGTGGTCCCGCTCTGGCCACGCGCGGCCGGGCCAGCCCCGGGCCTGCTTCCAACAGGAGCGCCGCCGGCCGCGGGTGGGGTGGGGGCGGCGCTCTCCCTCCCTCCCTCCCTCCCTCCCGCCGCCCCAGATAGGGCGCCGGGGTTTTGCCCGGGTGGCCCCCCGCCCCGCGGCTGCGAGGAGCGATAAGAGGGGCAGCCAAGAGCCGGGGGGCGGGGGCGTGCTCTTCACCCCCCCGGCCCGACTAGGAGCCCCACGAAAGGGGAAAGGGGGCGCGCGGAGGGCCTCTGCCCCGAGGAGGCCGAGAGGGCTTCCGCGGGCCGCGCTTGGATCACAGTCAGTCCGCCCGCCCACCCGCCCGCCCGGGAAGAACGGCTGAAGCCCTGCGGGGCGCCTCCTTTGCCCGCAGACTCCCCGGGCGCCGGAGCGGGGAGGGGGTGCCGTCTCCTTCCTGGCGTGGGGCCCGGGGGCATTTCCACGCCCCCCGCTCCGCTGTTCCATCCCCCCTCCTTCCTTTGGGACCCCCGGTTCCCCCTCAACTGCTCGCACGCGGCCCTCCGGCCCTGGCAAGACGCCGCCGGCCAGCGGAAGCCACGACACCGGCCGCGCTCCCCGGCCTCGCGTCTGGCCCGCTGGCAGCAGCCCCCCTCCAGAGCCGCCCCGGCAGGCCCGAGGGCCCCCCCGGGCACTCCGCGCGCCCCCGCTATCGCCGCCGCCGCCGCCCTTCGCTCTCCCGGGGAGCCCTCCCTATCTGGGCGCCCCGCCCCCGCAAGAGGCCCAGCCCCGCCGCCTCCTCGCCCGGCGGGCCCGAGATAAGCGGAGCGCGGGGCGAGGCGGCCGGCCCGCAGGGCCAAGGGAGGGGCCCCGCTCCCGCCCTCGCCCGCCGCCCCTCTCCCGAGCGGCCCGGCTGCCGGTTCTGCCTCCCTGCCGGAGCCCGGCTTTGCGGGACTCTGGAAACCCGGCAGGCTCGCCTCGGCCGTTTCATTCCTTCTGCCAGAGGTTCCAGGGTGCGCGCCTCAACCCCCGTTTGGCCAGGCTGTGCCTCCCTCGCTCTCCCCAAAGACCCCGGGGGGGGCGCCGGTGGTCCCGCTCTGTCCACGCAGAGGGCAGGGCGGGGGCAAGAGGAGAGGGCGGCCTCCGGCACAGCTGGCAAGCAAGACACTCAGCGCCCACCTCGGAAAGCTTGCCTCGGTAACGGCCCCCGAGCAGGGCAGGCTGTTGGTGGGGCTGCTCTTGTGCTGCGGCCTTGCTGACCGTTCTCACAACAGCCACGCCGTGCTGGCAACCCCCGGGGCCCCCACCCAGACCCAGAGCCGAGGAAGCCAGGGCTCTGGCCCTCGCCTCCCACGGTCCGGTGCCAGCCAGGTCAGCCTGGGGGAGGCTGGCCAGGCGCTTCTGGGCCGGGCCAGCGTGGCAGCCATGGTGGGCGGGAGCGGGCGGTCTGGAGACGAAAGAATCGCACAGCCGGTTCCTGCACATCTTTATTCAGAAGTAAGTCCGTCACATACACTGGAGGTAATTCCTAGTAAATGTGCTTAGGATTGCAGCCACAGTGAAGGCTAGTACAGTACTTGAGACTGGAGAAAAGAAGACTGTTGCCCTTGTCACTACGTTTTGAGAAGCATGCAGCGCCGTCCTCCTAGCAAAAGAAGTCAAGGACGGAGACCCCCGCCCCCCGCTGGGCTTCAGTGTCTGCGGCCTGTGCTGGAAACATCCTACCCCTCTCCCCCCCAGCTTCTCCCCAAAGATGCATATTTTACAGTGCTGTTCATGGCAGCCGTTATAAATATGCGTGGCATGCAAAAGGGAGGGGCCGGCGTCAGAAAAAGCCTCTGAAGGGGGTGAAGGGAGGGCCCCTTTGTGACAATGAATTCCTGGGATCCACTTGCATAAGGTCTGAGCTCAAAGGCACCTCCACGTCATTCTGACTTTACTTTTAAAGGGAAAAGTTGCAACAGAAGAAACATAGGAACTCTCTGCCTGGTGTTGGGCTCCAACCCACCTATGAGGGAGCAACTCAAACTACTTTTTACTCTTTGTCCTGTCTCCTGCACTTGGAAAGCGGCCAAGGAGCCAACCTTCCTTTTGCTCCCACCTGCTGGGAAGATGACGGCCGAGCAAGCCGCCGTCACGGGGATCCTGCCTATCTGGCCACAAAGGACCCAGAAGCCTTTGGCATGGTCCGGAGGGGTGCGCCAAGTGAAGCAGGAGCAAGGAGGCCAGTTTCCTCTCTAGAGGCAACTTCCTCCAAGGGCCCTCGGCCCACCTGAGGGCATAAGCGCCGCCCCCAATCCTGCACCACAGGTCGCCCTGGAGAGTTTTGGTGTTCTTATCACCTTCGGCACCAACTCTGCCAAGGGAAAAGCTGGGCTGAACCAGGGCACGCAGGCTAAACTGGCATGGGGTTATGCCAGTGGCCAGCCTACAATCTCTGTTACTTCCACAAGATAAAGATGGGGGAGAGGAGAAAAGGAAAAGAAAGAGGCAGTCCCAAATTACTGATAAAGAGTCCATTCTCTTAGGCCAGACAAGACTGAGAGAACCTAACTTCATCAGAAAACTCAGGTGCCCCGCTTTCAACCTGGCATAGGTTGAAAGTGGGGAACCTAAAGCGGAGACTGGTCAGGCTTTTGTTTCTAGAGCCCCAGCTGGCTGGCCAGCCCCACCACCCCCTTGTCCCAGGCAACACAAGGCCTGCTGGGGCAGCCGGGGGGGGGGGGTGCGGGAATTTGCATCCTCTTGGAACAAGTGGCAAACAGAGCAGCCCAGCAGCCCAGCTCCAGATAGCGACTGGGCTGCGGGTCAAAGGACGCTCCTCCTTCCCCATCCTGACCCCACCTGCAATCCTGCACTGTCACTCTTGGGCTGCCCCAGGCCCTGTCTTTTTCTACTGGCTTTTTTGTATCAGTCACACAAGGAAGGAAAACGTGCATTTTTTTTTCTGTGTTTACGTACAAAGGAGCTGCAATAGCTGAAACAAAAACAGAAGAGTAGTGTTGGTAAGAAACAATTAAAAAAACTGAAATAACCACGGCGTATCCTTCAAACGTATACAGATCCCCCACCTGTGGTTTGACTTTGTGCCTCTGTACCTAGACAAGGTGTCCAGCAGAGTCTGTTGGAAGGCACTTGATGTCTCCTCCCAGCTGAAAGATGGTTTCAAGGGGAGCGCGAGAGGGGCAGAAGCCCTGCATGGCTGTGATCCACACTCTGACCCAGGCGCCTAAACGACATCAGGCAACCCTGGAGGAGCCTGCCCGTTCCTCCTCCCCCGCACTCCCCAGGAGAACACAGCTGACTGAGAACAGCCCCCGTGTTCCTGCTGACGGAGCCCACCGTGTCCCTCCCTCCCAAAGACATCAGACACTCCTTGAGTTGTTCAGTTTAGTCAGCTCGTTGGTCTCCTCGGGACCCATGTCCTTGCAGTCATTCTCCTCGCTGCCCTTGGCAAACCCATGCCGGTCGTCTGGCTTTGCCGGCTCCTTCAGGAGCTTCCTGAAACAGGGCAGCCCGTCTTTGGCCTCTGCGCTGTGCTCTGAGAGGTGGGGCACCTTGTCTGAGTTCTGTACAGAAGGCACCAGGTTGGTGATCTCGTCAGTCGGAGACCGCCCGATGCTGCCGTCCACCTGCACGCGGATGTCTGGAGAAATGGACAACTGGTGGTGGGGGACCACCCCGTTGTCCATGCACTTGGGGTAAAGGTAAGTCTTCATCTGCCCCTTCCCCTTCACGTTGACTGTCCCCCTGTAGTCAAAGTCATACCCCATCTTGTTAAGGATGCGGTAGCTCTCCTCGCTCACCTGGATGCGACACTCCACCCCCGTGGTGTCCATGCGGCTGGCGATGTTGACCGTGTCACCCCAGATGTCATACAGGAGCTTGGTGGTGCCAATGACCCCAGCAGTCAGGGGGCCGTGGTTGAAGCCAATCCGCAGCTTGAAATTGAACCACAGCATGTTGTTGTTGAAGTCATCAACCACACGCATCATTTCTTTGGCGAATTCAAAGAGCGTCTGCAGGTGGGCGTGGGGGTTGTTGGCGTCCTGGCACTGGGAGGCGTTCAGCCCGGAGGCGGCCATGTATGTGGCCCCAATGGTTTTGATCTTCTCGATGCTGCTGTAGTCGTCCTTGCTCAGCAGTTCATCAAAGTCCCCAATCAGCTCGTTCAGAACCCGGTAGCACTCCTTGCCGCCCTCGTAGTTCTCCTCGTAGAACTCGCTGAAGTTGACGATGCTAGCAAAGATCACGCCGCCACTGTCGTGGTTCTTGGAGTAGCTCTGGGACACTTTCAGCTGCTCTGCCACATGGTAGGGGATAATGTTGCGCAGCAGCCAGTCTGCCTGGTCTCTCATGCTCTGGATCTTGGTGCGGTGGAGATCCGCTTCCACATCTCCGTGGTAATGGAGACGGTAACTCACCTCAAACTCCCGGTTCAAGAACCACACCAAAAGGAGCAGAAGGAAGAAGCCCAGAATGACCTCCTGGCCAATCAGGTCAGCGGGCCTCTGGAAGTCTTCCGAGGCAGACCTGTTGCAGGCATACCTGGGAGAAAGAGGGAGAGAACAACCACTGAAAACACACACAGGCATACACAGAGTCATTCTTAAAAATTCACTCTAAAATCATTCTGTCAACGTATTCCGTTCTTTGAGTCCTCCCTGCTCTCCTCTAGAGTGTCTTGCTGGGTGGAAACATATGAGGCCTGCTGCTTTAGCAGCCTTGAAACTGAGGGGAAAAGTGAACCGCTTCTGGACACACGTACAGAGGAGGGACGACAGGGCTGCCATCAAAACAGTCGCTCAGTTCTAGAAGGCACTGAAAAATACACTGTGCAGGCACAAGACCCCCCTCCCCCAAAAAGAACAGCATGTTAGGTGGGGCTTTGAAATTCCAGCTGACCCAGGCAGGTGCAGTTTTTTTGTTTTTTTTAAAGGGAGACATTTCTTAGGTTTACCTAGAGAAACGTCAATAGGGCAACTGCTTTCAAAGAGCTAATTCGGCTGCTCCTGGGGAAGCTCTATGGCTCTCACAGAAGAGGGTGAGCGTGAAATCCATAGGATGCTCCCCATTCCCACTGTGCTTATCCTGTGAACACTCACAACCAGCCTCTTTGGATCTGGCCATTTACTTCTGAGCTACTTGTGAAATGTTAAAGCTAAGGAATTTTTAAAGTGGTTACTGTATTTCATTAAAGCCCACTGAGAAGCAGATGCAGCAAGACAAGCTGTAGGATTTTTTTAGATGATGACAATATTATAATACAACATAAAACAGAAAGCAAGATCACAGCGCGTAATAACAAGCACAGAAAAAAAATTCCATACTAAAATCAAACCTAACGTAACCACACTAACCTAAAAAATAAACATATACAAATCTCCAACCAACAATATACTCAGTATTAATCATATTTATTTAATCCCTATGTTAGTAGCTAAGCTATAGGATTTTAATGTTTACCTGAAGTTCTCAGTTGAGTTGAAGATTTCCACAGAGCTAAAAGAGAAATAAGATCCATATCAAGAAGATTCATAGCCACATTTTCTATAGCAGAACTGAACATGTCAATGTGTGCTGATGTACTGATTTAACGCATCAAACAATTAGCCGGCAAGAAGCCTCCAGTATGTCTGCTGTTTCTGACGGCCTCTGCAGACCTCACAGCTTTTCCACAGTGACACATATCTGTAAACGATCAAGAGGAGACACCTGTACCTCAGTTCACAAGCTTCAGTAAACGCGTCTTTTCTGACACAGAGATTTTCTCTGCATAAGACAAGTGTGACAGCACGGCAGCCCATGAACACAATGTGTAACGTCTGACATTGACCTTGATGCTGCACTGCACTGCAGTGGGAACATAACTTTTGCAGTTCTGGGTGTGACAAGCTCAAACATGAAGCCCGTCTGCTGAGAGCAAATGCAAGCTGGTCTCCCTGCAGAATGGCAATCCTTGGAGATAAATCCCTGCAGGTGCCTTTGCAGCCTCTCTCCAGACCCGCTTGTAAGTGACAGGCAGACAGCAAGAGGTCAACACACAGGGACTCTTACCCAACGGAAACAGTGGACACTCAGTGGCTTTTATGTTTTTACCAGGGTGGGGGGAAATGTCTACATGTAATTGTTATGAGCGCACTGTACTATTTATTTATTTCACCTTTCTCCAAGCACGAGATCCAAGGTGGCGTACAACCTTTCAAAAGCACAGTGCATCTAAAAACCTTAGTACAAAAGTTAAAACTCAATTAAACCAAAAGTCCGTTTTTTAAAAAAAGTTAGAAATGGAAGTTAAAAACAATTTTAAGAATGCATGTAAAGCACAATAGAAACAACGCCTCCCATTAAAGGATCCATCTGCCTCCTTAAACCAAAAGGTCTTTATCTGCTGGTGGAAAGAGACCAGGGCCCCTCCCAGGGCCAGAAGTGAAGTGTCTGCTTGCAGGTGGAACGGAGAGGGACCAGGGGCACATGTGCTCTCTTTGGGCTGCCCACTGAGGCTTCCAGGGCTCTCTCCCATACAAGAAAGGCTCACCCGGCCCTGGGCGAAGGCAAGGTGTAGCACCTAGAACGGCAGCCATGTTTGCTGAGGCTCACCTGTCGGGACACAGAGGCACGTAGAGCAAGATAAGCAGGACTCCGCCAACAAGAGTGGCCAAAGATGATCTCATCCAGGAGCTGAGCTGGCAGAAGTTACAGTACTGGACAATGGTAATGAGAATCGCAGAACACATAAACATGGTATACTAGAACAAACAGAGACAGTGCTGTTAGTCACATGCCATGTGCTTAAACAAGAGCATTTTCCAATAACAAGACTGCAGTGCTAGCTGATTTACACAAGACCATTTCTGAGACAATCCTGGGGCTAAACGCAGGGGAAGCCATGCCTCAGTAGCAGCAGGGCTCCCAAACCTTCTGCTCCCCATTCTCTCTCTCCCATTCCTGTTTCCTGAGAAAACTTGCAAGAAAGCAAAAAACGAGGGATGAGAAAAGTGCAGGGTGGTGCTGGTGTTGGCCTCTGTCCCACTGATGCAAGTTTGAACACAGACATGCCAAGGGGAAAACTAACATGTGAAAGAGCAGAGAAGCACCTTTTAATTAAGGTGAAGCTTCTCATTTTTTCAAAGTCCATGAATTTCAAACATTCTAAACTGGAAGCTTTGTTTTTCTCAATCACATAAATTGTCATAGGTTATGCCAGTATTTTAATGAAAGGTGGGAGGAGTCCCATTCTGGAATCAAAAGGGCTGCATGGTATCACAACTGGAAGTCATGCCATGCTATGCCCAGTTGCTTTCTGGGGCATCTCTGAGGGGGTTTCTTTTTTCCTGTGAGGGAGACAGTATTATTTAACCTAATTTTCACAATCTAAGTTTTTTTTCAACTAAAAAAAAAGGCTGATTTTTTTTGAGGAGTGATGGGGGGGCTTTGGGGGTTGGTAGAGGTCTGCAATGGGCCACACTGAATCCATCCCAAAATCCCTGCAGCCTTCACAACTCCCACCTCTAACAATACAGAGACAGGGCTGGATGCAAGCAACGGAAATATACAGGAATTCCCAACATGCAGGGGACCTCGCAGCCAGCCCCATTTCCTTCCGTTCTCGGTCGAGTGGAGGAGTTTGACAGTGTGCCAACTGCGGCTCCTGGGCTCTGGGCTCTCTGCCCACCAGGACCAGCCACACCCAGTGGCTGGTGGCTCTCTGCCTCCTCCTGCTGGGGAAGGAAGGCAATTAACTGGGCCAGACAGAAGTCCAGCCACCCGATCTGCCTCAGCTGCTTTGCTGTGGCTACCATCTCTTCTCGGGAAGGAAACACCCTTGGTAGCCTCTGGCACTGAGGGAAAGATGCTCCCCAGACGGGTCAAATGGCTAAAAGCACGGAAAAGAGGCCATTGCTCCTCTCTCTGTCTACCGTGTGAAAGAATGGTGACAACTCACATAGATGTTGGTTTCAAATTCCAAGGTGACGTGTGAGAAGACCGCAAGAGCAGGGAGTGAGATCAAAATGGCACCAATGAAGTGTCGTGGCAGCCAGCCAGCAATGACCTCCAACAGTCGCTTAGTGCACACCATCACGTCCTCCAAGAAGAACGCCATTCTGGAAAGAAGGCAGCAGAGCACGCTAGAACACTTTCTCAATGAAATCCATTTTATCAGTGATAGAAGTACAGCTCAAAGATACAAACGACTGAGCCTCTCTCCCTGCACCAAGGTGGACACACACGGCCGTTCAGTCCTCAGGCCACTGAGTGCGCCTTCCCTGGACACAGGGATGGCACGCCTGCTCTGCCCCCTCAGTGAGGACGAGGGCAGCTGCAGCCTCTTCCTTCCACACTGGCAGAGCCTGCCTTCCCTTTCTGCCCTTCGCACTCCCAGGATGCAAACGGGCCAGGCAGCTAAGTCTTCTTCCACACTTCAGGATGCCTGAAGGATCTCCCTGGGCCCACCCAGGCCTCCAGCAAAGGAAAAGGAGTGGCCTGTTTTCTTTAAAGGGTATGAGGTCTGTTTCTGGGGCAGGAGCTGGAAAGGCTGGCACAGATCTCTTTCGACCCCTTTCATAACTATTCAAGATACGGATTTTTAAAACAAGCAAATAAAGTGAATCAAAGGAACAGCCCCGCCTGCCTTGATATCCTAGGGGTTTTACAAAAGGAACAGATGGGCAATCCGGACGTCGCCCCATTTACCTGATGGAAACAATAAGAGACAGCACCTCTAGCAAGACGGCAACCACCACCACCACCACGGCTGCAGGCGGAGGGGGGAGCCAGCCATCCCGTGTTTCAGGAAGCAGGTGACCGAGAGGATGAGGAAGACAGTCATGGACAGGCACACGTCCAGAAGTGAACTGAAGGTAGCACTGGCAAAGGTCTTCACAGGGGCATTCCCTTTGACCTGTTGGGAATAGTGGGGGTAGACAGAAAATGTACGACGTTGGCTGCCAAAGGACCCTCCTTCTTTAAGGACAGGCATGAAAAGGGTTACGTCCCCAAACCAGCCTTTAAGATGGCTCAGAGATCCTTTCCTTTGAGACTATGCTAAACGTATTATGAGAACTGGCAGAAAAATCACCCAAGGTGTGCAATATGTCTCATGAAATGTTAGAATTAGTTCTTGCATGCAAGCATGAAATAATTGAAGACTTACATCCCCCGTCAGAATGATCGGAGCTGACGCTACTCTTTCCTGCCAGGTTTTCAGGACACAAGTGAGACCCACCTTCCACCCACCATTCCCAAAAGGCAGTCTGCCACATGCTATGTGCTAATTCAGTGCTGTGCGGCTTAAGAGAAGAGAAACTGCATGGGGGCCGCAGCTGCAGTTTTCAGGGCTCTCCGAGACCACCTGAGAAAAGTAGCAAAGTAGATTTAGGCTGGACAAGAGGAAACGCCTCAAACCATTCTCAAGTAACAGACAAAAAAGCCCCAAAAATGTTGGAGAAGGAGGAGGAGAAGGAGGCTTTGTTATAAAAGCACTAGATTTTGGGGGTAGTTTAGGGAGACAGAATGTGCACCGCTACAGAGAGACAGTCCTCCGCTCCACCTTCTGCGTGTGTAATTCAGAATGCCCTGTTCAAATCTATAACATTCCCCAATAAGTCTTCCTCAGACCCAAAAAGAAATTCACACACATCTCTGCGTGTAAACCCTGAAAGAATGGATTATTTTACACCTCTGCAATACATCTGGGCCAGATAGAGACACATGATGGTGCAACACTGCCCTGGAACACCTGTGAGGGTCTGTTTTAGAGTCAATCTTGTGTGGAAATGAAGCTTTGATGCTTTTGCCTTGTTTTAATGAAAATCAGTTTTGGGAACCTGCAATTTTCTACTCAGATTTGCATTAGAATTCACTCTTTGGTTGTCACACACAGCATACCTGGAGAGATATCACTGAAGGAGCTCATATCCCCACTAGAATATTACTTATTTGTGCAAAGAGGCATGCTGCCATGGCTGGCTACCTTAGAAAGGCTCTCTGAGACCCTGGCTAACAGCTGGTTGAGGTCAAAACTAGCACAAACCATCCTCCATTACTCTTGAAACGGAGAAAAGGAAAAGAGACAAACCTTTTCCTTGCCCTCTTCAGAGTTCTGGATGTGCTCAAAAGCACGCATCTGGGGCCCGTCAGAGCAGGGAAAAGAAACTCTGACGAGGAGCTGCTTTGGGGCAGGAAAACTGGTAACGATTAAGTATTGAAGTCAGCAAGCCCTCACGATTATTTTTAAAGAAGAATTTTGCCCATGAGCAATTTGATCCTTAGACGCAACCACAACGCTGATGCTGCTCCAGTCATTCAGAGTAGCAGATGCACTACAGCAGCACCACCTGCATAGATGACGGTTCCTTCCACCATCAGGTGTGCACCACGAATTCCCATTTTCAGTGAGCACATTAAAATACCAGCCTGCTTCTGCAGTCCTTCCTCACACAGTCCAGGGTACTCACCCATTCTCCGATGTCATCTGTTGTTGCATACTGTATGTTCAATCACTGTTACATGCTACCTGGACATCTTCAGTGGTCTATAAATATTTGTAAATAAATAATAAATAACAGGCAGGCAAGCATATACCTCTTCTTGGTAGCTGCTCCTATAGTCCATTTCCAAATCCTGTTCCAGGAAGTTCAGGCTCAGCTTGTTAATAGGTGGTTTAAAAAAATAGTCTTTCATCAAACTAGGAGAAAGAGGGATAACAAACAACTTCAAAGTAACCAACCTCTATACAATTCTCCTTTGAAGGAGCAATTTTTTTTCCAGGTTACCTCTTACTTGGTGCTGCTGCTCGTCACACCTCTGACCTTCTGGAATGCCAGAAATTTTCTCACTGGTTGGTACCTATGCTTTCTGTCGCCCCTTTCAGGCCAGGAGAGAAGGGAGGCAGCTCAAGGCAACTGTATCAGCCCAGGGAGGCTTCCTCCCAAGCCCAGGGAGAAGTGGAGCCAAAGTGATGTGCTTTGTGGTGTACATCCTGTTCTACAGGATGCCTGCAGGGACTTCTCTTACAGACCACGACTTGCAAAATGCTCCGTTCCACCTGGGGAACCTTACTGGCCTTATATTCTCCCAAGGCTGTACAGAACAGCCTCGCTGTGCCCTGCAAGGGACACCGTGGTTTTGGATGACTCCAGGAGGTGACTATGAAGTCTTTTCTGGTTTGCTTTATGCATACATTTTTTTTGCTGTATTTCAGTTTAGTCTGAGACAGGGCTGGGGAGCAAAATGTGATTGATGCGCTCCTGCGTACATCCCATACACTGCAACGGAGGGCTTAGAGTGAATGTGTGAGTGTGTGTGGGGGTGTTGGGGAGTTCCAAGGGCCACAAAAAGGGATCTGGGAGCTGCATGTGGGCTACCTTTCCTACACTTGCACCAGGCCAATGATTTTACTGCACTATCCACTCTAACCCCAAGATCTCTCTCCACCCTAGTTGCAATGCCACCAAGTGCTGGAGGTGGAATTGTGCAGAGAGGGCAAACTGTACCACATGCCCCCTTCAACAACACCAGAGAGCCACTTCCAATGTTGGTTTGCTCAAAGCTGGTGGGAGCACCTTGTTTCAGAGGAGGCCTGAGGCACCCAGAGGCTTCTGGAGGTGTAATTCCCCCAGTTTTTGTTTTAGAAAGGGGGGTTGAGGGGGATCACAAAAACAGCCTTGATGGATTGCATCCAGCTGCAGGATTCACACTCCTGGTACAAGTCAAGTTAGGATTTGATGCCATACTGTGGTTCTTCCTCACCTGTCCTCTTTAATCACATCCACAAAGTGAGCATCTGTCTTCTCTCTGATGTTTTTAAAACGCAATGGCAGCAGAGGTGAATTATCCAAGCTTCCGCCTAGCCACCTTCCTTTCTCCTGCAACATTTCATACAGCGAGGTTTGGCTATTGCTCAGCTTCTCTTCTTGGGGAGGATTTAAAAGTCCATTCTGGGACTTTAGACTGCATCCTCCAGGGCCCTAATTTGGATCAAAAGGGGAGCAAAGACAGAGAGCTCAATTATACCCTCAAAAATGTACTTCAGCAGAAAAATGCTTCAGATGAAAAAATGTATATTTTGTGTTTCTTTCCAGAACAGAACTCAAGGTGGCTAGCAATAAAATAATAGAATCTTAAATGTGAAATAAAAGCACCTTTAGAAATGCAAATTAAAAGCACACCAATCAAAAGCATCTTCCACTTAAGTGAACTCACTTGCCAAAGGCTTGCCTGAACAAAACCATGTTGTTAGCCAGCAGAAAAGTGAGGGAGCTGAGCTTCCCCAGCCATGCTTGACAGGGAGCTCAGGTCACCAAGAAAACCATAAACACCTCAGTGCCATCAAAAGATGTTCACAGATTGTAGGCTGAAATTGGGTACATACCCTCTTAGGAGCTTATTGAATCGTTTATTTGTAAGGAAGAGACTGATGCTCTCGGAAGGAAAGCTCTTAAGAATGCTTGTACCAGCAATGGAAGGTGAAGCAAGAAAGCCCTTATATACACACTGGAGGCAAAGGGATGTGTTTGCCAAACAGAGCAACCTGGCCGATGGCATCTGCAAAGGTCTGGTGACAGAACTCTGGTGCCTACTCCTGCTGATATCACACGAGAAATTTTCCAAGCTTCAAAAGAATCCAACATGTATCAGGCAAGTGGGACTTCTAGAAGTATCTGGATCAGACCTGGGAATCAGAAGAACCCTCTCATGGTAGGACAGTCTGTCTTGCAAGCTGGTGGGCTCTCTTTCATTGGAAGTATGCAAGGAGAGGCAGGATAGCCAGCTCTCAGAGGCGCTGCAGCTGCATCCAGCTCTGCCCGTCCCAAAGTAAGCAAGGAGTCAAACCAGACAACCTGCAAGAGCCTTCTCTTCTCATTCAATGATTCTGCACTAGCTGTCATTCAAGTGCAATTTCACCTCATGACTGACTCCAATCTGTTTCTGTCGGTAGGAGCTACTATGTGACTGAGGCTGAACTGTCAGAGAAGAATGCATGCTGAAAATAAGTTACCTTAGCACCGGCTTTATGTTCATCCTGGCCCCCATTCTGGATAGTGCCTTCCTCTATATTCACAGCACAGTTGGGTGCAAATGTAATGTTGCACGAAGGGCATGTCTGAAAGCAAAGGGAAAGACATGGCAAGATGGATCATCTCTTTTCAAAGACTGCCCTGCTGTAACTGCAAGTGTTAATATGTTCTACATTGCGAACATTTCAGGATTTCCAGCCAGGCTATGAGCTCTGACACAGGATCCTCTCAAGAATCCTGGTACCACCCACAGGGAAGAACCCTGCTGGTTACACACGTAGTCATAAACCTTGATTTTGCCAGGGCAGGAAGCTGGCAGTTGTTGCAGGCAGGAGTATGCACAACCTCCTTCTTGCCCTGGGTGCCCAACCGCAGCTGGCAGGGGGACCCTCCTCCACAGCTCTGTCCCCCTCCCCGCCACACCACAGCTACTGAGGAGCTGCAAGTGGGTGCCTTCCAACTGCCCTCAGGTACAGGGAAAGGGAGAATCAGTTTTGCCCTGGGAGCAAAGACTGCACTTTCTTTCTCAGGCGCACAAGGGCGGCCGGAACGCAGGTGGGCCTGCAACAGGAGCAGGGGCCTCCCTCCCACGGAGAAAGGAAGCCGGGAAGAGGGAGCAGCCTCCACCCCGCATGACGGCCTAAATACACTGGAGGTGGCTTGCGCTCTGCCAGCAGGCTTAATTGAGATTGGTCTTAGTCGTTCCTTCTCCTCTCGGAAATATACAGCTATAGAATTAAAAGCACTTGAGAATAAAGGAAAGTGGTCCTGCCTATGAAAAGAATGACTGCCACTTACTGGGAAGTTATCCAAGTCTGACCAAAAAATAACAAGAGTGGCATGCTGAATGGATGGACCTGCATTTCTGTACAACTCTGTTTGGAATCTTGGGGAAAACAGCTTTAAAAATGCATTGTAACACAGAGCAGAAAATAAACAAAAAATGCAGAGAATTTATAAACAGTGAGCAGGAAGCCACTGTCCTTAGGCAGGGTTGATTTTTGACATTTAGCAACAGAAAAAACGGGAGTGCCTTTTTTTTTTTTTAATGCTCTGATCACAGAGAGAGGTTTCAAAACAGGGAAGACATCTTGAAGGTTAGCAAAAGCAAACTAGGGAGAAGCTCCAGTTGTTGTTACTCTTATGTTTTTGTGTGCCTTACAGCCGTTTCCAACTTATGGCAATTCTAAGGCAGGGTTTCCTGGGGCTGAGAGTGTGATGCACCCATCATCACCCAGTGGGTTTCTATGACCAAACGAGGAATTGAATCCTGGTCTCCAGGGTTGCAGTACACCACTCAAACCACTACGCCACACTGGCTCTCTTGTTACTCTCATATCTATATTTATATCCCTCCTTCCAGCCCACCAGGGACCTGCGGTGAGGCTAAGGGGCTAGGGAGCAATCCCACCGCAATCAGCCAGTACCAGAGGCCTCCATATCAACACTGGGAACGGCTTAGAGAAATGTGGGAAGCCACAGGCAGCCCAAGTCACATGACCTCTACTTTTGCAGCACGGTTAGGAACCAGAGCCCTACCCCAAATGCCCCTAAAGTTTTCTGCTTTGGGAAATTAAGCAGGGTTGGGCATAAATATCAAGCCAGGAGAGGAACCAATGGAACCTCACCTTGCCGGTCCCTTGTAGGCAACTAAACACCACTGCTACCCTATTTACTCAAGACACACAAACTCAGGGAGAGAACGCCCACAAATGATGAGCAACCAATTACTTGACTTGACATAAACCATAAAACAAAACCCACTAAGAACATATCTGCTCTAGGGAGTATCTGCAAAGCACATCAAGATATATTGATCTGCTCACTGCCGATTACATAAACATTTTCAATGCAAGCTTGATTCTGGAGAACCGGACTTCCTATCAGCCTTGGAGGAAAAGGCGGGTGGATGGGTGGGAGGTTGGGACAGAAAACAGTACAGCACCCGCTTTTTTAATAGATGAAGAGGAGTAACTAGGAGCAGCCCAGAAAAAGCGTGGCTTGTATTTACCTGACACTGTGCAAAGATTTTTATAGCAGCTGTCATGGTGACTGGGAGATCTATCTTACCCTGTTCTGGAGGATTTCTGGAATGCCCTAGCTATCTACAGACTTGGTGCTGGTAACAATTTGGCCACCATTTATTCAGCCTGCCCAACATCCTGTTTGGGCTTCTGGAATGCACTCTACATTGGGCTGCCCTTGCAAACTATCTGGAAATGTCAACAGGTTTGGTTGCAGGAAACATATAACTCCCTCCTTAAAACAGCTTCACCTTACAGTAAGTAAAACCTGGAGATGCTGAATTTTACCAATTCCGTATACTGTAGGTGTCAGAAAACCAGTTATTTGTAGGGCAACAGGATCACTGCAGGTATGAGGGCATGTTCACCTGCACAGCACAGAAGCACTCCTCTTTACAAAAGCCCTACCCAGCCACTCACCCCCAGTGTTTATTGATTTGCCCAGTGACCACAAACTGAAGACAGTGTTTTCCAATCCTGTAGGGTGTTGGGGAGGCTGATGCAGAAACGCGCTTTCGGCCAACTTGGCTGAGTGAGAATCTGAACCTGCTCACTCACAGCCACCCCTGCCCTTCATGACACCATAACGAAGAGAAAGCATGAAGCCTTTTTAATTTTCCTTCTCAGAGATCCATGGCAATGCATTAAGGACCTTGGCCACATGTCCTGGGGATGCTTTTAAACCACAGATAGAGGAGGGCCGTATATGACAAACCTTGTTTTTCTCTGGTTGCCTGAAAGCCTTTGCAGAGTCACCAATGTTCTCCACAGACGAGGCTCCCGGCATCTTGCTTCTGTCCCCGGCTTCCAGGCCAGGAAGCAGGGCCTGTGAGCAGCTGCAGTGGGGCTCCTTCGCTTTCAAGCCAGAGATCAGGTACGTTTTTAAACCTAAGGGGAAACTACAGTTAACAAAGCCAAAGCCATTCCTTCACTACCCTCCTCACTTGCTCGTAGAACCACTTTCAAAATGAACAGCCTTGCACAGCTGGGCAGGGAGCATCCGTAGCTTCTGCTGCCAGGTATTCACATGGCCTCCTGCTTTTCTCTGAAACAGCTAGGCCCATTTTTCAGCCCAAAACATACACTGTAAACAGTGATGGGCCAGCCCTCTCACAGGCTTGCGTTTCGCTCTGTCTGGTTTCCTAATCCAACAACAAAGAGAGAATAGAACTGTGGAATGAGGCGCCAGCACTTCATGGCTTTAGAAGATGGTAGGTGGTATCATCCCACCTTCTTGTACTGGGCTTCACTGGGAGGGTGAGCGGGTTTGAAAGAACACCCCACACTGTTACAAAGAGTGTGAATCTGACTTATACTTAAGGAGCACCATGCTGCAGCATCTTGATCAGTGGCAAGACTTCCTCCCTCCATCAACACAAGCCTTGGCAGCCCCCACAGCCTTCTACCATTCCGCAGGGAAAGCAGGCATAGTCTACTGGCCTGCAGATCTCCTTTGCCTTTTGCTACGATTTTACTTAGTAATTTATAACTTTCTCTTCTCTCCCAAATGGGCCCCAAGGTGGGCCACAACATGAATTTAAAACACGCATCAAACACGGTTGTACAGGTACTTACATGTGGGAATTGTGACTACTGAGTAGGTCCAAGTCCTTCAAGAAACTACACTGACCCATGTCCAAAGTAAGATCCCTCAGAAACACTAAGCCTGAGGTCTGAACATCCCTGAACTCGCCAGGGCCTACTTGACTCAGTTTCCGGAACTGTATCAATGTTAGCCTGTTGCAATTAAAACACGTATCTTGAAGCACCTTAAAGACTAGCGTTTTAGGGGCCGTGTTTTGGAGGAATGGTGCATAAAACTGGAGTCCCCAAAATATATTACTTGAGCACTACAGCCCTGCTTAAGCTTCGCTAAGCTTAAGCTAAGCAAGATCAACAAACACTATGGGGGAGGGAACATAATTACCTTACAACTGCACACACTATCAATATATGTTAATTACACGTCCATTACTATAACCCATATGAATGCCAGGTCAATTTAGAATTACCCTTAAGTTGATGGGTGTTATTTTTGTCACATATATTAGCACATACCTAATAATGAATGGCTGTTCGTGAGACAAAACATAAAGCCTTCATTTGCTGCAGGCAGAAGACGTTCTATTGTTTCTTCCCCTGCTGAAGGCTTACTTTTCCTCCTTGGGTAGCTGATAGGAGGGTCTCTCAAGTTCAGCCTACAGTGATTTCACTTGCAAGGCTAAACAGTCTCAAAAGACTCAGGTGGGTCTTCAGGCGTGAAGGGCACTGTATGCAGAAATACACCCAAGAGGGCAGCCCCGTGAGTCTACTGCACAAAAGCAACCACGGGTTTGGCAATACCCTAAAAGACCAGTGGTCTTTATGTGGCATAAACTTTCACAGACAGTAGCTCACGTCTGATGATACCAGAGTCCAATAAAGCTTATCATTCTGTAGAATTGTGCTTTGATATCACAACACGCTATCTAAAGCTAGATTTACAGCCTCACAAAAACGAGTAAATGGCACTTTTATGCATATACTACATATTCTACAATCAAATATGAAAAAGCAGGAAAGCTTGTTTTTCTGTTTCAGTCTCTAAACAAAAATGACGGCGGGAGCGTGGGAAATGGGACTCGGCTGGGTAGTCTGAAGTGCATGTTTATTTACTCCTGAGATAAGAAAGTAAATACTGGAAGTTCTTTTAGATGAAAACAATAGATATAAAAAAGAATAGAAAAGAAAGCAGCATGGTTTGTCTAACAAGTGGTCTGCGCTCTGGCCTTGGGCTGCCTGCTTCAAGACCTGCCCCTCCTGCCACCTGGATGGCTCCCTTATCTGTCCCTGCGCGCCCCCCCCCAGACTCTAGCCCACATCCTGCATAAGACTCCTGGATGCCCACAGATGGATGGGCAGATGTGTGTGTGTGTGTGCGCATGCCTTCAAGTTGCCTGTTGACTTAATGCAAGCCCAGGAATCTTCTAGCGTTTTCTTATGCAAGGAATCCTCAAAGGCAATTTTGCCAGTTCGAAACAGAGCCTACAGACCCTGCTATTTGCTGATGGCCTCCAGCCCAAGGCCTATCAGTGTGTTTTAAGGACATCCAGCAACCTGGCAATGGCCAATGTGAAACATTTATGTAAATGTTAAGACTTAGTTTAAGGAGCTCAACATCCCTTCTTAACAAATTAGGTTCTAGCTGTTATTGATTCCTATCGAGCAGGCATTATAACAGAAAGTTTACTGTGGAGGTGTGAGAGAACCAGAAAGCAAGGCTGCCTAAAAGGTACCAACAATTTGCTCCCCCGCTCTTGGAAATGCAGCTCTTCTGAGTGTTTTTAATTCTTTTTTTTCCTAAAAGCCTATGAATCACCTACATCTTAAGCATTCGTGAAAGTCTGAACAGTACAGTAAGTCAGATGATGTCATGAGCTATAGTATACTTGCCAGTTAATTAAAATTCCACATTTGCTTTAAAAAAAACCCTTTAAAATGTCAGTTCTAAAGAAGGCAATGCAACTGCCAAACATGTATCATCAAAAGCTTTATCTCCCATCGTTCTTCAAAAAGTCATGAAAAAGAGACTCCCAAGTTTCAGATTATTAATACAGGTGAAACACAAACATACAGTTAGGCCTAAATCTGCCCCTGTTCGCATGTCATAAGCTGTTGGGAGACCAGGGAGGAACAAAATCCTTTCATTTCTAAACCTAACAGATGTATAATATATATATGTGTGTGTGTGTGTGTTTATACCTTTGAGCTGGTCTGCTACCACACTCTGGCCAACACGCTCCACCACTCTTCCGTCCTCCATTTCGTAGCGGTCGTCCAAGTATTTTGCGGTCGCCTCAGAAATATGGACCTTCCCGGCCACGCCCAGCTGCTCCATGAGGTTGGCCAGGTTGACGTCGTTAGACCAGACGTCAAACTTGAACCTCCTCATCCCCAAAATGCCGCACAGGACGGTCCCTGTGTGAACGCCCACGCGCATGTTCACCATCTCCTTCTTTTCTTGGCAGAATTGCTCAATGGCTTTGATCATGCCCAAGCCCATCTCGATGCAGCAGTAGGCATGGTCCTCGCGGGGCTCCGGGCAGCCCGCCACGCAGTAGTAGCAGTCCCCCAGGGTGCTGATTTTCTCACATTTAGTGTCCTCGCACAGGCGGTCGAAGCGCCCAAAGAGGTCGTTCAGGAGCCCGACCAGGGCGTGGGCGGACTTGTTGGCGCTCATCTTGGTGAAGCCGACAATGTCCGCAAAGAGAATACTGACTTGTTCGATCTGCTGCATCTTGAAGGGGCGGAAGATGATGGGGTTCTTCTGGATGGAGGGCTTCTTCTTCCGGTTCTTGGGGCTGGAGGTGGAGTGGCGCTTCACGGAGTTCTCGCTCTCGTCGTCCCCCTGCTTCATCAGGTCGTCGGCGATGATCCTGGGCATGACCGAGTGGATCATCCTCTCCTTGAGGGCCTTCTCCACTTCCAGGTCCTTGCCGTGCATGATGGACTGTCCCACCTTCAGGAAGGTGCTCCTGGACCGCACCTCGGACATGACGAACAGGTGGATGCCGGTGGCGTGGATGCACAGGTGGAGCAGGGCCTTGCTGAGCAGCTCCCAGTAGACCTGGCGCTCCCCCAGCGGGGCGAGGCAGCGCTCGTCCCGGAAGTGGTAGCCGAGGGTCTCAAAGAGGACGGAGTAGGAGAGGCCGAGGAAGAGGCTCAGGTAGAGGGGCAGGCGCATCACCGTGTAGAGCAGCAGCAGCACCTCGATGCACACGGAGAAGGTGCCCACCTGGGACAGGCAGGGGCCCCCCGGCGGCAGAGGCGGGGAGGGAGAGGAGGCCCCCGGGAAGGCCCGGCCGGTGGCGGCGGCGGCGGCGGCGGGGTCCTCCCAGCCGGAGGGGGTCCCGTTGGGGGTCCCGCCCGCCGCCGCCCCCGCGCCCGCCTCCCGGGGGGCCCCGCCGAGGGCCTGGAACTGGGGGGCCAGGGTGAGGGCGAAGGCGAGCAGGGTGAGGGCCAGGGAGGTGCCCCGCGGCCGGCGGGCGTAGGCGGCGGTGAAGGTGAAGAGGAAGCCGGCCAGGCAGGCCAGGGCCAGGGCCAGGGCCGGGGCCGCGAGGGCCGCCCGCCCCGCCCCGCCGCCCCCGCCGCCGGGCCCCCTCCGGAGGGCGAAGTAGGCGCCCCAGAGGAGCCCCGCGGCGCCCAGGTAGGAGAGGGCCCAGCGGAAGCGCCGCCGCGTCTGCGGGAAGCACCGCTCCAGGCAGGCCTCCTCCAGGTTGCTCGAGTCGAACTGGGGGTTCCACCACTGGGGCGAGGCGCGCTCGAAGAGCTGCGGGAGCCGCGTCGCCCTCCGCCGGGAGCCCAGCCCCAGCCCCAGCCCCAGCCCGAAGCCCCCGCCCCCGCCCCCGCCCCGGCCCTCCCGCTCCCGCTTCCCCCGCCGCCGCCGCCGCCGCCGCCCGCCCCCGGCCCCGCCCGAGGAGGAGCGGCCGGCCTTGCCGGCGGGGCCCGCGGGCGCCCCGCCGGCCTGGATCCGCACCGTCACGCTGCTGCCGTCGCCGCGCGGGTCGCAGCTCACCTCGGTGCTCCGCGGGGGCGACGGCGGGCGCGGCTGCAGCAGCCGCTGGTGGGCCGCCGCCGCCGCCGCCGACGAGGAGGAGGAGGAGGCCCCGGCGGCGGCCATGGCTCCCGACGGGCCCGCTCCGCTCTCCTCAGCGGCGGCCCGGGCCGCTCCCCGCCCGCCCGCCGCCGCCGCCGCCTCCTCCTCCGCCGGCGCTCGGGCTCCGGAGAGGCCGCGCGGGGCCCCGCCACATGGCGCCGCGCCAGGGACGCCCTCGGCTCCCCGCCGCGCCTCCCTCAGCGCGGCCCGCGCGGCCCCGGCAGACACGACGGCGGCGGCGGCGGCGGCGGCGGCGGGAGCAGAACCCGCATCGTCCTCCCTCTCCGTCGGCCGCGTCGCTCGGAGCCCCTCGCGGCCGGGCCGGGCCTTCGCGCAGCCGCCGCAGCCCGAGGAGGAGGAGGAGGGAGGAGGAGGAAGGCGAGGGCGGCGGCGGCGCGAGCGCTGCTGTCACTGAGGCGCGCGGCGCTGTCCGGCGCAGGCGCAGTGGGGCCGGCGCGGGGCGGGGGGCGCCCAGAAAGGAGGAGAGGGGGCCTCGGGCAGCTGGGAAGCCGAGCCTCGGGGCGGGCGCGCTCCCGACACGCGCGCGCGCGTACGGCGTCCGCTCCGTCAGGGCGGTGGGGAGGGGGCGTCGCGGCGCCCAGCGCGCAGGCGCGTGGGCAGCGGCTTTCTCTCCGCCGGTGCCGTTTCGTGTTTTCCCCTCAGACGAGGGGGGGGCGCCCGGGGTGCTCCCTCCCCCCCCGAGGGGCGCCGTGCGTTCGTTATCCTGCCTGTCTGACGCCAACAAACAAGTTTCGCCCCGGTCTCCCTCGGGGGCCTCTGGGGTTCCGGGCGCCGGAGAGGCGCCAGCGCGGGCGGGCGGGCGGAGGCGGGCGCGGGCCTGTCGGACGGAGGGCGGGGGGCGCGCCTGCCCTCCCTCCCTCCCTTCTTGCCGCTCTCGGCCGGAGGACCGCAAAGGCCTGCCGGGGAGGGGGCCCGGAAGCCCTGGCGGGGCGGTGCTTTCAGGAGCCGCTCCGCTCGCGCCCCTCCTCCCCTCCCAGGAACGGGGCCCTCCCGAGAAGCCCGCCGCCGCCGGGGAGGGACCCCTGGGACTGGCGGCGCCGCGGAGCCTGGGCGCGGGGGCCTCCCCTCCCCTCCCCTGGAAGGCCCCCTCGGCCTAAGGCGGGCCGCCCGAGCCAGGCGCCCGCGCCCCCGAGGAGCCCTGCGGCGGCCGCGAGGGCCGGTTCCTCCGAGGCCCCGCCCGCCCGGGAGCCCCGGCCGCCCCGCGTGTTTCCACTGGCAGCGCAGGAGGGCCGGCCCGCCCGCCCGCCCGCCCGCTCCCTGCGCCACGGTGCGTGACGTGCCTCCCTGCTCTTGGCAGCGGTCCCTGGGCCCGCACCTCCCCCGTGGCAGCCCATTAGCTGGCCGGCGGGTCAGCGGGGAGGAAGCGAGCGGGCTGCCTGGCGGCACGGCGGGACTCAGCCCCACTCGGGGAGCCGCTGCGCGCTTGCCTGCCGGGCCGCGGGCCGCCCTCCGCGCCTCGGTGCCTCTCTGGAGCCGCGTGGCCGCGTCCCCCTCGCCTGCCCTGGAGGCGGTTGCCTGGGTGCGCCTCTGCCCTGCGCCCTGTTCCCGCGCCCCCCCGTCTTTGGCTCCCCCGCAAAGCCCTCCGTGGCTGTCGCAGAGCGTCCTTTGGCCCCCCCGCCTTCCCTCAAGCCCAGCTGTCGCTCCCACCAGCCCAGTCCCGAGTGGGAGCGGGATCCGCCTGGCGCTGCACGGGATCGAGCTGTTTCGTGCTCGCTCGTCCGTTGGGCCTTCCTCCCGGGCCGATTAGCCTACGCTGGTGAGGCGAGCTTTGGGGTTTGCTGTCGGAGCAAACTCGTGCCACTTGTAGAATTAGTCTATAAACGGCTCCAGGACAATTCGGGACTTGGGCATGAAATGACCGTGTCACCCTCTGGAGAAGCCTCAAAATCAGCTAACAAAAAAAGTCACCAGAGGTTGAAAATAAGCCTAAGAAATAACACTGTGTGACCTTCCTCGCACCTCTACACCGCTATTGCCAGACGAGTTGATGAGAAGGCTTGGAGACAGAGCCACGGGACGGGTTGGGGTCCTGTTGGTGAGCCACCCGCCCCCTGCCCGACCGTCCTGCTGCCCGAGCTCACTGAGGTGGCCCGGGAAGCGGCTTTGGCGTCCCCAAACTGTTTCTTCTGGGGACTCCAACGTTCATGCAGGATCGCCTCCATAGGAATGGCTCGGCGTTCCCCGACAACTGTTTCTGCACACTAGATGCAGTTTTTCTTGCAACGCAGGATGTCTTTGTGCCTGCGAAGAATTGCTATAGACAGGGACTCAACAATATTTAGATTTACTGTGACTGTTAACGTTCTCAGAGATGGGATACCCATTAAACTGATCCATGGATATGGGAGCCTTTATGAAAGCTGTAGCAGATTTTCCTGTTGCCAGGAGTGGTGTTCTTGTTGAAGCCCTGGTCGATCTCTGGAATGGGAACATGACCTGTTTGTGTCCTTTATGTGCTCTCCTGGGATGAAGAGTGTGAGCCAGTCTTTTGGGCCTCTGGGCAGCTTAAGATGATGGAATGCCTGAGCAGACAACTAGCGTGATAATGGAAGAAAGCAAATCAGGCCAAATATAGCTGAAGCAACAACACAACCCTTCCTAATGAAGTATTCTCCTAATAAATCATGTTTTCAGCAAATCATGAAATGCCAAGATTCTGTGGGAAATATAGAGGCCATAATTGTGTGATGGGACATCTATGCACCATTGTACCAGTCTCGTTCTGCAAGGGCTTGTGGAAGAACGTTACTTTTGAAGATGGAGCCTGGTGGGAGGAGGAGTGACAACCACCTGTGACACTTCTCCAGACCTGGTTCCTGTGCTTTCAGTACCCTAAATCCAGGTTAGCCAAGAGACTGGGAAGGGGATCTGGTGACTGCTTTGGGATCCTCAGGCCCAGACAGCAGGAGAGAGTTGGTGCTGAAGTGGAGCAAATAGCTACCCAAGTGAAATGAAAGAGGAGAATCTCTGCTGCACCCTCGCGATGTGGTCTAGCCACTTCCTGACTGCAGCCGGAGCACTCGCCCTTGATTACTTCCTCCCTTTTTCCCACCACAGTGGGGAAACCCCTTCATTAATCTCAGCAACATTCATGCTGCATTTATAATCTAGTGAAATACATCACCCAGCTTCAAAGAGTTTCTATGGACTGTCCTGCATTATCTCCCAACCCAACGTTTTATTGACCTTCACCTGAGTGGATCTATGGACCCCAAACCTGCTGCCTTTGCCTGGATCTGAATGTCCTGGGATGGACAGAGGGCAGGCCAGCGCACCTGAACGTCATGGATGTGCACTCAGGAGCATCCCACCCCACTTTGCTGGACCCCACATTTTTTTCCTAGCAGTTCCAAGATCATCAACAGAGGCAAAGGCACCAGCGTATGTGATTGGAAAAGATCAGCATTTATTAGAATGGCTGACGTACATGGTCTCTCCAAATACAGATGATTACCGTGAACCGCTATACTGGAAATATATTACAGCTATGTTGTTCCTTTAAATGTATCTGTCCAAAATCCTGTTCAAAGAAGCACACAACAGTGGACGGAGGATTTTAGTTTTCAAAATCTAACCAGTCATAGAGCCATGCAGGCTTCTCTCAGAAAGGTCAGTGCATCGCAAGGGTGCCGCTTCCAGGGCGGAGAAGAGCCAGCTTGGTAAAACTAGGAACCAGCTACCCTGACAGTTCTCAGGTCGGGCCTGTTTGGAGGAAAAACTGTAGCCAGTCACTTGAGGGCAAGGATGCCCTCTGAAAGGACAATGCAACATCGATCGCCTTCATCGCTTTTGGTGCGAGAATCACCAGTGTTTCTGAAAGGGCCTGTGGGGGTGGCACCACCAGCAGGCTATGATAAGGATGCGGAGCGGGCATTGCTGAGGACTTCATGGGGAAGGGAGGGCCAGCGTGGTAAGCAGTGGTTTGAGTCTTAGACTAGGATTCTCGGAGATCAGGGTCTGAATCCCTGCTTGGCCGTGGAAACCCACTAGGTGACCTTGAGCGAGCCACACTCTCTCTGCCTCGAAGGAAGGCAAGGGCAAACCCCCTCAGAAAAAATTTGCCAAAAAATCCCTGTGACCTGTTTGCCCTGGGTCAACACATGTTAGAAATGGCTTGAAGGCACACAACAACAACGACTGGGATGGGTGGAAGAGGGTAAGGCCACAGCTGGTGCCCCCCCCGAGGGTCTCAGGGACAGGGATATTTTTATCTGGCGTTCGAGCTGAAGCTATAGCGAAAGTCCAGCCCCTGTGCCTTCCTGGCGGCTAAGCTCAGCCTTGGACCGGGCTCCTCGGCTCCCTCTCTGTTAGCCTTACCATTTACATAGCATGGGTGGCTGGTGATCCCGCGGTTCTTATTGCTTCCCAGCACCCAAATTCCCAGCAGCAAACAAAAACCCGGCTCCTGTGAGTTTTCATACAACATCACCACTGTTGCCACCAGCTTGTCACTTCACGCTGGCACTTCAGACTGAGCATGCTGCTAGGAGTGCACATTGCAGAACATTATCTGGTCTGCCTGCACGTGACATTCGAGATATTTATTTCATAAGAGGGAAGGTGGCAAGGAAGATACAAAAAGATTAGAAGACATGAGGGAATAAAAAGGACAAGGATTATGATGATGATAATAATAATAATAATGAGACAACAGAAGAAATGGAGGGCGCTGGTGGTGTTGCTGTTCCAATCCAGATGACAATCCAGCATTCCCTTTGAGGAGCCAGGGGTAACAGCACTTCTTTTCTCTGTTCCATCCGATGTGGAGATAAAGATGCGGGACTAGTGACAATAACAGAGGGATTTGGAGACAACACTGCAGGGTTGGAAGTAGCTGGGAAGGGGAGAAGATGGGAGGAAGATAATGTGCAAGAGGAGGAGAAGGAAGAGCAAGCCACAACTGGGGGGGGGCAGGTCAGGTACTTCTCTCTGGACTGAATCATACCTGTACTGTTCTGGGGGCCACTTCCCATGATGCTCCTTTGCTGGCTTAGCATCCTCCTCCCCACAGTCTGTCTTCATGGCCTGCCCACTTACCAAAGCCCAGCTCCTGCCCTCCTCTCCCTCCTGGCACTCAGCCTCTAGTGTTGCCCCTGCAAGGAGCAACTCATGCTCTTCCTCACTGACCTGGAATAGTTTTCAACAGAATCTCTTGAATTCTGCTTGGCTGGTTCCGCCACCACTCCCCCCCCAGCTCTGATGTGGTGCTGAAGTGCCTTTCATGGATTCGCCTGGTGCTGTCCTCAAAAAACTTTATATTTTGTGGGTGGTGGAGGAAGCAAACCGAACACCAGTAAAGACACCACCTGTTTGCCTTTTTCAGCATCACTTCTGACTTTCTCAGTCACTTTTTTCTACTTTGCTTGGACATTCCTGAATGTGGGTGAACAAGGACCCTGAACTTGCTATATCAAGCCTTTCCTCCCCAGAGTAGCTGAAGGTCGTAATTCTTGTGGGTCCCCTTCTCAGGCTGAAAGCACTCTCTTGTGGCCTAAGGCCTGCTATTTGCCACGACCTGCCCTGCAAGCCTCTCCTCTGCCATCAGCTGTGTTAGCAAAGAGGGGTCCTCCCTCCTTTATGACAGAGAAGAAACAGGAACACTGTGGCAGAGAGAACCTGCCCTTTAAGCCCCAGTGAGCAGCCTGGAAGGAAACAGCCGGAGGAGGAGGATGCTAAGAGGCAGAGACAGCACCAAGGCTCAGACACCAGCAAGCGCGGGACAGAGCTCCAGGAACACACCAGGCACGAGCAATGGAAGTGCCATGACTCACAATGTCGGCAGCTTCCTGTATCCATGCACACCCACACAAAGCAGCTTCCACCTCAGACAGGACTCCCAAAAGGCCAGGCTTTGTAAGCCACCCTCTGGAACAGCCATCTAGATGCCTACCCACCCTTGCTTTCTTCTTTTGATCCAGGGAGCGAGGAAATGAATTGAACTTAGTTTACAGACTGGGCAGGACTTGGGGAAAAAGTCCCCAACAACACTCAGTCTGGATCCTTTCGGTCTGGGAGAGGAAGGACAGATGCACAGAGGAATGCTAATATGCCGCTCAGGTGGGGACTTGCTGCCCATGAAGGGCAGATGCTGGTAAGCAGTGAGGCCCAGAAGGAAAGGATGAAGAGAGATGTGTTGAATTCTATGGTCCTCAATCCCACATGCAGCATCTAGGATGCTGCAAGAACTTTGCATATAGTTTTGGGTGGGAGCTGTGTTTGTTTACGCCTCTCCTGATGAGACGAGGCTAGACTCTTTGGCCCTTTCTCAGAACTCCAATCAATCCTTCCTTCCTTCCTTCCTTCCTTCCTTCCTTCCTTCCTTCCTTCCTTCCTTCCTTCCTTCCTTCCTTCTTTCTTCCCTCCCTCTTTCCTGGGTACGTGGGGCCATACTGCCTTTGACCTACAGCTTGGTTCATAGCCTCCTACTGAAAATAACAAAGATTAGATAAGAAAAGTCAGATATTCACAGTGTTTTATTCTCTCCCCTAGGCCCACCTAGCTTCCCTGCCGAGGGTGTCAGTGACTCCAAGTCCTCATTGTACATTAGCTCTTGCCATGTGTGACGCTCGAAGGGTTAGCAAACCTTGGCTTCTTGGACAGATAAGACATAAGCTCATTCACCAACAAGAACACAGAAGTGGTTAACACTGGGCAGCCCATTAATGTTTCTTGTAACGGTTCTTGGGGGCTTCGCCACAGCCCGTTGTGTCGCAGGAGAGGACGCTCGGCTTCTTCCCCAGCCCGATGCTCCCCAGGAGATCCGGCAGCTCATGAGTGATAGCTCTCTCGATCTTCTCCAGGAAACAGCCTCCCATGTAGGAACACTGCTGAGCCAGAAGCTTGAAACTGTTGATGGGGTTGATCCCAAAGAAGTCCTTGTAGGCCTCGCGGTTGGGGAGGTCAAATTTGCTGACGTTGGTCTTCGCCAGGATTGACTTAAAGATGTAGAACTTGTCTGGATCCTCCACAATGTCCTTGAACACCAGCTCTCCGTCACTGAAGAAGGTCATTTTATCCTTGTAGGTCTGCAAGTACCGATCAACGAGGAGGGCGTGGATGCGGACCCGGATGGCGTGTTGGCGGATGAAGGCGATCTTGTTCTCCATCCTGTTTTCAATCACCTGGTTCAGGTCTTCCAGGAGGGAGATCTCCTCTTTCAGGAAGAGATCTCTGTGGGTGTCAGGATGGTACTCCAGGGGCCAAAAGGAGCTGACGTAGACCCTGGGGGGCTCTGTGACATTGATCAGTGGGGCCAGGCTCCAGAACAGGGCTCCATACACACGCATGAGCTCTTGCGTGGCCAGGCTGTCCGCTTTGTTCAGAATGATCCTGATCTGAGACTCCCGTCCCTTCAGCTGGCGGAAGAGCATCTCCAGCTCTAGGCCCACATCCAGCTTTGTGGGGTCAAAGACGACAAAGATGAGGTCAGCTCTGTCGATGAACCACTGACAGACGTCATTGAATGGGTAGCCTGATAGAGAATAAGAGAGGGAGAAAGAGAGATGGTAGGGAGGGGTGAAGAGAGAGGAGAATGCCAGGCTGAGAGGCCAAAGACCCTCCCCCATACCCGGAACATGATCACATCCTACCCAACCAGTCCAAGCACCATGCTTCTGGACCCCTAAGGCCACCATCTGGCTAGCAGTTGCTCACATTGACATCACATTTAAGATTAAGTGTAACCACATTTAAGATTACCCTGAAATTTTTTAAAAAGAAAATTTCATCTTACTGGGTTTCTTTCTCACTGTAGTTCTTTTTCAATCACCTTGTTCATAGATGGAAATAGCTGTTGTGTATCTTTGTACACAACCAACGAGACCTTGAAATACCTTTGGATGATTATGGAAATTGTTAGGGGGGGTGAAACATTAGGGATTCTGGTACACTCTTATCCCAAAATTAGTGGAGTTTTTGGCCTTCTTACTAAAAGATTGAGAGAGTTAACGTCCTGTGGAAAGGATAAAGATGCCGAAGAAGGTCCTAAGTGGGAAGTTTTGTAACTGGAGTAAAGGTTAGAAGAGACCCCGCTCCTGTTCTTTACCCTGGAGCCTGATGGTTTGCTTTCATCTCTAGGTCCTCTTTGAAAATCGGAGGTACCGAGCATTACCTCTTTCCTGCTGCTTCCGGTTTTCAATGATGCCAGGGGTGTCCACAAAGGTAACCCGCTCCAACAGCTTATGAGGGACCTCAATCCCAATCAGCTTTTCCAGGAAGTTCTGACCAAACTTCTCAAGGGGTGAGAAGGAGCGAGCACTATCGGCAGCCATGACGATGCCTTCGATGGTCTTGAGCTTGGGACCATGCATGATGACAGTGAATTCCGAGGTGGTGGGCTCAGCCCCTGTCCAAGGAAGAGGCAAAGTGAGGGGGGGATGAGACAATTGGGACCCTGAACTGGCTGTGTCTCAGATGGTCACCTTGCAAAACATCTCAAAAGCGCCTTTGCATTCACACACAAGCAAGACCAGCCTTGTAGCCATAAAAAAACAACCAAAATCCCTGCTACTGGAGTAATGCCTTTTTTAGGCATAGTGAAAGGTCAGCAAGTATGTGCCAGCTCACAAGGTCTGCACATTGCTTCAGCAGGCGGCATTAAGGTATTCCACCAGTACAGGCTCTGGAATTTCAAAGCTCAGCTCCCTCCAAGCCAACAGCTTCACGGCAGAAAAGGCTCTAAGCCGTGCTGAAACCAACCAGGCAGATGGTTTCACCCTTTGCCCTCTAAACAAGTCCCAGGTGACTTAAGAGGAATTGTTTCTTGGTGATCTCTGGTAGCCACTCTGACAGCTCTGGTTGTCCACCAGTTCTGTCAAGCTCAAGGCAGGCGGACATTCCTCCCTTCCAGCAGAATCTCACGGCCGTAACACCGTCCCTCCCACATGGAGCAGACAGAGAATCCCACACTACTGCATGTTTCCTGTCACAGTTTCTAGGACTGTGTTGTTTGCAGAAGAAGCATTCTTGCTCTGAGGGCCCAGGCGGCCCAATCCGTTTCCTGTGGGAAAGGAGCCCCATTCATTCAGCTCAGCAGAATCATCTCAGAGAGCCTTGCATTTCCACCTAGAATGCTCTCCGCTGGGCTCAGGCTGGGGATCAAAGAGGCAAGAAGGCCGGGGTGCGGGGGTGGGCAGGAGGGAAGGCGAAAGCAAAAGGTCACTCCTCCTGAAGTTAATTGGCTCCATGCAGAGGCGCTGGGAAATCTCCCTTCTGGCTGATTACTGTGGCTCTGGCAGCCAGGCAACTGCCTTGGGGAGGATGCTGGCCCAGCAGGGCGTCCCCTGGCTGAGCCTGGGCAGGATGGACTTCCTCCCTCCCCAAGGGAGCCAGAGAGTCAGGCAGAGCAGAGAGGAGGTCAGGCCAGGGATGGATGGAGCGGGAAACAAAAAGGCTGCCAGGGCCCGGAGTGTGCTTGGTAGGCATTCCTGCTCCCTGGCCCCAGGCACCGGCAGAGGGCAGAAGGTCAGGGAACCCAGACCGGCGCCTGGCCTCACCAGCCCAGCCATCTCGTGTCACCAGCCGGCCAGCTGTTGGAAGTGAAGTGCACTAAGCCCCGTGTGCTTGCAGGGGGTCAGGAGTGGTGGAGACAGTAGTTTTTACTGTCTACAGCCTGTAGACAGACACGTTCTCACAGTGATTTCACTATCTCCCTCCCTGTGTCCCAGTTCTCTCTCCCCCACTGACAGGAAACATGCCCCCAACTCACTATTTCATCTTTCTGAGCCCGCCCACCCGCCCTCCCTCCCTCCCTCCCTCCTTTCTCTCTTTCTTTCTTTCTTTCTTTCTTTCTTTCTTTCTTTCTTTCTTTCTTTCTTTCTTTCTTTCTCTCTCCAGATGAACCTCCAAAGATAAGCATCCTGTCTTCTCATGTAAAGCTGTGTTTGTGGCCTGCGCCAAGCATCAGCTTCCATGCGTACCCAGCTGCGGTCCCCGGGGCCAGCGTGGCGGTACTCCTCTCTCTTCCCTATCACTCCTGACCACTGGGGACAGCTCTGAGACCAGTCCTCTCAGGCTGCTCCCTTTACTGGTCCCCACTTTGGCTCCAGCTGCAGGAGTCTGGATGGCTTCTTTCCTGCGTGGGGCTGGGCTCTGTCCCATGTCCCCAGAACTAGCAGCAAGGGCAGGTTTAGTAGCCAGGGCCAGGGAGAAAGGCGAGGAAGCCCCTTACCTGTGTAGAGCTGGTAGGGCGTGTCATCCAGTCCCAGCAGGTAGTTGATCATGGTGGATTTGCCAACGCTCCATGGTCCCAGGAAAAGCACCATCGGCTTTGAGGTGATTTCTCCATCTGTGGGTGGAAACAAAAAGGCAGCAGGGTGGTGATATTTTTGAAGCAACTGCTTTGGGGATGACATCCGCAAAGATGAGTAAACCCCTGAATGTTTCCCTGGCCCCTCTGGGACCACAGGGACATCCCTGAGCTACCCGACCAGCCATTATGTTCTTCTCTCAAGGCAGTCAACACAAACCGGGGAGGAAGGCTTTGTGATCCAACACTTAGGGGGTGGAATGAGGGGAGTGCTGTGCACACACGCACACACTGCACACCTGCGGTCAGCGGCTAAGAACTGGCAGAGACCTCCCTTAGCCAAGCCAAGGCTCCCTCCCTCCCTTTGACTGCCTGGACCAGACTCTGGTAGCAACTCAGTGCCTTTCTGAGGAGGCCCTTCCAGCTCCAGATATCTCAGGAGGACTGGCACCAAGGATGAAAATCTCCTGCATCAGCAGTAGGTATTTATACATGCATGATGTGAATGCTGTTGAGTGCAAAAACACATGTATCTGCTTTGCACTAGTCCATCCGTCCCCCATGCCCTGCCACAAGCAAATGGTGAAATAGGGGGCATGTCTTTGTGCCTTTCGTGCAGGACAGGACACAAGCCTTGGTCCAGAAAACTCCCTGTGTGTGACAAGAAGGACCAGACATGGGATTGTGGAACTGAACAGTCCCTCTGTGACCTCACCATGCACTAAATTCCCTTCCCTGCACAAGATGCCTTCTCCCCGGATTCCAAAGGCAGATGGACGCCAGGAAGAGCTTTGCTGAGGATACTTTAGCCCAGCCCTCCTCCTGCTTTAGATGACAGAACAGATCATCTGAGTAGATAACATGGGCTATTTAGCTATATGCTCAGTGGCACATAGGGCTATAGAAGAATTAAGAAGAGCCTTGACCCTAGGCATATACCGTCTTCACACAGCTTTACTATAAAGTTTAGCAGCATAATTTTGGAATCTCCTTACTATGAAGGGTGAGTGTGTAACACCACACACTCTCACACACTTGAGGAAGAAGACGAGAAAATGCTATTTATGAAGGCGTTATTGTTCCCAAACTTGGGTTCCCCAGTATTGTTGGACTGCAGCCATGTTGGCCCTGCTGGCTAGGACTCTTGGGAGCTGTAGTCTTAACAGTGTCTGCGGGACCAGATGAGGAACCACCGGTCTAAACCAATCCCAGCTGCCTCTAGAGTAGCAACTATCTGAAGGGGCCCCTGGAACGGGGAAGCCTCTTCCCAGGGCTCCCCATTAGTGACAAAAGACTACTGGGCAGAGATTCATTCACATGCAAGTGTCGGGTAGCCATACCCACCTGTGGCTGAAGAGCCCAAGGTGCGTCCAGGGTAAGCTGTTAGGCAGGAGAGGAGGGGGCCGGAGGGAGAGAAAAAGCAACGTGAGTAGGGAAGGGTGTTTTAGGGTGGAGGGTGCTTGGTTAGGTGTCAGACAAGAATGAAGGAGAATTCCGCCCTCTCCAAGAAAATATGCAGAACCAATGGATGATTCCAATTCCTTCCATGCCCCTTTTGCCTCGGAAAGAAAGCCTGGGAATCGTGAAGGATCCATCCACCAGCACAAGGAACTCATGCACCAAAGACATATTTTCCACAGGGATTAACATGCAAATCCCATCCCAATTTTCTTGGGAGTACTCAGAGCTGGAGGCTTCCCAAACGGCAATACAGCATCTCTGCAGGATGGTCCCACCCTTGAACTGACTTCAGGGGGACTAATAGGACACTGGGAGGGGTAGACATGTGGGGCATGTTTTCAGAGAACTCCACTGGTTTGACTCACTGATAGCCCAGCTGCAGAAGTAACCAAGACAGCTATCCTAAGAGAGGCTGCTAAGAGTGCCAGGTCTGTCCTGAGACAGGGCAAAGGCTGCCTCCTGAAGACCCCAAATACAGCAAATTGATTCTCTCTCCTGCGGCTGATGTGCCAAGTCATGTGCCACTAGCCGTTCCCCCACAGCAGGGAGAACACTGCACGTGGGCATTTATGTCAACACTAGCAGGAATGGATACCTCAGGAAGCTGGACTACGGTACCCCTCTGCTTCTCCGTCTTCGCTTACAGATCAGAATCCATGCAAGCTCAGGTCCTTCACATTCTTGCCCCTCTCTCCCCTTCCCATTCCCTTTGCCCTTCTCTCTCATCCCCAGTGTTCCTCTGCATTTTCCATCTCTGCAAGAGGACTCCACAGCGTCCCACCTCTTCCCGCACAGCCAGAGCTCTTCTGTTCCCCTTCCTCACAATTCCTTTAGCAAAAGGTCCCTTCTCCATCTTAGAGGGACCTGTCATAACATCTCATCCTCCCACAGAATTTGGACTGAAAGGCAGCTCCAGGTAGTCCAGAAGTCCCTGGCAGGGAGCCTCAGTGCCTTCTTTTACCAAACCAGGGCTGCTGCACTGTTCCCCTCAGAGCTCCGCAACAGCAGCCCCTTCATCCAGCAGCAGAGATGCTGTGGGTGGGAAAGCACTTCAGTTCTTCTGGGCGATCCACCGTGTCAACTACAATGCCAGAGTACGGGGGAACAGGACTCTCTCCGCAGTGCCCGAGATTCTGTGGGTGAAGCCAGGGCAGCCAGACTGGGGCACAGCCAGGAAAGAGACATAGGTCTGTAGCGGGCGGGCAGAGGGATGTCTTAGTCTTCAGAGCTGAGTTAACACTGACAGTGCCGAAGGCTAGGCCAGCAGTAGGAACCTGAGCTTATAGGATTCTCCTCCAACACCACCACAACCACCATCATAGAAACTTTGTGATCTATGTGCCTGTGTTGCCAAAATGGTACCACCCACACACAAGAGGAAGGTACCAAAATGCCCAGGGAACCCCAACATTTGCAGAAGTACCATTAAAAACATTTGTGGGGAGTAATCTATAACACCAGAGGAAACTGCAGATGCTCTGATGAGGAATAACCAACTGTTTTGGAAACAGTATAGAACTGTTTGGAGTGGGGTGGGAACTAGGCTGGAGTCTTGTGGTCTCATGGCTGCTTGGAAAAGCAAACGGGGCCACTCTGAGCCACAGCATTTGGTGGCACGACCAGTTGCAAATTTCTGATTCTAGCTGCTCTGTGGGTTTCTAAAATGTCCTGTCCCATTGCTGGATGAAAGACAACAAGGTTGGAAGTGCCGACCCCTTCCTGCAAGACTGGGATGGAAACCAGGGGGCCAGCGGTGCCCCCCAGCCGGTCCCACCTGCCTTACCTGTGATCTCATGCTGCCGCAGCTCGTTGTACTTGTAAGACTGCTCCAGGGGCTTGATGGACGTGTGGTAGATCTTCCGGAGCCGCTGCAGGATGCCTGCAATGGACAAGCAGACCAATGGGAACCAGTCAGAGGCCTGGCCAGACCCTCCACTCCAGCTGCCCCTTGCACCCAAAACCAGACCAGTGAAGGGGCCGGCCGGGTTGCTGATATGCATCTGGGCACCACCCATTGACTGGCACTGCTTTTGGCAGGTGTGTGTTTGGCCATCACAAATTCTGCAAAGAAAGCCCCCTCCTGATATGGAGGGATGGGATACATGTCTTATCATTTTTTATCAACCGGTGGCTCCAGGAAGAGGCAGGTCTTACTGAGGACGAAGCTCCTGGACAGAGCTGGAGGGGGCCCCGTCCATGGCAAGTGGAATGGCCCCCAAGGGCTGCCGTCGGCCTTTGGCGCCCCTTCTCACCCTCAGATTCCGCTGTCCATCGTGTGGCAGAGGTGCCCACAGCTGGGCCTCAGAGACACATCGGCCTGTAGTGTGCAAAAGGCCAGAGGCCTGGGGTCCTTTCATGCCCCACAATTATAGTGCGATGATTCCTGTTTAACTGCCATGGTGCCATCCTGTGGAATCCTAGGATTTGCATCTTGGGAAGGGACATGGAGAATGCTTAGAGAGCTCTAGTGCCCTGCCAGTCTACAAATCCAAGGACTCCATGGGGCCATGGCCATTAAAGTAGAACCACAGCGCTATAGTTGTGCAGCGGGAAGGGGTCTCCGGTGCTGAGCCCTGGAGAGGGGGGGCTGCCGCTTCTCCAGGGCCCCCTCCTACTGCTACCTGAGTAGTCGTCTGCGGGCTTCTCCTCCTTGAGCTTCAAGGTATTCTCAATGTGGGAGCGGTCCCTCTTGACTGGCTCGGCCGCGACGTCCTCCAACTCCTCTGCAGAGAGAGCAGAGAGACCCTCTCAGCACGCTGGCTGGCAAGGGGCCAACTGGTGGGCCTTCACAGCGGGAGGCGGGTGGGGGAGACATCTTTTGGCACACGGCATTGTTTCCCTTGCGCACTGACATGCTTCTCCACACCCGCCCTCCCGCAAGGATTTCCGCTGGTGCCAAGCGTGGCCAGGGCCCTGTGCCCGGCAGGGGGCCAGCCGTTGCCTGGGACAGGCGTCTAAATTTAGGTGCTGCTGCTGCTTCATTCTGACTTCGGAGTGAGTGAGGCATGGAGGCCTCTCTCCCTCTCCCTCCCTCTTACACACACACACATACAGTCCCAGGCTCACTCACACACCAGAGGCACAAGGACAACTGAAGATAAGCTGCAAAACAATAGCCGTGGCCTTCCCAAATTAGGTCTTCCTCACTTAATAGAAATTAGAACAAAGGAAGCTGAGAAGAAGAGGGGCAGAGGATCAAAATTCCAGAGACCCCGACCTCTGGAGGGTCCGGGTCTCACCGGACCATGGGAAAAGAAACAAGACATCATGAAGGAAGTGCAGGTCTCTCAGCAGACCAGAGAGCGGCAGTTAGTAAATATGATTTCTGTGGCTAATGTTAGGGAAGAGGCATCTGATTCTGTACCCTTCCCCAGCCCAGAGCCAGCTCTGAGTGGCCCTGGGAACAGAGAAGATTTAAAACGTCAGCAAAGGCTTGATGTTTGCACTGAAGCTGGTTGTGGGAAATGGAAACAGCAACCGATTCACCTGTGAGCCTCCAGGGGCGAGGGCGTTGGTGTTGGTGCTGCTTGGAAATGGGAGTGGTCCACTTTGCCACTTAGCTCAGAAAGTGTCTTTTGTGTCTTTTGTGATGTGATAAGGGGCACCCGTAGGTACATATTCAAAATTTTAAAAATAATGTGAAAAAACTCTCTCTCTCTCTCACACACACACTTACTGTTGAAGGCAGCCCTCTTACCCTGAGATTCCTTCTCTTCCCCCTGGGAACCAAGGAGGAGAGTCCAGGCCCTGAAACCCGGGAGTGCCACTCCAGCCACACTGCCATGCAGATCAGAAACCCACCCATATCTCCCCCACTTCCCTCCCCCAGCAGCCCTCTGCTTGGCTGTGGCCACACCAGTCTGTTGCCCAGGGGCAGATCTCTGATGAGGACAGGCAGCAGGGTGAGCTGGGGGCGGATCTCGCTTGAGGAGAGCACACAAACCAGGCAGGGTTTTTGCCTTGAAACACAGCAAGACAGCCATGCTGGGGCACTTGGGGTGACTGGGAGTCCTGAGGCTTCCCCTTGTTGCGTCACCTTCTGTTGGGCTTGGAATTCCTGCTGCTGGGCCACCCAGAGCCACAGCCGCAAATAAGAGGACAAGAGCAAGGGGGCATCCCTTCACAGACCGGGCCGTGACAGGTGAGCTAGGGTGCTTCCTCTGCTGATTACGCCACGCCACCAAGCCCCCCTCTCCAGCTCTCCTGTCCTGTCCCTCCTCTGCCAACGTTGTTCCAACTTCTTTTGTGGCACAAGGAGTTGGGGAGACCCCGCTGGATACCAGGCCTGGCAGGAAGTGCTGCTTACCGTGGCAAGTCTGGCATGCCAGCTGGAAGATGAGCCCAGACAATAACCGTTGGAAGGGAGGAGAGCGGGATGGACAAGCCTTTCCTAGTCCCCCAAAATAGCCTCTAGCCACACAGCTCCAGTTACTCTTTGGCACCATCGGCCGCGTGTTCAAGAGAGGAGTGTGAGCAAAGGCCGCCTCAGTCCTGCTTCCTGCAGTACCCCCCCTCCCATGGCAGGCGATCCTGTAATCGCTTGCGTGGAATTCGTGCTATGCCAACATCTCCATTATGAGGAACCCCCGCCTGCCAGCCCTGCCAACAAGCAACTGCCTTTGGAAGACAGGAACCTCCCTCACTTTCAGAACCTTGCTGGTAGAGGCTGAAAAACCCAGATTTCTTCTCTGTAGCATGCAGAGAGAGGGAGACACACACACACAAATAAGAAGTAAAGATAATTTCAGATTATGTGGAGGGGGTCAGTTAAATAATTTACGCTGCAATCTTGGCTTTTGTGTGCTTTCCTCATTGCCTACGCAAATGTTAACAAGACCCACTTGACTTAACGGAGGTCTTGTGTGATTACTGCAACAATTATCAAGGCTTGGGGGTTCCGGCTTTGCATTATACGCCCAGAAGTATGGAACAGGTACCCTCTGGCTCGTAGCCCAAAGGGACGCACACAGCCACGGCTTCAGGCAGGCAAAGACTGTGTGGATTTTGCATCTGACAGAAACCTGCACGAGGCACACGGACCTGTCTTTTAACTGGAAGCTCCGCTTGACAGGGGCCATGCCTCTAAACCTCAGGTGACCCCCATCCCCGGTCTGGGGAAGACCTTTCGGCAGCAGCTTTCCCCACCCATCCCTTTTGCCGGGCCCTGTGGGACCCATGCCAATGAGCAGAAGCTGGTGGGGAGGTCGGGGGGTGGGGGGCAACCAGAGGTCTCCCTGCCGGGGCGGCCGTGGAAGCGCAGCGCAAAGCGCAAGGCGGGGCGCAAGGGCAAGCGGAGACCTCTCGGGCTGAGCTGCTGGCTGGCGGCCCTTGGCGCTGCGGGGTTGCCACGGCCTGCGGGGGCGGCTGCTTCGGAGAGGGCGTCTGCTGCCGCGGTGGCGTGGGCACGCTCGTCGGAGGGCACCTCCTCGTCCGGACCGCGGGCGCCCCTGTCACTGGAGGCGCCGGGAGCCCTGGCTGCCCCATGCAGGCTTCCCACGTGGTGGGGGAGGTGGGCGCCCCTCTCCGGAGCGGAGGGCGGGCTGGGACTTCTGTCGGGGGGCCCCGCCGGCTCCCCTTCCTCTGCCCCCTTGCCCAGGACGGCCCGCTCTCCCCCCTCCTCTACTCCTCCGGGGGCGCCAAGACCCTCCGCTCCTGCTCCTGCTTCCTCCTCCTCCTCCTCCGAGTGAGAAGCCGCTCCTTCTTCTGCAGAGGCCCGGTCTTCCTCCTCCTCCTCCTCCTCCTCCGAGGACTCCTCTTCCTCCTCCTCCGAGGACTCCTCTTCCTCGCCAGGGCTGGCCCCCGGCCCCTGTGCCCCCCTGCCTTCCTCCTCCTCCTCGGCCCCTGCCTTCTCCCCTCCTTCCCGGGGCGCCTCCTGCCCTTTCGGCTCCTGCAGGCCCGGCGGCGGCGGCCCCGACGTCTCCCCTGCGAGGTCCCCCGAGGGCCTCCTCTCCTCGGGGGCCCCTCGAGCTTCTTCCGCCCCCTCGGCGGCTCCCGCGCGGTGGCCCCGGGGCGGCTCTCCGCCTTCCGCTTGCCCGTCCCTCACGGGCGGCCCGGGCGTCTTCTCCGCCTGAGCCCCCTCCCCAGGCGACGCCCTCTCCGGGGGAGCGGGCCGGGCGCGGGGGCTTCCGGGACCTCCACGTGGACCTCCGGACGGGCCGCCGCCTCCTCGCCGTCTGCGTCTTCCCCGCGACCGCCGGGGGGCGGGAGGGGGGCCCCCCTTCCAGGAGGCGGGGGGCAGCCGCCGCGCCTCCGCAGAGCAGCTTCTCCTTCGGGGCCAGGCTCGGGTCTCCAGGCAACCGGCCGCCCTCCGCAAAGTTGGCAGCGTCTTCTGTGCCCGCATCCAGGGCAGAAACTTGCCGTTCTAAATGGTTAGAACACGATCAGTCAGTGTGGCCCCTGCCTCGCTCTTCCAAGCAGCCCCTGCGTGCGCGCGCGCGTGCATGGGGAGCATGTGCTGGCCCCGGCCCCGGCCCCGCGTGGGAAGCAGAGCTAAACCCCTTCTCCTGTGGAACTGACGTCAAGGCCGAGGTCCCTGCCGAGCCTCGTGCAAACGCGGTGTCCCTCCTACCCCAACCACCACCAAGGGCTGGCGACCCAGCTGGCTTTTCCTCCTCCTATCAATAAACTGGTGCAAACAGGTGGAGGGGATCTATCTCGGGTTCCGCAGGCAGGCAGGCGGGCAGGCAGGCGGGCGGGCGGGCAGGAGGCCTCCTCCAAGCAAAAGCTCCCCCTGGTCTCTTTGCTGGCCCCTTGGCTCTCTGGGCCACAAGCACACAGATGGGGCAGCCAGGAGGGGGAGGCTTGGGAGGGAGCATTCAGTTAGGAGCGTCCAAAGCCAGGGCTGAGTCTGTCTGGATAGACTCAGCAACACTCCCTCCTTCCGGCAGAAGCAAAGGCCCCCACCTCCCCACCTCTGCCAATCGTCGGCATGAAGGGAAGCAGGAAAAGGGAACTTGGTCAGCACCCCAAGCCCCAGGGCCCTGCAGGGCAAGTCACGCTCCTAGAAGCAAATGGTTTCAGTGGAAGTGCTGCTACCTGTGCTCTTCTGGATCTAGGGGTAGCTCCAGGCCTCTCCAACAATTTGTTCAGACATGGATACGCATGATAGCCATAATTATTGCTGGTTAGCGATGTCAGTAGGTGACGGACAGCAGAGACGTCCCCCAGCCCTTTTGCCACCGGTGGGGCCCAGCAGCCCCTCCAGCCAGAGGCTGAACAGTCCCCTAAAAGAAATATTCCTTTCCAGGGCTGGCTGAATGGGCCGCCCTGGGCTGAGGTGCCCCCTCCCTGGGTGAGGCCAGTGGAAGATGGCTTATATAGTGCAGAAGCAAACAAAGAGAATCAACGTGTGCAAATGGGACATGTTCTCTCTCTCCCTCCGAGAGCTACGATAACTGTGCCCCAGAGGAAAATTCACCCCCAGAGTCCACTTCCAGGCTCATGCCAAAAAGTATCACAGCCTCTGACACAGATTAACCTGTTCTGTTTCACTGGCAGCAGCCTCTGGCCACGATGTTGACAGAGACCCCAGACCCATCTGCCCAGAGGCCCGGCTCCCTTCTCCACCCATAGCCACCTCTTCTCGCAGCCCATCTCAACGGTGCTCCCTGCAGCCTTTGCCGCAGATGCTCTCTGTTCCCCAGGGTGTCCATCCCACCCAGGAAGCCAATGGCAGCCTGGCACTTGAGGGCAGCAAATGCCAGCGGCAGCCGCCTTTCCATGCCTCCAGTTGCCGTTTCTGGAAATCAAGTGCCCAGTCTAGGGAAGAGGAGCTGGGAACCCATGGGGCTTTCTGTGGGGGTCCCTCCCTTCCCCCAACCCACCTCTGAACCCCAGCCATGTTCGAAGTGCTTCCTATGTCCAGAGCTGCTGAGGACTGGATTTGGCCCTCTTCCCGGGAGAGGAGGGAGGGGAGGGGGGTCATCTGTGCTCCCCGAAGGCCTCCCACTGCCACCAGCCCTTCTCATGTGCCAACAGATGATGCCCAAACTGAAGCATTGGAAACAAAGCCACCCCCGTGAGAAACAGCTGCGGCTCAGAGAAATAATCCTCCCCCAATCCAGGCGTGTGCATGCGCTCACAAAGGCCAGCAGGCCCCACGTGTCTCTTGGCCACAGCACTCCCTTTATACTCAGGTATCTGGATGAAGGTCCCCCACTCACTGACCCCAGAGGAAAGGGCCCGGGGCCACAGGCGGGACAGGCATCCCCCTGGGCTGACCTGGGGCTGCCAGGGTGGGCACTGGAGGGGGCCCTGGCCATTTACTGGCTGTGCAGGAGCCAGCCTGGTGTTAGACTCAGACTCTGGAAAGCAGGGTTCAAATCCCAGTTCAGCCATAGATCCCATTGGGTGACTTTGGGCAAGTCACACTCTCTCATCCTCAGAGGAAGACAAGGGCAAAGCCCTCTGAAAAAACCTTGCCAGGAAAACCCTCGGGTAGGTTCCCCTTAGGGTTGCTGTTAAGTTGTGGATGAAGCCCACGCCCGATAAAGAGGCAGAGTGGGCATCCTTCCAGTGCCAGCCACCAAGGCCTCCTCTACAACTCTCCTTCCTCTCTCCTTGCCCTGGCAGGTGCCCCCAAACTTGGGGCCCTCCAACTATATCAAGCGCCAAATTGTGCTGACCTGCAGATGGCAAGTGAGTGAGCACCGGACAGCAAAATGGGCTGAAGGTTATGGGCTTAACACCCTCTGCCTCCCTCACCAGGCTAAAAATACCTCCCTACAGCAGCAACTGGTGGGGAAGCAGCTGGGCAGCGGGGTGGGGGGAGACTCAGAGAGCCAAAGAAAATGCCTGCGGCAGCTCATTCCCCTCCGCCTGGGCACCCACCAGCGCTACTGGCCAGGGGGGTCTCAGCAACTGTCTCGCCAAAGAGGCAGCAGCTTCCCTGGCGTGGCAACCAACAGCTCTTTCCAAACTGCTGCTCCAAAGGAGCCTCATAGGAAGCACACTGCACTCCTTTGGTCCAACTAAAGCTTGAAAGAACAGCAGGCCCTGCTGTGGTGGTGGCCACACAGAAAAGCTGAGACAGTGTTCTACCTGTGAGTCATGGCAGGGGCAGTTGAACAGCTAGGGAGAAAACAGCAGGCCACCCGCTGCCTTTCTTCCTGAGGTTGGCTGGATTTAATTTTGGAGCCTTTCTCCCGCGGGCCACATTCGGGTGGTGGGTGGGGTCAGATGCCAAGGGGCAGTTTCAAATATGCCACCACAGTCAAACCACAGGTGCCCTCCCTGGGAGAGGGATTTCGGGCTCTCAGGTGGAGGAGAAACACACAGAAGCTGGGAAGCCACAAGGCTACGGTGCTGCAGGGAGGGGAATGTGCCCCCCAGGGAATGGCAGAAGACCAGATGTGGCCCCAGGAGAAGTGGGCCACTCTGGTCCTCCAGAGGTTTTTTTTGGTCTACAGATCCTAACAGCCCCAGCCAGCATGGCTAATAGTCCAAATAACCTTTGGGGGGCAAGGTTGCCCATTCCCCCACAGGTGGAAGGAGGGAGGCCTTGGTCTGCACTGCCAGGAAGGAAACCTTTGAGCAAGGGTGCCAGCTTCTGAGCCACACAGATCCCTCCTGCAGAGCCTCCCACGGTGGCTGGATGGTGGCGGCAGCGGGCGTCTCGGTTCCCTCTGGCTCCCAGGGAAACATCCTGGCTCCAGGCTTAAAATAGCCCTGCCCTGTGCTGGGTGCTCTCGCTCTCCTCTCCAGCCAGAAGGGAGGCGGAGAGGCTCCATGCCTGGGGGAGGCCCAGCTGGCAGCCCACATGCGGGGAGGGGGCCCTGCTGCTGCTCCTGGGGCATCTCCCAAGAACTTCCCACCCAAACTTCCTTCTAGGAGTTGCACTGGCTGGAGTGAGTGAACCTGTCCATGCCGAGGGAGGCCGCTGGAGCAGCCCCACAGTTGTTGGAGCTTCTTGCAAAAGCCAAGCCCTTGATTTCAGGCAGAGGTGTGCAACAGGCCACATGGGCCATGTGTGGCACCCCCGGGCTGCTTTTGTGGCACTCCACCCCTCCAAACTCCCCAGACCCCACTTTTTGGGGTCAAAGAAAGGCTGTAAAGTGGTGTTACACTCCTCCCCAGAAGCATCCAGAAGCAGCAATTTGTCTGTTAATGTGCCTATTTAAAACACACCTGGGTTTCTTCATTTTTTGGCATTTTTGGCAGTCTGTGAAGACCCCAGAAAAGTGTCCCCTGGGATTGGCACAGCTGCCCAACATTGCCTTAGGAGGTACGCATACTCTTCAGGACTGTTTTGATAAAACCACGGACTGACAAATGCCAGAGGCAGAGAGCAAAATAGTTTGTTTACAAGGTAAAGAGAGAGCAAGGGTAGCGTAGTGGCTTAAGCACTGGACTCGGACTAGGAGACCAGGGTTCGAATCCCTTCTTGGCCATGAAAATCCACTGGGTGAACTTGGACAGGTCACAGTCTCTCAGCCTCAGATGCTAGTAAGGACAAAGCAGACTCTCGACAAATCTAGCCAAGAAAACCCCATGATATCTGCAAGTCTGCATTTACTCTTTTGGCCTGCTTGTTCTTAAAACCACCTTCAGCTCAGTCTGAAGCTTCCACTCCCAAACCTTTTGAAAGAGAAAATGGGCACCTAAGAACAATGGATTTAAAAATGGTTTGGAGGGCAGAGCTCAGGCTGTTCCGGGTGCGAGTGACATGTCCATTTAAATCCAAAAACCAGTCCTCACCAGTCTCCGATTGCTCAGCAATGAAGGCAATCAAATCCAATGCATTTACATTCCACTCAACTGTGGTGGTGGAGTTTCAGATCGCTGAGAAGAAGCAAATCATTTAAGAGGAAAGTTACAGAGGGAGAAGTGCCCAAATGACGCTCCACAGGCAGGAGAAACAGGCCGCTTGCCTCATGCCCGAAAGAGAGAAAAAGTTGCACCCCCCAGGAGAGGCACTGAGGTGCACGGCCACCACACACGCCTACAGTTGTGCTGGGAAAACATCTGCCATGCAGCAGGGCTGATGAAACTGTGCCCTTTGGATGCTCTTGGACTGCAAACCCCATACCTCCTGGCCATGGAGGCTGAGGTTGATGGGAATTCAAGATGCTTAGAGATTGCAGGCACCTCTTCCACATCCTGTCAAGAAAGGGAAATGTGCAAGAACATGGCCCCTCTTCCCTCAAGGACGGAAGGAGGAAGGAGAAGGGGAAACAATGCCTCCTCTTGAGCAAGCCCTACTCTGAGTGGAGAGTCAAGATCAGGGCCTGGGTCTTGCAGGAACCCTAAGCTGCTCATCTCTTGCACCTTTTCAGACAAGATTTCTGGTTGTTCCTGTGTGCCTGCAAGTCATTTCCAACTTACCAGGATCCTTATCTATCACAGGGTTTTCTTGGCAAGATTTGTTCAGAGGGGTTTCGTGTCTGCCTTCTTCTGAGGCTGAGAGATTGTGACCTGCCAAAGGCAGGAGCCCTTCTCCAAATCTGGCAAGCTCAACTGAGTTTGCCATTGGCAATTAATGTGTTCACAGTGCACACACACACATACCATGTGTGTTTCTCCATCCCTCTTACTAAGTTCAAGCAGCCACACAAATGCTCCCACTGGGCAATCCCAGGTGGTCTCAATGGGGCCCCTCCCTGGATTCCACCCCCAGCCCTGGGCAAACAGGAAGCCATGGGGCTGGGTGCTAGTAAGGCCTCCTGCCCCCTGTGCCCCACCTGCTGACAGTCCCTGCCCTCTACCACAAAAGCAGCCATTGTTCGGGGTGTTTCTGACCCCCGCCCTGCATGACCTTCTGTGCAATGCATGCTCTCCCCTCAATCACAGCCCTTGAGGTGCTGAATGGCTTTGGGGAAAGAGGCCGGTGCCCCCAGCAGAGGTTCCAGGGCAGAGCCAGGCCTGGAGGGGGCCCTGGATGGATTAGCAAAGGCGGCAGAAACCTCCGTGCTCCCCACCCCACCTGAAAATGTAGGCCCTCCCTACAGGTGCTGCTGCTCCTTTCCAGCCCAGAAGACGCGTGCAGAAAGATCACCAGTTTCTCCAAAGCCGAACGAGACGCCCATCATTTTGGAACTGAACTCATTCCTTCTGACAGCTCCTGGGACTGTTGCCGTCCTCCGAAGAGAGGAAATGTCCCCTTGGCTTCCTCACTCCGCTTGAGCATTGAAAGGGCCAGCTGGTCATATTTTTCAAAGGGCGGTCCATTCCGACTGGGCAGAGTTTGCAAAGGCAGCTCTGCTTCTGTTCCAGATGAGAAGAGAAAGAGCTTGTGGCAGGAGTAGAAGGGGGACCAGCCACCATCTTTTGGAAGAGACTCACAAAACCAACCAGAGGAAGCAAACAACGGAGCAAACAACAGTGTAGCGCCTTCTCAACAGAGACACAAATGCGCAAATGCATCTCAGACAACAGAAGAAGAAAGGCCTGAAGGAGGCCAGTGTGTGCATCTCATGAACTCCCTAGGATTTTCTCAGGCAAGGAATCCTCAGAGCTGGCACTGCCAGTTCCTTCCTCTGAAACAGAGCCCACAGCACCTGAGATTCCCTGGCAGATTCCCATCCAAATACTGACTGGGGCTGACCTGACTTAGCTTCCAAGATCAGATGGGATCTGGTGCCTTTGGGGGATTTAGATCCCCCAAGGAATTCCAGCTGCTCTCTTAAGTCTCCACCTGAACCACTTACACAACCCCACAGACCTTCCTCCGCCCAGAGTTTCTCTGTCAGCCCCTATTGCCAGAGGATGGGGGGGCCCAGGGAGACCCCCGCCCCCACCCTCACTCCTTTTGTGAAAGCGGAATGAGAGGGACCCCATTCCACACCGCAGTTCCAGCCTCAGCTGGCTTCACTGTCACAGGACCTGGCTTCGCTTCCTCAAAGGGAACACTAATCCCCTGGAACAGCCTGGGAGAAAGGAAGCCTGGAGGAGGAGGAGGAGGAGGAGGAGGAGGAGGAGGAGGAGGAGGGGAAAAAGACCATTTCCACACAAGACTGTTATAGCTGTATGATTCCACTTTCAACATCCTATGGAATCCTGGGGTTTGCAGTTTAGGGAGGGGCCTGCTGGCCCCTCCCTAAACTGCAAACCCCAGGATTCCATAGAATGTTGAAAGTGGAATCATACCGCTATAACAGTCTCGTGCGGAAATGGCCAAAGAAGAAGAGGACTCCTGCCCGAGAAGTTGTGCCATCCAAATGCAGTGCGCCATTGCAGTGCAAACCTTGGACACCTAGGAGACCTCGACTGGTGGGAGCACAAGGGAGAAAGCTGCCCCCCTTCAGGCTCCAGGAAAGTCAGGCAGAGAGTACAATCTGTGGGAACTGCTGGCCAGGATTCGCATCAGCCTCCATCTCCAGCTTGCCCAGGTGAGCCCAAGGCCTTCCTCTCCTACAGGAGGGCCACGAATTCTACACCCCACCTCTCCCCACAAAGGTTTGTGGGCCCCAAGTGTGCCCCAATTGCAGGCAAGGCCCATTTGGAAGCTTTTCAGTGGCACAGACTTGCCAACGCCAACACAGCCAGAACAAATGGTATGCGGGGGGGCTTGGGGGGGCCTCGACTCCCTCCCAGGCACATGCTGCCACACCCTCAGAGACCCCCCCAACGCCTTGACACACCAAACATGAGGATGTGGAGGTGCTCCCCAGGGGACCCGTGGCTCCGGGTGGTTCTGAGTGTGAGAGAACGACCCAACCTGGGCCAGTGAGAGTGTGCGAAGGGCACTGAGCGTCCCCTCAATGTCTGCTGGCAGGAGACGGGAAGAGGGGGTCCCCGTGTCCCCTTTTGTTCAGGGCCATGATAAAGGATGGCCTTAAAAGGAGGAAACCCAGCGGCCTCATGAGGGAGGGGAGAAGGCGGCAGCTGAGCGGTGGCAACGGGGCGGGGAGTGGGGGGACTTGGGGGGTCCGGTTACATGCCTGTTTCCATACTTAGTCACTCCGAGGCAGCTGGGAAGAGAGGACCCAGGCAGCGGGACCAAATTAACTCAAGGGCAACCAAGGGGAAGGGAGGGAAGGCCAGCACGCGCACGCCCTCCTCACTCTGCCCACTGGTCCCCCCAAGAGAAAGGCATGGGGGGGAATCCTGGCCCGCTGGCCCCTCATGGCATGGGGCGGGGGAAGGGGGCATACAGCCATCCCACCATGGCATCTCTCTCCCCTCCCCAGCAGGGCCTCGGGTGGCTCACCTGGCCCAGGCAGCTCGATCCCGGGCAACATGCGCACGCACACGGTGATGCCTTCGAGGGCTGCCCCAGAGGTGGCACCGGCTGCTCAAGACAGGTGGGGGAGGGGGAGGGAGGGGGCTCTCCTGACTCAGCTTCTCCCCTCCAATAAACTCAGTCGCATGGCCGACCTCCAGCAAGACACCCTGAGACAGGCGAAGGGGGGGCTGCATTCACCCCCTTTCTCCTGGCAGCTCCTGGCCCCTTGGCACCTGCTGCCCACCCGCGTGCCAGCACCCTACACCAACAACGGTCCGAGGGCGGCCAAGACGGAGCCCACCTGTCACACATAGAAGCAACCATGCCAGAGGCCGGGTGAGGGATCCCTTGGGGACTGGCATCAAAAGACAAACAACCCCTCCAAGAAGCCCCCCAAGGAGGGACCCCCAGGGAGAGCAGAGTGCCCCCCTTCCTACCTGCAGTGGCGAGGAGCAGGAGTGGGGCCACGCAGCAGCAGAAGAGGCTGAGTCCCCTCATGGCGGCTAGCAGACAGGTCTCCTTGACTCCCAGAAGGGGTTTTGGCCCAGGGCAGCCGTGGGGCGTGGAGGGGGGCTCCGGAGCAGCAGATGGCCAGCAGCGAGAGGAGTGGGAGCAGCAGGGACCCACGGCAGACAGTGCCAGACTGGTGCTGGACTGCCCCAGGCCCCTCCCCGGAGTGTCAGATCACCAGGCCGGCCAGGCCCAAGTAGGGACAGGGGGAGGAGTGGGCGGGTGGGCAGGCGGGCGGCCAGATGAGGGACCTCCAGGGTGCCGCCTGTCCTGCCTCCGGAACAGGCCCACTTGGCCCTTGGCAGCCGAGGCCAGACCCCGCCAGCCAGGAGGGTGGGCTGCAGGCTCTTCGATGGCAATCTGAGGAAGGGCTGGCACTCACACTGCCAAGTAAGGAGGGGAAGGAATTCAGGGGTTCCCCAAAGGCTCCAGAGCACCTCTGATTTTGGGAGCTAAGCAGGGTCAGCCCTGACTAGTACTTGGATGGGAGACCACCAATTAATACCAGGTGCTGTAGGCTGTATTACAGAGGTGGGAACTGGCCTGAGAAAAGCCTGTGAAATTAATGGCGTTGCTGGAAGTCCAGAGGTGACTGGAAGGCACAAACAAGACACAACTGGGAGGGCTGGTTGCTTGGGGGCTGCAAAAGGAACTTCCAGGAAAGTTTCATGGGGGGGTCCCCAAAGACTGGGGCTGCATCTCATCTCATTCCCCTCCTTTGCATGTCACAATACCTGCACTGGTTGCATCCACACAAGGGCTGTGCTGTTAAAACACACTGGAGAGTGGCGAGCGAAGGGCGGGCAGGCCTATCTTTCTTCCTTTGTCCAAACAGGGGTAGGCAGCAGAAATGGGTGTGTGGGGAGTGGGCACTCCCCCAAAGATAGGCTGATGGCGCAAGGCGAGTCTTTAAAGTGTGTGCGCAACTTCAACTGGAAAGGCAATAGTCTATCTGCCTGGAGTCTTCCATCCCTTTCTGACCATTGTCAGAATCCGGAGGGGGGGACCAAGCCCCTCCACCCAGAGAGCCTTTAGAAATGTGCCCAACCAGGAATGGGGCTGGCTGGGGGAGAGGGAAGGGCTTCTCTTCTTGTCCTCCCATTGCTCACAAAGAGAACAGCGCCACCAAGTGGTCATAGCCAGATGCAGCGCATCCACGGATTGTGTCACACTCCCTCACCTTAACACACTTTTCCCTGGGAAGACTTTGGGGTACTGCGTCACTGTGCTGAAAGGGGGGAGGGGTGTGGCTCCCCACGGCTGTTTCAGGAGCCTTCCTGGAATTTCAGGCAAGTGATATGACTCCAAGGGCAAAAATGTGGCTCCAGACCTGGCCTCGTTGGCCACCCCAGCTACAAAAGGGTTTCCTGAGGATACATCAGCCAAGCCAGGTGTCCTCCCCTCCTCGTGGCCCTGGCCCTGCTGTGGATGCTCGCGGACCCCCACAGTGCAGCGAGAGCTCCTTGCGCCCCCCCCCAACCAGCACCTGTGAGCCTCCCAGCAATAAAGGGTGTGGCAGGGCTCCTACGGGAAGGAAGGCCTTGGCAACCCCCTCCCCATTTTTCTGAAAGGGAGAGAAATTTCCCCAGCGGTGCACCGAGGGAGAGATGCCCTCTGGCGGCCATCCTGAAAATACCGACCAGGAGACGGAAGAATTCCAACAGACCTGTTTTGAGGGCCTAGTTTGGGTCCCATCAGAGCTTATAAAAGTTACCTTTTTGAACTGCAATTCAACACAATTCCAGACATGTGTTGGCTGGGGATTCCTGGAATTCCAGTTCAAAAAAGTAGCCTCTGCAAGCATTGGGTTTCACTGTACATCATGGGCGGAGAGGAGGCAATTAATACTTTGAGCTTAGTATAATCTTGTGCTGTGAGCTCACGTCCTACATCTGGAACCAACGAGGCCCTGTGTCTACACTGTTATACCAGTTTCATCCCACTTTAATTCCCAAGGCTTCATCCTCAGAGATCTGTTGTGAGGGGAGAGAGACTTGAGAATTCTCTTGCTAGAGGCCATTTCTGCACTAGACAGTTACAGCGGTATGATTCCACTTTCAACATCTCATGGAATCCTGGGGTTTGCCACTTCCTAAAATGCAAACCCCAGGATTCCATAGGATGTTGAAAGTGGAATCATCCGCTGTAACCATCTCGTGCGGAAATGGCCAGAGAGCACTGGTCCATCCTTCTCTTTGGCATAGAATGAGCAGTTCCCAACGCTGAACTACAAATCCCAAAATATAATTGGATGGATACACGAGAATAAAAAACAGGATGAAACTGGTGTATGCCAACGTACTGTGGACATGCACAAGCTGCCCAAAGTGCAGGAAACTGGGAGAAGGTTGGCCTCAACCCCGCTTTGCAAAACAAAGGAGAGCAGGGAGGGAGCCAGTTGGGCCCCAAAGGGATAAGGACGGACCCCTCGCCTTCTCCCCGCCCTCCCAAACAAGGCTACCCAAAAACAAGAGTGTCTAAAAAACAAAGTACAAACTTTATTTTGTTTCTTTACAAAAGCACATGCCTCATTTTTTCCCACTTTTTTAACAAAATATAATAGCATCTCAATGAACACGAAGACCCAAAAAACTGTAAAAAAAAATTAAAATTAAAAAAAAAACAGAAAGAGAAAGACCAAGAGAGAAAAAGAGAGATTGGGGGAGCCACTGGGGCTGGGGAGGAACCTACCAAATACCATCAGGCCCTACAGGCGACACTGGCCGAGACCACTAGCCGAAACGAGGGGTGGGATAAGAGGGGGGCTGGCAAGGGAGCCGAAAGGGGAGGGGGACGCAACGAAAAATGGGGCAGGGAGAGCAACTGTCACAGAAGAGGGGCACAGCTCTCATGACCTGGAGATCAGACCCACGGAACAGATTAAGTGCTTCAAAAATAAAAATTAAAAAATTAGAAAATTAGAAAAAACAAGAAACAACCCGTGGAGAAGAAGCCGAAAGACAGGGTGCCCCCCCAGTGATGCCATCTTTGACAAAAAGAGGCATGCCCCCCCCACGTGTGGAAAAGGCCTGAAACCTGAACTGGCCCCTGAGAGTGTGGGGGGTCCTGTGAGGGAGGGGTGGCAGGATAGCACCCCACAGCCTGCGGGGGCAAGAGCAGCAATGGGACACAAATGTTGCCAGCTAAGCCCCCACCCCGCCCCCAAATCCCTCCTTCTGGGCCCCTTGGAGTTAATTGTCACCCCCCCCCAAGTGGGGCCTGAGGCACACCCACCACACCCCCAGCAACCTGGAAGGGTCACCAGGCTGGGAGAAATGCCACCCCAAATGGCCCCCCGGGCCCCTTGAGAGAGCGACTGGGGCAGGAGGGAGGGAGGCTGGAGCAAGAGAGGGGTGGGCAAGGGGGCACATGCCGGATCTTAGTGAGGCCACAAGCAATGAGACAAGAGCCAGCAGAGAAAGTTCATCCTTTGGAGATCAGAGTGCTGAGTTCCAATTAGGCCCACCAATCTCATACAGGGAATGGGGCTTGAAAAGCTCCCCCATCCCCTTCCCCCTTCTCTCTCACGCCCTGCCCCCCACCTGGTCTCCCCCCAACACTCCCGGCTTTGCTGTGAGCTGAATCGGTTGGGGGAAAACCTTCTGCCTGCCCAGGCGCCCCCGCCCCATTTACAGTATTGGAAAGGTCATAAAAGAGACCCGAACTGCCGTGGTATTTTGTAAAAATTTCAGCGTCTTCCTCTGAAAGCCCCCTGCCCGCATCCTGCCCCCCCGGGCCCCGAACCCCCCCACTCTCCTCCCCCCGCGGCCAGGCGAGGGTCAGGGCATCTCGGCCTTGCTGTGCTCCATGGCGTCACTGTCGTCTTCCGCCTCGGAGTCGGAGGCCGTGTCCGAGTTGGAGGGGTCCAGGCTCGCCCGGGTGGGGGTCACAATGACGGCCCGTCGGCGCTGCTCCTCCTCTTCCAGCAGCTGCTTGTCCTGCGTCCCCTCGATGTGCTGGATTGCCTGCAGGCCACGGCATGGGGGGAGAATAGCGTGAGACCCCAGACGGGACACTGGGGAGAGTCATCTGGAGGCCCACCTTCTCTGGGACACGCTGTCTGTGTCGGGGGGTGGGGTGCTGCCCCTAAGGCGTCACCCGGAGGGAGTTTAGTAATCCAGGATCATCATTCAAGGCTCAAGAGACAACTGTGGTTCAACGATCCAACCCTGCAGAACTCCCTGCCACAAGAAGCCAGACCAGCACACTCCCCATTGTCTTTCGATTGGCGGTCAAATGTGGTGGTGGGGGGTTGGCCATGCAGGTGGCCTTTGGGGCAACTGGCAGGCTGCTGACAAAAGTGGTCTTTACAAAGTCTTTTTTAGCGGTATCAGAAGGGCTGCAGAAACACACTTTTGGTCTGTTGCAAAACTGATGCGGATTTTAAAAGATGGACTAGCTGAAGATTTTTTTGAGAGACTGGAAACTGTTGATGGATTTTTTGAGCAAAAAGAAATCTGATGGTGTACAATCTGCAGTTGTGGGTAATTCTAGTAAGTTCAACATATACACACCTCCAAGGCTAAAACAAAATATGGGATACTAATTGACTTTTGTTCCCTTTGCATTACAGCTTTACAGAGGGTTAAGACTTCTCTTATGCTTTAGAGTAGGTAGGAAACGTCTACTGTAACAGATGAGTCTTTTAGAAATGGGCTTTGTTACGATGTCTTGGTTTTTGTTTAGTTTAGTGTAGTTTTGGCTATACATGCATGTTGTTTATATATAGTTTGTTTCTTTGTCTCTTTATTCCTTTTTTACTTCTTTTTTTTGTAGCTGTGAATTAGGCTATCCTTATTTTTGAACTAATATTAATAAATACTAAATCAGGAAAAAGAAAAGAAAGAGACAGGAGCCACTTCTGCACTAGACTGCTGTGGCGCTATGATTCCACTTTCAACATCCTATGGAATCCTGGGGTTTAGGGAGGGGGCCGGCCGGGATTCCATAGGATGTTGAAAGTGGAATCATAGCGCCACAGCAGTCTAGTGCAGAAATGGCCAGGCTTTGGAGCCAGTGTGAAGGGTCTGTGAGTGAATGGGAGTGACTGAGGTGGCCAAAACTTTTCATTTTTTTTTAAAAAACGAGAGGAGCAGAACGTTCTCTCCGTCTGTTCCCCCTCAAGCCCCTCCGCACCTGCCCCAGGGAGGAATGTTGCCCCTGGGGGAATGAAGCCGGGACCCTCTTTCCCTGATGGGGCATGGGGGTGGATCGTCTCGCCTTTTAGGGGGCTGTGCATAAAGGCTTCCTTACACTGTCCCTGCCCCCAGGGCCACCTGGACCCTCCTCGGAACTCACCTGAACGATTGTGTCCAGATTTTGCCGGGATGTGGAGATAGTGTTGATCACGGAGGAGGGGCCCATGGTGACCACGGTGACGTGGTGCGGAGGCGGGGGCGCAGGCACAATCACAGTCGGGTGGTGGGTGGGGGCCGGCGGGCCGTGTGCCGGTAAGAGCTGGGGGAGAAAAAGGCCCACACGGTGAGGATGGGGCAGGATGCCAGACCCCAACTGAGCCTTCGGCCATGACTTCTGCAACCAGCATCTCCTCCTTGGGGTCTCTGGCTGAGAGGACTCCCCTCCTTGCCAGACTGCCTTCCTCAGGATGCCGGGAGCCAGAAAGCAGTCCTGCTGGCCACCTGCTGGGCCTGCTTCCTTCTCAAGGGGTGGCAGGAAGGGTCAGCTACCCCTGTGCCCCTCCTTCCACCCCACTGGGCCCAAGTATAGGGAGCTGGGGAGCAGACCTTCCCTTGCTGGGGCTGCAAAGGTGGCACCCCTGGCCTCGACTTGCTTGGATTGTCCTTGCCTTGTGGGGGAGACGTGGGGGAGCCCCCACTCACCTGGCCGTGGCTCTGCTGCTCACGCTCGAACTTCTCCTGGTGTAGCAGCCTCACCTGTTCCTGCTGCTGCTGGAGCTGCACCTGCTGGGCTATCACCTTCAGCTTCTCCGGGTACATGTGGGCTTCCAAGGAGCGCACCTGCCAGCCAAAGGCACAAGGATCAGCAGGCGGTGGGGAAAAGCCGCTCTCCCCTCCCCAGCAACCGCGTCCAGAGGGGCATGTGGAACCTGCCCCATTCTTTGTGCAGGGAAGTGGAGCGAGTGGGACAGACCACAGCGGGCATTGCAGGCCAAAGACCTGAAGGGAAAAAAGCCCCGCTGCCCGCTGGCCCAAGGACCCTGGTCCCTTCCCTCCTGGCTCTTCTGTTGGTTCCTGGGCACCAGAGGGGGGAAGGCAGCCCTGAGGGACTCCCATCCGCTACACCCGCTGACCAGCTGAGGCCCCTCTTCGGCACACCCGCCCCCCAAGTCCCCCCACCTGCTCCTCCAGCATCATTCGGACCGAGCGCTCCTTGTCCAGCTGCTGCCGCAGCTCAATCATCTCCCGGCGCAGGTCTTCAGCCTTCTCGTCCTCCCAAATGTCCGGCGACCCGATGCCCTCATCTTTGTCCTCTGCCCGCCGCCGCTTCGGGGAGGACCCGCTGAATTCCTGCCAACCAGAGTGGGCATCAGAACGGGCATCAGCCCATGGCCAGAGAAGATGGAGCACAGGCAGCCGAGGGTGAGCGAGAGAGTGGGCTGTCTCAGGGAGAGCGTCTGGGAGCAGGGGGGCCGAGGGCAGAAAGGCAAACTGGCTCCCCCCCTCCACCGGTCTGGCCCAGAGCTCTCCCTCCTCCCAAGGGTCTGGGCTGCCCCCAGGAGAGGCTGCTGGGCAAGGAATGGAGGCAGACTGTCCCCCTTCTTCCTCCTCCCAAGGAAAAGCAGGGCTGCCCCAGAGAGGGTGCGAGGCACGGCCGTTACCTGGATGAACCTCTTGAGCTGGGCGTTCTGCTGCAGCAGCCGCGTCTTCTCCTGCTCCAACGAGAAGATGTACTCGGCTGTCTGCTGAAGAATTGCTGCCTGGGGCCGTGGGGGGACGGAAGAGAAGTCAGTGGCAGCAGAAAGAGCCACGGGCAAGAAACTCAGTGGTGGATGACGGTGAACGGGGGGGGGACAGGACGGACCCCATTCAGGGGCTCCCCAGAAATCAAAGTTGTGTTGACAGGACATCACAACAACCACAGACCTAAGAGTTTTTTTCCCCTGTGTTAAGGGTTGTTTTTCATTCCATTGATAGTTTAATTGTATTTTCAACTTTCATTTGATATGAACTTTTAACTACATCTGTTTTAACTTTTGTGAGCCAGCTTAAGCCCGGACAACAAACCAAAAAAGGCAGGAAACGAAAACAATATGAAGACAATGATGAAGAAGCTAATTTCCCCCCACAAATTTTGTTAAGATTTTTACATACACACACACACACTGTTTCATGCAAAGTACAGTATTTTCTGCACACACAAAAAACCACCCCTCTTTGCAAAAAGTTTACAAAAAGTCCAAAAGTGTCTCACAAACATCCTCTGGACACAGGTGTTAAAATCGTGCAAAACCCTTCATAGTTTTGCCATGCACAGAACAAAGTCTGGGGTTCTTTTCATTCTTGTGTGCAAAGACCTTTCAGCCCCACACAACTGTCCATCCCTGGGCACCACAACAGTTCAGAAGCCATCTACACAGCTGGGGAGTTTGAGATTTTTGCCCCACTGGCATCAGCAGCTGCCCCAATCCTCCCCGTGACACAAACTGCCACTGAACTGGACTTGCCCACTCGGAGAGGTCCCTGAGCAGCCCTGGGTGACCCCCTTTCCCTTGGCATAACTGTCCTAGAGAAGGCCAGCCAGCAGCAAACTGGCTCCCCATGCAACTCACAAGTAAAAAAAAAAAAAAACAGTGGTCCCAAGGCAGAGACCTCCTCCCCAATTCTCTGCTCGTGGCCCCCACTGGGAGGATGGATCATTCAGTAGGATCCCACGTCTGCTCGGTCTTCTGCTAAACTAAAGTGGAACCTCAGAAGACAGCACCTTCCCTCTGGATGGAAGGCAACCACACCAAAACACCCACTGAGCATTTCCACAGTTCAGAATCCCTGTTATTTCCTCCACAGAAAATACTTCTTTCTCCGCTAAAACTGAATTTTGCACAAAACATCTTTCATGAAATTTTCAGTTAATAAAGTCCTAAAGTGCATTTTTTTAAAAAAAACATAGATGACATCTTCTGCACAAAACTCAGCCATGTTTCCTTGTTGCTGTTGCTTTTTCGAAAACACCTGCCGGCCGTTTCACTCTCATGAAAGTCTGCACCTGCAATCACCAAACTGGGCAAAGTTCACACCTGGTGCCAGGGACATAAACCTTTGCTTATTTTATTCCCAATATATGAGAACAAAACATTTCTAAGGTTTGTTCCCCCCACACCCAGTGAATAAGATTATCCCAAACACTGCACATTCTTTTTGGTAATCTTTTTTGCAATTTTGTTTTTCTTTTTTTGTTTGTTTGTTTTGTTTTGCAAAAATGTCCCCAAAGTTGCTTTGTGGAAAATGCAGCACTTTTATGGGGAAAATCCCCCACAAAGCTCAACTTTGCACAACATATTCTACACAAAACACAGTCCAACCCCCCTAAAATTTTTGCTACTGTTGCTGCCAACAAAGGTGCCAGTGCTTTCACTTTTAGGGAAGCAAAAAGCACTGCCACTGCCAGTCCCTGCCACGAGCAAAGTTCATGCTGGGCACGAGGGATACGAGTGCTTCCTGGTTTTGTTTTCACACAGGGAAACAGACCAACTTCAAAAATTTTGTTCCTGCTGGGCAAGATTAGGAGAGCGTTTGTGCATTTTTGGATGAAATTTTAAATTTAGAGGACATCTAAGAATCATCACTACCACCAACATCATCAGCCCTTCCCTCAAAACTGGGACTTGGGCACCTCACCATCTAAAACCAGTACAATGTTGCTAAAAACACACAGAAGAGCAACATAAGATAGAATTAAACTAATTGCTAAATGAAATTTTTGCAAAAGTTGTTAGTTTCAAGCTGCTGGGCTTATTTATTATCCCAAGAGTTCTGCAAACAAAAATGCAGCAAACATTTTGCAATGTTTTTGTGGACAGAGAAACTATCTTGCACAAAGCACAGCATTTGCTGCTTGACTGTTTTTCTCCTTCCCAACAGGGGAGAGGCATCTGGAGACCACTTTTTGCATCCCGGGCAAGGAAAACCCACGGATATTCTTCACATCTCTCCCTGGCAGGGCACAGACGTACCCGTCGCTTTTGCCAGAACTGGCTGCCCACGTGGTTCCGTGGTTCCCTCTCTCCAAGAACAATGAGGACTAGCAGGTTAGCCCAGGGACCCAGCCTCCTCTCCGCCTACGTGCCTGCCCCGCCTCTGCCTCTCACCTTGCTCAGCTTCTCCCCGTCTGTGTGCGGGATGAGGGTTTTCAGAGACTGGAACCCAGCATTGATGCTCTGCATGCGCCTCCGCTCATTGCTGTTGGCAATCTCTCTGCGTATCCGCCGCTCCTGGTCCCGCTGCGTCTCGGGGGTCAGGGGGATGTTGGCCAGGCTGCAGGAGAGGAGACAAGAGGGCAGGCAGGTCAAAGGGGTTCTCTCAGGCCCCCCAAGGGTCAGAGTCCCCAGCCCACCCCACCCCAGGTGCCCAGAGAAGAGAAGCACTGGGCTCAGATTCACTTTCTACGCCAAGCAAATGCCCACATTCAGCCAGAGCTCGGAGACGTTACTTAGGCCGGCTGGGAGATTCTGAAAGTTGTCCTATAAAAGATGGTGGAGGCTTAGCAGAAGAGGGGTTCTCCAGCTCCCCGGCATATTTATTATCTGAACAAGAAGCCTCCCGGCACCCTCTTCAGCCGAGATCAACCAGGCGCCGAGACCCCGGCCGAAGCGTCACTTTGGAACTTGGCGGGGAAACGTTTTCTTTCAAAGGAAAGCATTTGTGGCCCCAGAGCCCCCCTCCCAGGCCAGCAAGAGCGGCTGCAGAAAACCACGGGGGAGAAACCAAAGGTACCAACCCCCCTCCGGCCTCCCCCTTGCCCCGGTCGCCTGGGGGGTCTCAGGATGAACGGCTGCCTCCTCCGCCTCCCGCCCGCGGTAGCACCCGGGCCGGGAAAGGTGTTACGCCCAGGGAGGGTTCCCGCAGGACCTGCTCACAACCCCCCCCCACAAGCGCTACTGGGAGCTGCCCTCCCTCCTGCTGCGGGGGACACGGGGGGCATCCGAGAGGAGCGCATCTCCTGGGCCCTCCTTTCCGTGGACGTCCGGGGGAGAAGGGGATTCGCAGGAGCCGCCGCTCAGTCGGGGAGCGAGCCCGGGGGGGGGAGCAGGAAGGTGGGCTTTCGGGAGGGGGCCGAGCAAGTTCCCAAAGGCCCCCCCAGGGAAGCCCGTTCGACCCATTTTCCTGGAAGGTGAGGCGGGGGGCAGGACAGAGCCCATCCCCCCGCCCCCCCGCCCCCTTCGGTGCCGCCTTTGCCTCCGAGGAGCCCCCCCGTCCCCCAGCCGGGCCCTCTGGGCACCCGCGGCCCCCCTTTCGCTCTCCAAGACGGGGGAGGGACGCCCCACGGCCCCGGCCGGACACCGCGGGGGGGCACCGAGGCCGGGCCCGCGTGGGGCCAGCCGGGGGGGACCCTCGCCCCGCAGGCGGCCCCCCGAGCGGGATTCGGCCCCGCCCCGCCTCCCAGCTGGGCGGCGGGACGGGGGCGGCGCGGAGCTGTCCCCGGGGCGGTGCTGGACGCCCGAGGCCCGCCGGCAGCCAGGCAATGGGCCCGGAGACCCGGCCCGAAGCCTCCCTCCGGGCGGCCTCGGAGCCCCCCCGCCCCGGAGCCCGGCTTCCCCGCCCACAAACCCGCGGGGCCTCCGGGCGGCGGGGAGGGAGGGGGCCGAGCGGGGACGTCCTGCCCCCCTCCCCCCTCCCAGGCGGCGGCCTCGGGACGGCGAGCGGGGGGGGGTCGGCGGCGGGGCCTTCCTCCGCGGGGCTCCCGCGCGCCGCGCCACGTGCCGACGGGGCCGCCCGGGGAACGGCGGGGAACGGCGGGCGGGCGGCCGGGGCGCTCGGCGGCACAAAGGCAGCGTGGCCCGGGCGGGCGGGCGGGCACTACATGTCCCGGCAGCCCGCGGCGGGAAGGCCCGCCCCCTCGGAGGCTGCACAGTCACGGCCAGGCCCGGCCGCCCCAGCCCCAGCCCCAGCCCCGGCCGCGCCGGGAGGAGCCCTGAGCACGCGGCCGCCCGGGGAGCCCCGGGGACCCCGCCAGCCAGCGACGGAGCGAGGGACGGAGCGAGGGGGGGCGGGCGGGCGGGCAGGGCCAGCCCCGGCGGAAGAGGAGGCGGGCGGGCGGGCGAGGGCGCATGGCCGCATTGTGCGCGCCCAGCCGCTCCACGCCGCCCGCGCCCGCCCGCCCCCGGGGAGCCGCTCGGCCAGGGCAGCCGCCGCCCCCCCCGGGCGGGCAAGGCAGGCGAGGCGGCCGGTCGGTGGGTCGGCCGGCCGGCCGGGGGGAGGCGGCGCGGCCCGCTGGCCCTGCCTGCAAACAGACCCACGTGCTCCCCGGCCGGGCGGCCCCGCCGCTCCCGGGCCCCGCGCCGCCCCGGAGCGCCCGGCTCCGCTTTCCGGGGCCGCCCCCCGGCCCGCCAGTCGCTCCGGCCCCCCCCCGGCCCGCTCAGCGGCGGGCGCGGCGCCGGCTCCTCCCGCCGAGCAGGGCCCCCCCCGCCGCCGCCGCCTCCCGCCGCCGCCGCTCCTGCTGCTGCTGCTCGCGCGGAGACCCACCTGCAGAGCCCCCCGATCACCTCCTTCTCGGATTTCCTGAAGTGCTGCAGCGAGGGCACCTTCTGCGCGGGCACCATGAAGTACTCCATGCCCGGCCCGGGCGGAGGGGGAGGGGGAGGGGGAGGAGGAGGGGAGGGGAGGAGGGAGGGAGGGAGGGAGGGAGGGGCGCCCTCCCGCTCGCCCCCTGCCCGCCCGCCCGCCCGCACGGAGGATCGGGGCCGGGCGCGTGCAGCGGGGAGGGGGAGGAGGAGGAAGAGCGCGGGGGGGCGCGCCTCCGCCGGTGCGGCTCCGGCTCCCCTGCGCGTATACACAGGCGCGCGTGTGTCTGCGGGCGAGTGTGCGTGTGCGTGCGCGCGCCTCCCTCCCTCCCTCCCGCGGCTGCTCTCAAGGCGGGAAACAGCTGGTGCGGGGAGGAGCCGAACCGGAGCCCTCCCCCTCCCTCCCCCGGCGCCGCCCCCTCCCCTCCTCCCCCTCCCCCTCCCCCGCCAGCCAGCCAGCCAGGCAGCCAGGCCGCCACCGGGCCGGGTAAACAAAGGGCTGTTTGCTGCCGTCGCTCCCGCCGCCCCGCGGCCCTGCCCGCCTCGGCCTCCGCCCCGGGCGATGCGGCCCCTCCTCGGGAGAGGGGCCGCCAGGCAGAGCGGATCCCGCGGGCAGGCGGGCGGGCGGGCGCCCGGGGGACCCCGGGGGGCCGGCCCACCCGCTCCCCTCCCCGCGCCCCGAAGGGAGGAAGCCGCCTTGCGGAGGAGGAGCAGCAGCGGAGGCGGCCGGCCGGCGGGCCCCTGCCCCGAGGAGCGCCCAGGGCGGCCCCATCGCTCCCCGGCAGAGAGGCGGGGGAGGGGGCGAGGCCGGAGCGGGGCGCCGTGGCCCAGGCCGGCGGGAGCTGCGGGTCCTTCCGCGCTCCGCGACCGCACGCGCTCTCTCCCCTTTGGGGGCCCGGGCTGCCCCCCGGGGGGTCCTGGGGTTTGTGGTTCGGCGAGGCTCCCTGGCTGCGGATTCTTCGCGCCCCCGCCTAAGTGCCCTGGGGTGCGGGTGCAGCCGTGAAAGCGGAATCGAAGCTCTGCAACCGGGCAGTGCGGAAGGGCCCGGGACTCCGGCGAGCAGTGGGACAGGCCCCGCCGAGGGGGAGCGTCGGGGGCGCTCTTGGGGGTCCCTGTTGCGGCGCCCGGTCCGGGCTGAGGCCGGCGGGTGGGCGGCTGCGAGGGGGGGGTCGCCGCTGGCACCCCGCCTCAGGGCGCCCCCTCTCCTTGCAGTCGGCGGGGAGGAGGGAGGGAGGGAGGGGTTGCAGCTGGGCCGGGCTGGCCCCCGCCGCTCGTGGGGCCCCGGCGGGGTGGGGTGCTGCCGCCCTCCTGCCCGCTTCCTTTTGCCGTCTAGTTCTGCTTTCTGGGAGGGGGGAACAAAGGGGGGAGGACGCCCTCCAGCAGCGACGGGGCACAGCAGCAGTGGCGGCGGCCCCCTCCCGGGGCCACCCGGCTGGATTGCGCCCCCCTTGGCCCTTCCGGTGCCGGAGCTCTCCCGGGGGCGGGCCCGGGTGCTGGCAAAGGCACGGCCCCCTCCCCCGCGTTCCCTCCCTGCCTTGGCCCCCGCCTCCTCCTCCTCGCCCCCCCCCGAGATTGGACCGGCCTCGCTGACACCGTGCTGGGGGTCTGAAGGGACGCCCCCCGCGTCAGGCGCAGGCGCGTCTCCTTGCACTTGGCTGTCGTGGGCATCCCGTCGCTTCCGAGCCCCCGCGACCCTCGGGCACGGCGCCTGGTCTGAGAGTTGGCGAGGGAGACCTCGGGCGCCTCCCTCCGGCTCTCAGCCCCAGAAAGCCCCGGGATGAGCTCACCTGAGGGTCGCCAGGGTCGGAATCAACCTGAAGGCGCAGCAAAGGCGAGCCTGTCTCGGGGCTTGCGGGGCGGAGAGCGTGTGACGCGCCCAAGGTCACCCACCCGTGGTTTCCGTGGCCCGGCAGGGCTCGGAACCGGCTCTCCAGGGCCCCGCGTGGAACTCCTTGCCCCGGCAGCCGGGCTGGGCCCCCGCCCTCCCTTCCGAAGGCTCTTCTCTAGGCGGGGGGGGCTCTTCGCGCGCCAGCTGCTGAAGGGACTGTGACGGCGCCAGCTCTGTAACTTCCTTCCCTTTTTACTGATGTGTTTTTTTTTTAATGCTTTTAATTTAGCGGCGTTTTCACACTCTTAAGTTTTGGAATGCAATATCGCCCCCCCCCGCATCCTAGTCCATGCTGGCGAAGCATAAAACGGCCCACAGTGCAGGGCAGGGGTCCACCCACTCTGCTCCACGCAGAGAACGGTAGCAGGTAACACCTTACCTCGGAGTAAGGCACCAGGGGGGTGTCAGGCCATTTCCGCAGGAGACCATTACAGCGCTGTGATCCCACTTTCGACATCCCATGGAATCCTGGACACGGCCCTCCCTAAACTGCAAACCCCAGGATTCCGTAAGATGTGGAAAGTGGAATCATAGCGCTGTAAGTCTCCTGCGGAAATGGCCTCAGTTTTTATATCTGGTTTATAACGCCTTTCCTTTTAATCCCGTTGTGAGGGGCCCCCAGTTCTGGAGGGAAAGCTAGATGTGAATCCAAGAGAGCTTTTACTCGAGGACCGATTGCGGGAACCCCACCCGCCCTGCAATCAGGGCGAAGGAAAGACAGGTCACGGATCAATGAAATTGATCAGAGAAAAATCAATGGCCACGCTTCTGAAAGGCTGGGAATCCTCAACTGGCTTTTGCAAGGAAAAGAAACTAACATGTTAAGCGTGAGTTTTGATAACTGGCAGATTTGATCAAGCGGTAGAAGTATATCGACGCTAATTTTAATCGGAGAAGTTATTTTATATAGTCGCCTATGTATAATCATAGTCAGGAAAGCTGGAAGTCAGTGCAAACTCCTTTTTTCCTGTCCTTTCCTGTTTTTCTTCCTTCTTGTTTTTCTTCATTTGTGTAACTTGTTTCCTTTTTTATTGTACTGTAAAACGTGTAATAAAAAGAAACAAAAAGTACGCTTACTGAGGACTAGCCACCTGCCCAGTCTGGCGGGGAGGGAGATGGAGGAGCCGTGGGCTGCGGGACCGTGGAGGTGGGTGGGAGAAAGGTGGTCCATAGGTGTACTCTGTCCATCTTGGCAAGAGATGGCCCAAGATACGTTGTCGCCTGAGGCGCAACGGCAGATGGCAACCTCCCCCCCGGCCCTCCCGCCCCCCCCGTTGCCCGGTGGCCACGGCTGCCCAGGTGCCTCCACAGGAAGTCCCCCGGGAGCGCCGCGCCGCCCCACCTTTCCCCCACCCCCGCGGGCGAAAATCCAAGACAGCGCCAAATCCCGCGCTGATACTTCGGTGACCTTTGGGGGGGAGGAGAAGCTCCTGGCCCCGCCGGGCGGAAGAAGCGAGGGTGGCAAGGGGGCGAAAGGGCCCAGACCCCCTTCCCACCTGACACATTCCAGTTCTGGAACTTGCCCTGCGGGAAAGAGGGTGGAGATATCAGGGAGGGGGAGGCTCGCCGTCTTCGTTCCCCAGTCCAGAAGGAGGATGGGAGGGCAGAGCAGTGGGGCCAGAACCCCCGGCCAGGGCATCTGCCAGGTTCCACCCGGAGGCGAAAAGGCCGGCAAGAACTCTGTGGAGCCTTGAGGACGGAGAAATTGCCCAGGGCGGAAGGTTTGGGGAACCCCAGAAGGGGCGCCCTTTGTTCTGACATAGGTCTCAGATCAAAAGGGGAGGGACAGACTGAAGAGGGGGCGATTGGGGGGGCGATCAGGGAAGTAGTCACTTCCCTCCTGCCCCCCCCCCCGGGTTCCAAAACCAAAAGCAGAACTGGAGAAATTTCTTTGGAGCAGTTGTCCAGCCGCTTTGGGGGGGGCAATTCTGCCCTTTGCCTCTTCTTCCGACCCCCGTGTAACTTTTCCAACCTCAGCGTGAACTGGAGGTTGGAGGGGCGAGCAACTGGGCACTTTTCTCAGAGAGAAGTTCGCCTGCTTTTGGGGTCCTCACTCACTGCCCCTTCCCCTCCCCTCCCGTCCCACACCCCCGAGCCCCTTCCTTCTTTCGGGGGAAATCCGGAGCAGAAACCCGGGTTTCCCCCAAAATCACTCCCGCGTTCTGGGAGGGGCAGAGAGGAGGAAGAAGCCTCGACTGCCCCGGCGGCCCCCAGGACGCATCGCAGCCCCTTTTCTTGGGGTGCCGACGAAATCACCCCACAAGGTGCAACCGCCCTATTGCCCGGGTTCCCAGGGCGATTAAATAAAATTCCAAAACAGGAATCTTTTCCTTAATATAAATATAACAATTTCAAAAATAAGACTTCTGTAACGTTTCCATCGAACGCCCTGAAACAAAAGATAACAGGGAACTCGTAGCGTCCTTCCTGTCCTTTGCGCCTCACGGTGTCCCTGCAGCAAACCTGTCGTGGGGCTTTCTTGGCAAGGTTTGTTCGGAGAGGGCTTGCCTCTGCCCTTCCCTGAGGCCCAGAGAGTGTCAAGTGCTCCAAGTCACCCAGGGTGTTCCCATGGACGAGCGGGTCGCAGGGGAGCAAAACGAGCCGATTTCAGCATTTAAGGAGAAGAGGACACTTCAGGCTGTTCTGTTCCCCATCTTGGCCCCCCGATCCCTTGTGCTGGGGGAGGGAGCCCCCTTGCTTTCTTCCCTTCCTTCTGCAGGAAAAGCCCCCATCCTTTGTGCAAAGGGCCAGATCCGTCTGCGTCGGACGCGTTGTGCCCGCCAGAAGGGGAGCCCAAAGCCCAGATGCCGCCCCTCCCAAAACGCGTGCCAACTATCTCCAAGGGGAGTCAGTCCTGGGAGTGGACTCTAGCTCCCAGCATTCCTTGGCTATGAGGTCGATGGGAGTCGCAGTTCAATAGCACCCGGCGAAAGGCCGCAGGTTCGTCAGCGGGCCCTGCCCCGGCCACCACTAGCCACCGAGGGCAGACTTTTCAGAGAACCACGGTACCTTCAGGCGAGGGAGGCCCCGGTTCGAGTCCTTCTCATTCAGGAAGCTTCGCCGGGTGACTTGGGTCAGCCACGGCCTACCTCACAGGGCTGTTGGGGTGACGAGGGCCTGGGCCAGCCTCCCTGGCCCTCCCCGGGACAGAAGGCGAGGAGCGCATTCCAGCGGGATGCGCGAGGCCGGTCCGTCTGAGTCAGGGGTTACTCACCGGCTTCGCCTCTTCTGGCTGGATTTAGAAGTGGCTGCAAATCCCCCCGCCCGGCAGACACATACAAAGCTTGGGGGGCTTCAGACTGCCAGAGGGGCGGTCTGCAGCCGTAGACCCCCTTTGCAGAAGAAGCACGTGCTGTGTGTGCCGAGGAGGAATGAGAGAGCCCTGGAGCTGCGGGCAGCCCTGACGACCACCTAGCCCAGCCCCCGACAGCCAGGAATCGCTCGCTGAAGCACCTCCAAAAGGGGGCTCCCTCACCGCCTTGGAATCGCTTTTGGGGGCGACCCAGCAACGCACCCCACTCCCGTACAACCTGGCAGAGGAGGGGGCGGGCCTGGGATTTTCGGGGTGCAGTTGCAGCGTGGCCCCCGGAGCCCGTGGCCACACACAGAGGAGGCGTCTATGTCCAGGGTGGGGAGACTCCATCTGCGCTTTAAAAGGGTCTGAAAAGGCAGTGAACAAACTGCAAAACGGACTCACCATTCCGGATAGAGCCCCTCTAAAGCTGGGCTAGAACCCGGGCCAGAATCACATGCTCATGAGTTTGGAAGCGGCAGCAGACACCCCCCCCCCCAAAGAAGCTGAGCCTCTTGCAGGCGCCGGGCTGCCTTCTCTCGGAAGTCCTCCAGGGGCTCCCTTGCTCAAGCCGCGGTCAGGGGGCTCCGTGGGAGGGGAGCGAAGACCCCGGTCCCCCTTCCTGGCTCTCCCCCAATCCTCCTTTCCCTCCCCTCGAGCCCCTGGGGCGCCAGGCGCCCATGCCCCCAGGCCCCGCCCGGCCCACTCGGCTGTGATTTCCACTGGGGGGAACAGACTGTTAATGCTCTTCTCCCCCGTGGCACCCCCAGGCCGGCGCCCCCAAAGCCGGGGGGAGCGCCAATTTCGCGAGCGGGGCAGCGCCGGAAGATTTCCCTGCGGGATCCTGAGAAATCTGGCAGGAGAGACAGAAGAACTCCCCCCTCCCGGTGCCCCTCTGCTCGCCCCCGCTGGAGAGACCCCACCTCATTCCCTCTAGCGCCATGGAGGGGGGAGGATGGGAGTTCCACTCCAGGAACTTCACTCGGAGAGCCCTGAAGGCCTCCCCTCGCCGCCCCCTTCGACGCCCGGCCGGCGGGATGGGAGGGCACCCGGACCCCTCCCCCTCCAGCGCTGGGCGCCGGTGCCAGGCAGCCTTGGGCCGGGCGAAGTGCCCAGACGGACCGGGAAGGAGGAGACAGCAGAGGCACCGCCGCCCCCCGGCCGGCCGCCCCCCCGCCCTGCACGGGGAAAGAGAGCGAGAGAAAGGGCGCCTTTGTTGGCTGCCTCGGACACGCCCGGGGGGGTGCCGTTGAAGGCGGGGGCGCCCCTCCTCCTCCTCCCCCCAGTCGCCGCCTTTGAAGCTGCAGGGCGCCCCCCCAGCCGAGACCACCCAGAAGCCTCCCTCCCCTCTCTTTGGCGAGGCCAGCTGAGGCGGCCTCGGGCCAGTAGAGAACGCCCCCCGTAGGAAAGCCTCGCGGAATGGGGGATGCCTGGCAGAACGAAGTCCCCTCCCCTCCCAGCGGAGAGGCTGCCCTGCTGGGGGGCGAGAACGCGCCCCGCCTTCCCGAGGCCCTGCCGGGAGGAAGCGACCCCGCCCTCCGCCTCCCGCCCCTCCCTCGCTCGCTGGCCGCCCGCCGCGGGGCTCCTCCGGCGGCTGCGGGTGGGGGGAGACGGGCCATCGGGCGGGCGGGCGGGCGTTTCCACTTGGTCGAGTTTCAAGAATGTCTCTGCTCCCCGCCCCCCTCCCCCTCTCCGGCCGGGCGGGGGGCTCCCCCTCTCCTTTCCTCCCGCCGCATCTGGGCTCCGGAAGGCGCTCCTGCCGCCGCCTCCCACGCCGGGTGTGGGTTGCGGGGCTCGACCGGGCACACGCCTGCCCAGGGCGGGTAGCCAGAGCGGGGCGCGCCCCCGCCGCCCGACCCCCAGGGCGCGCGGATGTGGGCAGGGAGGGGGCCCGGGAGGGTCAGCAGGAGAGAAGGCCCCCCCGCAGCAGAAGGGCCCCCGGTCCCGCTCCTGGTCCCCCCGCCCGTGGCAGAAGAGGATGCCAGCCCCCCCCCCGACTGGCGGTCCCATTCCCACGAGCGGAGACCCGGCCCAGTTGGGAACATGCTTCCAGACCCACAGAGCCCAGTGGTATTTGTGGGGGATCCCCCAGAAATCCCCGCCAGAGCGTGCGGTCCCCTTCAGAGCGCCCGAGCGGGCCACAGAGGGGTGCGAGAGGCGCGATCCCAGCCGAGAGACCCACCCGGCCCACTCGCCGCCGAGCTGGGATCCCACCGGCCGGCCGGCCAAACCCTGCGCCGCATTTCAGTCCCGGGGCTGAACCGGGAGATCGTGGACCTGATACTTCGCGGCACAGCCGTGGTCCAAAGCGATGGTTCCGGGGCACGGAGGGATCCACCTCCAAACATCTCCAGAGCCGACCCCTCGCCCATCATTCGCTTTGAGGACGGCTTGGGGGGCTTCGGGAGGAAAAAACCAGCCAGGCGGCTGAGGATCCGTGTCTCCGCTCTGCGCCCCGACACGCGGGAGCCCTCCTCTGGGGCCCACGGCGGGCGCGCTCGGTGCAGCCCGGGGGGCCGGACCCGCTTCGCACGGACCCCACGACCAAAGGCCACGGGAACCCCGGCCGTTTGCGCGGCGGTGGCCCGGCGACGTGCCCAATCCACGGCTGTTCGGATTCGTTCTCTGGGCCCAATGCGCCACGCGGGTTGGCGCCGGCGGGCTGCCCGGAGCGGACCCCAGGCAACAACCAACCGGGTCCGTGGGGAGGCGCGTTCTTGCGCCCTGGCGGAGCTGAACACGGATCCGGAAGAGGCCCCGACCCGAAGCCCGGGTTCAGGGGCTCCCCTCGCGAAACCCGGGCCGGAGTCGGGTCCCCTGGACGCCCCATCCCGCAGCCCCACTCCCTCCTCCGCCTCCCCGCCCGCCGGCATGCGCCCTCCGCTCGGCCTCGGGCGGGCGGGCGGGCGGCGGCGGCGGAAGAGGCTTTGCTCTCCCGGACCTCCAGCGGCGTGGGCCGGGGGGCATTTCCGCGCGATCGGCACGTCCTGCTATGCCGTCGCAGCAGCTGCTCCGCGCCGGGGCCGCCACGGAGCGCCCGCGCCCGAGGGGCGGGGGTCCCCCGGCTCAGGGGGCCGCGAGAAGGAGGCGGCGGGGGCGGGGCTCCTCGGCGCTCCCTCCCGCCCTCTCCCGGCGGCCTCACCCGAGACTGGTGGGGGGGCAACCAGGAGTCCGGCCCAAGTCCCGCCCCCAGCCGGCCTTCCGGGGAGGGGGAGAAGCCCAGCGGCCGCCCATCCCCGGGAAGCGGAGGCCGGCGAGGGAAGCCGCCCCGCCCGGTGGCCCCTCGGGGGGAGGGGGCGTCTCCTTCGGCGGCGCCCCTCCTCCCCCTCCCTCCCGGACCTGTCCTGGCGCTGCCCTCTGGCCTGCCGGGCGGGGGCGAGAGGGAGCGGGCGGGGCCCGGGGGGCGGGCAGAAGGAGCGCCCTCCCCTCGGTGCGCGCGCGCCACGGGGACGCGGCCAAGGGGTGGGGGCGCCCTGCTCCCTCTCCGTCTTCCTCCTCGTCCTCGTCCTCCTCCTGGCCGGGCTGGTCAGCCGGTCACCCGCTCCCCTCCGCCCCCCCACGGCGGCGCAGCCGGCCGGCCCTAAATCACGCCCGCGGGACGGAGGGAAACACCCCCCGCCCCCCTGCCTGGCCCACCGCAGCCGCTTCCCTCCCTCCCTCCTTCCTTCCTTCCTTCCCCCTCCCTCCCTCCCTCCCTCCCTCCCTCTTCAGGCCAGCGGCGTCGCCTCCCTCCTTCCTCCCCTCGCCGCCGCCGCCGCCGCCTCTCCCGGGAGGGGGCAGAGGCCACCCTCGCCCCTCCTCGCCGGGGGGCTCCCTCTGCCCCCGCCTCCCGCCCGCCCGCCTTCCCTCCTCCCTCCCTCCCTCCCTCCCGAGGCGCAGATGTGGCGCTGCTGCGGCGGGGCGCCCCGTCGGTGCCGGAGGGGCTCCTGGCCGAGGAGGCGGACGGGCCAGTCGCCGCCCGGGGGAAGGGGCCGCGCCCGGCGGTGAGCGGAGGAGGAGACGGCGACGAAGGGCGACCCCCCGGTTGAGCGAGGCCTCCCCGCCGCGGACAAAGCCGCCCCCCGCGGCCGACGTGCCAAGGTAAGGGGAGGGGGAGGCCGCGTCTCCGCGGCGCGATGGGGCGAGGGGGTCTCTTGGTGCCATTGTCCTTCTCCCGGAGCTGGGCAGCCGAACCCTCCCCACGCCGCCGGGCGGGCCCCCGGGCTCTGGTCTCGCGGGGGCGGCGAGGGCGGGGAAGGAGGGGCCCCCGGGGGCGGGAGGGGGCGCGGCGGGGCTCGCCTGGCGTGGACCACCCCCTCCTTCGTCTTCGCCGGAGCCCCCCTCCCAGGCGGACCTTAAGAGGGGGCCGGCGGCTTCGAGGTGGGAAGGGAGAGGGATCCAGGGCGCCTCGGGGCGCGTGCAGAGTGCGCCGCTTGCCGTTCTGGACTCGTCGGAGGGGGCCGCCCGGGCGGGCCGGGCCCGGGCGGCGCCCCTCGGACTAGAAGCAAGGCGGCGCCTGTCTGAGGGGAGCGTGCACATTCTTCCCACGGATCGAGGCCCCTCTGGTGTTGCAGAGGCCCTTGGGAGCCACGTGGGCTCGTGTCCCACCTGGTGGGGTTCGCGGCGGAGGGCCCCAGGCGGTAGCCCTGCCGCTAAAGGGCTAGCCCAGGGCAGCTGCTGTTGGCTGGCTGGTTGGCCGCACGGACCGGGCCTGCCCGCGCCCTCCCCCCGCCGCCGCACCCATCAGCGAGGGTCTGCTAGGGAATGGATCAGTTTCTATCCGCCCCTTTCCTCCTCTGGGCCCGTGAGGGTCCCCCCTCCCTCCAACAGCCCTGCCAACAGGCCCCCCATGGGAGAGAGGGAGGGGGCCCAGGAAACCCCGGGAGTGTCATGGCTTATGAAGCAGGTCCACCAAGGTCCTGATCTGACCACGGCACCACCCTGCCTCTAGGTGTGTATGGGGGCAGGGGCCATGTAGGAGCCCCCCTTGAGGTTCCCCATAGCAGCTCCCTTTCCCAAAAGGAAGGAAGGAGGGAAGGCGGTCTCCTTGCCCCTCAAGAGCATTGCCTGTCTCTGGGCAGGAAGGGGGCAGGCAACACCCTGGAGGGCTCCCTCCGTCGGGGAAGAGCCCTGACACACAGCCACACGAAGGGGTCCCAAGACCCTTCCCCTCCAGTCTGCCCCATTTGGCCTGGCATCTCATTCCGCAGCCAGAGAGTGTGGCAAGTCTTTAGCCTCTGTTCCATTTCCTTTTGACCCCCCCCTTGGTGTACTTGTCTCTGTAGTTTTGGGGGGTTTAGAGAGGGCACCTCAAAAATGCAGCGTGTCCAAAAAAATTGTCACTTACTGCCCCCCCGCCCATGCAGGGTTTTTTAGGTACTGGGAAGAAGCACTTCAGTCCCTCCCCAGTGTTGCAGCCATTGGCCGCCAGGGGGTGCCGTGGCTTCAGTGCACCCCTTCCAGTCACCCCCCCCCAGGCCTGCCTCCTGCTTGACCTTCCTCCCCTCATCCATCCCTCATCCTGTGGGAGGGGGCTCCCTGTCGGCATCCTCCTCTTCCAGCCTGCCTCCTCTTCCCCCTGAGCAGTTTTGCTCTGGGAACAGTGAGAAGGCAGGGGAAGAAGGGGGGCCATGCGTGTGTCCAAGGGAGCCCCTCAAAGCTCCCTCCCCCAATTCCTTGCTGGAGTGAGTGGGGTGGGGCACAGGGGGGAGCAGCCCCCCTCAGGTGGAACTTGGCTGGTGGGGCGAGGAGTGCCTGAGCCTTACGTAAAAAGTCATTCATGCTGGAATGAATCCCTCAGGCCCAACCTGGCTTCCCAGAAGTGGCTCTGTCTGGGCAGACGGCTGCTGCTTGCCTCCCTGGCAACCCAGCCGGCTGGCTAGCTGTCCTTGGGTGTTGCCTCCCTCCCCCTGGCTCCTCCAGTGGCGGCGGGGGAGCCCTCCCTGCCTTACCCCGAGGTGCCCCTCGCTGGCTGGTGCCATTTGGCCCAGAGGATAAAACAGACTGGAGAGACCCAGGCAGCAAAGAGACGGGGAACCTGCCCGATTGGTGGAGTTCTTGGCTAGAAAACGGGGTGGGTGGAGGTACTATGATGGAAGGGGGCCTGGAATGGTCCTTGAATGGGTTGGTTTGCCATGGAAAGACTGGAGGGAGGGGGGACTGGCACCCCCAGCTGAGCACCCGGCAACCTTTCTGAGTCCTGGTGACTAACAGAGGCCTCTGGAACGCTAGGGGCAGGATGTGAAGAGGATGTTTGTTCCAACATCTGTGGAGTTTTGGCTAATGCCTGCGGCAGTTGCCACCGCCGCTTCCTCCATCTGCCTGGTCCCCTTGGATGCTTTTGAAAAGATAACAACCATTGCCACATCATGTGGCAGTGAGTTCCAGAGGAACAGGAGGTGAAATTTTAATCTCTTTGAACAAGACAGACCTGATTCTCCAGGTGGACCTTGAGGATTATAAGGAAGGGAGGGACAGAAACATTTTCTCTTTCTTCTGGCTTTTTCTTGCTCTGGATTGTAGAAAACTTCTACTGTTTTTCACTTTTTAAACCCCCCCCCCGCACCTAAACTCAGAGGCTGTTCCTCGTTGCTTTAGCTGTTCCTCCTGCAGAAGGGGTTCTGAGCCCTCTGCAGTTGTGAGGGGTGCTTGTGTGGGTGTGGGTTTCCCCCCTCTTCTGTCCCTCATGCAGTTCCCTCCCCATCTACTGGTGGCCAGGACTGGACTCAGGGTTGCCAGTGGGGCTTCGTGGATGGTCTCTTTGCCCTGGGCACATGGCTTCCTAAGAGAGGCTGGTGGGGGTGGCGGCCTTGTGACTGCAGCGCAGTTGGCACAGCAGGGGCGGGCAGGCAGGCGGGGGGCACTGGAACAGAGGGTGCAGTGGGGGGGGTTCCTTCAGTGCTGTCTTCTTCTCACACATGAGAATGCAAAATTCCAAAAAGTTTTCTCTCTCCTGAGTGAGATTGTGGGAGTTTTTGTACAGTTTTTGGAGCATTTTTCACATGTTGGAAAATTTGGAAAAATTTTGTGAAGGTTTTTTTGCACACAAAAGATGCCTTCAGTGCATTTGTGGCACAAACTGTAGTGTCTTTGAGAAAACTTATTTAGTACAAAATATATTTTTCATATGCAAACCCCCCCCCCAAGCCAGTGACTATAAAAGCAGATAAACAAAAACACCTGACCTTTTACTCTGAGCCTGGGTGAAACACTCAGGTTCTGGCTGGCTGTTTGCCCGGTGGGTCTCTTGGCATGCGGGGGTACATTTGATGAGAAGGTCTGGGAGCTTCACAAGTGGGAAGGCCGGACCTTCTAGTGAGCAGAACATCTTCAGGATGTGGCTGGTGCTTTCAGGGGGAATAACATTGCTTTCAGTTTTTGGGTTACGGAAGAAAGTTGAGAAAGGGGCCAGGCTTTGGGGTGTTGGCAGGTACGCCAGTGGGTGGACTTGCTCCTGCATCCACAGCCCTTTCTCCCCTGGGCCTGCTGTGGGGCACATTTGGGCAGTGGTGTCTCTGGGAGACAAGCAGGGTGGCAGGACTACAGGGCGTCCGGAGAAGCTTGCAACTCACACAGGCCAATCCATGATGTTTCCCCGGGAGGAAGACGGCACCCCGGATTCCAGCATCGGGGCTGCCTGCTGCCTGCACCTCTGTGCCAGAGCCCCCTTCCCAGCTGGGCTGCCTTTTAGGACAGGGTGGGCACAGCCTGCCATGTCCAGGGCACCAGCATCCTTGCAGTTGCTAGAGAGAAGTGTCTGTCTTTGTGTGTGTAATGTGTATGTACCTGTGTGCATGGTGTCACATTATTGTAACCCATAGTTCTGTCCCACCCGTAGTTCTGTCCCACGTCAGGTGGCATTTCTGGCCTCTTCCTCCCCTCCTATGCCATGCAGGTTCAATTTCAAAGGGTTAGGCTGTGAGTGTGAGCTGCCTGTTGAGTTTTGGGAGTGGGAGGGGCAGAAGGAGGAGGATTTGAACCCAGGGCTCTGTGCTCTTGAGACCACACCCTGAGTCCCAGGCAGGTGCTGCTGAGACCCTTTTTGGCAAAATGCTGTTGGCCCTTCCTCCAGGCTGCTGGAGTTTGGCTGCGCTGCTCTCCTGCCACCCGAGTCCAGGGGAAATGAAACCGGAGTGCCTGCGCCCCCCCTGCAGTGTTGGCCCATCTTCTGGCTTCCCTTCTGTTGGAGGTGGGGCCGAAGGGTTGGGGACTTTGGGGAAGAAGAACCCAAACAGTGTCTCCAGGGAGGGATGAGGGTGGCATTTGTGTGGGAGAGTCCCCCACCTGCCCTCCATGGAGCAAGCTAGGGTGGGGTTCTCCTGGCACCCTGGGTCTCTTCATGGGCTGTAGCTGGCAAGTAAGCCCCCCCTCCCCACTGGGTCTCCTCTAGGGAGGGGTCTTCCCTGCTCTTTTCCCTCCCCTCTATGTGGCCTGGGCAGGCTGGTTATTCCACCCTAAAGCAGTCTTCCCCTCCCCTCCCCAGTTAAGCAGGGGCCAAATATCCTTTCCCCCACCCCAGAATGGGCCTTTCCCACCCTCTCTCTCCTCCGCACCCCCCCCCGCTATTTCTGGCTGGCGCTGCATCGCAGCTGCGGCTCTGCAGACAGCTTGGGGCCTGGCAGGCTCCCCTTGGCAGCTGCCCAGGTGGAAGAAATGCTCAGGATACCGCTGGCTCCCTCTCCGCACGTCCGTCTCTCCTCTCCACGGCTGTGGCAATGGAGGAGGAAGAGGAGGAGGCGGCGGCAGCGGTGCCGGCGGCCCTGGCTGTGCTGAGGTGGCGGCTGCGCTCTGGTGAGCAGGATGGGAAGGTGGGGGGGAGGGGAGGCAGGTGCCGCCATGGGCAAGGGGAGGGGGTGGTGGTGGGGGGTCAGCCAGACTTTGCCAAGCCCAGGAAGAGGCGGCGGCGGCAGGGGCATGGCTGCCATCTGGGCAGAGAGCCCTCCCCTCTTCCTGCCCCCTCCCTGCCTCTGGGCATTGTCCTTGGCTGCTCTCTGGGGCGGGAGGGATCTGAAGAGCCCCTCCCTCCCTCCCTCCCTGGAGGCTCAGCCCTCCTCTTCTGCCCGATACCAAGGCTCCCTTCTGGGAACAGCTGGGGGTCCGGAGGGAGAGGTCACCCTTATCTGTCCCCCCTCCACACACACACACACAGAGGAGGACTGCAACTTCAGGCCCCCCTCCCAGGCTCCGGGGTGGGGAGAATCTGTTTTCAGCCAGGCAAAGGCTGCGTGTGGGTCCCCCAAACTCCCCCCCAGCTCCGTTTTGCTCTCTGCCTGGGGAGCCCTTCACAGCTGCACCTGGCTCCCAGCAACCTGGGGCGCGTTTTTGGAGCTCTGCGTCCTGACCCCTTGGAAACAGGCGGTGTGCGTGTGTGTGTGTGCACGCGCGTTTGCCTTGTGCCTGTCTCCTGCTTGCTGTCCCTGGCGCTGGAGGGAGTTCGGGTATCCCCTGGTCCCACCCCAGGCCCCGAGAGAGCTGCCCCCCAATGTAGGATTGCTCTGTCTGCTTGTTGCATTCTCCCCTGCTGTCTTTTGACTCAATCCTTCTGCAGTGGTTCACCAGCTGGCAGGAGGGTGAAGGGTGCCCCCCAGGAATTTTTGTGGCCTTTCCTGCCCCATTTGCCTGGCACAAGGGAGCAGAAGCCTCCTGGCTGTTCTGGAACTGACCCGGTTAGGAGCAGCTCTAGCGGTGGGTGGGTTTCCCCGCAGTGTGCATGGAAGTAGCAGGGTGTTCCTTCTCTCCTTTTTGCCAGATTGTGCAGCTGCCACTGGTGGGTCGTCTCTGGCCGCCCCCAGAAGGAGAAGGCCATCCATGAGCCAGTGTGGTGATGGCGCCTTGGGGGCTGGGGGTGCCAGATGTGGTACGCCTTTCTGGGAGGGGGCTGCAGGGGGCCAGTGGCCAACCCCAGGGGGGGCGTGGGTCCACATAGCTGTGGCCAGAGCTGCCCTGCTTTGGGGAGCCTGCAGTGTGGGAGCGGGAGTGGGAACTGGGCACAGAGGCACCACTGGAAGCCACCGGAGGGAGCAGAGCGCAGGCAAGGGTGAGACGCTGGGGTCCAGAGGCTTCCAGGGAATGAGAAATGCCGCCCCCCAAGCAAAGGGGCCTGCCTTCTGGGTCTTTGCAAGAAATGGTGCAAGGATTCTCTCAGAATCTCTCCCAGCTCATCAGCCTCTTCTTCTGTTTTTCTGTCTGTGGCGGCTGATAGTGGGGGCTCTCCAGGGTCTCAGGGGAAGGGCCTTCTTTCCGCTGGTCCTGCTGGGAGGGGGGAAATGGCGGCCCTCCCAGCTTTCTAAATGAGGTAGCAGAGGTGCCAGATCAGGGAGCAGACTCAGGAAGGGGCTTCAGCCGCCTGAGAAGATGGGTTTCTCCTCTGCCATTTTGAAGCTGGGAGGCCGTTTCAATGGCTAAGCATGCAGAGCATCCAGGGTGCAAGGTGGAGCGGGAGGGATGGGAGGACCTGCCTTCCAGATGAAGAGTGGTAGGAGCTGTTTGTTTGTTTATCATTACTAACTAAAATATTTATATCTGTGAAGCTCTGGGTGGGATGTAATGGAATCAATTTAGCAAATAAGTGATTTTAATTCTAAAAGACTAAAAAAATATATTAAATCATTTGTCACTTAAAACCAGTCAGTTTAAGACCATCTGAAATAATGCTGTCTGAGTCCCCTGTACAAACAGGATAAAACCAATTAGACTTTCTAAAAAAAAAACCACCATTTATAAAAAGCCATGGTTTGACTTGACACCAAAATGAGCCCGGTCTTGGCTGGCCCTCCTAGGTGATGATGAGCATATTCCATACCTGGGGGGCCACAGCAGAGAAGGCCCCTGGAATGGCAGCCGGCACTCTGGACGCTGTGTGGGATGGGGCTGTCCAGACAGTCAGCTCCCCCCACAATGTGTCCCTTGTGCTGGAGCGTTTCAAGGACTGAGGTCCCTCCGTGGGCCCAAGAGTTCCTTCCTGCACTCCATCATGGACCCCAGTTGAGGCAGGGTGACCCAGAGGGAGGAAGGTTCTTCCTGGCTGGACAGGCCACCTGTCTATCTATCTGTCCCTCTGTCACAATAGAAGCTGATCAGATGTCGGAGTTACCGGCTGGCCTCGTGCCACAAGTGCTAGGTGTCAGGGCCCCGGATGGCGCTGGCAAACCAGCTGATGGCCGGGTAGAAGGGCCAAGTCTTTGTTGGGGGCACAGTCCTCAGATGGGGAGGGTTAAAGTTCCCAAGGGCAGCCAAACCCTGGAGGGCAAGGCTCTCTGAGCCACACGTCAGATGCAGGGACCCCGTGCAGCAGCACCCCGTAACAATCAGTGGTTGTTTGTTTATCACTGGTGACCAGAAAATCTCTTTCTCTCTCTTTGTGTATGTGTGGGAGAGGCAGGCGACACCATTTCTCTACCAATTTTTTTAAAGGGTTTTTTTTTTGTGGCGTGGTCACTTGGAGGGGATCCCTGGTCGCCACAGGCGGCCACTGAGGGAGGGAGTGGGGAGCCTGCCTTAAAACTGAGCCATTGTGTGTATTTTTTGGAGGCCAAACGCGTAACCTGGAGCAGCAAACGGCTTGGCGGCTTCCTGACCACATCCAGTTCTGACTTGGCGAGGACTGATATGAGTCAGGACAGGATGGAAGTGTGGCGCTTGCACATGTGTGTGTGGCGGGGTGGGGGGAGAGAAGGGGAAGTGGGCCGTGGGTCAGCCAGGCTGTTGGAGCATAAGGAGCTGTGCAACGGGGTTGCTGCAGCGGAAGCATCCCAGAGATGAATGTTGGCTAAAGGGGCAGTGGTGAGTGCGCCCACATGTCTGTCTGTCTCTGACTGCCCCACATGCTGTGCCCTCCCTGTGAGGTGTCTCCCAGGCAGCCCCCAACCCGTCCTGCCCACCCTTCCCTGTCAGACTGAGCAACAACCCTGCCAGGTTTTCTGTTTTTATTGAAAATCCTGCAGATGTGAAGTGACGCCCGCCCTTTCTCTGGCCGTTCTCTTCCTCAGGCCCCGAGGGGGAATTTGGAGGGGGTCCCTCCCGGTCAAAGGTCAGGGGTCAATATTTGGGAGCCATGGGCCTTGTGGGGCTGCGGAGGGAGGCTTGGCCTTGGCTCCCACTTTTGTGGCCTGAAGCCCTTTCTGCCTGGCTTCCCCTCCCCTTTTGCCACTGTGGCTGCTGTGACCTAAGGGTGGGGCTGGCCAGGGGGGCTGGGGAGGGGAGGGGGGTCTCTTGCTGTTCCGGTTCCTCTGGATTCTGGGAAGGTCTCTTTCCCAGGAATGTGGTGCTCTGGGCTGAGTTTGGTTTGGCAGCCACCTCCGCTGCTGCTTCTCAAGGAGGGAGGAGGGATGGCGGGGGGAGCTGCTTCCCATCCAGGGCGCCCCACCCAGGCTGGCTCCTGGGAGAAGCAGCTCAGGAATCCAGTGTGAGGCCACCGGCATGGGGGGGAGGAAGCGGGGAGGGGGCGGATAGAGGTGGGAGGCGGCCGCCCAGGCCCTCTGCTGCTCCGCGGAGAGAGGCAGCCCCGCTCCGCCCCCGGCCTCCTTGGCTGCGGCACCCAGACTCATTCCTGCAACTCCCCAAGGAGGGGTGGGGGGGCCTGGCTGTAACTCCCGCCCGGCCCCAGGGAGGGAAGGAGGCAAGGAAGGCCCCCACCCTCAGCGATTGGGGCTGGAGAAGACCCCTCCCTGTGCCGGAGGGGGCTGCAGGGCTCCATTTACCCCAGAGCCCACCCCACAGTTTGCCTGGAGTGGTGGGAGAGGTTTGAAGGAGAATATTAGCCTATGCAAGTGAACATGGTCCTTCCCAGCAGCTGCGGATGGTACCTTCTGTGCCAACAGCCCCAGGGAGCCCTCGCAGGGGTGGAGCGGAAGGGGGTGGGGGGGCAGGTCTGGGGTTGTGTGGGTGGGGAGCCTCTGGTACCCCTCAGTTTGGTGAGGATGAGGGGGCTCTTTTTGGCTCTTCCTTTGAAGTGAAAAGTTCAGCTGTTTTCTCACTGCTGTGTCAGAATACAAAGGTTTTTGTGCAATTTCCCACCAGTGCTGTGGGACTTTGTTACAAAAAAATTTCCTTGTGGAAAGATATACAAGTTTTTTTCCTCCTGGATATAAAATGTCTTATTTTGCACAGAAATCTGGCTTTTTAAAAAAACCCAAAATGTAATATTTTTGTACAGAAAACACTGCATTCTGAAGGAAAAAAGTGTCTTCTCATGCAAACCAGTTTCCCCCAAAGAGGGCCCAAAGCAAGAGGCACTGAGCAGCTGTTCTTTTCCTTGGCTGGGTGTGTGTGTGGAGAGTTGAGACCCCCTCTCCCATTTTCATTGTTGTTGATGACAGTGGTTTGAAAATCCAGTGTCTTCCTTCCGCTCTTCTTGCCTGGCTTGCATCATTAGGGGCTGGAAAGGGGGTGCGTGTGCTGGGTGAGACAGGCAGTGGGGCAGGGACAGAGGGAGGGGGATCTAGGGACCCCCACCCAGCTAACCCATAACCACCGTACCGGGGCTCCCAGAGCCGCCCCAGAGCCTGGGATGAGGCCTTCTTCCCTTCCCTTCCTTGCAAGGAGGACTGAACCAGCCTCCTCCATCCTCCTCGCCCAAAGACAGGCTCTCAAAGGGCCCCGATCTGACAGGGCTGGGGGAGGGGTGGGTGGAACCACCAGGGTGGGCAAGTGATCCACTGCTCTTGTGCCGCCTCCCCGCCCTTCCTGGCCTCCCTGTCTGCCCCCTGGCCCCCCACATGGGCTCCCAGGGAGGCACGCCCGCATTCCAGTTCGTCTGAACTACTGCCCGCCCGCCCGCCCCCCGCCCCGCATGGCCCCAAGCCAAGCCCTGCTGGCTGGCAGGAAGGGAAGGGAAGGCGAATGGGTGAGTGGGCAGGTGGCATCTGGGCTGCCTGTGATGGGGGTCATGCCTCCGGGGGCCTCCGCCCCAGAGCTCCTTCTTCCTCCCCTCCCCTCCTCCATTCAGCGTGGGGAGCTGCAGGTTTTGGCTGGGCTGCAGGCAGGGAGGCAGAGGAGCTGGTGGCAGCGGCAAGCCAAGGCCTGCTCGGCCGCCTGTTCCAGGGTCCTGGAAGGTGGCAAGGATACCTTCCCAAGCCAAGCCGCCTTTAAGCCCAGCTGGCATGCCCACCTTCTCCGGCAGGCCTTGGAAAAAGCGAAAGATTGGAGGGGCCCTCTGAGCATACACAGAGTGCCTTGAGCTGCAGTGTGCCTCTCAGCAGGGCGCAAAGGGCGGGGTTGCCCCCCATTGTGGTGGGCTGCCTGCTCGGAGCAAGACCCTCACAGGAACCTCTGAAGGGGAAAGGGAGTTAACATGATGTCTCTGGCTAGATCTAGGAGGGAGTGGGGAGGGTGTGGGTGTGAGTGCCGGGGGCCCCAGGAGTGAAGTGCCATGGGGGGGGGCGACAATTTTTTAGGGAGTCCTGCCAGGTCTCCCTTTTCAGGAAGGAGGTGGAGAGGCGGGTGAAGGCTGGCACTGGAAAGAAGGCAAATGGACTGAGGGGGGGGGGTCTGCCTTCTCTAGGCTCACCTCTCCCTCCCTCCCATGGCCCCACAGGTGATACCCCCTGTGCACGGCCAGATTGACTCCTTTTGATCTGAGGGCAGTGAGGAAGGAAACTCCCTTCCCGTTCCCTAAAGGAGCAGCAGCCACCCCATGACTTTGGTATCCGATGATAGTTGTTGCTAGTGTAAATATCAACAACAACCAAAAGGAAATGAGAGCTGACTGCAAAGGTGACATCCGGTAGACCAGGAAAGTAAACTTCCACGGTGTGTTTGCAAATAAAGAATAAAAATTGTTCAAAACAAATCAGTGTAACTCAGAGTGGGTAAGCTGTTACATATATGCACATCCCTGAGGCAGCTTTACACGAAGTGCTGTGAATCTCTTGCTGTTCAGGAGAGCTGTGCCTGATGGAACAGACCTCTGTGGGCTCCAAATGCCTGAATGGCAGCACATGCCAAGGCGGCACAGAGACCAGTCTTAAGAAATGACTGCGCCGCTTTGACATTTGCAGCCACTCAGGCAAAGTTGTCTCGTTTATAGAGAGACCGTGTGTCTTCTCATGGGGGCCAAGACTGTACTCGGTGGCGCGTGGCATCAGAGGGCTACAGACAGAACTCTGCTGTGGTTCCGTGGGTCCTCACCAGCCCCAGAATTCACCACGGTGCTGCGACTTCTGCCCCGGCGGCCATTCTGTGGCTGCTCAGACACCGACTGAGGGCGTCTGTATCCAGAGTTCTCAGCAGGTGACAGTGGGGACACAGCCTTCTTTGAGCCCCCAACTGTCTCCATCAGCCACGGAATGGCTGTTGGGGATTCCTGCTGCAGCCACATGGCGAGTTGGGTGGGCTTCAGATGTGGTGGAGGCAGGAAGGGACTACTGGCCTCCCCAATGACCAAAAAATTGTAGGCACAAGTGAGGGGTGGAATTCGGTTTGCGTGTGTCGCTAACAGAACGCTGTTTGGGACGTTCAAAGCGTTTAGCTGAACTGATGGAGATTGATTTGTGTTATTTATATTCTTTACGGAGAAATAATTACACTCTGCTGGCTTCTGCGTGCCGTGTGGCTGTGCCAGGTGCTGGCACCAAGAGGGAAAGGGTCAGAGGGAGGGCAGCTGTGGGGGAAGTGAGGCAGGGAAAAAGAGGGGTGCTTGGAGCCAGCAGCTTTGGGCTGCCTTTCTTTGTCCCAGCTGCTGCTGCCCTGCACAGCCCTGCAAAAACTCTACAACCTCTGAAGAGTGCTGCAAGGCACCCCCAGGATCCTAGCCATGGACTTCCCTTGGATTGGTGCTGCTCTGCTCCTCTCTCCGCTTGCCAGGCTTTGGGGCCAGAAGGAGAGGGAGCGGCATTACACAACCGTCCCCAAGCCTTCCTCGGTTGTTTTTCTTCTCCTCTGCTTGGGGACGTGCCCGGTGGCAAACGTCCTTCCCAGACAGCAGGAAGATGGCTGCTCCCTGCTGGCTAGTCCTGGGAAACCAGGGACGCTCCTTAGCAGGGCAAGTTAGAGCACGAGGAATGCTGCCATTCATGCTGTGGGTTTGGGGAAGGGCACGCCATTCTGCTCTGATGTCTTTTCCCAAAAGGAGGAAATGGCTAGAGTAAAATTACAAGTAACTAAGAAGAGCCATGGCACCTTTGGCTCTGTGGGCTGGTATTCTGAGTTCTGTTTCCAGCCTGGGTGGTAGCTGGGCTTTCTGTCCCAAAACACACACACACAAGCAAGGACACATATGCATGCATGCCCCCCAGGCTTTCCTAGATCCATCTTAAATTCCAGCCTCTGCTTCTTGGTGTGAGGTCTGCTTCTCTGAGCATCTCCTCCATGTGCTTCCATTATTTTGGAAACCCCAGGCCCTGTGTGGAGCTGAGGGTGTCCCTGGTGTGGGGTTGCACTGTTACTCCTCTGTCCAGAACTGGGGTGGGTATTGATTGCCACCTCTTGCCTGGGGCCAAGGGCTCTGTCAGGCCTGGAGAGGGCTACCTTTATTCCGTGTGTGGTTCTGGGGCAGGGCTCCCTCCTGGGCCAGCTGGATGGAGAGGAGATGGTGGGAGTGCAGTGTGGTGGAGGTGGTCCCATTTCTTTTTCCTTTCTGAGTCTGGCAGTTGTTTTCTTGGAAAGCTGTTGCAACGATCGATCTGGGTTTCTTTGCATCCAAGTGGCCACAGGGGTCCTAATGTCCGGAGCCCCAGGTCATGCAGGGTCTCTCTCAACAGGGAAGAACTAAAGCCACTGACCAGAAGCTTCCCAGCGGAGGATTCTAATACCCCGCTTGGTGAGGGACCTTTTGGAGTTTGCCAGCCCCAAGAGGCAGTTCTCCTGCGGGTCTTGAGATCCAGTTTGGAGCCAACTGCTCTGCCCTGGTGGTTCTGAGGGCTGGAGGGGCAATGACCTTTGGGCTGCTGACTGGGCCGCTACTGGGCAGAGGGACACTCAGCCCCTTTTCTGTTACCTCGTCAACACCCTGCGGGGAGGCAGGCAGGCAGAGGGTCTGGGTAGCCAGTTGTTAGCCAGTGGGTATTTTTCTTTGGTCATTTCAGAAGGTGGGGGGACATTGGCACCAGCCAGACTAGCAGGGCGGCGTACTAGGCATCCCATTTTGTTCCTCAGTCTCTTTTATGTTATTCTCACCCCCCCTCCAGGTTGAGGGACCTGTGAAGCTCCGTCTCTGCCCCCCCCCCGACAAGAGTGACCTGTCCCCTCGCCATGCATTCCCTGGACGAGCCCCTTGACCTGAAGCTGAGCATCTCCAAGCTCCGGGCAGCAAGAGAGAAGGGCAGCTGGGCTCCCAGCAGTGGCACCAAGCACCAAGCCCTCCACCAGGACCTCCAGATGACAGAGGAGGAGGAGGAGGAAGAGGGCACCCCTGCGGTCAGCCCTGGTTCCCCCCATTCCCTGCCTGACAGTGAGTGTCCATCCTGAGGAGGGAGGGTTGGGCAACTCCTGCTGGGAACTGGTGGGCAAGGTGGGCCCGATAAGAAGCCAGGGCAGGGGGGTGCAATGCTGTTTGCTCCCCACCATGCCAACATCTCCCACCCTTTCCCTGGCAGGCCTCCAAGCACGCGCCAGATGCCTCCACGACAAGAGGGAATCTGCCTTCCCCTCGCCACCCACCATCGACCTCAGTCTCTCGCCACCCCCGCCGGGGTTGGACTCCCCCGGTGGCAGCACCTCCCTCTCCCCTGACAGGCAGAGTGCCACTGGGGAGCTGGGGGGCGCCTCCTCCATCCTGCGGGTGAGTTGCAAGGACCAGGTGGGTGGGCGTGGGGTCAGAATAGGAGGGCAAAAGGCTCTGCAACCTGCATAGACACCTGCCATCAGCTCTTCCTAGCCCTTCTGGCAGCATACCACCATTTTGGCCACAGGGCTCTCCTACTCCCATCCTTCTCTGGTGAGCAGAGAGCAAGGCAGGCTTGAGGAAAGATGGGGTGGCTGCCCCACTGCAGCTCCACAAAGCAGGAATGGGGAAGCAGCAGGCCGCAGGGGCCTGGGCTTGGCAGGACCTCTCTTCTCCCCATTTGCCTTTGGAAAAGGAAGCCCACCACTGGCCTCTCTTGGGGATCTGACTGTCCCCGGAATCCTTAGGGGTGTGGAGATAGGAAAGAGGAGGTCTGGCTTCACACACTCGGAGGGGGGAGAGATGATAGCATCCAGACTGAGTGATCTCTCACTGCCCTGTAGCCAGCCAGCCAGGGCTCCGACTTGGCCACCCGATCATAGAGGGTGCCTCCTTCCAACCGGTTCTCTTCCTCCTCTGCTGTGCTCAGGATCTCCACTCCCTGCGTTACATTGACGGCCTCCGCAGCTCCTTCCAGTTCTTCCTGCCCCTGAACTCGGGGGGCGCCTTGCACCTGCCCACCTCGGCCTTCCTGGCACCCCCCAAAGAGAAACGGCTCTCCCCGGAACTCCCTTTGCAGAAGCAGCTGGTGTGCCAGTGGTCCAAGGTGAGCAGAGCCACTTTGCTGGGCTTCCAGGCTGGGAGGTCCTTGGCCTCCTGAGGCTGAATGCATGGCCATCGGGACTCTCCCCTGCCCCAGTGACATGGCTGTCCCCTCCCTCCCTGCAGTGCAACCAGCTCTTTGACCTCTTGCAAGACTTGGTGGACCACGTCAACGACTTCCACGTCAAGCCAGAGAAGGATGCCGGCTACTGCTGCCACTGGGAGGGCTGTGCCCGCCACGGCAGGGGCTTCAACGCCAGGTAACCAGATCCCTTGATGCACAGGCACAGCCCCCAGAGCAGGCAGGCAGGCAAGCCTTGGTACGTGTGCTTGAGTGAGGGGATTTGGGTGGGTGGAGCGGACATTGGCCATTTTTGTTCACTTAAAGTCTGCCCTGCCTTTCTCCCAATACAAGGCTCAAGGTGGCTTGCAGCCCAGCTGGAACAGTGTATGTTTAGGCACTCCATTAAAGGCCAGTCCTATTAAAAATAAAGGAACATTTTAGAACATGTAAGATAAAAAGCAGCTCACATTAGCTGTAGCCAATGCCATTCATTAGCGTCTGGAGGGCTCATTTCCCAGCCAGGAGAACAGTGTATCACCTGGGGTGGGGGGCAGCTGGCACCCCCGAGACACATTTTTGCCATGGAAGAGGTAGCAGCAATATGCTCAGCTGTCTCTTGGAAGATTGCCTTCTCCCCTGCAGTATTCCACAGCCAACTGCCAACTTTGGATGCCTCTGATAAATAAATACTACCCCCCGCCCACTGGCAGCAGCTGTGGGAATCTTCCCGTAGCCCGTCTCCCTCAGTGTCCCAGCCTGGAGAGCTCACCTGTCTGGGGGGACATGGGGAGGCTGATGTTTTGGCTGATGTGTCCTGCCAGTCTGGACCAGCCCCTTTCTGAATGTTACTGGACATTGGCTGGGGTTTGGGGCTGGCTTGGTTGCCCCCTGGCTCACAGGGCGCTCTCTTTCTGTTCCCGAGTATCCCTCTGGGAACAGGGAGGGAGGCGTAGCCAGTTCATTTTCACCCCAGGAGTTGTGAGCAAAATTTTCTCTGGCTAATGCTCCTCTCAGTACCTCTCCCCACTTGCTTGGGCTGCTGAGAATTATAATCCAACAGCGTCTGCAGAGCCACTGTTTGCATATGTGCGTTTGCCTTCCAGGTACCTGCAGGTTACGGTAACCCCATGAACTTCCTAGGCAAGGAGTACTTAGAGGAGGACTGCTGTGGTTTTCCTCTGAAATCTCACCTGTCATACCTGGTATTCAAGGAATCATAGAGCTGAAAGAGACCATAAGGGCCAGTCTGATCCCCTGCCATGCTGGAAGACACAATCAAAGCACTCCTGTTGGCCCTTGAGGTCTCTTCCAACTGTTAAGATTCTGTGATATTCCTTGGTGAAATATTCCCATCTAAGTCCCAAGGGTGCCTGACTGCTTATAGCTCCTGAATCAGATGGGATCTGGTGTCTTTGGGGTATTTAGGCCTCGGACCGCTATTTGCCCACCCCTTGAAGAGGCAGAAGAGCAGCAAGGGAGGTGAGGGGGGAAGAAGGGGCGCCCTACGGCAGCCTCGTTGTCATCCCAATGACAGCCTCTTTCCCTGCTCCATCTGCAGATACAAGATGTTGATCCACATCCGCACCCACACCAACGAGAAGCCCCACCGCTGCCCCACCTGCAATAAAAGCTTCTCCCGGCTGGAAAACCTGAAGATCCACAACCGCTCACACACAGGTGAGCCTCGGGGTGGCTGCCGCGGCTGGCTTCCCTGCCCCGGCAAGGGCTGGAAGGCTGGAGTCTGGCTGCACTTCTGGCAGGGAAGAACTGGGCATAGACCAGGGGCGTGGGGGCACCCTCTTAGGTGCTGCCCCCCTCACGCGGGCCCTGCCTGCCTATCTGTGCCCCCCCCAGGTGAGAAGCCCTACATCTGCCCCTACGAAGGCTGCAACAAGCGCTACTCCAACTCAAGCGACCGCTTCAAGCACACCCGCACCCACTATGTGGACAAGCCCTACTACTGCAAGATGCCCGGCTGCCACAAGCGGTACACGGACCCCAGCTCCCTTCGCAAGCACATCAAGGCCCACGGGCACTTCATCTCCCACGAGCAACAGGAGCTGCTGAAGCTGCAGGGCCCCTCTGCTGTCGCCGCCACCAAGGGGCCCCTCTCTGCCGTGGGTGACATGCCTTACGTCAATGGCGCCCAGCTCATCATCCCAAACCCTGCCGCTGCCGCAGCCGCCGCCCTCTTTGGTGCCCACGGCCTGCCCGGCCTGCCCCTCGCCCCTCCCACACCCCTAGATCTCAGCACCTTAGCCTGCGCCGGCCTGGGCACAGCTGCCATCGCCGGCCTCCCCAGCCCCGTCCTGGCTCCCCTGAACTTGGCCAAGAACCCACTCCTCTCGTCCCCCTTTGCAGCCAGCGGCCTGGGACTGCCCGTCGTGTCCCTGCTTGCCGGCACCTCTGCCAAGGCTGGCGCTGAGAGGGGCCATGGAAACGGAGCCAGGCTCCTCAAAGGCGGTGGCGGTGGGCGGACCCTGGGCCCCCAGAGCTGCAAGGAGGCCAATGAGAGGACCGAGCTGACCCGGCTGCGGCCCAGCAGCCCCTCCGACAGCCTGTCCCTGCTCCCCAGCAGTGGTGTCTTGGACCTGTCCATGGGTGTGAACTCTGGGGGAGCTCCGAGGCCTTGCCCCCAGGCTGGGTGGTTATCCCAACGGGCTCTGTTTTGTTAAAGCAGGCCGTGGTGAACTGAGAGGAGGAGGAGGAGGAGGAAGGCAGAGGTGAGGAGAACCGTTGGGGCTGCAGAGCTGGCTGCAGAGGTGGGTCCCCCCTCCACCTGCCACCACCATTTCCACTTTTCAATCCAAGGATGCTCACAACTCCATCCAAATGCCAAGGCACAGAAAGATCTGGCAGAACTGGTTGTTTCTGTGCCCTGAAGCTTCCAGTGTGTGTGTATGTGGGGGTGGGTGGGTGGGATTTGCAAGACCTGGGTGGCTATTTCATGGCCCCCCAAAATCTCCTACAGACGAAGGGGGTGGCCCCTTGAGCCAAGACCAAACACATGAACAGCTGGTGGTTTAAAAACTCGGCCTTCCAGGTGTCCCCATGAACGGTTGGTGTATTCTGTGATGGGTCTGGTGGGACCCCCCCTGGCAAAAATGGCTGCCTGTGTTTCTAACAGAACAAATGTCCTCTTGGGAGAGAAAGTTGCATCCCATCGCCACCTGCCCCATGTATCACCCCCTGTCCTCTTCTGCACAGAGCAAGCCCTGGCTTTCCTCATGACGGAGGAGCCTGCCTCTTCTGAGCAAAGCAATAAACACATTTTCCTGGTGCAGCCACAACCCCCCCCCCCACATTCTGCCCCTTATCCTGCTGGCAGAGAGTGCGCAGCAACACTGTGCCAGTGGAGGCACACTTAAGCCACCCCCTCCAACGCCAGGGAGGACCCGGCCCAAGAGTTGGCTTCTGCCCTGCTTTGACCACCTTTTAGCAGAGTTGCTCTCGCTGCTTCCGTCTTTGGACCAACTCTTTCTCACCACCCCTAGCACCCCTGCAGGTAGAAATGCAGCAGCCAAGGCCACCACCTCCTCCTGGCCTGTTTCCTCCTGGTGACAACAAGGGCCAGAAACTGTTGGCCTGCTGCCCTTTCCTCCAAGGCTGTGTCCTTGCTGTGCTCCAAACAGCTTCCCCCACTCTTTGCAAAATCCCTCTGGCTCTGCAAATTCCCCTGGGTGGGGGGATGTGGGCATGTGTGCAGGGCACGGGAGAGATCCTTTGCCATCACTGCTTGGCTGTGGAAAAGGAGGGAGCCCATTCTGGAAGTGCTGCTGGGGGTGGGAACCTGCTGTGCCCCTCCATCAGTACAAAGCCCCTTCATTTGGACAGAGCTGCTCTCTGCCAGGTTCCCCTCTCCTCCACCCGCTTTGCAGATGCAGGAAGCTGGGTCTGTCCTGGCTCAGCCCCTGCCCCACGACAAGGCACACCACCCCCTGGCTGTGCTGCTCACCACCCCCTTCCCTGACGTGGAGGAACTGAAATAGTCACTTCCCCCTATTAGCAGTGTCTCATGTTAAAGCTGCGCCACAGAGGTGGCCTGAGGATTGGGACCAGGGAGTGGGATGGGATGAGGAACAGGTGGCTCTTCTATGGGCAGGGACTCAGCTGGGTCCAGGGGTGGGTGGGTGAGACTTGCCCTGTTTGGCGGTGTCCCCAAGGAAGCCCCTCTCTCCAGGCGGCTCTCGAGCCCAGGCTCTTCCCAAGGTCCACCGGATCCGCTACCTCTCCACCATTTTCTGCCTGGAGAAGTCTCTGTTACCTCTTGACCTGCCCCCCAATTTCTGAGGGACCTCGTTCCATGCCTCTGTCTCCCCTTCCTTCACAAGGGGGCCCCCATGTACCTCTTCCCACCCCCCTTTCTCAGCGGGACCCCCGCTATGGGCTTCCACCCACATGGCTTTGCCTCTACAGGCTACTGGCCCCTCCTTGGATGGCCCCTTTGGCCAGTGGTGGAGGGGCTTCCCATAACCGTTCCTCCTCCCAGTGTGGCAGCCTGGGACCATGTGCTGCCGGCCGAGGGGAGCTGGCCTCCCAGACGCACGGCCGGAGTCTGTACAACTGCGCATGTGCGCACCCGGGCCTGAGAGCAGTGCGGCATCCCTCCCTCTCCCCCCTCCCACCCCGGGCCCCCCACTCTGACCCAGCATGTTCTGCTGACTGACCAGGCCAACGAGCCAGTGTGTGTACCTATCTTCCGTTTTTCTCTGTTGTTGCTCTCACCCGGGGCCATCAGTATTTTAACAGTTTCTAAGTGCCTTTCGATTGTAGTTCTGTGTTGGGTTCCCCTTCCCTTTGTCACTGTTAGCATAGTTTAAGGCAGGAAGAAATAAGCTATGACCCGACCGACTGTCCGGTCCCCCCATCCACCAAACCTTGGGGGAAAGAGGACCGGTTGTTACAAAAACAATAAAAGTGAATCCAAACGCTCCCACGGGTTCTGTCTTCAGTGCTTCTGGCAAAAGTGGGGTGAGCAGAGAGAGAGAGAGAGAGAAGAGGAATTCTGGAGCTGGAGGGGACCCCAAAGGCCTCTGGCTAACTGTGGGGCAGGCAGACCCGGTGAAGTGTTTGCTCTCACGTTGTGTCAAAACAGAACCTGCGAAAATGGCTTTCTTAGACAGTGACTCCAGAATCCTCTAGTCAACATGGCTGCTGGACAGGAGATTTTGCAAGGTGTGGTCTCCCAGAAGGTAATTTCTCTGAGCACTTGGGATTGTCTCCTGCACAGAGGGGCCACAATGGTTCCCAGACATCCCGAGACCAAAGTCTTTCCTACTCCTGCTGGGGAGGGGGGCTGGACTTAGGACCTCATGCGCATGTTTTGGCCACTGAGCCACGGCCAGGGAGGGAAGGGCTGGGGCTGCTTCTTTCTCTGTTCAAGACATCACCAGGCCAGAATATATTTCTTGGCTCTGACCTCCCCCGGATTAAAGGCTACATTTGAAAAAGTGCTCTGATGTAAAGCAAAGAGAGCCAGAACAGTGCAGTGATTTGAGTACTGGATTAGGGCCCACAGAGACTGGGGTTTGAATTCCTGCTTGGCCATGAAAACCCATGGGGTAACCTTGAGCCAGTCACACTCTCAGCGGGAGGCCATAGTGGGAAAAACCCTTGATGGGCGGCCTAAGGTCACCGTAAGTTGGAAACGAAGCAACATGACAATGGGCAGAACAAAATGTTAAAATGCAGAGAACCCATTGGCCCTGGGTGCAAAACTCAGCAGCACAAGGTTGTCTACCTACCGGCAGACAGGCAGGGAGGGGAGAAGAAACTGGCGGCCTCCATCCGTGCCCTCCAGCAAGGCTGTTGACTAGACCCAGGTCAGAGAAAGAGACAGAGCAGTGGGCACTTGCCCTGTCCCCTCGACAGAAAGCAAAGCTCACAGGCAGGAGCTACACAAGGGCAATTTATTGGCTAGCTATAATTTAACGGGGAGGGGGGAGGCCGCTACGTGCCTGGCTTGTGCTCTGAGTCTTGTTCTCTCTGGTGCTGGGCCTGGATCCGTAGCTCTTCGTCCAGGCGCTCTTTGGCTCTCACCACCTGCAGGGAGAGGGGAGGGGGGTTGGCACACAGAGGCAAAGCAGCAAAGGGGTTCTGGAGGGCCAAGCTGGCAGATAGCCCATCTGTCTGCAGAGGCTGTGGGGCGAGGAGGGGGTACAGTGCTATCCCTTGTGCCAAGGGCAGTCTGGACCACCAGAGGGCAGCACATGCCACCACCTCTCTGAACTCAAAAGACACCCTCGCTGTTCTTTTGATCCAAGGAAGAGGCCCCCAGAAAGTGCAGAGTAGAAGTACAGCCTTTGAGGGGTACTTTTGGTCCCCCCCACATTTGGCCTCCAGGAACCCAAAAGGAAACTGGAGGCTCAGAAAACTGACAGCAGAATAGAGCTGATTCTGCATGCTGCTGGAAGCACCAAGCAAATTCTCTACTTTTCACAGATTTGGAGGGGTTTAAAAAAATCTCTCAGCCTTTCTCTAAGGCAGGAATGGGTGGGAACCAGGTGACTGTCCAGGTATTGTTTGACTGCAATTCCCAGCAAGCCTGGCTATTGACTAGCATTGGCAGGGGGCTACTGGCACTTGCAAGTGGGAAGGAGGACCAAGAGAGTCTCATCTGAGGTTGCTGGACCTGAAAGAGAGCGGCCAGGCCACCGTACGAGGTCACTGCTGATGCTGCAGGAGGGGGCAGTGGGGCGTTTTCTGCCCATCAAAGCACAGCCCCCTCCACTCACCTTGGACTGCAGGTAGAAGGAGCCTCCCACCGACTTGTCGTTCACCTTAAATAAGTGCTCGTAGTTCTGCCAAGAAAAAAGCAATTCACCACCAGTAGTAAACCAGCACCCCCAAATGAGCAAAGACAGGACTTTAGCGGTGCAGCGAGGCGAGGGGAGGGGTCAACGAACACATAAAAGAGCTCCCCCCCGCTATGGATCAGACCCACAGGTTCTGCTGTCCTTCCTACCACAGCCAGCTTAATGTTTCCAGGGTGCCCATATGCAGGATGTGTACATGGGGGGGGGGATGAGGAGACCCAGTTCTCCAACCACTATCCCCCAGCAACTGTTATTTGCAGCCGTATCTTCTCTGTATGGGGAGGTTCAACAACCACAGCTAATCAACAGAGCCTATTAAAAGTTCCTTTGGCAGGTACAGTGCCCACTTCTGGGCAGGGGATTCTGGCAGTAGCTGCCCCAAAAGCAACTTTCTGAAGCTCTGGGTATTGGCCATGATGGACTTTTTGGTCTCCCCTATGACCTCAACTATCCCCATTTTAAGGCTATGGCTTCGACCTTTACTTCTCAGCCTCTTTTGCACAACACGGAGTGCTTGGAGACCGCCTTAGCTGCCATGGCTGCCCCCACGGAAACTCTGGGGATGGTGAGGCACTACAGCCCTCCGGCAGAGAATTCTAAATACTTCCTGAAACTACAGCTCCCAGGATTCCATAGGGTGGGCCCTTGGCAGTTGCAGTGATACCAAGGTGCTATATGACCTTGCAGTGTCAAAGAAATCCATGTGACCCTGAGCTCCACTGACACAGTTTCTGCGATGCGTGCTAAGAACTTCCTTCAGCGCGTGTGATACGAATCTAGCGCCAGACAACTTTACCGGAGGAGCCTGACTTCTGGTTCTGCCGGGAAAACTATGTGAAGCGTGATGCTTGTGGTGAATGTGGAAGTCAAAAGGCCCAACGGAAGCCCACAGGTCTGCCTTGCAAGGAACCGCTGCAGGCGGGGCCCTCAGCAGGCGCCCCATCAGCCCAGCTGCCTCCTGGCAGGGCTCCCTCCCCCCTCACCTTCTGAATCTCCTCTGGGTGGAGCTTGGAGACGTTGAGGATCTGTTGGGCCTCCTGGAGGGTGATCCCAGAGATGCTGGAGGCTGCTGCGGATTGGGGCCCCGTCCGTCCCCGGGCGCTGGCTGCCGCTTGGCTGGCTGGATGGATGGAGGGGGGCGGCAAAGGATGGGACCCAGCTCGCTCTGGCAAACTGGACCGGCGGGGGCGGCAGCCCCAGAGGCCGCCCGTGGACGCCGTCCAGCCCAGAGCCGCGAGGGGTCCCCCAACCCCCCCTCCCCCGGCCCGGGGCAGGGCTTTGCCGCCTTCGGCCCCGGGCAGAAGACCGGGAGGCCCAGCAGGAGAAGCCCCCTCCCCGCCGCTCACCTGCGAACTCCTGCCGCAGCGCCCGGGCGAAGGCGCGGCCCACCACCTGCGCGCCCACCAGGAGGATCTGCGCCAGGTACTTGGCCTGCGGGGGAAGAGCGCGCCGTCAACGGGGTCCCCTCCCCCGCAAAAGCAGGCCGCAAGGAGGGGGCGCCGCGACCCCGCCCCACGTGCACGGGGGCGACCCCTGGGGCTGCGGAGAGGGGGCGGGGGGTCCCCGAGAGAGGGGCGGCCAGGGCGGGGGCGGCGGGAGGCGCCCGTCGGACCCCCGCCCAGGCCGGGGGCGGGAGGCAGGGAGCGAGGGGCCCCGGGCGCCTGGGCCCCCCGGCCGGAGGGGCGCCAGCGGGGGGCGACGGAGCCCCCAGGCCGGGAGGCGCCTGGCCCCCTTCTCTCCCGGGGGGCGGGCCGCCCGGGTCCCCGCCTGGCCGGTTGTAGCCGCCGCCGCCGCCCCCCCCGGCGCCTCACCATCTCTCTGGCCGGCGGGCGAAGGTCGAGGGCGAGGGCTGCCGGGGGGCACCATAAACGGGAGCTGGGCGGATGGAGCGGACTCCCTCGCCGCCGGAAGCAGCCACGGAGACGGGCGGGGCAGAGCGGCACCCAGGGCGGCGCGAGAGAGCCCGGCGAAGGGGCTAGAGCGGCCCCTGGCGGCCGGAGGAGTCCTGCGGGTTTGTAGCGCTCTCCCTTCAAGCCGTTTCCCACTCAGGGCGAACCTCTTACGGCGCCCTGCGGGGCGGGGGTGGGGGTGGGTGGATGGGGCGTGATTTAGCCTCCACGGCCGTCCTCTGGGGCTGAGAGGGTGTGAGCTGCCCAGGGCCATTCGGCGGGTTCCCAGGACCCAGCAGGGATTCCGGCCTGGTCTGCCAGAGAGCCCTCGTTACAGACTCGTAGGACCCCCAGGGGCCATCCAGCCCGCCCCCCTTCTGCCGCGCAGACGCCCAAAGCACCCAGCTGGGCCCTCCCGAAACTCAAACCCCAGCATTCCGTAGGAGGCTGGAAGTGGAGCAGTAGCTCTGCAACCGCCTCGAGTGGAAATGGCCTCTGCTGCTGGCCCTGCGGGAACCGGCTGACAAAATCCACGGGCCCTCCCTGCGTCAGAGGGTTCTCCGCGAATGCCGTTTGACCGATTCTGCATGTTGTGATGCTCACGGACATGCATTTAGGTTCTGCTCCTTGTAGCACCTCTGAAAAGAGCCTTGAAACATTAACGGGCGGAAACACATCAGCCCCTTTTAAAGATAATGGGTGTCATTTTACGGCCCCTTGAGATAATCCCTCTCCCTCTCTTCCATGCGTGGTTTCAGGCAGACGTCCTTTGGCTTCTGCGTCGTCTTTTATCAGCAGCCCAACCTGCAGAGTCCGGGCAGTGGGACTGGCATGGGGGTGACGGAGAAGGCCTTGCCCATCCAGTGCTGACCTGGCAAATGGCTGCCGCAGCCACCACTGTAGCAGGACCCGAGTGGGGGAATGGCAGAGCTTGGAAATCATGCTCTTGTGGACTACAGGTCCCACAATCCTCATGCTGGTTGGGGGATTCTGGATGTTGTGTTTCTGAGAAGGAGATTTTCCAAGCTTTGGGGGAAGAGGAAGCAACCCCAGGTGGACTAGTCAGGCACCGGGGGGGGGGTCCTGTGATGGAAGTGAGGGGAGCAAGGTCATGGCTTTATTGGGGGGGCAGGAAGAGGGGTGGGACACCAGCTTCCACTGTGGGATGTGGAAGTGCTCCCAAGGAGGGAGGGGGCTGGGGGTGGGTGGGGCAAGAAGTTCCAAAGGGGAGAGGGGGCTTCCGACACACACAGGAGGGCACTGCACTTTGAATGAAGGACACAGGAGGCCAAAGATTGGGGACAGCTCTTTCTTGTTGCAGCCACATACGACACGAGCAAGGCAGGAATGCCTGCAGGGAACTTGGCTTTGATCTGTGGCAAGATGCAGGACAATTCCACATGCATTTCTTTAAAAATAAAATAATAATAATAATAATAATAAAAAAGCCCCACAGCATTCCAGTTTTCTGCCCCAGGATGTTGAGCCAGAGGGCCTTGCTGGGCAAAGGACGAGGCTGGTAGAAAAACTCACTGGGCCTTGGATAGCCGGGTCATGGACATGCTCCACGGTGCTTGCAAAATGTCCCCCGCACCCCCAACGAAAGCAGGATGGAGGGAACTGGGGACAAGGGTACCAGTCCGGCTGCTGCCTTTGGGCACATTCCCCTTGCCTCCATGGGGCCCCTCTGGCCTGCACAGTGCAAGCCTCTCACCAGAGGCACTGGGGCAGCGTCCACTGCCATCCACCCTGGAACTGCTGCTGCATCATCATTCTTGGCATCATCCAGGAGCTGGCTGCAAACAGGTGTGCAAAGAGAGGGGGCTCAGTGTCCAGCACCTGCCCTGGTTTGGAGGAGGGTGTGGGCAGATCCCAGCCTGGCTGGCAGCAGAGCAGAGGCAAGAGGGAGAAAGAGCAGAAACAGGAGTCCCTTCGCAGGGATGTCTGTGTCTCTGTACCAAAGCGGGAAGGCAGCATCCAGCCCTGAGTGGCAGCATTGCTGGGAAGGGAGAGAGGAGATCACCAAAAGGAGATTTTTGGTGAAAAAGGCAGCCGAGGTGCTGCTGAGTTTCCAGTTCACAGCAGAGAGGCAGTTCTGGCTCCTGATGGGGGGGGGGGGAGGCAATGGCAGCCCCCAGCCCCAGTTCTGGCTTCTGTGATTAGTCCTGTGGAGCAGGAAAGAGAGACAGGCTGAGAAGGAGGAAGGGTGGGTGCTTTGGGCTGCCCTCTTGGTCTGGCAGGGTGTGTGGGTGGGCATGTGGCTTAACTGTGGGGATTTTTCTGGGGAGGACAGCAAGCCTGGCTGGGCAATTGTATTTCAGTGGCCTCCTGGCCTCCACCACATCCACATATCCACACGAATGCCCCATTGGATTGCATCCAGCCACACATCCAAGCACGTGTACACCCTTACCCACTCGTCTTCATCCACGCCTTCGAAGGAGTCCTGGGGGAGCGGGTCATCCCGGTTGCCCAGTTTGGCCACCATGGCATTGAGCAGCTGCAGAGGGGCACAGGGTTAGCATGTGGAGGGGAGCTGCCGTCAGGCCCTTCTTTGGGACTGGCTCCATGGGGGTGGAGGGGGTGAACCTTGCCCAGCATTCCACATTCTGTAATGCACCCCACCCCTCTGCACCCCCACATGGAGACAAAAAGTGTGCAAGGCAGACAGCAGACTGGGGGGCTTTGGCAGGCCCCCTCCTCCAATACTGCAATGTGGGCAATGGCGGGGGAGAAGGAAGCACACACCTCCTCCTTCTTCTGCTCATCCGACTTCTCCTCCAGGTAGACCGATGATGGAACGTACTTCCTGCTAGGGGGCTCCTTTGGAGCTTCACTCACTAAGGGAGAGACATGGCGGGGGGGCAGTGAGAGTGGTCGCTCCTCCAGGGCAACTGGGTCCCATCCAGCCATGGGCCCTGACTGGCAGAGGCACCCCCAGGCATCCCTGGGTCCCCCCAGCTCAGCTCCTGGAGCCTCTACTTAAGGGAAGAGAGTCTCCTTCCCCCAGCAAGGGTGCTCTGGCCCCCACTCCACCTACCAGCCCCAATCCTGGTCTTCCTCACAGCCATCCAGGGAGGCCTGCCTGCAGAGGAGGAGCCCCAATTGGGGGGCAGGAAATCCTGGACCCTTCCCGGATTAGTTTCCCCCAGTTCCCAATCCACCGTGTCAAGAGGGCAGCGAATCCACTCCAGGTTTTGAATAGGCTAGAAGGAGTTCCCAATCTGCTTTGGAGGAGAAGGTCCAGCCCCCTGCAGAGCCTCTCTCTAAAACCTGGAGTGGATTTATTCCCCCTCCTGACAAAGGACCCACCAATCATCGCTGCCCCACTCCTGGCCAGGATGCTGCCGAAGGGAAACAGAAAAGCTTCCGGAGCCCCCTGCTCTTCCCTCAGCCTCTCAGGCCACCACTGTTCCATCCTACCTGGGGTCATGTCTTTGGGCTGAAGGGGGATCTTCCGATGCTGCCCGTCCGAGCCCCCCAGCCAAGACGCAGCGGAGAGCGCAGGTTCCCACCACACCTCGGTGGGAGGAAAAAGGTCATCCTGGAAGAAATCTTTCTGGGGGGAGGGAGAAAAAGACAGGAAAAGACGCCCCCTCAGGCAACTGTGGGCCAGTGGCACGCCCCACACACAGCCCCAAAGCACCACTGACCCATGTGGCTGCTTATCATCAGGGTTTTGGTTTCATCTCGTTTTAACTGTGTTGTCAGATGCCTTCAATCCCATGTTGGGAGAAAGGTGAAATATAAATTTGAAAGACAGACAGATAAGTGGATAGGACTCCTGATGATGCTCCAATGGCCATTTTGAGAAAGTTGCTGGAAACTGCCAGCCATTTTGCAAAGCCTTGGCACCTGCAGAGCCTTGCCCCACTGGCAATCCTTTATTCCCTGCTGACAGCTCCCCATCTTACCCCATGACCTGCCCGGGGCCCGTTGAGACCCCTACCTTGACCCTGGGCACCCGGAAGGCCACGGGCTCCAGAGAGCTCTGCCTGAGGCACCAGGCCCGGGCAATCTCCACGTCCCGCACGTCACACTCCGTCTTGGGCAGGAACTGGAAGCCCTGGGGCGGGGGACGAATGGAGGCACAGCGATCAGAAGAACCCGGCGGACAACCCCTGTTTCACCACAGCCGGTGCAATCAAAATGTCCCCTCAGAAGAGCATGGCCTCTCCCTTTCTGGGGGGACCCCAGGAAGCAGGCATCTGAGGGTGCCCTTCTTTTACACACACCCTTTATTCCCCCAGCAGTCCCTCTGTCCAGGAGTACAAAGAACATCCAGACGTTTTCTTCCTGTGGTTGATGGGAGGGTGTCCAATATGCCAGGACAACCCTCATCCAAACAGCAATAAGAGGAAAAAGGCTACCCCTTCTCCCACTTTTCCATTCTGTGCAAAGAAAGATAGCATTCTCTGTAAAGCATAACATTTGTTATACATAATGCAGTGCTCTTGTTGCAGTTGATAATTCTAGTTTTGCCAAAACTTTTTTTGTGAAATGTTTGCAAAAAGTCCCCAAATGTTGAACAAAATTATAAAAAACGTGAAATCCCTTTTTTGCACAAAGCGGAGGACACAGATTAAGACACACACCCGTCCTTCCTGCAAACAGGCCATGCAGTGCCTGCAGAAGCCACCAGAAGGCAGGCCAGAAGCACAATTTGGCCAGTGCGGGATGTGGGTCAAATGGCAGAGCTTTTGAGAGCAGAGAGCACGGGAAGAAAACGTGGCAGAGCAGTCTTCCAGCCTGCCCCATGCCAACTGGCAGAGCTAAGGCTCCAGCCTTCATGGGCCCTCATGGCTGCAGAGGAAAGCCCAGGGGTGAGGACTGAGTTGACCAAAGTCTCCAGTCCAAAGGCACTCCCAGTGGGAAGCTGGTGGTGGGGGTGGTAAAGGGGGGAGGAACACAGCCTCCTCTTTCAAGTCCCTCTTTCAAGGTTGACGCAGCCCCCCTCCTCTTTACCTTGTGGGGCTCACTGGACATGAAGCTGTTGCACTCCAAGAAGAAGGGTGCCTCAGGGATGACCTCGTACACAAACACCCGGGTGTCCCCCTAAAGACACGGCAGAGAAGAGAGGCTGGAGCGGATGATGGCATGGGGAAGGGGGGGAAATGGTGGCCTTGCCCAGGGCACACTTTCATTCTGGTACCCAAATAAGTCAGCAGGAAAATGTGCCGAGAAAGAGCTGGTGCAAAAAAGGAGAAGGCAGCAGTGGGCAAGGAAGGCCAGGGGTGTCCGAAGGAAAATTGGGAGTGCCCAGAAAGGGGTCCACATCTGCAAAAATCCCCCTGGCTGTACTTTGGTCATGGAGGACCTATCATCCCCAGAAACAACATACGCGTGCACACACACCTCCCTAATTCCCTTTCCCGTTAGCTTGAGAGGTGTGTCTCCTCCCAGTTTGGGTCGGGAGGGTCCCCTGTTGCTGGTGGGGCTCAGTGGAGCAGCTGTGGGGTGAGGGCTCTCCCCACTAGACCTTCCGCCCCTCCCCTTGGGCCTGGCTTTGTTTCAGCCACTGCCAGGGAAGGGGGCGGCGGAGGAATACGGACCCCCAAGGATGCTTGGGAGGCGGTGAGTAGCCCCAGCCGCTTGCTCACCTTGCCCGTGAGGAAGACCACGCTGGTGTCTGCATCATAGAAAGGGACGAGGGTGGAGGGGGCGACATCAAGGCTCAGGACGGCCACGGCGCCAGCGGCCACTGACTCGGCCCTGTAGAGGGACAGCTGCCGTTCGCTGCGGCTGAGGAGAGAAAGGAGGCGGCATCTGGACCAGCTGGGTGGCTCTGAGCAACTTGGCGGGGGGGAGAAGGGGGCAAGTGACACCTCACCTGTCAAATCCTGACACCAACAGGTATTTGCCTCCGCAGACCCAGACAACGCGGGCACCCCGGCTTCCCTCGGGGCCCGGGCCCTCCTGCTCCAGGGGACAGGGAGAGAAATACAGCTCAGGGTGAGCTCTAGGCCACGTCCTACCCTGAGCCCCCCTCCATCAGGCTCCTGAGGCTGGACACAAGGACCAGGACACAAGAGCCTGAGATGTCCACGTGCATGGGTGTGTTTTTGGGGCTGCCACGTTTACCCGGGTCCCCTGCCCCTCCCGTATCCCACCCGTCAGGGCAACATCTCCCCCTCAGTTGAGCCCCCTTACCTGCACGGGCTCAGAGGCCTGCCGGGGCTCATAGACCCGCACTTTACCATCCTTGCTGACCGTGGCCAGGCGGCGTCCATCGGGGCTCCAGGACAGGCTGAAGATCTGAAAGACATCCATCTGGTCTGCAAAGGAGGCCGACCCCCCACGTGCCCCCAAGCCTCATGGATCAGTGTCACAGGGCAGTAGCAGTGGGGTCCCTATTTTTCTGGGGCTGTAGGTGAGTCACAACACTTGACTGGGGAGGGCTCCAGAGCCCCCCATGAGGCAGAGAGGACAAGGAGGAGGAGGACAGAAGGCGTAGGGCAGGGAGCATTCACTGAGGGTCATAAATTTGTCGCAGGCTCCTCCAGGGCAGGGCTTCCAGGTGTCCCATTGCCCCCAACAGGTAGGGCTTTGTGGGTCAAAACCAGCCCCGGTTTGCCTGCTGGACTCTCCCTCTGACTAGATACAGAAAGCGAAGAAGCAAAACCAAGCCCCAGACCTATTGGCCTTCCCTACCTGGTCCCGGTGACCACTCAACCTCAGCGCCTCTCTCTTGGTTCCCACATCCCAGATTCGGACGCTCATGTCGTAGGAGGAGGAGGCCAGGATGTCTGAGGCCAGCGGGTGGAACTTGATGGAGTAGATCTTCTCCGTGTGGCCTTGTGGAGAAAGAAGGGGGACTGAGCCGCACTTTCCCTCTGGGCATCTTCCTTCCTCTCTCTGCCAGCCTCTCTCCTCTTGCTGGGAGACAAATCGTCCAGCACGTGCCTCTCCGTGGGAGCGGGGCAGAGGGGGGACTCCCTCCCCATCCCGTGCGCCCTTCCCTCAAAGACAGCAGGGGGCCTGCACCCACAGGCTCACCTCGCAGGATGGCTTCCGGTTCCAGCAGCATCTTCTGCAGCCCCTCCGACCCCAGCTGCCACAGGCGGATCTTGGTGTCTTCCCCAGCTAAGAAAGAAAAGGGGGATTGGCAAGGGGGGCATCGGAAATGCTGGCCCCAGTTGGTGGGGCCAGGGTGGCAGAGTCATTCTTCCAAGGCCCCCCCCCATATACGGTGAGCACGCTCAGGGGGAGGGCGTGTGTCCATCCCCTACCGATTGCCAGGCGCTGTGGGTCAAAGGGATCCCAGCACATGTCCGAGACGGGCGCCCCGTTCTGGATAGTAGGCACAGCCGTGTCAGGGAGGCGCCCTGGCTTGGAGAGCTGAAAAAGGAGAAGGGCCCAGTGAGGGGAGAGGAAAGAGGGGTGCTGGAGGGGGGACCCTCCTGGCCCTTCCCTGCTGGCCAACAACAGGAGGGACACCCATTCTGAGGGCTAAACAAGGGAGCTGTTTCCTGCCCAGAGACACACAATCCCTCCCCCACTGAGCATGGCTGACATCCGGTTGTGTCCTGTTAAGTCTTCTCTGATTTACGGCGACCATAAGGCCACCCTTTTTTTAAACGAATTGATTAAAGATAATGTTGGAATTTGATTTAAATTTCAAATATGCAATTTAAATTTTAAATGCATTTTTTCCCCAGAGTGGCCCCTGAGCCCTCAAACCCCACTGTGGGCTCAGCTGCCTCCAAAGGACAAGAGCTGTTGGGTGACCGTGGCTGCCCCAGAGAAGCCCTGCCCTGCCCGGCACTCCCATCCCACTTTACCTCCAAGACGGCCACCTGCCCTCCTGCAGACAGGAGAGGGATGGCGACGCGCAGCCGGTTGGCACAGAAGCCGTCACACTCGCCTGGGGTGGTGAGGCTCATCCCCTTGAGGTTGGTGATGTGGGTGCTGCGGTGAAGGACGGTGCCTTGGAGGTGGCGGAAGCCAGAGCTGGGCCCTGGTGAGAGGTGGGTGGGGTGGGCAGCAAGCACATGGTGGGTGAGAGGGGTGGGTTTCCAGAAGTGGACGGGGCACCCAGAGCCATCTAGTCCAACCCCCAGCTGTGCCTCTGGGCTGCCAGTCAAGAGAAGGTGGGTGTAGGAGGAGAGCAGCAGAGTGGAGTGAGGGGGAAGCCAAAATGAAGGGGACACACTCACCCAGGAGGCTTTGCAGTGACCGCTGGCTGGGGCTGGACGCGAAGCCGCTGGTGATGGAGAGTGAAGGGGCGGTGCTGGAGGGCGACGTCAGGGAGCTGGTGGGAGAGGAGAGGCTGCTGCCAGCCTGGAAGGGGAAGGAAGAGGAGGAGGAGAGAGGACAGAGCCCCTCAGAGAGAGAACACTGCCCTCTGACATGCACCCACCCACCCACTGCAGTGGGAGAACCAGGGAAGCCCAACCTGGGGGAGGATAAAGTTGCAGCTGCTCATGGGGTGCATGGAGAGAGAAGATGGGAGAGATGAAGCCCTGGGAAGGTGGCACAGGTCTTGAGGTTTCCCTAGCTCTTCAGGGTTCCCCAGATGGTTACTCACACTAGTCTCCAGGTCACCTGTCCCCTCGGAAGGAGGGAAGACCGGGTTGGGGGTCTCCTGGTGGAAAGGAGGGAGGCAGCCAGAGGTGAAGGTCTTCCTGGGCCGCAGAGTGGGATGGAGGCTGACCTTCTCCACCTGGGGGGCAGCAAGTGAGTGGGGAAAAGAGCAAAGAAGGGTCACCAGATGCAAGAGAGGAAAAGAGGAGCAGGCAGGGTGGCAGGAGAGTGGGGAACAACAGGGGCAGGGATCCTTTGGAGGCACAGTGATGCCTGTTTCCCTGGGGCAGAGCGGGCACTGTGCCCTCGCTTGCAAGAGCAGCAAGCTTGCTTCTGAAGGGAGCTGCCCGGGAAGCGGGGAAGGAGTGCCACGGCAGTCCAGGAAGGTGGCAGAGGAAGGAGCCTCCCCAGATGGCCCAGGGGCACTGTTGAAGAAGGTGGGCTCCCTTCTCCTTCCTGGGTGCTGCTCTCTTCCCTCGTGGGGGGGCCCTGAGACCGTGCAAGTGAGGGCACACAAACTATCAAGGGTGTGTCTTCTCTCAGTCTTTCTCAGGATGCCCTCAGCCCACCCAAGGGTGCTGGCTCAGGGAGATGAGTCCTGGGACCCCCTTCCAGCGGCTGCCTGGGTGACTTCTCACCTGGCTGTTGTCTCCAGCCCACCAGGTCTGGGCGGACGCCGCGGGGACGTTTCCAGCGCAGTCAGGGAACAAGTCTTTGTGGAACTCCTGGGTGGACTAGAAGACCCCCCCAGTCCCACTGTTAGGCAGCGTCTGCCTCAGTTGCCTCTCTGTGGGTGGAAAACCCCTCCCCACAGTCCATGCATTATGGCATGGTGGCCGCCCTCTGCTCCCACCCTCCCAGCGCACTGACCTTCCTGGGCACAAGGTAGCTGATGGGGACGATGGCACAGTCGGTCAGCTGCAGGACCCGCATCACCTCACAGGCCATGACGTCCAGAGCCAGCTTGGGCACCAGGGCCACCCCCTGGGACTTGGCCTCTGTCCGACACAGGTTGACTGGTTGGCAGAGAAGAGGAGGGCAGTCATTGTCCAAAGCAGCCCTGCCCCTGACAAGGGACAGCGTCCTCTTACTCAACTGGAATTTCGGTACCCCTGAGAGACGGAGGCCCTACGGCTGGGAAGCCCCCACAGGAAAATTGGCCACCCACCCAGAAATCAAGGTGCCCCACAGCAATCCAAACAGATGCAGCCCCCATCCTCACCCCTGAAAATATATTTCTTTCATTTGCTCCCAAAGCAAACGAAGGGCCACTTCCAAATAGCAAAAAGGGCCTCTTTTGTGCCTGGGAGGACTCAAGGAGTGGGGGACATCTGGAGGGGGAAAAATGAACCATGGAGGGAAATTTTTTTCTGGGAGGTCCTGCAGAGAATTGGGGGTTGCAGTTTCCCATCCCTTCCCAAGGGCTGGAGTTGCACAAATCAAGGCAGGAGGGGTTTTTTGGGGGGTGCCGGCTGCAGGGGCACTCACCTTCCGTCAGAGCGGGCTGTCCGGGCTGGACTTCGTAGCAGGAGAGCACGTTCTCCCCCTGAAAGAAAAGGGGAGCCCTGAGCTGGGTTTTGGCTTCTGCTCCTTCCCTTGGCCTGTACGGCTACCATGCTGGGGAGATGAAAGGGAGGTAGCCGGGGTTCCTTCACTCACCTTGCCTGCCAGGATGAGGAGGCCAGTGGACGGATCGAAGAGTGGGATCAAGGCCCTGTGAGACAAAAAGAGACCCGTCCTGGGATTGAGAGAGGTGGATGGACACCAAAACATAAAGTTCATGCCAGAGCTGGGAAGAAGCCCTTTTTGGACTACAACTCCCAGGAGCTGGGAGTTGTAGTCCAAAAAAGATACTTGGGGAATCTTGGAAAAACCACCAACAATGCGACCATTTCCTTTTACATCTCAAACTCTCTCCCCCCAGAACATCTTCTGGATTTAATCTTGTGCAAATCTTTCCCCAAATCCCTTCCTTTCTCATGAAACCTATGACACGGCACTTCATCCTTGCTCAAGCTGAGCTTCTGTTTGTGTCAACCTAATAACTTGCAATGATTCATTAATTAAAATATTTACCTTGCCACCTCGGCATGCAATAAAGTCTGTTTAACCTGATTTGTGTTTTTCCTCCCTGTTCCTCCTGATTTGTCTCCCCATACCTCTGAAAAAAACCCCATTCCTTTTGGACATTCCCCCATGCCAGCAGGAGGAACTGAATCTGCTCCAGGTTCTAGTCTGAACTTTAAAGGAGCTGTTCAATGTGCTGAATCAAGTTTTGGGGAGATGGGGGATACATTTAATGTTTTTTGGGGAATACATAGTTCCTTTAAAGTTCAGACTAACATCTGGAGCGGTTTCACCATAGTTACCAGTGAAATTGAAGCCAACAGCGGTCATTGTGGTTTCCTGCAACATTCTCACTCCCATTTGCAAAAATAAAGGAAGAAACAGAGAGGGAAAAAACCCCTGAGAGGCTAGCAACACCTTAATGACAAACTGATTTATTTGTTTTACAACAAGCTTTTCCAGATTAATATGCTCTTCCTCAGAGACCCTGGAATGGACTTAACACGCCCCATCTCCTTGAGCGTTTCTCCCCTTTGATAAGTGGAGCAGCCATTCTCAACCAGCCAGCAAAAAAATGGGAAAAAAAACAACAGCCAAGGAGGGGCACTAGGAGTCAGCACCCCCCCATTCAAAGATCCTCAAGTGGGGAGGGGGAGAAAGACCCTGCCCTGCCCCAAAGCAGCTGCAGGTCAGAGGGCAGAGCAAGCTGCGAGGACCAGGGGCCGTCCTTGCAGTTAAAGATCCCCCCAGGAGGGTGGGCAAGGAAGCCAGGGGCTGCTTTTTCAGCCTCCCCATCTCGCTTCCCTCATCCATCTTGCCTTACAGCACCCCCATTCGCCCTCCTCTGTGGGCTCCAGGCAGAGCTGTGGGAACGGCTGTGGGCAGCACCCACGTCCCCCTCCCCTGGTTTATGGCTTCCCATGTCACACTCTCACCATTTATAACTCCCAGATGGACAGTTTTATGGGCACCTTCTCCTAGGTGCTGCCTGGGAAACTCCGGCCCCCTTTTCCTTCCTTCCTTCTTTCCCTCAACAGCCCCGTGGGTACAAACCAGCCGGCACCATCCGGCCCTTTCCCTGACACAGACGTGGCCCAAGGGCCCCGGCAGGCTTGTTTATCACCAGCTTATTGCTGGGGCTGTTGGTGCAACTCCACTTGAGCCCCTGAGCTCTGGCCTTTCGGGCAACCTGGCAACAGCAGACTGGCAGGGGCGTGGACAGGCCCTCCGGTGCCATGTCCTTCTGGGGTCTCTTCCGTAGTCACTACAGGCAGGGCCTTGGGGAAGGTGGCTCCCCACTGTGTGTGGGAAGCATTCTTCCCTCTTAAAAAGGAGCCCTAAAGACCAACTGGTTTTTATTTTAGCAAGAGTTTTGGTGGATACAAACCCACCTCCCTGTGATACCAGAGAAGGGCCAGCAATTCTTATCTCTGGACATTTGCCTGTTTCTGCAAATCCTCCTGCCGTGGTCTGCCCCCCCCACCTATTTTGTGGAGAACTGTGACATTAATGTGGTGGCGTTGCCCAGATCAATGCTGATAACTTCATTTATGATTGGAATTAAACAAAATGTTGATTGGTAGTACCCACAAGTCTTACAATGTGTTTAAAATTCATTTCAAACCAATTTTGAGGGTGGAGGATGTTTAATCCTTGGTCCCAAACTTTGATGAAAATGGTCAGGATGTCAGTTTCAATCTGAAGATCACATTCAGATCAAAAATAAAATAAAATAGCCAGAAACCCCAAGCATTTGGAAGTATTCTAAGGAGCTGAGGGATAGGGTCCAAGGCCATACCTGGACTTTCATTTTGAGATAACACACTGAGGCCATTTCCGCACTAGACTGTTATAGCGCTATTATTCCACTTTCAACATCCTATGGAATTCTGAGGTTTGCAGTTTAAGGAGAGGCTGCCTGGATTCCTGCAAGCCCCAGGATTCCATAGGATGTTGAAAGTGGAATAATAGTGCTATAGCAGTCTAGTGTGGAAATGGTGTGAGTCTGGTAATTAAACACACAGATTTATACGGCAGATAGGTTATTTAAATGATAGTACAAACACTGTCTTACTCTAATATTAATATTGTGAATAAGGGCCAACGTGGTCTAGTGGTTCCAGCTTTGGACTACGACCCTGGAGACCAGAGTTCAATTCTCCGCTCAGCCATGGAAACCCATTGAATGCTCCTGGGTGCATCACACTCTCTCAGCTTCAGGAAACCTTGTGATAGGTTCACCTTAAAGTAGCCATAACTTGGAAACAACTCAAGGCACACAACAACAACTAATGTTATATTATGGTATTATATTTCATACCATTGTTCTATATTGTTACATTATTTTTCTTGCTTTGAGAGCTTCAGATAGCACTTCCAATATCTGTAAATAAATAAACCAAATTACACCCGAGAGCTGGCAGAGTTGAAGCCTGAGCAACACAGAGGTGGGAGTGGATCTGGAAACAGCCACCAACTCTTTGGGTGCCCTTCTGGGTCCCAACCCCGCTTCTATTGGGCAGGATCATGACCAACGCCTCCCAAAAGCGGGCAAACCAGTTGTACCTCTGCCTCCACCCCAGGCAGGCTCAGCCGGTCTTACCCAAAGGTGAGGGCAGAAGGACCTCTGGAAGGCAGCACGCCTGACCGGCTGCCACATCCGCTCGGCATGCGGAGGCCTGGGTGTGGCGTTGGTGCTGGGGGCCCATCTGCATATCCAAGGTAGCATGTGGGGGGGATGGCAGGGAAAGGGTCTGTCTTCAAAGAGAAGATACTAAGTGCAGGGCGGTTTTCTCTGGTGCAGCTCTGGAGGGGGAACTGATGAAAGAGATGCTCCAGGCTGCCTCCCGCCCAGGCAATCAGCTGCATTCTGGAACAGGGGAGGCAAGAGACTAAGGGACAGGGACCCTCAGAGGTCATCAAGCTGCGGTGTTTGCTCCAACCCCTGGCACTCTTACTTGGCAAAAAGCCCCAATAATTTTTTTCCTTGTGTTTGCTTGCCTCTTCCAAGCTACTATGCCCCACACATTCCAACCCTCCAAATCCTGGGGCTGGCACCAGACTGAGAGCCACAAGATAAGACCCACATCTTCATATCAACATTATGGGCCAAAGGCTAGCCTGGCCTCAGTGCCACAGACTAAGACTGGCCATGCCAGCAGGCCTGAGGGGTTCTCTGATTCAGCCGGGGTGCACCATTTTGCAAGAGAGCACCTTACAAGCTGGGTGCTGGGCAAGCCAAGTCCCATAGGCCAGGCAGATGCACCATGCATGGGGCAGACTGCAAGAGATGGGCTCCCACCAATGCTGGCAAGGAGGCAGAGGGGATGCCCTCTTCTCTTCCCCTCACAATTAAGGTTGGGGGCATGTTCACCCCCAAGGGAGGCACTACCCCTCCTCAGCCAGGCTCTCTCTGGAGTGAAACCGGCCCAGAGGGACCCTGCCAGCTTGGTGAGAGGGAAGATCTGCCAAGCAGAAAGCTTGGTTGCCCTGCCCTGGCATCAAGTTCCTCCTTCCGTGTTTAACAAAAGCTCCTCTCTCCCCTGTTCTCCTGTGTGCTCATCCGTGACACTCAACCCCCTCCCTTCCTCTGTCTCTCTCTCACACACACAGACAAGCCAGAAACACCGGACTCCCGTGAGCAAGCACCCCTCCCCACCCTGACAGAGTCTGATTTCAGAAGCCAAGCACCAGCCAATGCTGCTTGGAGGATTTTGGGAGCTGAAGTGCCAAAACATAACCTCTCAGCTCCGTCCTGGATCTGACTTGGAAGGCAGGGAGTTCCTGTCCAGAGGTGGCCAGTCTTGCTCCATCTGTTTCCTGACTCTGGAACTCCCTGCCACTGGAAGCTGATTTGCTCCCTCTCTGCCCTTCTGCCTGCAGAAAGTCCATTTTGAGCCAGGGGGTCTTCTACCTGTAAGCTGACTTGTGGCGAAAGTGAAATGGGGGGAGTTTCTAACCATCTCAGTAACAGGTTGTTTTAACTGACTGTCGGCTGCCCCACCGGGGACAGGGATGTAGCTATGGCGGGCGGGGTTAGGGGACTGTTCCTCCAAGGAAGAATTCTCCCCCTCCCCATGCTATTTTCCTTTGGTCTCCAAATTTCTAGTATTGCAGACATGCAGGCCTAGAACTTTATTGATTTTCACTGAGTTCTCCTCCCCCCTGTGGCCGCTTTATCTGCTCCTGTCCTTTGGATGCCCAGACTCTACTTCTAAACACCCAGCTGGCATTTTAAGCTGCTGCAATGTTAGAAATTTGGGGACTGGAGGAAAATTCTTATTGGAATCCTCTCATTTTGTCCCCTCCCTCCGCAATAACTACCTCCCTGCCTTTTCTGAGGACGGAATAAGTAGGGTATAAGGGCAGCCGAGACCCAGAAACTGTGGTTTGTCAGTCCAAGGAAAGCACCGGGCACAGCCAAAGGGTGCGCACAATGAACAAGTCGTGTGGCCAGGAAGGCTACAGGCCTATCATGACCCCCCACACTGCCTGCCTGCCCGCCCGTTGCCTTGGCCTGCCCCCGCTCTAATCCGGAGGGCCAGCCGTGGCTCTGGGGGGCCAGCCGGAGAGGGGAGCTTTTGGGCTGGGCCCCCCTCCCTTCCTCTCTCCCTCCAATCATTCTCCTGTTGACCCAAGATAAAGGCAGGAGAGGTGTCCAAACACCCGACGCAGCGGAGGAGAGGGAACAAAGGCCCCCCAGGAAAAGTGCCAAGCTGGCATGTTTGCGGTTGCCCAGGTGGTGGGGGAGGCGGAGGGGAGGGCTGACCTCTGGGTTTATTTGCCAAGCGGGGTGGGGGTGGCGGAGGGGGAGGAGAGAGGCCCAAATGGAGGGGCGTTAGTGGCCGCAAGGGAGGGGCAGCCGTGGGGGCCGAACCACGGACTGGAGGGCATCCCGAGGGCCGTCGAGCCCAGCCTCTGCCTGCGCTCCATCCAGGCTGCGGAGTCTCGGCAAAGAAAGGAAGGGCGGTGCCCACGAACGCCCCCGCCCCCCATCTCTGCCGTGGGCCTCCAAGGTGCGCTGCTCCTGAACCCGGGGCTCCACCGACCCCTCGTGTGTGGCCCGCGTCTGCCCCCTCGCCAGCCCCCGGCCTCTTGCGCTGCCCCCCCAAACGACCCTGAGTCCCGACGCCCCTCGCCTGGCTCAAACCGCCCCATCGCCCCGTCCCTCGATCCAAAGCCCCGCGCGCCGCCGCCCGAGCGCTCGAGCCCCGCGCCGCGCCTGGTGGCCGCGAGTTCCGCCGCTCCTCCTCTTTCAGGGGAAGCGCCGCCGCGCCCGTTGGCCCGCCCGCCGCGCACCCGCTGGAGACCTCCTCGCGCTGAGCCAGGAGGGTCGCTCGGCGCCCCGAAAGAGCCTCCCCCCGCCCGCCCCCCTCCTGCCCGCGGGCCGGACGGAGGGGACGAGGGGGCCCCGGGAAAAGCGCCCCTCGGGCTCCCCCTCGGGGGGCGCCTCCTCCTCCTCCTCCTCCAGCCAACCCGAGGCGGGAGGAGCCCGCAGGAGAAGCACCGCCCGCCCTCCGTCCGGCGCCGCCTCTGCTTCCCCTCCGCACCGCCGCCGCCACTGGGACGCGGAGCGCGGGCAGGAGCCGCCGGGCCCCGTAGCAGCAGCGCCACGCCGGGATCGACGCCGGGGCGCCCCGTCCTCGTCCCCCCGGCTCGCCTTCTCTCCGGCTGGGCGCGCGGGCGATGGGGCGGGCGGCCGGGCAGGGGGAACAGACGCCGCCGCATCCTCCGCCGCCGCCGCCGGCTCAGCCTCGGCGCCTCGGCGCCTCTGGGCTCCGCGCGGCGCCCTAAACGGACCGGGAGCGGCCCCACGCCAGCCCCGCGGCCCCGACAGCAGTGCCCTCCGCCGGTAAGTGCCTCGCGCCGCCGCCGCCGCCAACGATCGGCTTCCCCGCCTTCGGTTCTGGGTCGGCGCGGTCGGGCCCGGGATCCCCACGGACGGGGGAGAGGAGGGGGCGGCCTCCGCCGGACCCTCGACGGGGCGCCTCCCCCCTCCTGGGAGCCTCCGCGGAGCAGAGGGAGCCCCGGCCCTTCGGGCGGCTCCGCTGCCCCTGCCAGCCCGGGCCGGAGGAGGAGGGAGCCCGAGAGCCCGCCGGGGCGAAAGAGGGCCGGGTCGCGCCCCCCAGCCCTCCTCCCCTCGCCCAGCCACGTCGGAGCTGGACGCGCGCTCGTTTGCAGTCTGGGGTTTCCAAACACAAGGAAGAGGGAAGACCTGAGCACGTGCAGAGTACTCCTGCCAGTGGCTGGCATCGGAGAGACCCCCTTCCTGGGCGTGAAGGGCTGATCTTGCCCTCTGTCCACTTGCAGCCCCCTCCTGGCAAGGAAGCCGTGGCTCCCTGTTGAAAGGCAGCTTGCACGGGTGGGGGGGTGGATTGGGCCCCAGGGACCCTCACTGTCTCCCCCCTTTCATTAAAAGCAATCGCGTCTAACCAATGGAGCTACGGGGGGGCTCACCACCCTTCCTCAAATGTATTGGAGCGACCCCGACCCTGACCCTGAAGGTGGGCAGGGAGGAGGAACGCAGCTGGGGGGCGTAGGTGCCAAGAAACAGAGAGCTTGGGCAGGACAGCCAAGGGTGGCAGGCCAGTGCCCGCTCTTTGGCGCCTTTTGAAATGGTTTTTGTGTTATGGATCATTCAAATTGTCTTGGAAGGGATTCTGTCTTTGCACGTCTCTGTGGATGATGGGATGAGGATGACAGCAGCAGCTAGCATGGGGTAGTTGTTTCATTTTGGAGTGGGACTCTGGGAGAGTAGGGTTTCTACCCTCCCTGGCTATGGAAACCCCCTGTGTGACTTTGGGCAAGTCACGCTGGCTCAGCCCCAGAGGAAGGCTGTAGTGTCTCACCTACTGTGAAGAAATCTTGAGGGCCAGCGTGGCAACGTGGTGGCTTGAGAGTTGCAGGGGGGCTCCTGGAGGGCAGGGGCTAGCTGCTCAGTGACAGAAACTCACTGGGTGGCCTTGGGATAAACACACCCTCTCAGCCTCAGAGGAAGGCCATGGTGGCATAAAACTGGCCAAGACACCCTGAGGATCAGGTCACTGAACGTCAGAGGCGGCCTGAAGGCCCAGAATGGCTGAGAGTCAACCTGGCGCACTGACCTGACTCCTAAACTCGGACTCCGGGAGAAAAAGGGTTTAATCCAGCTCAGCCCTTGGGTAACCATGGGCAAGTCATGCTCTCTCAGCCTCAAGGCCATGTTGGCAAACCTCCTCTGAACAAAACTTGAGAAGAGGAGGAGGAGGTCACCCTAAGTCAGAGTTGAATCCACGCAACAAAGTAATATCAGCAACAACAGGAGGAGATGGGATGCAGCTCACAGAGATGGATGAACAGCCCTGCAGTGTCTTCCCCTGGGGAAAGAGACTGGCAGCCAGAGGAGGAGTGGTCTCATGCCTCCAGGTTGCCCGTTGGCTTATCAGGCCCCATGGTTTTCATAAGGGTCCTCTTAGGCAAGGAATCCCCAGAGATGCTTTGCCAGTTCCTTCCTGTGAGATGCAGCATTCCCCAGCAGCCCCCCTTCCAAGTACCAGCCAGGCTTCATCCTGCTTAGCTTCCAACATCAGATGGGGCCTCAAAGTATTTAGGCTGCACTGCCTCCTTTAACTCCCCCTGCAAAGATTTGGGGTGGGGGGCTCCCTGCCTACCCTGCCCTCCTCTTTCCAGCCTGCTTGCTTATTTCCCTGCTGTGCCAGTGGGGCACCAGGAAGGGCTGTGAGCCACGGCAGAGGCAGAAAGGGACTCTGGGGGTGGGTGCCAAGGTGGGGAAGCCCCTCACAAGCAGCGTCTGACTGCTGGGGGGTCTCTGGTACCATTCTGCTGGGTGCTGGGGCCTCCTGCATGGCTGTGGAAACTTCTAAATGGCTCTGAAGAGGTCCTGTGATGGGGAGGGACCTGTGGCACAGGCTCATTGTGTGAGAAGGGCTGGCATTTGGCTCTTGTGGCAAGGAGGCAGAGACATGGTTTTGTGAGTGGCAGCTCACCTGGCACGGAAGGGCAGCAGAAGTGCTTGGCACAGGAATGTGCGGGCAGAACAGAGGTGATGGAAGAGAGAGAACACATCTCCAACTTGGGGTACCTGTGGTCCTTTATGGGCACTGCCCATCTGTTTCAGAAATGACTGTGGGCGGGGAGCTGGAAATGCCACCCTGCCAATCTGACCAGGAGGGTGTCTCACAGCACTCTGATTCCACCCTAACCGCCCTGGTTCAGTCCTACGGAATCTGGGATTTGTAGTTTGGTGCCAAGGAATTCAGGATTCTGAATTCCTTGGTACCAAGTGTGAGCTTTCCAGCAGAGAAAGCTGGGCACTGCCCACCAAACTACACATCCCAGGATTCTGCATGCTGGGACCAAGTAGGATCAAACTGTCGCCACTGTGTAGCACAAAGAGGTCCCTCGTGCGAATCCTGCTCCCTCTCAGCATCTTTCTTTCTCCCCCTCCCACCTTGGGCTCCTAAGTTGCTGAGGTGCAGGACAGGCTGGGGAACTCTGGCAGAACTTTCAGGCTCTTGATCAAACTCAAAACCCTGAGATTCCTTCAAGGAAACCCAGCATTTCACTCAGCTTCAGACTGAGGCCTTAAGACTGAATGACAGACAGAGACAGACACATATCTACCCTTAGGTGCTGAAGTAGTCTAGGAAAGAAAAGGCATTTTGGTGCATTCTTCACAGTCAAGGTCACTCCTCAGTTTTTACTATTTTCTTGCCTCTCTCTCTTGCAGTGAGACCCAGGCAGCCACCCTTCCTCTCTCTGAACTTGCCTGTTTTTTAGTGGGCAAAGGAGTTGCTCCTGTGTGCCTTGGCACCGAGGAGCTAGTTGGCCTGAACCCCCTTTAAAGAGCCCCCAGGTGTGGATCTCGTTTTGCCCTCTGTTTTTACAGGAAAAAAACTGAGGCGGGGCTGGGGCCTGTGCTAAATAAACCCTCCTGTATTTGTTATTGTTGTTGCTGCGGCTGGTGGTGGTGATGCCAAGATTGTTGCTACTCAAATTAGATGCTGCCACTTGCGGGTGCCTCCCACGGGCGAGGGTGAGAGGAACGGAGCAGGAAGAGGAAGCTCCAAAAAGGGCTGCCCAGTCATCGAGCTGGCCCAGCCGGACTGCACAGACCAGCTGCAATCCCTGGGTGCCACAGGAGGGGTGGGGAGGAACTATGGCCCGTGTCCCTTCCATCTCTTGGGCGTGAGTGGTTTTGCCGATTCCTTAAAACTCTGAAGCCCCTGCCGGAGACCAAAGCAGCAGCCCCCCGGCTTTCCTCCGGCCCCCCATCCACTCTCGTTCAGTGGGACATTCTCTCTCAACCTGGATGTTCCACTTATGTCTGCACAGCTAAGGCAGGGTTGAATCAGCAACAATTTGCACACACCTCCAGGTTGCAAGGCTGTTTCCTAATTGGAGGGAGAAGAAAAAAACCTTCCTTAATTGCATGGCTGGTAATTGGCTGGTTGATTGAATTTGCACATGAGCAAGGGAGCAATATAGTTCAGAGGAGGGAACTGGCAAAACCACCTCTGAAGAGTCCTTGCCTAAGAAGACTCTCTGAAATTCATGGCGTCACCTTAAGTCAGCAAACGTGTATACAACCCTAAGGCAAACCTATCATGGGGTTTTCTGGGGCTGAGAGAGTGTGACACACCCAAGGTCACCCAGTGGGTTTCCACGGCTGAGTGAGGAATCAAGGGCCATAATCTGACAGTCCAACCAACACACCTCGCTGGCACGACCGTTTGGAAGCCAGGGGTCCCTCCTCCCACCTGGGGGGCAACAGAGCTCCCCTCAAGTACATCCTCCCTGTGGCTCACCTGCCTGGCCACCCCTCCCTCTTCCTTCCCAGCTGAGCTTTGCAAACCAGAAAACCTGTCCACCGACCCCGCCCGCCCCTGCTGGGGGTGGTGTCGTCATGGCGTTGGAATGCGCACGAGAGGAGGGCGAGAAAGCAGCATTCCTGCACGCGTGAGTGAGCGTGTGCATCTGTGTGAGTGTGTCAGGTGAGGGGAGTTGAAGTGTAAAGGCCAATTTGCCCCCCCCCCGCCAGTTTCTGCTGCTGCTGCTGCTGCCACCCCCGCAGTTGGCTCTGGAGCTCCTGGACGTCTGGGATCAGTTTCCTTTTTGGAAGGGAGCCTTCCTCCCTTGACTCGGCTTCCTCCCAAGCACCTGAAAGGGAAGCAGGACGGTGGGTTGGGGGGCTGAATGAAAAAGCAGGGATGGATGCTTGTAGGCCTCTCAGGCAGGAATGCTTTGGCTGAGGTGGGTGGGAGGGAAGGGCAGGCAGTGTCAGGGTGGGGGGCTGCCGGGGAAAGAAATGTTGGCAGAACTTGCAACGCCAGCTCTGCAATGACAGGGAAGGAGGAGGGGGGGCAGTTACAGCCATCATTGTGTAGAGCCTCGCCCAGAGTCTGGACCCCCTCTGCCCAGCCATGGAAATGCACTGGACAGGTCACACTCTCTCAGCCTCAGAAGAGGGCAAGGGCAAACCTCCTATGAAGAAATCTGGGCAAGAACAGACCCAGTCAACTGGAAAACAGGAGGCAGTGTAGTGAGTGTAGTGGTTCGTTGTGTTGGACTACCATTCCAGAAGACTGGGTTTTGAATCCCTGTGGGTGGCCTTAGGCAGATCGCACTCTCTCAGCCTCAGAGGAAGCCAAAAGCAAACCTCCAATTTCCAAGAAATTGGAAATGACTTGAAGGCACAGAACAACAGCAATAACAACAAAGCTGGCAAGAGGGTGGGGGGTGGGGTTAGTTAAAGAAAAGAGAACCTCTTGGCCTGGGGGGTCTCTCTTCCCACTTCCATCCTCACAGCACTCATGCAAGGTAGGTCATGCTGAAAGAGAGAGAGGCGGACAGGGGTCCCAAGCAATCCCAGTGAGTTTTGTGGGGGTTTGAATGTGGCTCTCCCATGTCTCAGACCAAAGCACATCCTCTCCCACAGAGGTGCTGGCTGCTGTTTGCAGACAAACGACTCTGCAGTGTGATTTTCACAATCCTCCTCTTGGTTTGCCCATGCCCAGGCAAAAGTCCAACAGGTACAGCTGCAGGGTCAGGGCAGTAGCAAAATTCTCAGCCCCCTCCCCACTTTGGTAGTGCAACCCTGACCACCAGTGTCCTATGTCACTGTGCACAGATGCATATGGAAACATGAATTCCCTCTGGCCTTTCCCAGGGGAGACCAGGGTTGCGTCTATGGGGGAACAGAGGAAAGATCAGCAGCTAATGCCCCTGCCAACTGCCCCTGTAAGGAGGGGTCTCTTCATGGGCTCTGAGCCGCTCCCCAACCCTTGGCCTGTGGCTCCCTCTGGATGCCGTTCACTTGCTGGCAGCAGCAAAACACCCAACCTTTGAGGGATCCAGCGGTGAAACGCCAGCCCCCAGCCCAAAAAGACCAGGACAATGGCTGCCTTGTTTGTCCTGCGGCTGGCTCGCTCACTGGCAGGGCTGGTGAGAGAAGACCAGCAGAGAGGTAAAGATGGCAGGAAGGAGATTCACATGCCCAGTCGCAGCTCACTGGGCTGAAACGGGGAGGGAGGTGGCTGGGCAGAAGGAGAAAGGGAGGGGGCAGCTGCCACGCTGGCAGTGATGGCCACCACTGGCCTGGCCGTGGAAACAGCCTCTGCTTTTGGCCCATTAGATGGGGAATCAGGCCTCAGAAGAGTCTCTTGCAGCCATGCCTGGCCCCGGACAAAGAGAATCCCTCCCTCCGTGTGTGTGTATGTCGGCAGGCAGAGGCCTCCAGGAGGGCTGGTGAGGGCAAAGGTAGCCACCTTTGGTGTCTTAGGTGTCCTCTGTGGTTCTCCAGGCCCAATCCTCCCTCCTCCTCCTCTTCCTCTTCCAACTACAGAAATGCAGGTCAGCCGGCCCCTCCCTGCCCTAATTAAAGCCTGCCTCTGCGTGCAGCAGCCCTAGCTAATTGCAGCCTGCCTGCTGCCGGGGCCCTTGTGGTCAGGGGGCCCCACCCTTGAGGCAAGAGCAAGGACAGGCACCCGGTGACGATGCTGCTGGACAGAGAACAGGAGCGCTACTGCCTGGTGTACTGGCGGGCTGCAAACAGCAAGCCAGCCTGCAAAAGGGCACTGCTGGGTGAGGCACCCCAAGGTGCTTTCTCTATCCCAGGGCACCACATGGGGAAGCCCTGAAGGGGGGGCTGGTGGCTTGGTCTGGGGGGCAGCTGGCATCCTTTCCTGGATGACTCCTCCTCCTCCTCCAGCAAGGAAGAGAGGGAAGAGAGAGAGAGAGCAAATGCACACGCAAGAAATAGAAGCAGGAACCTGAGGGGGAGGGAGGGCGACACCAGAGGAGGCTCAACCGCCAGCCCAAACTGGGAGGGCCCAGATCCGCCCACAATTAACAGCATGGTGGCAGAGGCAGCAGCGGGCTGGATCCTGGCACCGCCCGCTCCTGACCCGGGCAACCAGCAGTAATTAAAGGGGCAGCAGACGTTACTCAGCAGGCTGGTTGCGCCCGCAGACACATTGGCGGCAGTGAAACCCGAGAGTGACACTTCCGAGCAGTGGCGGAGGCGGCCGTTTGAGGAGGACGGCTGGTGCCCCGGGCACTCCTCTCCAGTCCTGCTGGAGCCCTTGCCGCCTGGCTCCTGATGGGAAGGCTGGCTTCTGTGTCACAGAACGGACTGCGACTGCTGGAGAGGCTCTGCAAAGGCCACCCCCTCTAAAGCATCCCTGACCAGGGGCCACTGTTGGGCTTCCTTTTGGAAACCTTGACTCCCAGCAGTCCTATCTGGTGACATCGTAATAATGGGAGCTGAATTTCAGCAACCTTTGGGGCCCCCTCCCCAGATCCCAGAGAGAGTGAAGCCCCCAGGCTGAAGGCAGTGGTCTGAGTTCCCAGGCAGGGCTCCCTTGCCCTCGCTCGCAAGGCTGGCCCACCCGCAAGCTCCAGACCAGAGGGCACTGACCCCTGGCATCTCAGTGGGAGAGCCCACCTCACTGTGGAGTAAACGTTACTGGCCCCCATTCTTCTGTGCCACACAGAAGACTTTGTCAAGCAAAGTGGGAAGGAGGCTGACACATGGGGGACTACAGAGTGATGAGACATCTTCTGCTCTGTGTTTATATCTGAGGTGCACATCTCTCCTTGCCCAATGAAGAGCTCTGTGTAAGCCCAGAAGCAGATGCAACTCCAATTAAAGCTTTGCACAACTCTCCCCCCCCCGTTTTGCAATTCTGGTTGCCTCTCACCAGCACAGCAACACGCCACTGACAGTATTGTGTAGTTTTAGGAGCAACCTGGGCTCCAGCAGTGCCTCTGCTGAAAGGGAGAGTGAAATCAGAGAGGGAGCAGAGTGTGGTACCCTCCCCCCACCCTCCCCTAGCACGTGCAAAACAGACCCCCCCAGCGCCAGAGACCCCAGGTGTTTCCAATAGTGCCTGCACTGCTGACAGCCCAGAGCCAACGCTGCCTGTGTGGAAGGGGAGCGGCAATGCACTCCCTTCCCTCTCCCCCATTCCAGCAGTTGGGGGGGTTGCTTTTAAAGGAAAGAATGCTGTGGGCGGGCGCAGAGCCCTCTGATGTTCTGCCAGTCACCCTGTTGGTGCCCCTGGCCCCCACCCAGGGAGAGAGTTTTTCTAAGCAAGAGGAAAGTGTTGGGATCCATCCCTCCAGTTCTGCCACCACTGCATCTTGGGAGCAGATGCCATGGCAGAGGAAAGAGCGGGCATTCAGTGGGGTCCCAAGTCTCACCCTCCCACTCAAAGCCACATGAGGGGGAAGGCAGGGAAGAAGAGGAGGCTGGCTGTGCCTTGGGGCTGCTGGCCTTGCAAGGTTACAGGCTTTGATCCCCCCAGGTGCCTCCCTGCCCCGTAGTCTGCAAGGCCTCTGATGGACAGATCCCGGCTGGGGAGTCCAGCTCAGCCCAGGGGGGTCCCTCTCTTGGCAGTGGCACTGCCCAGCTGGCACTGAAGCTTCCCCTTGGGAGGGCAAAGGCCTCTGGGGTCCCTGATCTGATGTAAAGGTGTTCATTCTCCAAACTGCTTTTTTGGGGGGAGGGGGTGAAAAGATTGAGGAGGAGGGGAGTTCCTGACCTTTTCACCCAGCTGGCCCAGGGGCCATCTGTGCCCTTGCTCACCAGGACCAGGTGAACCTTTTCACTAGAGACACCCAAGTCAAGGGGCAAAACTGGAGGGGGCTCTCCCCTGCCCCCTCCTATGCCTGCGTTGCAGATTTCCCAGTGCACACCGCAGCCAGCCAGCCCCTTCTGGGCCTGGGGCTCCATTCCCTTCATCCATCCATCCATCCATCCAAAGTGCTGGTTATTGCAGCAGCCTTTGCTAATCCAATTTATGCAGGCAAAGCCAAGGTAAGCTTTGCAAGAGATTCCTTCCTTCTCTGGCCCAGCTAAGTGGCTGTAGACGCAAGTTGCAAAGAATTTGCACCACCTTTTCTTGTGGCTGGCCGGCTGGCTGGGCCCACAGAAAGAAGGAGGGGAGGCACTGGCAAGGGAGGGAGCGGGGGCCCTGGCACTGCAGCCAGGGGGCTTTGGCCCAGGCTGGCCCCTGGCACCACAGGCAGGGGGCTTTGGATCTAGCCGGCTGCTCTGAGCTCATCGTGCAAGAACGACACCTTCTCCATCAAAGCTGGGCCGGCTCCAGCCCGGCTTGTGTGTGCTGATCCTTGCCGGCCTCCTCCTTCATGCTCCCCAGAGCAGCAGCAAAAGCCCCTTCTCCACACAGATACACTCCGGGGCCCCGGCGCCTCCGTGCCTCAGCCCAGGCTCCTAATTGGCCTCCTTTACTATAGGGCCCCCAGTCAGCTCCTGCTGGCTCGCTCCCAATGACTGCGGCTGGGAATGGGGAGGGGGCACGCAGATGTGGGAAAACTGCCTTCCTTTTCTGCCCTCCATCCCAAGGAGAAGGAGGGAAGGCTGAACCTGCAGCTCTGCCAGAGAGGAGCCACCGGACTTGTGGGTTGGTTTACTCTGGAATTGAGAAGGATTTAATGTGGATTAGAGGCCGTGTATGTGACTGCCTGGCGAGGGCAGGAGGGAAGCAGCACTGGGCTGTGGCTACTGAAGAGTGTCAGCAGAGGGGAAAGATGCCAGCTGAGGATGGGTGCGTGCTGAGCTGGAGGTTTGGAAACTATGCACATCCTGCAGTTAGTGGGAAGATTCCTTTCTTCTCTTTCTATCACACACATACACACAGCCATTAGAAATTGGGATGATCCATTAAAGTTGATGGATGAGCTTAGGTTCAAGATAAGCAACAGAATGCTCTCCATCTTTGCACAGGAAGGCATTCATCTGTGGAACTCACTGCCACAGGATCAGGTGGGGCCCCTCAGTTTAGACGGCTCTTGGAGAGGGTTAGGCAAGTGCAGTAGAGATTGCTGCTCCATTCAAGCCTTCCTTGTGGGCTTCCTGACGAGGTGATCTGTCCAGAACATGGAAAAGGTACTTTTTTGGACTGCAGATTCCCAGCACTGGTGGCTCTGGGGGACTCTGTGAGTTTGCAGTCCCAAAAAAGTAATTTTTCAAATAATCTCCATGGGAGTCAAGAATACTGGACTGGACTTTGTCAATTTGGCTTGGTGAGTCTTTTGAAAGTAACTTTTCCTGCACTTTTCCTTTTTGCATGCAGCTCAGACCTTGCCTAGGCAATATGGCAAGAACCTAGTTGTTTAGATAAACCCTGCGACCACAACTCTGGTGGGGGGCGGAAGAAAGAGAGCAACCACAGGGGGTAGATGTGGGTTGCCATGAAAGGGCTGCCCACTTCCCAGTTATTTAATTAATTGTTGCCTTTTGATTGGGGTGGGGAGAGGCAGGGCAGGGGTTGGTGCTGAGGGGCCCAAAGAGAACAAGGAGCATTAATCTTCTGCTGCCCAGGAGGGGTGCCAAAATATCTCAAGCTGGTCTTTGATAAGAATGGAACTTGGAGATTCTGTGCTTTCATGGGGGCAGGGCAGCAAAAAGGCATCTGCAGAATTTCCCCCTTCCCCTGCAAACCCCAGGATTCCATAGGATGTTGAAAGTGGAATAATCGCGCTATAAGAGTGTAGTGCGGAAATGGCCCCTGTTTCTTAAGCCTAAAGGGAATGTGCCCTAAATTTATGCCACTTCATGCCCCTCCAGGTTCCTTAGGTGTGGGGTGAGTGGATGCCTTGGTCTGTCTGGCTGCTCCTCCATTCAGTGGTAGAAGCCAAGGAGCAAGCTCACCCCCCTCTCGGCTGCACCTCCCTTGAAGAAGGCCAAGCTTTGGACTTCCCCTCCCTCTTCCCCACTAGCAGCCCCCAGCCCCAACTTGGCTGAAACTGGACTCCCTTGACCCGGCAATCCTCCGGGGCCCCACTTATCTCCACTGCCCCGAAACACACCAGGCCCTCTGCAAGAGCAAGCGGTGGGGAGAGGGGAGGGGTCTTGCCTGTCAGCACGGCCTGGCCCCCTCGCTCCCACACCTGGCTCCCATTACCCAGAAGGCTCCAGCCGAGAGGCCCACAGCTGCCCGTCACCTGACAGGTTAAGAGGTTGCAAGAGGGTGGAAGGAAGGGGGCACTGTGGTGGGGGAGAGGGGGGAGCTGTGGGGCACACCAGCACAGGGGGAAAGAGAGGGAAGCCAGGTCCAGAAGAAATGTGGCAGGGGAGTTTGCTCTTGTGTGCCTTGAAGTCGTTTCCGACTTATGGCAGCCCTTTTTGGGGCTGAGAGTGTGTGATGCGCCCAGTGGGTTTTAATGGCTGAGTGGGGAGCCAAACCCTGGTTGTGGGTCCAATGCTCAAATCACTGCTATCCTATATAATAATCAAGTGACGATAATGACAGAACCAGCACAGGCTTTTCTTGTTTACTGGCTCTGAAGTTCTGTTTCTTCTAACAGTATGGAAAACTTCTGGTCAATTCTATTTGAAAAGCAAAAGAGGTCCATACAAGGAGAGAGGAAATGAAGGAAACCCAAAGGTATCCCAAAACCCTTGCGGGGGGGGGGCTCCCATCCTTGCCAGCAGCCTTCCTGGTGCTGCACTGAATAGGTGCCCCCCCTTCCCGTATTTGCTTTTGCTCTTGTTGGTTCAGAACCGGTCGGCTGTCCATCCGTGGCACAAGGGGGCTGGGCCCGCTCTTTACAACTCTGGGATGTGCGGGTAGGGGGGAAGAAGAGATGGCTTCAGCAAACTCTTTCTTCCTCCCTGCAAGACAGTCTGGCCCTCCTGCCAAAAGGGGGGCTCAGCTCTCCCTCCCTCCCTCCCCCTCCCTCTCTCCCTCCCTCCAGCTGCACATTCCAGACTTTATTACCTGTCTGTGTGATGCTGGTTTTGAGGATCTTTAAAGAGCTGCCCCCTCCCGATCCAGAGCACAGCCCCTCGCCTTCCCCAGTGTTAATTAACTCACTTATTAAAAGAGCTGACAGATGAATGGAGGAAGCACCAGCCCCCGTGATCTGGTGGGGCATGGAGGTGGAGAAGACAACAAGGGGTGCACAGGAGCCAGCCAGGGAAGGCCTCTAAGCACCCACACCCTGTTTCTACACTCCAAAGCTAGGAGGTTCCCCCATCTTTGACATTCCAGGCTTGGACTGAGCCTCGTGCCCCCAAAGCACTCCAAAGGGGGTAGGACTTATGCCGATTCCCTGGGGGCAACCTGGAAATTCCTCCCCGGGCTGGGCTGAGTATTGGAAAAGTTATCTCAGTGGGGCAGGCTTCATCTCCCAGAACCCTCCAGGGCTGGGGATTCTAGAAGTTGCAGTTTTAAAAAAGGTAATTCTTCTAGATGTTGGGTGGAGGAGGCAACAGAATGACCACACCACCTCTGGTCTCCAAGCCAGGAGGGGTGGATCAGACCCATCACCCACCTGCTCTGGGGCAGGGCACACGCATATTTCCCCCATCCCAGTTCTCCCCATAGGCTTCAGAAATGTCCCACAAGGACCAAAAATCAATTCAGAGTAGGGTGCGAGAGCTCTAAAGCCTCCCCAAACTACCAGCCCCAGGATTCCCTAGGATGTTGCCATGGGAATCAAAGTGGCATCATAGCACTATAACTGTCTAGTGTGGAAAGGCCGTCTATCTAGGTAGAAGTCACAGCTGCTCCACAGCTTTCTCCCTTGGTTTTCGGTGCCCATTGAAGGCCAATTTATCTCCCCACCCTTCCTCCATGAGTCCAACATGCCATCTGTTTCTTCAGCTTCCAAAGAATCTCTGCTTGTGTACGGTGCCTATTTTACATTGTATTAAGTTGGAACTTTCAGATACAGGCAGTATATAAATAGTTGCAACTAAGAGGCAACACTAAACAAACTGCAGCAGCCCCGAATCTGGGCACAGGCTGCCCCCTCTCCAAAAGGCAATTCTTAGCTGGGGGGAATCTGTATTTCCTAGTGACCCTTGGAGGAGGACGGGTGTTGCCGAAACCTCACCCTGACTCCAAAGAGAAATGGCCCAGATAAACAGGCACCGGGAAGGACGGGAATATTACGCAGAATGAAATCAGAGATGAAGTCAGCAACTGGAGTGGCAGAACTGGAAGGAAATGCAACCCCACCATCAGACAGAGGCCGTCCGCACAGGGACTTGCAGAAAATGGTTTTTGTTTATGCCTGGGGTGGGGCCGGCGGTGGAGGGGGGAGCTCGACAGCTGGAAGTGATGGAGGCGAAAAACAGGCCGGGGATTTTGGGCTGGTCACGAGGCGAGGGGTGTGCTGTCGCAGGGTGACGCAGGGGCAGGAAGATGTGCTCCTATTCCTTTTTTTGGGGTGGGGGAATGGAGGGGGGCAGCTCTGTGGACTTTTCCATGGACATGACTACACAGAAATGAGTGGGGAGCGTGAGGGATTGCCCCCCCATTTTCCCCAGTCTGTCAGATTAGCGCAACGAGGCTTCTAGCAGATGCAGAGAAGTATTACTCACCCCCCCATCCCACGCAAGGCAGCTCCACTCTGTGTGGCCCCTCTTGCGCCCTAGATGGAGGACTGATACTGGGGGGGGGCGCCTCACCATCCTGGTCCCCCAACTGCTCCTGTCCAAGCACAGCAGGGGTCAAGTGGGGAGGTGTGGAGTCCCAAAGGGTGTTTTTTTGGGGGGAGGACTGTCCAATTTGCTGCAACTGGGGAGCAAGGGAGGGGAAGCAGGCACACAGCGGGAGGGAGGTTGCTAGGTGCGGCTCCCTTGGCCGGCCTGGATGGCTCCGCCTCACTTACTTGACTCAGGCGAGAAGTATTTGGGGTCGGGGCAGCCAAGGGTGGAGGGAGATTCAGCGCTTGGCTCAGGCCCGAGCCGCCCCAACCAGGCTGCTTTGGAGAGCCACAGGGTAGGCAGGCGGGCAGGGGGGCACTCTGTGTACACACGCATGGGGGAGGCATTCCTACCGATCAGCAACACCGAGCCACTGGCTGTGTCTCAAGAGGCCCTGAGTTCAAATGTAGCTGCCCCCTTCTTTTGAAGGACGGGCCCATCCAGGGCTGTGGCCCAGCAGAATTCTATGAGAATGTGTTCAGGAGGTGGGACAGGTGGGTTGCCAGCCAATATGGGGTGCCAGGGAGAAAATCTGGGGTAGGGTTGCTAGTTGACTTTGGGCTCTGCTTGGGAGCTTTGCTGGGGGTGAGCTGGGGGGGCAGGAGGGTCCCTCTCACATCCCCGGTTCCACACAGCACCCTTTGGACTCCAGGGAGGAGAGAGGACCCCATAGCTCCAGGAGGCCTCTCTGCTCCCAGGTGCCAAGAGCCAAGAAGGCCAAGGTCCGCCTCTGGCTCCCAATGGGCTCTGTTTTCTCATCTTGGCATGGGGCTCTCCATCATACCCTCCAATATCCTGAGATGCACTGGTATGCATATGGCCAAGCCAAGCAACGTCCGAGGGTGGCCAAGATGGGCAGAGGGACTAATGAGGAGAGGCTGCAGCAGTTTGTTTTTTCCTCTGAGCTGACTGGGGAAGGCAATCCTTTACCTCCTGCTGCCCTTCCCCTCCCCATTTAATTTAGTGTAAACCACTTTTGTACTTTGAACTCAGTTTCTACCATGGGAAATAAGCCAAAGACAAAGGGGGAAAGTGGGAGAAGGAAACTGAGACGTTTTGAAGCAGCTGAAAAAGTGGGATAGCAAAGGATTAATCAGGACTGTTCCAGCCCAATTGGGACAGTTGGGGGGCGCCTGCACACCTTTCGCCCTCTGCTTCCAGGGGCTGAACCTGGATGCCCCTGCCAGCAGAATTCAGCTGGGCTGATAAACACGCTGCTGCCCAAGAGGAGAGGAATGCCAAGCTGGCTGGAGCCCAGCGCCCTCCCTGCGGCCAGGCCCAAAACAGTCAGGAATGGGAGGAGAGGAGAAGGAGGAGGGGGTCAACCTCATTCACTTGGAACCTTCCCTCCCAGCCTACCTCTGAGACCCTCAATCTGCATTTGACCACATTCCAAGCCAGCCTTTTCAGCAACTTTCCTCCCAAGAAAAGTTTTGTGGTGGGGGGGATGAGGGAGGAGGCAGCAGAGCACAGAAAAACAGCTCAGGCAGCTTACAAGCCACAGTGCCCACCACGCCCTGGCTGGGCTGCAGGAGTCAGATGGCCTCCTTCCCGCCCCCCAGGGCACCAGGTCAGGGTGGGCCTGTAACCCCCACAACAGAGTGACCCAATAGCCCACCCTTCTCTGTGGCCAGAAATGAGGTTATGGTGGGGAGGGTGGGCTAAAAGCACTACAGTCTCCCCTCCCTCCTCCTCGACCCACAAGCGCCTTTGCCAAGCTGGCTCAGCAGTTCTCAGTCTGCCAGAGCAAGACCACTGGGGTGGGTGCCAGGTTGCCCAGCAACGTGGGAAGGGGGGGCTAGCACTTTGGGGAGGGGGTCTTTCATGGGGGCCTTCCATAGAGGGCTGCTACATCTTGACTGATCCTTCCCCCCAATCTCCAACTTTCCTCCTGCAGAACGACGGCACCATGAGGCGGCCCCTGCTCTGGGCATCACTGCTGCTGCTCCTCCTCCTGCCAGCTGAGACCCTCACCCAGGGCTGCCCAGCCGAGTGCCAGTGCAGCCAGCCCCAGACCGTCTTCTGCATCTCCCGCCGGAGCCAGGCCATCCCGCAGGGCCTCCCGCCCGAGACGGCCAACCTGTACCTCTTTGAGAACGGGATCCACTCCCTGAGCGGGGAGAGCTTTGCGGGGCTGCCAGACCTCCAGCTCCTGGACCTCTCCCAGAACCAGATCTCAGGGCTGCCCCAGGGGGTCTTCCAGCCACTGGTCGGCCTCTGCAACCTGGACCTCTCCTCTAACCAGCTCCACGAGATCACCAACGAGAGCTTCCATGGCCTGGGCCGCCTGGAGCGCCTCTACTTGGACCGCAATCAGATTCAGCACATCCACCCGGCTGCCTTCGACTCCCTGGAGAACCTGCTGGAGCTGAAGCTGCAGGAAAACCACCTGCGGGCTCTGCCAACGCTCCGCCTGCCTGCCCTCCTGCTCCTCGACCTCAGCCGCAATCCCCTGGCCGCCTTGGAGCCCGATGCCTTCCGGGGGGTCCCCAGCCTTGAGTCCCTGAAGGTGGCCGGCCTGGGCTTGGGCCGCCTGGATGAGGAGCTCCTCCAGGGGCTGGGCAACCTCCATGAGCTGGACCTGTCAGATAACCTGCTGCCCGGGGTGCCTGCCGGGACCCTGAGGGAGCTGCGTGGACTGACCAAGCTCAGCCTCGCTGGGAACGCCCAGATCTCCCAGTTGCGGGGGGAGGACTTCCAGGACCTCCGTGGCCTCCAGGAGCTGGACATCAGCAACCTTCGCCTGACCGTCCTGCCTCGGGACCTCTTTGGCTCCTTCCCTCGGCTCAAGGCCGTCACCGCCGCCGAGAACCCCTTCAACTGCATCTGTCCCATGAGCTGGGTTGTGGGCTGGCTCAGCGCCAGCACAGCTGTGCTCCGAAGGCCAGAGGAGACCCGCTGCCACTTCCCCCCCAAAAACGCCGGCAGGCTGCTCCAGGACCTGCAGTACGCCGATTTTGGCTGCCCCACGACTACTACCACAACCACCACCACCACCCTGAGGGCCACTACGGGCAGCCCAAAGCTTGCCTCTCCGGTCCCCAGCAGCATCAGCAGCCGCTTTGCCTCGCCAGAGCCCAGCACAGCCAATGGCCCCGTGCCTGTGGATGGTAGCCTCGCTCCTACACCATTCCCCTTCCTGGAAGGCCAACCGAGTCCAGAGGCACACCTGTGCCCCCTGGGGACGTGCCTGAATGGGGGCTCATGCCAACTGGACGCCGGTCACCACCTTGAGTGCCTCTGCCTCCCGGGCTTCACAGGCCCGTACTGCGAGAGCTGGGTGCCAGTGATGACGACACCCGGCATCATCCGGGCCCCAACCCCCTACCCCAAGCAGATTGCCATCAAGGCTGTGGGGGGCACCTCGCTGAAGGTGGACCTGCAGCACTATGTCCAGTCCAAGCCTCAGCTGAAGGGGATCCGCCTGACCTACTGGAACCTCTCCGGGCCGGACAAGCGTCCCGTCACCCTCAGCCTGCCGGCCTCGCTCCCGGAGTACACGGTTCGGGCCCTCAAGCCCAACTCCTCCTACCACCTGTGCATCGGGCCCCTGGGGGACAAGGGCCACGAGGAGGAACTCTGTGTGGAGGCCCGGACCCTCCCCCTCACCCGTCAGCAGCATGCCCCTGTCACCCAGAGCAAGGACCCCAACCTCACCCTGGTGGTGGTGCCGGCCACGGCGGCCGTGCTGCTCCTGGTGGCCGTGGCCGCGGCCATCTCGTACTATGTCCGGCGGAGGAGGCGGCAGCGGAGACGGCAGGGCAAGGAGGGGGAGGCCGCTCTGGGGGCCAAGGGCTCCAGCCCCCTGGAGATGGAGGGGGCAAAGGCCTGCCTGGAGAAAGGAGACCCCTCCGGACACAGTCCAAAGGCCCTCTCCGCAAATGGCTTGGAACACGAGGTCCCCCTTGTGCAGCCCCCACTGTTGCAGGCGGGAGGGGGGACCACCACACCCCGGCCCCAGAGGCCCTCCTACTTTTAGGGCCTCAGGAAGGGGCCCTGATCCAAAATCTGGGTCCCTCCTCGGGCCAAATGCACGATGGGAAGGCACCTTTCTCAACCCCTGAAGGCATAATTTTGTATGAAGACAAACAGCTTCTTCGTGTGCAGTGCACTGTGGGAGTAGATGGTCCCAATCCAAGCACCATGCACCCACAGCTGTCCTGGGGGAGGGGCTGCTGGTCCAGAGTGGCTAAGGAAAGGGGTCTCCCCAGCCAAGGCAAGAGGAATCCGTGTGCTGGCAACAAGGGGATCCTGGAGCAGCCCTGGCCATCTTAAGAGGGAAGGATGAAGGAAGGGGAATCTGGGGGGGGGGTGATGATGAAGGGCAAGGGGCTGAGGAGGGGCAGGAGACTGAGCTCCCTGGGTGAGCTCAAGGGAATTAAGGCTTTATGGACACCTAGAGAATATTTATGACACAGGATATTTCCCATTTCTTCTGGGAAATCTTTTTCTAATACAATTGAGGTACTTTTTTAAACTCTGACTATAAACGCATTTTTGTACAAAAATAAAATGTTTGTACTATGTGTGTGTGTGTGTGTGTGTGTGTAGGAGAGGGAGGGGCTGTGAGGGTTCAGCCACAACTGGGACCCCCCCAACAACAACAGCAATACAAAGAAGCACAGAGGCAGCTGGTGCGGTGTCGGCTCAGGAATTTCAGGGCAAGAGAGCAGATCTCCCGGGGTCACCACCCTGTGGAGCAGCACCCCCCCAACCATCCTTGAAGATGTGACCCCCAACTCCAAGGCTGCAGGGGCCAGCCAGAGCCTGTGCCTGATCCGATCCTGCAAAACTCCACTGTGGGAAGAGAGTCAGGCCGTGTTCTGCACTCTAAAGGGAACACCCGAATTTCGCACCCGAGGTCAAGCAAACTCTGGGCTGAGATTGCATGGCCAAAACAAATTAGACTTGGCAAGTCTCTGGTTTGCAGTTCATTCCCCTTGGGCTTCCCTTGTGGGGGGAGGCCGGGGTGAGCAGAAGCGGCAGAGTTCCCACGGGGGAGATAACAGTCTTTGCCCCACAGTGGGGTGGGTCCCAGAGAGTGCCAGCACTGGTGGAAAGGGAACTTGTGGGCCGTCCCCAGACAAACACCTGGAAGGGGGACTCTTTTGTGGAACTAACTCACCCTCGCGCCCACGGAGAGGCAGAAGGAGCCAGGAAGGGAGAGCAAGTTTGCTTTCGGAGGGTCAGGAGACGTGGCACAGCTGGCCAGAGAAGGGGCAGAAAAGCAGCTCAAAGCCAGGTAGGAGAAAGCGACGCCCCTGCAGCTGGACCCAGATCTCCCCACACGTGCACAGAGGCATGCCCACCCGGAGTCAGTGACCAGGGAAGGGGAGGCACCGGCCCATGCCCACAATGGCAGCACTTGGGGGAGCTTGCTCTGCTTTCCTTTGGCAGAAACCAACTCTGAGCCTGTTTACACAGCTGCCTCCCCCTCCCTGGCCAGCCAAGGGTCCGGAAAAGCTGCTCCCCACCCCATTCCCACCCCAGTCCACACGCCACCCTCCTCCCAGTCTGCTACACACACACACAGGCGAGAGGAGCAGAACCACATGGATCTGATTAGAAGGGACTTTCTGGATTCAGATTACAGCACTGGCGGTGACCCTGCCTAGAAGAAAGCCGCCCTTTCTCTGGGGCCATAATAGGGGGGACTGGGGGTTCTCCCCCTCAGGATGGCAAATCCGGGTTACATTTAAGGAGCTCTTCTTTTCCTACTGCCTTCCACTTCCATTGTACTGAGTTTTATCATTTTCTCCACTTTTCGTCTACACAAACTTCCTGTGTGGGTGTTCTCTGCCTTCAAGTTGACTCACAGAGGCCCCAAAGCTGAGAGGAAGAAAATCGACTCCTTTGAAATTTGGTGCTGGAGGAGAGCTCTCCACGGATACCCTGGACTGCTAAGACAGACAGAGAGACAGGCAGGCAGGCAGGCAGGCAGGCAGGCAGGCAGGCAGACAGACAGACAGACAGACAGACGGGGAATTTCCTATCCCTGCCTGATGGAGAAGCCAGGATGGGGTTTTCAAAAACTAGCATGATATCTTGCACTAGTCCAACAAAGGTATCACCACAGGATGGATTGGGAAACTTGTTGCTTTTCCCTTCAGAGGATTTTTGTAAGTCGAAAACCATGTGACGGGACGTAGCAATCAATGATGTCCCTTAATTTAGACCCCTGAGTTTGGAGATGGTTCACAGCTCAGAGTAGATTCTGCAAAAGTGTGGCATCCCTCCAAGCACAAATGATCTTTTTTTTTTTTTGCCCAAAAAGTTCCTAAAGGTTGAAAAGCTGTTGGAAAAATGCACACAAATTCTTGTAAATCTTGCTTAGAGGGCACGGAATGTTTTCAATTATTTGCTTGTGCATGGAGGAAGAAAGCAAGTGAAAATCCACATCCCTGCTGGTGGTTTTGCAAGATGGCAGCGCTGCAGATGGAGATGTGTGGAAGGGTACTGCTTTGTATTTATTTGTTGTTATTCTGCCTTGCAATAATGGGGGAAATAAACCCTGAGTGAAGACTATATTTAGAAAGAAAGACAGAAAAAGTGCTGTGCTTTAAGTGGGGGGTGCTTTGGGGACATGCTGTAGCAGAGTGACTGATGAACAGAGAGACCCTGGCTCAACCCCTAGCATCTCCAAAAAAACCCATGGCAAGTCGATTAGTATAGATTAGTATAGATCAGAAGTGGCAGACATGAGCTGCTGGATTGCCACTCCCAGCTGTTGCTCAGGGATGCTGGGTACTGCAGTGCAGCCATGTCTGGAGAGCCATGTCTGCTTGGTAGACAAGGTGAGCAAGAGATCAAGGAACTGGTTTGGTACATGGCAGCTTCCTAGGAAGTCCATGGTTGTGTGAATGCATGAAAACGTATGCGTGCCCCAAAACCGCTCCAGAAGCCTCCCTTTCCTTCTGCCCATCTCACCCCCAAAGCATGCCCTCCAACTGTGTGCCAATTGCAATCCTCTGCCAACCCAGATTCTCAGTTCCTGTTATAATGCCCCCGTTTCTCTCCCCTCCCCTTCCAGCTTCAGCTTACTTCATTTACTGCAACCTCCGTTCAAAGCACAAAATTATTTTGCACTCAATTAGCTCAGGAGAGGAGAGGAGGAGGCAAAGTCTTGCCCTTTCCAGCAGGCTCAGGCCCAAGCAAACTGCTGCAGCCTCTGCTAGCCTTGGCACAAAATGTCCTGTGACTCCAGTTTGCTTCTTGAGGCACGGAAAAGGAATAAACACAGGGGGCAAAAAGCAGGGGAAGTGGCTTTCCGTGAGGAGATTGCCCCTGTGCACCAAGCACCTCTCACTCATTCTTTCTCACAAACGCACCAGTTCCCTCCCCACATGGCTCCAATTTCTCCATAATCAGACCAATACAGCAGAGAGGCATCCCTGATTTGCCTCCTGGCTTTCATCTGCAAAGCGTTGGGAGGATCCGCCAAGGGGCCAATGGGGTTACAACACTGCAAAAGAAATGCCCTTGCTTGCCCAGACAGGGCTGCAACTTGCCAGTTTCGTGGCTTTCCCCCTTCCAGAGGCCCAGGGCATTCAGAAGCCTGACATGTTCCTGGCACCCCCAGCACCAAGCCCAGAAAGCAGTCCCTCTCTCTTGTCCCAAGGGCCACCTCCTTCCCCTCTGGGCTGGCACTGGCCCTGTGGTCCCTCTTGTCTGTGGGCCCGGAACAAACTGTGCGTCTGAACCAAGCAGGGCTCCATGGGCTGAGGAGACACTTCTCCCTCCCCATAGGGACCAAATGACCCCTTGAAAGGAGCCATTGTCGTCCTCCTCCCAGCAGATTGTTCAAATTAACTTCCCAAATTCCTGCGAAATATTTGCTGCTGAGCAAATATTTTCCTTATGAGCCACGTGCGTTTTCCAACCGCAGCAGCGAGAGAGAGATGAAAGCACCCCCATTACCAGGCAGGAAGGGGAGGAGAGGAGGAGGCGGGGGGGGACAGCAGCCACCCCCTCCTGGGCTCTCTGGCCAGACCTGGGTAAACAGAGAAACCTGATGGGCAGCCCAGCGCCATGCTAACAACAGCCCTGCAAGGAAGGGAGGGAGGGAGAGCAGGGAGGCTGGAAGCAAAGAGGCAGAAGTGTTTGCTCTGTGCTGCTCCAGAAATGGAAACACAAACCAGTGAGTTCAAATTTCAGGAAGGGAGATTCCACCTACACATTGTGTGAATATATGTGTGCCTTTTAGTCACCTGTCAACTTATGGCAACCCTATGAATTCTGTAAGGTTTTCTTAGGCAAAGAATCCTCTCAGAGATGGTTTTGCCAGTTCCTTCCTCTGAAATAGAGCCCGGAGCACCTGGCATTTGTTGGTGGTCTCCCATCCAAGGACTCACTAGGCCTGACCCTGCTTCACTTCCAAAATCAGATGGGATCTGGTGCTTTTAGGCCTAATCCTATTGATTGTGAGAGCAGTTTGGGAGTGGAATACACTGCCTCTGAGAGAGGGGCTCTCTCCTATGCTGGTGCCCTTTAAACAGAGACTGGGAGACCATCTTTTGGGGTGCTTTAGCATGGCAGGGGGTTGGGCTAGATGCCCTTTGTGGTCCCTTCCAACTCGTTTGGTTCTTTAGCCCTGTGAGGCTGAATGATCCAGCAAGGGAAGGGTAGCTGTTTCAGAGAAAGGCTGAATAAAAGCCCTCCTATGAACCACAGACAGACAGACCACAACCGACAATAAGCCCAAGTCCACAAGATCCTTCCTGGAATGCTCTGGATCTCTCTGGCAACCCAAAGGACGAAGGAGATCCACCAGCAGAGCTCCCAAACAGGACTGTAGGGTGGCAGTGGTGGAAGGATGCCTCCACCCTACTTATCCACGCCCCCCATATATTGCCAAATGCAGCCATGTGATGGAAGAACAAGAGAGCAGACAGCGGCTGCTGGGAGGCTGACTCAGCACCACGAAGGATTTCAGAAACCTACCCACAAAACCCAAACCACTCTCAGAGCCAGCTGGGGCTGGGAAGTCAAAACACCGGCAAGCGGAAGCCACTGCAGGAAGAGGGGCCCCAAGTGCCCGTGCAGCCAAGGGGGCCGAGGCCAGGGGAAGCCTCTGCCACACCCCGGTTGGCCAGGTAACGTCCAGGGAGAAGCAGCTGAAGCAGTCAAAGATCCCCCTGTGAAACCGAGAAGGGAGGAGAGGCAGAGTAGGGGCTCTTTCCAAATGCAGGGAGGGGGCTCACCCGGAGGAAGCTGCGGGCGACTGGGGAGCCCAGGAGCAGTTACCCCAGCAATGTGACCACCTCCACCTCCTCCCAGGGCCTTTGCATCTGTCAGTTAGCAAAAGAGAAAGCCCCTCAACCTCCGCTGGAGTTGGGGCTGATGTTCTGTCTCCAGTTCCTCTGAGTGGACCCAGAGGTCCAGCCCCTGGTGGTCCACAGCAGCCTGGCCTGGCCGGCCCACCCACTCCCCTCTCCCCTCAGTATTGCGTTTTTTCAACTCCGTTGAAGAAGAAACTTAGCCAGCAGTCACAAGGGCCTTGAGGGGCAGGATGGAATCCCCCTTCCAGAGGGGCTCAACTGTTTCTGCTGTGTATAAAATGGGGGGGGCTGAGAGGAGGGTCTCCCCAGCCTCCACACTTCTAATTGTCCTCCCTTGACTGCCACGGGAGCCAAGTCAAAACTGGAATTTCCAGCCTAAGCCGAACCAACCCGCAGGAGATCCTTATCAGCAATTATTCCGGCCTCCTTGCTAATTGCCCGGCTGCAGGTGATTAACGGCCAATGGCAGGGGAAAGCGGGGTGGGGGAGGCAGGAAATGGGCTCAGCGCCAGGATCTGGCCTTATTCCCAGAGAAGGGGGCAGCCATCTCTGGTAACCCCTGAAAGCAATCCTCGGGGCTGTGGGCAGGCCTTGGTTTTATGCGGGGTCTGGCTTCATCGATCAGGAAGCATCACGAGGCAGCTGCTTCAGGCCACGGGCTTCAGAATCTGCCCCATCTGGATGTCTCCGGCTTCTGAGAGGTGGAGGGGAGGCATTAAAAGTCTTTCCTTGCCAGGCCTTTCTTTGGGATGGGCAAAGAAGCAGCGAAGCCGATGTTGGATCAATACAAGTCCCTGCTGGGTCTATATACTGGTAAGTCATGGGTGGCCAACGGGGAATCTGTGGGCCACATTTCTGTGGCCCCCACAGCTCCAAAAATTATATTATAGGTGGTGATGACTGTCACTTCAACAGTATAAGTGTTTTTCCAAAGGTAACCAACAATGTTTAGGTGTCACTCCTAAAATGTTGCTGGGATTTGGGAACATTTTGGTATTTACAGCAACAATGAAAAAATGTAACCTCTTAGCACTTTTGGTGGTGGAGAGATTTATAAACTTCCTCTGGTCTTGTCTGGGAAGATGGAGGCCCTGGGCCACAAGCCAACCTGGTGGGCAGACACTGCCTGTCCAGTCCTTCTTGGGGCCTCCCCTTGGCGGTCCCGCCATGGCAGGGAAAGTGCCATCCTGGCTCTTAATGTGCATGCATTCTTGGGGGGGGAACCTCTGAAGAGTGGCCATGGGGGGTGGGGGGAGGCATGGCTAATTGTTACCCCTGCTGGGCTGCCACGACCCCTAAACTCTGCTCCTGACAGGAGGAGGAAATGTGGCCAGAGCTGAACCCCTCAGGCCACGGCTGCAGAGGACTCCCCTGCCAGTTTTCATTTTAGAAGCTCAGGATGTTTCTAGTTCTCATTGTCCACTTTGGCACTATGGTCAACAATCAAACCACTACCTAGCCTTCAAAATCTGCCCCGTGCTGCTTCTCCAGGCAACTAACAAGGATTTCAGAGGACGTGGCAGGTTTTGCTACCTTGCACATCTCCCTCCCTCTGTGCTACAGACCAGTTCCTTCCAAGCTGCAAGGTGTAAAACAAAAACAGACTGTAAAAAGGAAAAGAAAGCTTAGATTCTGGAAGCCCAATGTCACCTTGCAAAGGCCCAGAACCGCCTTCTGATACAATGGTTGCCACGCTCTCAGTCCATTTGTGTTCTGTACACAAAGTATGCAAAGCTCAAACAAAGCCCTTAATATCACTTTTCAATGGTTTTATCCTCCCAGGTTAAACAGCGTGAAGAAATGCAATGCAAGTGTGGACCCCTCCCCTCTTCATTCCCTTCCTCCTTCCTCCTCCCCTGGGCCACATTTTTAGACCATAAGTCCCAGGAGGGGGGGCAGAAACCTGCCCTCTTGTACTTCATCAGCTGCCTTGCATGTCAGCGGCCCCCAACAAATAATCCTAAGAAAACAGGCAACTGTGGGCTGTGATTTCAGAGCCCCCTTTGCCTCCGGGGCAGGGATTAGAGGAGCAGCTCTGGCTGCCAGGCCCTGCCCAGGTTCCCCACCCCATCCCAAAGCAGCCGAGGAGGAGAGAGGGGGGCAGATGCCATCGTGACCTTGGGGGGGGGCGGGAACGCCTGTAACCAAACCCGCAGACGGAACTGGGGGGGGTTGCAATCCAGGGGGCTTCCTTCTTGGGCAGCCCCAGAGGGGCCTCACCTGCCCTTCACTGAACAGGATCAAAGGAGGGGGGGGCTGCAGGGGAACAGAATCACTTTTCTTTCTTTCCTGGAAACTCACAGGGTCAGCAAGCAATGGCTTTGGAGCCTGCCCTGGCCCAGGGCATCAGCACTGGGAGTAGTTCAGCCCTAAAGCATAAGTGGGGCCTTCCTAAAGTGGAGGGCAGAAGGTCTGGGGGGCACAACAGGCTGGTGGGCTGCAAGGAGAGGGAAGAGGGGTCAGCCCCCCTTCCCACAGTCTGGCCCCTTCTGCGTGCCCTACCGTAAAGCACATGCGTGCACGCACATCCATTCTGGAGCAGCCTCCTCCCCCCAAATCTCTTGGCTCCCTCCCCAGCTTCACCCGGCCCCTCTTGCAATCTCAAACTCAGGCGCCTGCTGCTCATTAACTGAGAGGAAGGGAAAGGGGCTCCCTGTTTGCTTCTGTTGGATCAGGGGAGGAGGGGCTGCCACTTGCAGAAACCCCAAAGCTGGCTTTCAGAAAGGCTGAGCTCCCCCTCCCCACAATTCCAGTGGTTCAACCTTCCCTCCTTGCAAAGCCACAGACTTCCTCCCCACCCGATCCTGAGGAGCACAGAGACAGCCTGGAAGGGAAGCCATTCCGCTCTGAACACCCCAGTACCACCCTCTTCTCCCCCATTCCTTTGAGAGCCTCCCCCCAACAATCTAAGTGCCAAAGGCTCTTTCTGCCAGGAGGTGCCCTCCTTTCTCACCAGTGGCACAGCCGTGCCACATTGGTGTCTAATGTGCACAAACCAGACTGGAGCCCCGCACTGCCTTGCTCACAAGGCCCAGCTGCTTCAGCAGTCTTGTTGACCCACATACACACTCCCCCCGCCACCTACAGGGTCACAAAGAGAGAGTGGGAGCATGCATATAGGGAATTCAAAGGCCCGGCTGGTTCTGCAAAAAGGCCCACGGGAGACTCCAAGTTTGGGCGGCAGGCTGTGAAGTTTCCTTTCCAGTCCTTGTGGAGGTAAAACAAAGCTGTGTTTCCCCCACACACACTGACTTTGCACGAAAAAGGGCCTCTGTTTGGTCGTGGCCCCTCCACTTTGAAAGGAAGCAGGGAGTCATCAGGGATGGGATGGATCCTCGCCCGCCCGACGCCCTACAGAGTTACTGCCGGTCAGGGAATTTAGTAAAGCCAGTCCGCTGTAGCTCCTACTCTGAGTTAATGGGGGGGGGATGAGGAGAGGGAGACGTAGCCCAGGCTTGCTTCCAACTCAGCATCCACCTGTGTGTGTTATCTGTGCATTTTTCTTACCTATTAAAACATCTATATCCTGCCCAAAGAGAGAAAGCGAGGCATAGCAGTTTGAGTGTTGGACTACAAGTCTGGAGACCATGGTCTGAATTCCTGCTCAGCCACGGAACCCTGCTAGATGACACTGGGCAAGTCACACACTCTCAGCCTCAGAGGAAGGCAAAGGCAAACCCCCTCTGAACAAATCTTGCCAAGAGAACCTCACGATAACTTTGCTTTAAGACTGCCATAGGTGGGAAACCACCCAAAGGCACATGACAACAGCAATCCCACCCAACAGCATAAGATCTCAGGGCAGCAAACAAGCAATATCAACTATTTATGCTGTTTAAACAACTTAAACAATAAGCTGAATCTACCAAAAACATAATAAGCAATGTAACAAGAAAAGACAGGTTGCAAAGCAACCTCCCAGTTTAGTACCCAAAACGGTTTGGTCCCACTGCCCAAACGGACTCTGATTTTGTCCAGACCTCTGCCTTGCTTTGTGAGAGAGGGGCAGGCCGAGGCCCTGGCAAAGGGCATCCTGAAGCCTGTGCCCGTTTGTGCCCGCAAGGGGCCTCCTAACTTCCCAGGGTCTCCTGAGCAACACGGTCTCTGGGCTGCTGCTTCTCTCCCACCCTCCAGTTCACTCCCGCAGCGCCCGAGGGAACCGCCGCAGACTTCATTAAAAGGGCTCTTCCTTTTCCCAGAGTTGCCCTGGGAACCAGACAGCAGGGACCTGGCACTCCCGCCAGGGCCCAAGCCAAGTGCAAAACCATCTCCATCGCTGGCCGTCGCAATGAACAAGGGCCGGGCGGGCTGAGGGACCACCCAAGGCCACCTCCCTGCCTCTCAGGCCACAGACCTCGGCTCCCAGGCGGACCCCGCAGGGTTGGCGCTAAAGGAAGCCAAAATAGCCAGCGAGGGCCCTCGCTTGTTTCCAGCAGAAGCAAAGGGGGTGCCGCAGATCCCTCCCTCACAATCTGCCATTGTTTTTCCATTTGGGGATGATCATAAGCAACTCACTGTTACGAAAGACTGTCCCCTAATCTGTCCTGGTGTTTCTCTGCCCAGAACCACTGCGGCTGCAAAAATCATTTCTCTCAATCTCTCTCTCTCTGTTTGCAGAATCAGGAACTAGGAAGGGGGCCCTATGGGCCATCTAGTCCCCCAGCCCATCACAAAGGGCAGAAAACCTTCCCCTGAGGCACCCCTGAGAGGGAGCCAATCCAAACTCCCTTTAAAAACTTCCTAAGGAGCATCTTTTCCCAGCCCCTCTGTTCTCTTTGTTTAGGTATTGCTTTAAAGGGGCAACTTCAGGTTACTCACTGGTTTTTGACTGGCAGGTGTCAATAAAATTCAACATCTCTGTTTCCACTGAATGAAATCAGGACGTCAAGGGTTTTGAATAAACTGCCCTTGTGGAATCTTCGCCCTTGGAGATCTGGGGCATTTTTTAAGCAGAGGTTGGACGGCCACCAATCAGGGAGGCTTTAGCCATGAAGTTCCCACACCAGGAGAAGGGATTTGTCTAAATGCCCCCGGGAATCCCTTCCAACTCTGTGATTCCACAGCTAAAGGGTTGGCTTGTGTGGCATGGAGGTGGGAGGCAGAGCCCCACCCCGCAAAGCAGGAAGGCCCAAAGCATTGAGATATTTTGTTCCAGGAACTGTGTGCCTCGCTCTGCTTCATGGACAGCAGCTAAAAGTGGTCAGGGGCTCCCTTTTGCTGGAGCTGGGATGTTTCCACAGCAAAAGGGCAGGGGGAGAGTCTAAGTTTTGCCCATGGCAACTCCAGCAAAGCTGCCCCAACCCAACCCTCTCTGCTGTTTCTAAGAGCTTTCACAAGAATGGAGTCTGGATTTATACAAATACTCTGGCCTGCTTAAACAAAAAATTAAAAGGCCCCTCTTGCTCAGAGGCAGCAGAGTGCGCAAAACCAACAACTCTCTCAATTTTTCTCTCTCTCTCTCCCTCGGCCGCAGCTGCACCCTCCTTATAACTGCCCACCTTCGCCTGCCCCCTTTTCCTGAAATTGCTTCCTCTCCCCTCTTATCAGGCCAGGCTCTGATACAACCACGCAACTCTGTGCAGCCCTCCAGAAGTGACACGGAGATAAGGGAGAGGCACTTGCGCGCTCGTGCTCGCTGGCTCACTCACTCTCTCTCTCACACACACACACACAGAGGCAGCCAGCCGGCCACATTCCTCCCCCAGCAGAGATAAGGGCCCCGGGCCAAAATAAGCCAGCGGTCTGGAATCAATCAATCCCTTGCGCCGTGGTTCTTAAGAGAGAAAAAAGATGGAGGGGAATAACAAGGTGCCTTGCATGGCGATCCATGGAGACCAGCTGCCACTAGGAAGGTACGTGGGGGACCCCCAAAGCCCACTCCACCTTGGTTCTCAAGAGCCCAGCCACTTCACCCCCAAAAGTCACAAGTACACAAAGTTATTTAACAATCCACCAGAAACCTACATGCAGCACACTCAAGACCAAAAGGGGAAAAGAGAGAGCAAGAAACAAAGACAGAGGTCATTTCCGCACTAGCCTGTTATAGTGCTATGATTCCGCTTTCAACATCCTATGGCCAGCCGGCCCCTCCCTAAACTGCAAACCCCAGGATTCCATAGGATATTGAAAGCAGAATCACAGCACTATAACAGGCCAGTGCAGAAATGTCCAGAGAAAAGCAGTTGCCCAGGCTGGTCACCTAGACGTAACCCTGAGTCACCACAAGTTCACAGAAGATGACCAGAATGACCATTGCAAGTTTTTCAAATTGTGAATTCGGTGGGTCCAGGTCTTGACAGATGCCACAATGCTGGCAGCCCCTCCTGTTTGTTTGTTGTTCTTGCTAGGTATCCCAGATTTTGACACCCATTTCCTTAAGAACCTGTACACAAATTTAGGTGATAGTCTAATTGGGCCACCAACACTCGGACCCAGATGCTGACAACAATGCTGGCCAGAAGGACCAAGAATGTACCCACACTGCACAATTCTAGCAGTCTGGTCCCCTCCTGCTCCTTCCTAAGGAATGCTGGGATTTGCAGTTTGGGGAGGAGGTGCTTAGAATTCTTTGCTGCAGTCCAGACTAGAAGTCTCTGCCAGAGAATTTTAAGTGACCGCACACCAAGTTACAAACCCCAACATTCCTCAGGATGTAGCTATGGACGTTAAAGTGGGATCATAGTGCTATAATTGAGTGGTGTAGACGTACTTCCAGAGGGAAATTATCTGACACAACTTCAAGTTTCTAGTTTTTCAATGTCTGCTTCCTATATACACCCCCACACAGACCCTTCTGGCTCCTGAGTTGGTGAGAATTCAGCCCCAACCAACTACTGCAAGTCACAGCAGCGTGGAATGTACAGCGAGGACCAAACAAACCACAAAGATCAACCGTCGCCTCCAAAGTTCACTGCAAAGTGCAAACTCTTGATACCTTTGGCCCAGACAAACCTCAAATCTGCCTCCAAGGACAGGCAGCAAAGCCTTTGTCTCTCCCTGATACCCACAAACACACAGGCGCACAGCCTGCAGCAACTCCAGCCCGTGAGCTAAGCTGACCGTACAAACAAGAAATCAAGGCAACCCAGCCCAGACCCATGCTCGTGGTGATCCTACCTGGGGGATGCATCCAGTGTGACGGAAGCCAGAGAGCTGCTGAATCTCCGGGTGTCCCAAAGCCGGACTTCGCGCTCCCTCACCTGAAAAAGAGGTCGGATGAGGGTCCCTCGGAGGACAGACTCTCCACTCTCTTGCAAGACAGAGGCATCCCTGGCCCAAGGGGTTTGCCTCTACTGAGGCCAAAGAGCTTCCTGGCTGAGAAGTCTAAATGCCTCTCCCTAAATTGCAAACCCCAGGATCCCACAGGAGGTTGAAAGTGGAATCATAGCACTGTAACAGGATAGTGCAGAAAGGTCCTCAGTTTAGCTCAGTTTAGTTTAGCTCAATTGTACGTGTATAATTTTTATGTATAGTTGGCTCCCTTTTCTTTCATTCTTCTTTTTCAGTAGTTGTGAATCTCCCTGTCTGCATCTCTGCATTAAAATTAACAAATGTTAAATCTAAAAAAAAAAAAAGCAGGAGTAGCAGTGACGGATACATGAAGATAACACACTTTCACAGCACAATTATGTTTCTCTCTCAACGGGAGGGAATGTCTAAGAGGCCAGTCCTCACCGTTTCAACCCTGCAGCAGACGAGGGGGCTTCCAGTGGCTCTGACCCCCCACATGGCAGCCCACTGGCCAACACCCTTCTTCGGGACAAAGAGGGCAAGGCGGGTACCCTACCTGGTTGAAGCCGACAGAAAGGAGGCAGCCTTCGGCATTTATCCAGATCAGCCGTGAGTCCTTGGTGTTGGCGTGGGCCAGGACGCTCTGTGGGGTGGAAGGGAAAGAGCGTCAAGGTCTGTTCAGGAGAGGTGGGAGGCACCCACCCATTTTGCAAGTGAATCCATGGAAAGCAGGCCTCGCTACGGCTTTTATGTTGTTCTCGTGGGCCTCCAAGTCATTTCTGACTTACGTCGACCCTAAAGCAAACCAATCATGGGGTTTTCTCAGTCAGATTACTTTGGTGGGAGATTTGCCACCATGGCCTTCCTCTGAGGCTGAGAGGGTGTGACTCAAAGCCCCCTCCCTAAACTGCAAACCCCAGGATTCCATAGGATACTGAAAGTGGAATAACAGCACTATAACAGTCTAGTGTGGAAGTGGCCTGAGTTCAAACTGCAGGAGTTTGCATTCAATGAACTCAGCAGGAGAGAAAGGAAGGGCAGAGTTTTTCCTTCCCCTGTCAGCTCATTGGGATTTTATTTTTGGTTTTTTTTTTTTTGGGCTTTCTTAAACTCAGTACATAAACTCGAGTGGCTCCCTGCTCAAAACTGTCGCTTTGTGTGTTCCTCCACATTAAAAGCATTTGCGCTCTTGTTGGCCACACTCTGATGTTGCTCAGCCACACGTGTCCCAGTTTTCATCTCTGAAATGTTGGCCGGTATGCTTGTTGGTCTCCAGGGCACCCTTGCAAAGCACCCCCCAGTGCCAAGAAATGTTTAAATTTTCCCCAAGCTGTGTTTTTGGCCCCCAAAATGCCATCAAGGAGCCAAAAATATTGCAAAATGCAGTCGTTTTTCTCTTCCTCCACCACCACACAGCCAAAAACAAAACCAGAAGTGAGGCAGTGTGGTGGTGGTGGTGGTGGTGGTGGGAGTTCCCTCCCCCCCCCCAGTTTAAGTGACTGGATGGCCCTGTTTACTAGGGTGGGGGTCTGTTCCCAGCCTTCCTATTCCACCATTACTTCTTTGGGCAACCTCTGGTTTGTGAAACAATCCAGAAACCCACAAAAGCTAATCGATGGATGAAGCAGGAAGATGCAGGGGGAGAAGGCACCCCCACTTTCCAAGGGCACTGAATGGGACTCTGGAGAACAGAGTTTGAGTCCCCACTCAGCCACAGAGACCCCCTCCAGGTGACCTTGGGCAAGTTCCACTCTCTCAGCCTCGGAGGAAGGCAAAGGCAAGCAAATCCTGCCAAGAAGGCCCCGCGATAGGGTCGCCTGAGGGTCGTCTAAGTCGGAAATGACTCGAAGTCACCCAAGAACAACAAACTCAAGCGGCTGGTCTCCGGGAAAGGGCTTTTTACAAGTCAGTAGCTGGAAATCTCTTAAGACATAATATTACATCATCCTTTCCTTTCCTTCACTTTAACCTTCAGTGACTTCAATTATTTCACAGCTTCCAAAGTTACACAGACTATAAATTCAAGCACAGAATCTATGGGGTTCCCATAAGTGGATAGAGGACTTCAAGGCATGTGCACGTATGCACACGCATGCGCACGCACACACATGCACACGGAATCCCTGCACTTTTTCCATCCTCTTCCTTTCCTTTCTTGCCTTCCTCCTCCTCCTCCTCTCCAGTCCTGTTGAGTCAGCTGCTTGTCCACCCAGTTGGCCCCTGGCTATTCCAGTTGCCGGATTGAGAGCATCCCAAGCCCTGTTGATTTTAGGGCCAAAATCTGAGACGGGGGATGCCTCCCAAGGACTCCATTCAGCACATCAAATTAGGTGTCAAACACAGTTGCTCTAAGCATGTTGTTCAAACTATAAACATCAAGTCCAGAAAAAGAGCAAATATTATCCGACTGAAAATTAAATTCTCCAAACTCTGCTTTGAACAAAGGAAAACACACTTTCCCAAACTCTGTTTCTCACGAGCACTGCTTTTCAGAACACATGGGAGTTGTAGTCCAAAGAGTCCCCATCCTGGGATCTGAGAATCCATCTGCCATCACGGGCTCATCAACCTGCCCTTCAACGGTCACCTGTCCTCGCCCTGTTCCCTGCTTGTGACAAGCAGAGCAATGTGGCACAGTCTCATCCTCTGCCTCAGGCAGCAAAGTACCATGGGTCAGCATGAGTGGGGGTACTAGGGAGGTGGGGAGGCAACTGGAAAGCCTGGCTGGCAACCCTGGAAAGCAGAGTGAAAGGGCTTCCCTTCCAGGGGAGGTGGAAAATGGCTTCATGCACACAGCTGGAGACCAGGAGTTGGAACCGGATCGCAGCCAAGCGCCACTGCTGCCCCCCCCGCCCACTCCCCACCAGACGCTTTCAGGTCTTTGAGGGGCTCCAAGGAGGAAACCAGCTGCAGGAACCGAGTGCGGCTCATTCCCACCCACTCTCCAGTTCCAGGGAAAATGCAGGCGCTCCTGAGAGGGGGAGTGGGAGAGAAAGAATTGGGGGGGGGGCTTTCTAGAAAGGGGAAGGACCACCCCCCACAGCAGCAAAGCAAAGGAGAGGAACAGGAAAGGGATCTCTCTCTCTCTCTCTCTTTCTCTCTCTCTCTCACACACACTCAGAAATAGTGTAAAATAAATCCATCTCTTCCATGGGATCAAGAACCCTGCCCCATTTTTAAAAGGCAGGCTCTCTGTCCCAGCCTCTGTCTCACTTCCTCTGCCTGCCCCCCTTCCCCGTGATGTCAGCAGCCTCCCACTTTTTCGGAATTCCCACCCTACAACTCCACAAAAGCTGGGCTGTGACAACCCAGCGTGTGCGTCACTCTCTCTTGCCTCCCCAACTCACAAACACACATGCACATAATAACCGCCATCAATCTGCAACGGGTGGGGGGAGCGGCTCAAGTTGAGCATCCCCACTGCTGCGTTGGGGCCTTGCCCCACACCTGGTGCCTGGGATGAAGAAATTCCTCTGTCTCCCAGAATCTCCTCCTGGTTGCCTTGCTGGCTGGGAGCTGCTGGGGTTTACCACTCAGTAAAAAGGACTTTCTCTTCCCAGCAGTCCAGGCAGAACCTGCACAAGGGTTGGGGGGGCAGGCTGGGGTCCAAGGATTTCTGAAGCTGAGATGAAGTTGCTGTCCACCCCCAGTGCTTTCCTGCCCTCCAGGAGAAAATGCATTTCTAGTTTTATTTTAAAGTAAGCAACAGGAAGTTCCCCCACCTCCAAGCAAGGAAAGACGGGAAGACGGAGGGGCAGTGCATGCACCATGAATGCTCCCCCCAGAAGAGAAGCAGCACACCACTTGGGAGGGTGGAACAGCTCTCCTAGACACTGATCCGGCAGTGGCCTTTCCTGGGCAGTGCCCCTGGATGGACGGTGGTGGAGAGGGGACTGGGGCTGAATGGGGGGGGGTAGGGATGGAGAGAAGCCGGAAGTGGGAAGCCATGCACCTCCCCTTCCCAGGCTGGGGGGCCGTGAGTAGAAGCCTGGGAGCCCAGGAAAATGGCAATCAGGCGCTATAAATAGGCTTCCCAGGCAAGCGCAGGCCAAGCGCTCCCTCGCTCACTTCCTCCTTCCCGGCTTCCCACGGCCTCCTTGGGAACAAGGGATGCTGCCGACGACTTCCCTCCAAGGAGCCGAGCGTGAAGGCTGCTGGCCAGGGAGGGTGGGAGGCAGGTACCCCCAAGGTGACCTCCTCGTGAGAGAGGAGGGGGAGAGGAGGGAGGGAGAGACCCAGTCAGCCAGCCCCAAAGAGCCACCGGCCCCTCTCCTTCCCCCAAACAATCCCACTGCCAATGGCGCTGCAGCAGGGAGGAGGCAGCCGGCTTGCAAGTGGACTGACAGACGGAGCGGGGCCCTGCCTGACTGCCAGGGAGAGGAGTTGCCCTGCACACAACCAGCCATTCCTCCCCAGGGGTCACCCCATCATGTGAGGTCTGGTGAGAGGGGAGTTTCTGGGAGAGGAACAGGGGAAAGAAGCAGGAGTGGGGAAGGCTCCCATTGCAGGGCAACCTCCGTTTCTAGAGGGAGCTGAGGCTGGCCCCCTTACCCCCTCAAAGTGGCCGAGGGCTGTGGAGGAGACAATGACAGGCACAAACCCAGCGCAAAGCAAACACTGCAGGCTGCTGCCAAAGCCAACAAAGTCACTTGGATGTTTGGAGAAACTGCCAGGAAAAGAAAACTCCCCCCCCACCCCAGCATATGGCTGAAGCTCCTAGGGGACCACGAACTTTGGGGGGGGGGACAATGCAGCCCCCAGTCTCTTTTTAGTGGAATCCCAGTTCTTTTTTTTGCACCCTCCAGCCTGCAAACACTTTCCCTCATTCCCCCCCCCACAATGTTTCAAGCAACTACTCCCTCCCAAGTGGCCAGAAATGCCAGGAAAATGCCCCCAAATATGGCAATTTCTCTTTGCATGGAGGCACGCTGTACTGCTCCAAAACAAATGCCAAAATTCCCCTCAAATCCACCCAAAATACAAGAACTCCTGTGGCATTCTAAGGTCAATTGAAGGAGGAACAGGATACAAACCGGGCCCTCCATTTCACCCCAAAATGTGCTGCAGAAAACTGGGTCTAGGTCCTTCTTGCAAGCATGCAAGCTTTCTGGTGTGAGGTGGTGGGTGTTGTAGTCCAGCACCTCCAGAAGGTGCCAGTTGGGGGCTGCCCATTTGCCCATGCTGTCTCTCATGAAGCCAAGGGTAGGCCGGGTGCATCCCCTCTGTGTGTGTATAAATGCAATCCTTATTTTCTGCATTTCATGCAGCAATACACACGAAGACAGGGCTTAGTGCAAAGCTGGTGCTGCAGGGATCTAGGCAGATTTTGGAAAGCTTCCCTTTTTGGAGTATAGACGCCAGAACTCCTCCTAGCCTTCCTGGATCTGTAGTCCAAAAAAGAGAATTCCTCCAAGCTCAGAACCAAGAGGAACAATTTCTGAACAACTCATCTGCAACAAACGTCTCATCTTCCCACCCAGCACCGTGCCTCCTGCCCCAAGAGAAAGAGAAGCAAATACCTGGCAGGCCGTTGGCTTGGCCCGGGGATCGAAGATCCTCAGCTTTTTATCCTGGGTTAAAATAGAAAGGAAAAAAAGGAGATCCGGAGATGAAATCATGCCGGGGCCTACATGCCTTAAGAGCACCCAATCCCATCTGATTGTGGAAGCTAAGCAGGGTCAGCCCTGGCTAGTACTTGGAGGGGAGACTGCCAATGAATCCCAGATGCCATAAGCTCTATTTCAGAGGGTGGAAGTGGCAAAACCTCCCCTGAGGATTCCTTGCCTAAGAAACCCCCTGAAATTAATGGGGCCACCATATGTCAACAAGAGACCTGAAATCATATATATACAATCATGTCATAAAAGAAAACCCAAAGGCCAGCTTGAGGCAATAACCTTTATTGGGCTAACCAAAAGGTATAAAACGTTAAAGGTATCACCACAATATGGACTATGAATTCTTTTACGGGACTCACATATAAACTGCCCTTCATCAGGTCTGGCAGCCAAAGTTAAAGTCTCAGACTGTGTGTGCACACAGCGCCACCCAGCGTTCAATTGGGGGTACTGGCCCCATACTCAGAAAGCCGGGGCGGGGGACCCCCACAGCACAGAAGGAAGGACGGGGGGGGCCAGGGAGAGGGGATGGTCCTCATATGGCCAAAATTTGAAGTGTGCAACTATTTTGCTTTTTCCTTGTTAACAATTGCAAGGCGGTGGTGATAAGAAAAATGGAAAGGAATAAATTGAGGGGATATATGGTGAGTGGTACTACCGATCGAAAAAAAGTGGCCCCTCTTTCACTCTTGGTTGATTGCACAAGAGGAGACCTGGGGCCAGGATGGCAGCCTCGTTGCATATGGGCTGGCCCAAGACGAAGCGGGCCCAGCTACTCCGCTCTGCACCAGGCCTTTCTTGAAGAGAGCCAACGACAACCGTGGCTCAGAGGCGCTCTGGTCGGAGGAGCCGCCAAGGCCAGACAGATGGGCAGCAGCTCAGCCGGGTGGCTGCGAGAGGGGCCTTTAGCCTGGTGGGGGCTGTCTTTGGCTTTTCCTCGGTGTCAGTTTTAAGCTGATTTGCAGTTGCTTAAAGCTGCCTGACTTCTTAATTAATCTGATTGACAGGTTTGCCTCCATTTTATTTTATTCATTTTAACGTTGGTGATGTTGAATCCTATTTCTGGAGACAAGAACGGGAGGCCAAAAAGTCCCCTTAATAAATAAATACTTGAAGTGTGAGCTACACAGAGCCAAACTCAACACAGCTCCCTGGCTGTGCAACACATGTGCATGCACACACACGTGGCTCTGTTTCTAGGATGGCAGTGGATCCATTCCAGGTTTTAGTGCGAACTTTAAGGGAGCTATCCAAGGTGCTGATATTATTTTCAAGGAGGGCAGGGCTCCTTTAATGTTCAGTCTAAGACCTGGAGCAGATTTATTGGCCTTGGAGCTACGGAGGCTGCAGGCACTGCTTACCTTACAGGAGGTTCCCAGGAGGGCTCCATCCAGCCTCCAGGCCAGGCTCTGGACCTGGTCCTCGTGGTGCTCCAGCTCTGGAGGAAAGGAGGAAAAGATCAGTTTCTCCACTGAGTCCTGGCTGTCCAGCCAAGCAGGCAGATGGAGAAGCAGCGCCAACCCACCAGGGCCCATTTTGGCTTGTTCAACAGCCTCTTTTTCCCCAGGTTGTCACACATTTCACAGAACTGTAGAATTAGAAAAGAAGAAGGGCTGCCCAGTCCAGTCCCCTTCAGCCATGCAGGAATACACAGGCCATTTCCACACTAGCTTGTTATAGCACTATGATTCCACTATGATTCCACTATGATTCCACTTTCAACATCCTATGGAAGCCAGGCGGCCCCTCCCGAAACTACAAACCCCAGGATTCCATAGGATGTTGAAAGTGGAATCATAGTGCTATAACAGGCTAGTGCGGAAATGGCCACAGCTACAACACTTCTGAAAGGTGCCCACCCAATCTCTGCTCAGAGACCCCCAACGAAGGAGATTCCACCCCCCTGCAAGGCAGTCTGTTCCACTGTCAAGCAGCTCTTACAGTCAAGGAATGCTTTCTCATGTTGAGATGGAATCTTTTCCTGCAATTAGATTCCACGGGTTCACGTTCTTGTCTCTGGAGCAGCAGAGAACAAGCTGGCTCCATCTTCTACCTGCCATCCCTTTAGATATTTAAGGATGCTTGCATCACAATGACCTTTCAGGTCTTCTCTTCTCCAAGCTAACTACAGACTCATAGGCCTGGAAGAGACCCCATGGGCTATCAACTTACTGGAAATGTGGCACCGGAGGGGAGTAGTATAGATTCCCCGGACTGCCAAGAAGACAAATGAAGGGGTCCGAGAGCAAACCAAGCCTGGACTTTCCCCAGAAGCCAAGATGGCTAAACTGAGGCTGTCATGCTTTTGCCGTATCATGAGACAACCAGGAAATCATATGTGGCAAAGTGGGAGGCAGGCGGAAAAGAGGCAGGCTGCCCAGCAAGTGGGCAGGGGGCTCCATGAGGAAGCCACCTCCTCAGTTTGCAAGACTCAGGCAGGGCTGTGGACATCAGGGCGACTTGGGGGCCTCTCATAAACCAAAGTCAGCTCAATGGCTGCTAACAACAAGCAGGACTTCAAGGCACATCAGTCTCCTCTCCCACACCTTCTCTCCCCAGAGGAAGCGTTCTGTGCAACTCCCAAACTTGCCCTGGTTAGTCCTCTCTTGGGTATCACCCTGAGCTGTTTTGACTGCCCTCCAGCCCTGGTGGAAATGAAAGTCCAGACGCACAGAGGGCCAGCTAATGGTGGACAATGCCTCTTTTTTGTCCTGGGAATGGCACATTACCACCCAGGAAGAGCAACTGTATCCGTCCCCACCACACACACAATGTGCTGCCGCCCTCAGAAATTGGGGCTGGCAAGAGATTCTTTGCAGGAGTTCGAGGCCACGTGACGGGGGTTGCCATGCAACGGGGCCTCTGTGTGGTTCCATTTCCTCTGTGCCCGCCTCTGCCTCTGCCGTCCCCTTTGAGCTGCTATTTCAAAAGACTCTCCTCTCTTTGCATCCTCGGTCTCACCCAGCCTTGGGGATCTACCAAGATCCGTTCGCTCTTCCCCCAGTACAGGGGGTCTTTCCATGTGGGACTTTTAAACCCACCTGTGGGGCTTCACAATGGCCCCAGAGGCATCCACAAGGAGGGCAGGGGGATGGGGTGGGTGCCCCTGCCCTCCTTTCCTGCTTTCTCACCTCCCCCTGCAGCCCTGTGAGCCTACCTGTCAGGTTCTCTTGCTGCTCCACGTCCCAAACCTTCACCGTCCTCTGGGTTGCGCTGGCCAGGACGCCATCCGCCGTGGGGTGGAAGAGGACTGCATCCACTGGGCCACCGGGTGCCCCCAAGGTCACGTGGGGAGAAGATGAGAGGTCCTGATCCCCATCCGGAAGGCGCCACACCTTGATCTGTGGAGCGGCAACCACAAAGAACGAAGGGCCGTGAGCCAAGACTCCCACAGCACGTGGGGAAAGGCTTCCCTTTATTTCCAGTTCAGCTCCTACAAGACATGGTGACTGGGGATTATGGGAGCTGCACTCCACGTAAGAAGAGCCAACAAGGTGTGGGGTTTGAATGCTGAGAGAGACGAGGGCTCAAATTCCAACTCAGCGGTGGGAACCCACCTGGTGGGATTGGACAAGTCACATTCTCTCACCCCCAGGGGAAGACAAAAGTGGCAAAATGATAAATTTTGCTAAGAAAGCTCTGCAATGGGTTCATCTTTGGGCCTCCGTCAATTGGAAACAACTTGGAGGCACACAGCTGCAGCAGCAACAACTCCAAAATAAGGCCACCTTTGTTCCAACTCTGGCCTCTTCCTGCTTTAAGAGGCAGCAAATCACAACATCATGGGGAATGCATGCTCACTAGCATCACTGGGTGTGTGCGTGTGCATAATTCATGTGGAACTCTGTACCCTTGCCCCCGTATGAGAATGGCAACTTGCTAGAATTATCCTGCAAAAAGTATAAGGTAGTTGGGTTCCTGTATTATCACTCTGCACCCAGACACCCTTCTCTCTTTTATAGTCTGAAGCCCTTCTGAGCTGCATCTGCAGGCTTTGGGTCAGATCAGTTCTTTTTCTTCTGACCACACTCAGAATCTCCCAGCCGTTGTGCCCACTTGCCACGCTGGCTAGGAAACTCTGGAAGCCACAGGCCAAGAAAAGTTGGCTTTTCCAAATTTTGTTTGGCATTGGAAAGCCCTTGTGACCCCGCAATGTTTGCTGTCCCAATGTAATGCACCCAGGTCTGTCTTGGAGCAGGGATTTGGGGTGGTTCTGCTGAACCCACCCCCACTGGGGACACGGTTGCACACTCACAACTTCGTCAGCAGCACCGGTGGCCAGGAGCTGTTCGTCGAAGGGAGAGAAGTCAAAATCTGTCACTGCATCTGAGCAAAATGAGACAGAGAGAAAGGCTAAGTGAGTAAGAGAGCGCACACTTTGCATGTTTATCCTGACATGTTCCAGTCACACTCCTGACCAGGATATGGACAGTGAACAGTGCCCTCTCTGTGTTGTCCCGTCTCTGGAATTCCCCTCCCAGAGAGTTCAGACTGGCCTCTTCTCACTCTCCTTCCCTGGGTAGTTGGGGACCTTTCTGCTTCGGGAGACCTTCGGGGGCTGACTGCACAGGGGAACAGGGGCTTTCCATACTGAGCCGGCCTGTCTATACAGCAGCTGTTGTTTTCCTTTTTCTAAAAAAAATGGTCATGCTTTTAACTGCTTTTAATTCTACTGAGGATTAATTTTTTTAATTTCTGCATGCTGTGAATTTTAAACTTCTGCAAACTGCCTTGAGCCCCAGACTGAGGAAAAGGCAGAGTACAAACAAATATAATAATGATAACAATGGCAGTAACAGTAATATGGGGAGGAAGTGTCTGTGGTGGGAAGGCAGGCATTTCCTCCCTCATGAGAGAGAGGGGGAGAGGGGAGAGAGAGAGCTCCCTGCAGGCCCTTGAAGCATCAAAGATCAGCCATTTTATGCCAGAAACAGAGTCCCTTGAAAAGAGGAAAGGCTGGGCAGGCACTCTTTGCAAACTTCTTCATTCATGTCTAAGGAGGAGTCAGGAGGCTGGAGGCAGAGGAGGGGGAGAGGCACCGTCCCAGATTCTTCTGCAATGGGAGAGATGAGTCCTTCAGCCACAGGGCATGCATCTGGCAAGCCCACGTCACACACAGCTGGCAAGCCCACATGGGGAAGCGGCCAGTGGCCACGCACCCAGCTGGCAGGTATGCATTCCTAGGACTAGCCACCCCTCAACGCTGCTCTGCCTCGGTTGCTTTTTGTGGGGTTCTGGCTCCCTGTGCTGGACACCAAGGAGCTGCTGCAACTGCCCTCCAAAGGCCAACCCACTAGAGATGGGGGGGCAAGGGGGTAAGGAGAGGGAGTCTAGCACAGCAATTAGCAGCCTCGCTGAGGCAGCTGGTGCGCCCAGGAAAAAGTAGGTCGCAGCGTGATTTTCCATTTCCACAGGCCTGTGACAATCCCTGGTCCACAAACCAGGGGAAGGAGGAGGAGGAGATGGCTCAGTCTAGTTCCCTTGGGGTGTAACCGTCTCCTGTGCAGACCCACCCGCACTGCAGCCAAGAGCCCACCCTTGCCCGGGCAGCTGTGGCCCAACAAACCCCCCATCCCCCTTCCTGTAGCCACAGCCAGGGCACTCCAGTTGCTGGTCCAGTCCCTGGGGAGGGGGGGCTCATCTTCTCTCTGCCCCCTCCAGGGCCTGGGCCCACCCAAGGCCAGCCGTGGTGAATGGGCCCCTTTGTCCTGCCTCCTCCTGGAGGGATGGAGCAATGTCACCCAGTTCCCATGGAAGTGACCCTTGGCAGGAGAGGGTGGAGGGGTGTGAGTAGCCAGCCCTGGGAAGGATGGCAGCCCAGAGTCTCTCCCCGCATGACTGTGGAAGCCCACCCCCGCTGCCAGCAGAGTGATGCAGCACCCCCAGAAAGAGAAAGAGCTCTCTGCTCTCACATTCCTGGAAGGGCTGGCATGCAGATGGTGACGCCAGGAAGGGACGGCATCCCAGCCAAAGGAGACGGGGGAATTAAGGTGGAAGCCACACTCAGCTCCCAGTAGCCCAGCGTGGAATCACAACCTCTGCCAGGAACAGGGACCTCTAACCTGTTTTTAAGGTTGGGGGGCTGGTCTCAACATTGGCAGACAGGTTGTTGTTAATTTTGCCTCCCTGCAAATTACTTTCCTAGTTCACTATCATTCCAGCATCCCTCAGTATGAAGACTCCTACATACAAAGCATCTACTCAGAAGTGCCCTCCATGTGTTCTGTGTCGTTTACTCCCACATAAGCCTTCAGGGGACAGATTGCAGGAAACCTTTGTGGTTCACAACAGCAACTGCAGCCTTCCTCTCCTGTGCGGGCTGATCATTTTGGAAACTTTTGGTTTAGCACACTTCCTGAGAAGGCTCAGCTGCACAGGAGGCGGGAGGGGGTCTAAGTTTGCCAGATCATTTCAGGTGAGGTTAAGCCTCCATTAGCCCAGTATTAGGGGACTCAGTCCCCTTGGCTCCCCCCACTTTCCAGGACCCCTGGCCAGAAACTGGGGGGGGGAGTTGGAGTGCTTCTTGCAGCCCCTCCTTGAGGAAGGCTAGGTGATGGCGTCAAGGACAGATTAAGCCAGGTTGGGACACAAGAGCAATTACAAAAGATACAGGCGCCCCTCTTTCTGCAGACGTGTGGGCTGTTCTATCAGTGGTGGCATCCAGATTAAACTACCAGATAAATAAATAAGTGAAACACCGAGGTGTGATAGATAGCAGTGCAGCCACCTTCAGGGGGAGCACATTTTCCTCCTTGCAACTTGGGTGAGGCGAAGAGCCAGATCCCGTGCAGTTTTTGCTCAAGTGAACGTTGAGGACAACAGCAACAACAAGAGCTTCAGGAAATGACTGGGGGAAAGAAGAGGAAGCAAGGGACATCTTTCCATTTCCTCCAGCGCAGGGGGGCTCTAGTGGTTGCAACTGCTCCTCCACTGACAATAACCTGGCCTTGCTTGGTGGTGGGGAGTGCTACCCCCCACACACTCTCCAAGGCACCAGGAAGCCAAGGAGGAAGGGAAACTGCTGCGGCAGCACTCCTGGCGGCTTCCGAAACTGATGCAAAGCCAAAAACCGCTCAGCAAAGAGCGAAATAAGGCCCCAGCATTTCTTCCCAGGTTAGTCAGGCTCTTGTGCTGAAGCAGCCAAAGGCCAGTGCTCCCCCAGCCACACCACACAGTGCTCAGGTGGGGCAGAGGTTGCTTGCTGTGCCTCCACCCTGGAGGCCAGAGGTGGCCCCACCCAAGATAGGAAGGGACCAAGACTGGCTACCTTAGCTTTGCTGGCAAGCTCCTTTTTCTCTTGCATTTACCCATCTGCTCAAATAGGCCACCTCTAGCTGATTTATCCAGCACCCAACCCTGACACCTCCAGTCCCACAGCTCCAGGTGCTCAGGTGTGTCCTCTGCACCAGCCTTACCTGAATGACAGCACAGACATGAAATTGCCCTCTTGCCCCCATTCTGGCTTTCCAGAGGCACAAAGCCCAGCGTGCCTGGAAAAGGGAGAAAACATACAGGTCATGGGAGGCGTGGCACCCATCTTGAGCACCCAGATGGATGGATGGATGGATGGATGGATGGATGGATGGATTTCCCCACCCTCCAGTTGCTTCTGACGGTGGGAAGGGGAACACATGACACATGGAAGCGGGCATGCATTAGTGTTATATAACCGCATTTCCCCAAATGAGCCTGACTGTGACTAGAGATCTGTTGGGGAGGCCCCTCCTTCTGTCCCCCGACCCTCACAGGCACATTCGGTAGGAATTTGGGAGAGACAGGGCCTTCTCAGTGGCCGCCCCTGGGCTCCAGAACTCCCTTCCCAGACAGGCCAGGATGGCCCCTTCCTTGCTGTGCATCCATAGGCAAGGAAAGGCTGATTTCTTTTGAGAAACCTTTGAGAACTGACTGCACAGGGAGAAAGAGCCTTTTGGAATGTGCCATGTTGCCTGGATTTCTTCTTTTTAATTTTTAATGGTCATCCCTTGAAGCACTTTTAACAGACAGTGTAATTATAGTTTTAGCTTTTATACAATGTGGGGTTTGTTTGTTATTTTAGCTGTATCTATTTTAACTTTTGTAAGCATAGTGTAGCAATTTGACTGTTGGACTAGGATTCTCGGAGACCAAAGTTCGAATCCCCATTCAAACTGGGAAACCCACTGTGTGACTTTGGGAAAGTCACGCTGTCTCAGCTTCAAAGGAAGGGGAAAAGGTGGGATATAAAGAAATGTTTTCTCCTTACCTCTACCTCCTCCTCAGTCAGGCCTAGACAGGGCAACTGAGTTCGATGGGAGGCAAACAGCAAGCTTGCTTCCCCCAATTCCTTGCAACAGAGCCCAGCCACAATGGTCTCTTCCCCCTGCATGGCTGCAGCCTTGGACTCTACTTTCACTGCCAGGGTTGCATCACCCTATGGACTCCTGGGATTTGTAGTGTAGTGGTTGACAATCCCAAACAGCTGGCAAAACTACAAATCCCAGGGTTCTACAGGATGACAGACAGAGGCATAGTAGTTAAAAGTGAGGTGCCACTTGTATAGTGTGTGCCCCTTGGACTCCTGCACCCCCTTCCTGAGGTTCTCTGGGTGGGGGGCAGACACCTCCCTTTCCCTGTGCTGGGAGTCTCCCAGGGGGTGAGACCAGGCAGGAGCCTTTGGGACACTCAGCATCAGCAATGCCTGGAAAGGCAGAATTAATCCCTGCTCACTGTCCTGCTGCCGCCGTCTCTTCCTCCAGCTCCGGGAAGGCTTCCTCACAGATCAGCTTACAGTCCTGCAATCCCAGGAACGGCTCCTCCTCCTCTGAGCTGGGGAGGCATCGCCCAGAGGCTACCATTGGCCAAGCAGCCAGACTGGCCAGCCCAAGGGGAGAGCAGAAGCTCATGCCACTTCTTATGGACCCGTCCAGGCCTGGCAGAGCTCTCCAACAGCCACCCAGCCCTTGTGCCCTGGCACCCCATTCCTGCAGATTTGCTGTCTCTTTTTGGCCATCCCTCTGTCACGTCCGAGCAGGACAACGCAAAGGCCTTCCCAGGTCAAAGTGCACCAGGCAAGGGAAGCACCATTGGCAGTGCCAATCAGAGCCGCCCAGGCAGGGCGGGGCATGGCCGGGGCTTTGCAGAGACCTCACCTGCTGCCTCTGTGTTGAACGCAATCCAGCAGCAGCTGGCCTTGATGTGGTTTCCCGTGGCAGCCGGGCAGACGCCCCGGATGTCTCCAACCCAGGCCTGCAAGACAGAACGAGAGAAAGAGGGCTGAGAAGAAGGGAGGAGGAGGAGCAGGCAGCCTTTGCACGGGAGAAACAGAGGCCCAGGGCTGCAGGAGGCCAGGTCTTTTTCTACTTTAACACTTGTGCCTCCAAACGCCCAGTCCTTGTTTTTGAACAAGTTCAAGACAAATCTACATGTACATCCAACCAATGCCCAGATTTAGACCAGAAGCTACTGAAACACAGACTAGGGGTGTGAAGTCTTGGAGAAGTGGAATACAAACACAAGAACTTAAGAGTCATATTTCACAATCATTCTTGCAAACCACCAGTCTTTCCGGAAAAAACCCCCACACCGTTCTCTTCTTGTACCCCAGGGGAGGCAGGCAAAGCCCAGCCCTAGGTCTAGATGCATCCCTTCCCAGTTTGCCTTTGTGGCCTTTGACCCTTCCAGAATCTCAGCATTGCTACTTTTCTAGCCATAACAACTTCCAGAAAGCTTTGAGGACTGGAAACTCACCTTTTAAATAGGTTGGCTCACCACGTCTGTGGAGCACTGAATCCACTCCAGGTTTCAATCTAGACCCTAAATGAGCTCTCCAAGGTGCTGAACACCACCAGCTCAAGATAGGTCCAGAGCCTTGGGGAGCTCCTTGATACCTAGCCAAAACTTGACACAGATTTTCAGTGCCCCACTGACATGGGAGTCACTAGCTACCACGCCGCAGCCCCCACTGAACATTATAAACTCCGTTTTGCACAACCAGATGGAGATTTCTGGGCACTGGGCACCTATGCAGGGAAGGTTTTAGAAGTCTGCCCATTTTTAAGATCCCCTTTTGAGTTTTTTAAGCTGCAGACATGGGCAAGTATCCAATGTCAAGAAGGAAAAATCCTAATCCAGTTCTCATATTTGCAACAAACAGAGAAGGTTGTCAGGCAACAGGCCGCCTGACACCTCTCTGCCCCCCACCGCAAGCTTTGCACCATCATTATTAGTTGTAGGATTAATTTCCTATAATCACTGTCATTTCCGTGCATGGATCTGTTTATTGGCTTTACAGAAATCAACCCTGCAGCTTTGAAGCTGTTTCCATGCAAACAGTTTGCAGCAGGGAGGCCTGTTTGGTTACGGCCCAGAGCAGGGACTTTACTGCTGTGGCACCCACTGTCCCTTGCTGAGATTAAGGGGGTTATTCTCAGTGTTTGGGGGGAGGTTCTGCTCACCAGCAGAACCCCATTTCTTGGCCTAGGCGACAGAAGGTGGGCTCAGGGGCCAACCCTCCCCTCCACACTCTTTCTGGCAGCCACATAGACTACCAAAAATCAAAACTAAAATCCACTTCTGAAAAACACAATATTAGTGGGATGCTGATGGCCTGGAGGGAGGCCAAGAGTCCAGGAGAGGCAATGGGAGGGAGGACTGGAAATCTGGGGGGCAGAGTCTGGGAGAACCTGGGAGCCCTTGGAAACGGCCACGCTTCCCCCACTTCTGAGTTAGTAGGGCCCGGTGCAAGCAAAGCCAGGGACTGAGGGCCTAGGCTCTGGGTCTCCAAGGGGGCAAGCCCAGAGTTGTGTCGTGGGGGCAGATGGATCAGGGCCCACCCTACCCCCAATGCCACAGATGCGGAGGCAGTGCCACGGCGCTGTGATTCCGGTCCTCCAGGAAGAGGCTTCTGCTAGATCAGGTCGCCGTAGGCCAGCGGAGGGGAGAGTGGCTGGCAGCAATAGGTCTACCCGGGAGGCGCTTTCCAGAGCGGGCGCTGCTTCAGAACCCGCAGAATTCCTCGGGCAAGACGTGAAAAGCTCTGCCCTTCGGTCTCTCGCACGCTGAACAGCTACGGCACTTTGAGACCACTGGGACGTCCGTGTCCGTGCAGCGCTGCCGGAGAGCTCCAGCGCCTCCCCAAAGGGCCAGTCCCGGGACCCGCTGGATGGAAGCGGCCCGGGCAGTTCAGGCGGCCTCCGGGCGCCGGCGCTGTCCCGTGTGAACCCAGCCCCCCGAGCCCAGCGCCCCCCCGCGGGCAACAGGTGCCCCGCAGCCAGGAGGCGGGCCAGGCGGGCCCCGGGCGCAAGAGCCCCCTCGGGCCCCGGCCCCACCCACGGCGGAGGCGCATCCCCACAGGCGGCGCAGGGCCCTTCAGGGGGCCAGAAGCCCCCTCGCCTCCCCTCGCCCTCCCGGGCGGCTGGGCGCAGCGGGCGGTGGACGCGGGCGGGGGGCGAGCGGGCGGGGCCCGGAGGGGAGGGGGCGCCGCCTCTCTGCCCCTCCCGCAATGGCGGAGCGAGGGCTGGGCCGGCGAGCGGCACGGCACCCTGCCAGGGAGGGAGGGAGGGAGGGAGGAGGGAAGGGGGGAACGCTTCGGCGCCGGGGAAGAGGACGCCCCCTCCCCTTGCCCACGCGGGCCGGCGGGACGGGGCGGGCGGGGCCTGGGGGCGAGGGAGCCCCGGTGCCCGAGGCAGGTGCGCCGCAGCTCCCCCGCCCCCTGTTGCGCGCCCACGCAGGGTGGGGGACGGGGGGCGCCCCCCTTCGCTCCCGCCGCCTGCAGTCCCGCCCCGGCAGAGGAGGAGGAGAAGGGAGGAATCACGGCCGGACGGACGGAGGGGCGCCCGTTTGCCCGCCTCGCCCACCTCTTTGCGGGCCACCTTGGCCTCCGCGTGCCGGAACTTGGACGCCTTGAACCGGTTCATGCTCCTCGCCTTTGCCGCTGCTGCTGCTGTCGCCGCCGCCGCCGCCGCCGTCCAGGCTTCGATCCGAATTCGCTCCGGCCAGGCAAGCCCCGCCCCCGGCCCAGGCCACGCCCCTCCTCCACTTCCTCCCCCCGCCCGACTCCCGGGACCGAGCACCATCCGGCGCGGGGCGGGGATGAGGGGAGGCCGCTTCGCCTTTGCGCCTCTTTATTTGCACGGCGGAGCCCGCCCGGTTTGGAGGCTGCTCGTTTGGCCGACGCCGCTCTGCCTTTCCTCCTCCTCCTCCTCCTCCGAGGAGCTCGCTGGAATCTGAGAGAGGATTCTGTTTCTGCCCCCCAGGCGGCCCTTTGAGGAAAATAAATAAACCCTAAAGCTGAGAATTCACAGAAAGTGAGAAATCGCTCCTTCAGGGCCAGGCCCCGGAGAGTTACCGCCTGGGAATTTGCAGAAACCCCCAGGCATCCAAAAAGTGATTTTGCCCCCATTGGTGGCTGGAGAATTCTGAGAGTTTGTCATGCAAAAAAGGTAACTTGTCAAGCTCTGACAACATTGGATTGGGTAGGCCAGTGCCCAGAGGTAGAATCAGGGGCCCTAAGAAGCCCCCTAACCTAGAACAGGGGGCTGGGACTCGGTTGGAGTGTGGTTCCAGCATTCCTCGCCCTCGGCAGTGCTGCCTTACAGGGGCTGCTGGGAGCTGCAGTCCAGTAATAGCTGGAGGGCAGCATGATTCCCAGAAGCAGCCATAAACCAGAGAGAGAGATACAATCTCACACCCTTTCCCCCTCCCAGCGCCTGCCTGGGATGCCCACCTGAGCAGTCCTGCTTTTCAGCTGACACCGGGAGGCAGAAGGGTGGCAGCTCCCTCCCTCACCCAGCAGAGAGTCCACACACCAAAGGCCAGCACTAAAAAGGCCCTGCGCTTTGCCCAACACCTCAGGTGTGCGAGGGGGCAGGGCCTTTGAGCTGCAGCCCACCAGGCTGGGCCCCAATGCAGCAACATGGTGGAAGGTAAACGCCCCTCCTTGCCCCGGGTCGACATCTTCTTTGCTGGCTCTGACCAGCCACTTCTGTGTCACGTTCAAAACCAGACGGAAAGGCCGCGGATCCCTCCTCCTTGGCAATCCTGAGCACAAAAGCCTTCCTCCTTTCTGCTGCAAGTCTCCCTGTTGTTGCTTTCCTTTCCCTTCCCGGTGAGTAATCCCTTCCTCTTGTCCTTGGATAACTTCCTGCAAAGATTTGTTAGCATGAGGCAGCTGACTCAGAAGACGTTGGGACGGCCCTTTTATCCACAGTTGGGTGTGCCAGGCAGAAGGCTCGACCTGCTGTGCAAGGAAAGGGTGGGGAACGCCAGGCCCTGGGGCCAAGTTCCTCCCTCTTGGATTCCCCCAGACAGCTGTGTCCCCCTTCCTTGTGAAGACATCCTCCTCGCTTTGTATGGGTTCTTGTCCTGAAAGGCTGAAGTGCCTCTCCTAAGGGGCTGTTCACACACTATACCATTATAGTGGTATGATTCCACTGTAACTGCCATGGTTGCCTCCTTTGGAATCCTGGGTCTTTTTGTTTGGTGGAGGAATAGACCTCTCTGGGTAAGAATTCTAAGTGCCCCTCAACTGCCAATCCCAGGACTCCATGGGATGCAGCTATGGTAGTTAAAGTGGAACGATAGTACTGTAGCTCTTTGCAAGGGCACTAAGGCTCAGTGATTGGCACCAGGACCTAAATCACGTTGGTACTTTGGTCACTCCCCTTTCCCCCACCCACCGTTGGAATGCACTCCCCCACACAAATACATACACACTTGAATTCCTTCCTCTGGGGGTGAAATTCCTTCTCCACCCATCCTTGCATGAATGGATATGCTCACACACGTGTCAAGGCTGCAGAAGTTGGTTCAGAAGGACTCCCTTATCAAGGCATGCGGTTCCTCTCTTTGCATTCAGCAACATCAGAGCTCATTCTGGTGGGGAACAAGGAGCATTTGGAAAATGAAGGGACTCCTCCCACAAGGAGGCTGGCTTTTGCAACAGCCTGTCTCCAACAGCTCAAGGACAGCTGGGAGGGCCATCTGCCCCCAGCAGGCCTGTGCACTTTGGCACCACTGGGAAAGTCGCTGCAGCCCCGAAGCACAGCCTCTCCTCTCCTCCGTGCCTCACAGAACATGCAGTCTGTGGGCACTGGCCCCTTCCAAGTAGGAATGTTCTTTGCTCGGGGCTTTGGAGAGCTCCACAGGTGCCCCACTGCCCCACGGAGCATGGAACGAAGCATCCAGGACAGACCTCACCTGCTTCAGCAAATTCTACGTAATCTTAGACTGACCAAACCTCCCAAAGCCCAAGTTTCTAGATCTTATAGCTACTTGCAAAGAAGAAGACCTTATTCTGTTTGTAGAAGTCAAAAGGCACGCGGCTGAGTAGGGCACCCCTACCACTGATTGCTCAGAATACAATAGCTGGGAAATTTATTTATTATTTCTTTGTTAAAATATTTAGGTACTGGCCTCTGTCTAAAGATCTCAGGGCAGTGTGCTCCAAATCAACACAATCAGTTTATTATAAAACAATGGAACAATGGAAATTGTTTGAAAATGGTTTCAAACAATTTTAAACAATTTAACAAGTTAACAGGCTAAACGTAAGGAGAAAGGGAATGTTGCTCCTTTGAGAGTGGCCAGGCCAGAGCAAGAAAAGACTGGGCTGCAGTTCTGCTGGCTCACTGCAGGGGGCAGCTGTGCCCAGAGTAAGGGGCGCCTCCCGGTCCTGGTCTCTGCAGCACCGGGCATGGGGTGTCTGCATTGCACTACTATACCAGTTTTACACTATTTTAGCCACCACCGTGACGCATTCCTATGAGATCACAGGAGTTTAAGAGACTGGACTGGAACTCTTGAACAGAAAATTCCAAGTGCCCCCACTGGACTACAGATCAAGGAGTCCCTAGGAGAGAGAGATAACCGTCTGAGTGGTATGAAACTAGTACAAATTATGTAGTACTGACATCCCCAAGGCTGCTTTTGTTTTTTTCTGGAGCTGCAAATATTCACTCTTGCTCCCTAGGTAATGTTTGATATTTTGCATCATTTTCTGGCTGTGTGAATTGGCACACCTATGACACCAAAAAGGAGCTTGTGACAGAGACTTTTTAACCACAGTTCCCACAATCGCCAAGCCAAGCCATTGAGGACACTGAGAACTGAGTTCAGGAAAAGCAACCGCTTCCAAGCTCTGTACCCTCCCCATGACACCCTCTGCAGGTGGCAGAGCTGCCTCTCACCCTTCCCGCCCACAGTTTATCTCTGCTTTGCACCCTTAACATCAGCCTTCTGGCCTCCTGGATGCTGCCGGAATTCGCAAGTCAAGGGACAGAACATCTTCTGCTCAGGAGGGCCTCTGTTCAGCCAGATCCCCAGCAAAAGAAAGCCTGGGGACATCCAGCCGCCAGCCCAACTCCTCCTCATTCAAGTGCCAAGTTAACGTGGAATTTGGGAACTGCACCCCTGAGCTCCAAACCGGCTGCGTTCTTTTGCTTTTTCCGTAGACAGTGTGTGTGCCCAAGTGGCCAGAAGTTCCACATGGTGAAATTGGAGTGGTGGTGGTAGAGCTTTGTCACTCTGACCCCAACCAGATGCTATTAGGCTCCAGATTCATCAAACAAGAAACCACCACCTGGCCCCCTGTCCTGCCCCCCTCAGTCCATACGGCAAGGGGAGGGAATGGCGGCTCCACGCATTTGGAGATCAGCCATTCTATGCCAGACCAGGGGCAGAAACGGAGTCCTTTAAAAAGAGAAAAGGTACCCTTTGCAAACATTATTTATTTCTGTATCACTTCCCAGCCCATGAGGACTTCAGAGGAGATGAACAAATAGAAAACAGTTGACAATACAAAGATAAAAACATTTTAAAAACACATTAAAATTCTCCATAAAAAGTCCTGAAAGCAGGAGTCTAAAGACAATCCTAGAATCTGGTTTTGAAACAGTTAAAACAGCACCTTCAAACACTGATGCTGTGTGGAATGGCACTGTTTTGGCCTTCCACCAGTAGCTGAGATAGATGGGGCCAAACTAACTTCCTTAAGGACCCGCTACAGAGAAAGTCCTGTTAGGTGCACCCAACAACCTGACTTCACAAGCTGCGGGGGTGCCCAACAGGGCCTCCTGTGAAGGACCCTCATTTCTGGCAGGTTCACATGGGAGGAGAGGGGCTGCCGGGTTGCCTCCTGCAGAGGCGGAGGGAGGGAGAGAGGGAGGGAGCCCAGTACCTCTCGGCCTCCCCTCCCTCTGCAAGGTGGGTGCTGATAAGGCTGCCTATGGGGCAGATAGCTGCCAGGCAGGCAGGGAGGGGGAAATGCCCTCAGAGTGTGTGTGCGCACATGTGTCAGTGGGCCAGGCCTCCCAGCCCTTTCCTGCCTGCATGAGGGAATGAGAGAGAGACCAATGGCTCCGTGTGGCTTAGCCCAGAGGTCTGAGAAGGCGACTTAAGTTTCCAGGAAGGCTCATCATCAGCCTCCAGTCTTCAAGGCCCATAACGACAAACTCTCAAGAACCACTTAGCATCCTCCAGAAAGTAGTTCAAAATCAGATGGCTGTGCTATTGACTGGGCCAGGGGGGTTGGCCCTTTGCTTCGAGGGCTTGCCTGGATCCCAGTCCATTTCTGGCCCAGTTTAAAATGCTGATTTGGAGCTTTCTTGTTGTTATGAGCCTCCAAGTCATTTCTGACTCATGATGACTCTAAGAGGAACCCATCTCAGGGTTTTCTGGGGCTGAGACTGTGTGAAACTTACCCAGCGAGTTTCCATGGCCCAGCAGGGTATCAAACCCTGCTCTCCAGGTTTGTACTCTCATGCTCAAACCCCTACACCAGGCTGGCTCTCTGGGAACCGAATGAAAGCCTGCCTTGCTGCATTCGGAGCTGCCTGGAGGTTTTTCAGGAGGCCCTGCAACAAATGAAGAGGGCTGGTTACTCTCCTTCAGACGCAGGGACTTTTGTGAAGCAGCACCAGGGAGTGAATCTGCATTACACAGTTATGTCAGTTCCACATCCCTCCCATGGCTCCCCGTGCATGTGTGTCCATGCCTTCAAGCTGCCTGTTGACTTATTGCCTCACTGGGGAGCCTATATTCCCAGCTCTGTGTGTGTGCAAATGTGCATGCCGTGATTTTCACAGGGTATTTTTTGAAAGGGAAGGAACACCCGGAGATGGTTTGCCATGGTCTTTCCCTTAAATGCCGCCCACAGTTCCTGGTATTCTCTGGCGGTCCTCTGTCCATCCTTAGCTTCCAAGATCAGGTGGGGTCTGGGGCCTTTGGGGTGTTTAGGCCTTCATGGCTCCCCCGATATGGAATCCAAGGATCCTTCATTTGATGGGTACTTGGGCCCAAATGTGCCAGGGACTGGTACCATGTTTATGCACAGGCTGGCAGCTGATGGCTGGCAGACCGGCACGGGTCTGCAAACCGCCCTTTTGAGCAGCACTGCTCTTGCCCGCTCCCTCGAATGGCAGTGCTGGAGCTCTCCAAAGTACATCCCTGGGAAGGAGCCATGGCGATTAACGTGGGATCAGACCGCCACAGGAGCTCAGTGCAGACCGGCAGAAGACCCATAGTTCCTCCCGCAATAAAGGAGCTGTGTTTTAAAATCTGCCTAATGCTGGCATCGCTCTGGGCCTTGTTTCCTGAGGGCTTTGGGCTGGGTGGTATTTTTGATCTGTAAAGTTTTGACGGTTCTTGCCCTTCCCTCTCTGGAGAAATGTGATGAATGGAGCGCTGCAGAAATGTCTTGAACCAGACCATCGGTTTTAAAACTATACATTTTCTCCTGAAGGGAAAGGAGGGGGTATCTCCCCCTCCTCCCCCCTCCCTTCGCTAGACGAGTTCCTTTGGCGAGGCTGTTTATTCCATCGGCCTCCCCCTCCCTCCCCCCCGTCGGTGCCTCTCGGCTCCGCGTCTCCCCCGCCCCGCTGGGCGCCCTGATAAGAGGGCGGCGGCCGGGCAGGATCCCGGCTATAAAGGCAGCCGCCCCCTCGCGCCCCGGCTCGGAGCCCCGTCGAGCCCGAGAGCGAGACCGAGAGACACCCCGAGCGAGGATGGTGCTGACCGCCCAAGACCGCAGCCTGCTCCAGACCAGCTGGAGCAAGGTGGCCGGACACCTGGACGAGATGGGCGGCGACGCCCTCAACAGGTGAGGAGGGAGGGAGGGAGGGAGGCGAGGGGCGCAGAGAGGGAGGCCCCCTCCCGGCCCCCCTCTCTGCCCCCCTCTGACCACGGCGCCCCCCGCCCCTCCCCTCCGCCCCCCTCTCTCTGCCGGCAGGATGTTCTGCGCCTTCCCGCAGACCAAGACCTACTTCCCGAAGTTCGACCTGTCTCCGGGCTCCAAGGACATCCAGCAGCACGGGCGGAAGGTGGCCAAGGCCGTCGACGACGCCCTCCACCACCTCGACAACATCCGCGGCGCCATGGCCCACCTCAGCGACCTCCACGCCTACAACCTCCGCGTCGACCCCGTCAACTTCCAGGCAAGGCAGCCCCGGGCGGGCGGGCGGGCGGGAGGGAGGGGCGCTCCTCGGTCTCCCGCCCCCTCACTGACCGCCCCGCTCTCTCCTCTCCCCCTGCCCCCCGCAGCTGCTGGCCAAGTGCTTCCACGTGGTCCTGGCCACCTACATGCGCGCCGAATACACCTGCACGGTCTACCGGGCCTTCGACAAGTTTTTCTACCAGCTGGCCGACCTCCTGACCGAGAAGTACAGATGAGCGGCCCTGCTCGCCGGGAGACCCCCGCCTCCCGCTCCTCCCCCTCCGCCGCCGCCCCCTGAGCCCTTCGGGCGACGCCGCTTCTTCTTCGGAGACCCCCTTCCCGCCCCCCCACCCAGCACGCAGAATAAAAGGCCTCTGCCGCCACCTGCCTACCTGCTGCCTGAGCCTCACTTCTTTCGGGGGGGAGGGGGAATTCAGGCCAGAGACGGCCGGCTATGGGGGAGTCCTCCGGAGAGGGGAGGGGGCTTCCCGCCCAAGTGGTCTTCACCGCTCTTGGACAACGAAGTTCGGACTGCCCCCCGGCTCGGCTCCCCAACCACCGCTCTGGATCGGGGGCTGCCCGCCCTTCCATCCGACCTGTGGGGAGGGAGCGGGGTGGGGGAGCGCCGTGAATTTAGGGGTCTCTTTGGGGGAGATTGACCCCTTCCCCGCCTCACACAAAGCCCCAGAGCGTCCTTCGTGCAGCCAGGCGAGGAGGGCCCGCGAAGAAGATAAACGGCCGTCCCCGAGGGGGTGGGAGCAGGGAAGGACCCCCGAGGAGGGAGGGAAGGCAGAAGGGGGCAGCCTCCAGGTCCCCCCTCGAGGGGAGGGGGCCTTCCTCCCCCTCTGTGTGGGGAAGCCGCACTTCTGGGGCTTTGCCCGCTCCCCCCTCCGGGGGGCAAAGGGGTTTCGGAGGCCTCCCCTCCCCTTTGGCGAACCCTAGCTGCCGCCCTCGTCCGATCCCCCCACCCCAGCGGGAGGAAAGGCTTCCGCGGAGGTGGGGAGGGGTCCGCACATCTCCAGGATCAAGGCAGAGAAAGGGGAGGGGGCGCCTCCGGCCGTTGGCGCTGTTGCACCCGTGGGATTGTGTGATCCCATAGCCAGACCCAGTTAACAGCCCGGCTGCGGCTCTTTGGACCACCTGGACTTTCCGTGCCGTCTTCAATGGCCGCCCCAGGTAGAGCCCCTCAGCCGGGAGGTAACCACGGCCTGTGTCCCCCTGGCCAGGCCCGACTGCCGGAGGAAGGGGCGCAGCTGACCCACAAGCGTCGACGGGGCAAAGGCGCCCCGGGCTTCCGGGCTCAGAGCTGACCCCAGGGGCCCCCCACCCCACCCGCAGGCCGCGGACCGGCGTCTTCGGGGGAGGGTAATCCACGCACGTGGAAGAACCACTGCTTTCTCAGGGCCGGCATTCTGACACACGGTAGATAATAAAGCAACTTCTGGTTAACGATCAGCAATGAGCCCTGAATCACACGTCTATTCTCTTGCCAATATGAGAACTGTCACAGCCAATTAGTCAGCATAATTGTCGGTCGCAGGAGGGACTGGCCATGGGAACTACTAGTAAAGTTGGGTAGAAATCAAAGTTTATGAGGATCTTTAATTAAGCAAATGGGGCGACAGGGAGGGAGGGAGAGTCCCTTTCGCCTGGGGATTCAGACAGGCGGTTCTCCCTGGCGACTGGGCTCCCTGGTGGCGGGGGGGACGCTGGGGAGGCAACCTCTGTTCTGCCTGAACTCTTTTACTGCTCACACAGAGGGAGGGCCCTCCGTGTCCTTCTGGAGGAACTGAGCCTGCTCCTTCCCTCGCCCCCCCTCGAGCTCAAGGCGAGGCAGGTGGGACGGAGGGGGACCTTCACCTGCCTCGGGGAGGGGGCAGGACGGAGTTGCATCGCGACTGGCAGCAAGAGTGGCCCATAGCCGGAGAGGCCTGGATCGGCCTCCTCCCCACCCCTCCTCTCTCCATCCTGCCGAGGGTCGGAAATCAGCTACGGTTCGAAGTCGGAAGCAACGGGATCCTTGCCCCCCTCAGCCGGCTCGGGCCTCGCCTGGAGAGCCGCGGCCGCCCTTGTCCCGAGTGGGGCGCTCGGTCCACCGGCCCGGCGTGGCCAACTTTGCGTGGCCGCCGTGGCTCGCCAGGGGCCCCTTCCCACGGCACGCTCGTAGCGCAGTGAGCCCACTTGCCCTGCCGTGGTGCCATCCCCCGGAACCCTGGGATCTGTAGTTTGGTCGGAGGCCCTGGAGTGCCCCGCCAGGGCCTTCCGAGCACCCCTCCCCGACCTGCAAGCGCCAGGACGCCGTGGGAGAGTCCACTGAGGAACGGGGAGGGGGCCGGCTTCTTCCAGGCGGGGCTCCCGGAGAGGCCGCGGGGCTGGGGGGCTGGACCCCGCAGGGCTCCATCGCCTGTTCCGGCTCGGCACCTCCAGGCCTCTCCCGGATTCCTGCCTGGCTCAGCCCGGAGGCCCTCGGGGTTATCTCCTGGAGCCGACGGGGGGCGGGTGGGGCGTCTCCCATCCAAGGACTAGCCGGGCTCCCCCCTGCCAGGCGTCCTCATTCGGTCGCTCGGGGTCCCGTCGGGGGAGAAAGCGGGGCGCAAATCCAGGAAGGAGATGCGCGGGTTCCGCTGGGGGGGAGCGTTGAAGGGGCCCCTATGAGATTTCTCAGTAGGTCAGCGGCACGGCTGGGGCCACGCTTGGAAACTACGCTGAGGGGGGCTGCCAAGCCCCACGTGCCACACTCGGGGCAGCCAGGGCCTAGGCCGGGGAGGGGATTTGGGGAGTCGCAGTCCAGCCCCCGATTTTTCCCTCCTGGGGCGCCTGTGGCAGCCGGGGGCGAGGGGGCAGAGAGCCAAGCGCCCTCCCGCGCCCATGGGTGGCGGCGGGGGAGAACTCTGCCCTTCCTGCCCTTCCTCCTCGTGGGACCCAGAGGCGACGGGGAGGGGCGAGGGGCGGGCGCCAGGCTCCCCAGCACCCTTAAAGGGCGGCCAAGACTCGGGTCCCTCAGAGCGGCCGAGATGGACTACGCGGGAGCCATGTGGTACCACGCGAGGAGCAGCGCCCTCGAAGCCTTCGGGGCCGAGGACGCCAGGAGGTAAGTCCCCGGAGCGCCCGACGGCAGGGCCGCCTCCCGGCTGAGCCCCCTCCCCTCCGCCGGCGGCCCCCGCTGATCTAACCCCTCCCTCCCCTTCTCTGCCCCTCTCTCTTCCCTCTGCCCCCCCCCGCGCCTCCTCCAGGCTCCTCCAGGCGTCCCTGCGAAGCGACCTCAGCGTCCGGCTCTACGGCCCGATCCTCGGCTGGGAGCGAGGCGAGGGGCTGGTGGCCGCCGGCAACAACCCTTCCGCCGGCGCCGCCGCCGCCGCCGCCTTGGGGGTGAGTCTCCGCCCCGCTTCCCCTCCCGGTTGGAGGGCGCCGCCTGCCCGCTTTCGGCTCGCTCGTCGCCCTCCCTCCTGGCCTCCCCGCCGTCGGGCGAGCGGACGGGAGTCCCATCATCCACCCCCTTCCCTGCCTGACGCGCCGCCCTCTCCTCTCTCCCGCCACAGCCGCAGGGCCAGAGTCTCCCGGGGTCGCTCACCGCCCACCACCGCGGCGACCTCATGGAGAGCCTGCAGGTATCCCTGGACAGGTTCCTGGATCTGGTGTCCTCAGCCCTTGTGTCGCGGTAGCGCTAAGTCCGCCCGCCGCGCTCCTGGGGCGACCGCCGGCGGCCTCCGCCTCGGCCCGGCCTTTGAAATAAAAGCGCTTTTGGCCCCGAACCGAAGCCCTGCGTTGGTGTCTCTTTGGGCGGGCAGCGAAGAGATGGGGGGGCTGCCAGCGAGAGACCCCTCCTCTGTCCCCAGGGTCCCCTCCAGCCCCTCCTCCCTCCCTCCCTCCCTCCCTCCCTCCCTCCCTCCCTCCGCAGCTGCGGGGCCAGGACCCGGGCGCTCCGGTGACCATCCCCACCCGCGACCGCGGGCCCCTCGCCGCCGCCGCCACCCTCCTCCTCCCCCTCGTGGAGACGTCTCTGGAGGCGCGGCCAAGGTGCTCCTCCGCCCTCTAGGCGCCCCCGGACGAGCGGCCAGGCCGGCCGAGGGAGAGTCGGACGGAGGAGAGCGGCGGCGGCGGAGCAATGACCCCGGAGCGCCCCCTTCCCTTCCCCTCCCCTCCCCTCCCCCTGCCCCCCTTCAGCCCCCCAGGAAGAAAAGCTAAACCTCTTGGCTTCCGACGCACTTCTGTCCTCCGCCTGGCTTCCTTGGGGACGGCGGGGGGGGGAGCCTGGCTTCGGGAGGGAGGGACCGCCCTGGGTCCCCGCCGCGGAGGGGTCCCGGCGACCCGAGCCCTCCGAAGCCCGGCGGGGCGGGAGCGCGGGACTAAAGAGAAGATCCAGAGGAGAGGGAAGGTCCCGCGCTCTCTTTAGAGCTCGGCCTCGCAAGTATGTTGTTGGACTGCGACTCCCATCCGCCGCCTCAGCCGGCAGTGGGAGACATGCTGGGAGTTGTCGTCCAACGTCTGTGAGGGGCCACACTTTGCCCCCGGGGGGGTTCTGACTAAACCACCTCCCCTCCCGCCGCCCAGTGCTCATCAGTTGATCCAATGTGAGGAGGGGCGGATTTGGAGCCTCCCCCTCCCCGAGAAAACGGGCAATGTTCAGAAAAGTTCTCTTTTGACTAGAACACCCGGCACCCTCCCGGACAGGAGGGGGATGCTGGGAGTTGTAGCCCCAAAGGGTATATTTTACAGGTTTGGGGAGGAGGGACCTTTTTAAAAAAGAAATTTAGGCAGTTGAGTTTTTGGACTAAAACTCCCCAATCATCCCAAGAAGTCGGTGCGTCACTGAAGGAGTCTCAATACTTCGAAAAAGTTTGCGCTAATAAAGAGCAACCGGGGAGCGTCAGAAGCAGCGCTTAGTAGGAGGCGGGGAGGCCGGTCGGGGCGCTCCGGGGCGCGATGGAAGCCCCCAGGAGGACCAGGCCATCTATTCCGTTATTAAAACGCCCTCTTAGAACCACAGATTCACAGAAATGTAGAGCTGGAAGAGACCCCAGGGGCCATCCAGTCCAACCCCCTTCAGCCATGCAGGGACACCCATCAGAGCACTCCCGACAGACGGCCATCCAGCCTCTCCTTAAAAACCTCCAAGGAAGGAGGAGACTCCACCACACTCCATGGAGGCAGCAGCAGATTCCGCTGCCGGACAGCCCTGGCCGTCAGGAAGTTCTTCCTGAGGTTCCGGTGGAATCTCCTTTCCTGCAGCTTGAATCCGTTGCTCCTTGTCCCGGTCTCCGAAGCAGCAGAAAACAAGCCCCCTCCCTCCCCTACGTGGCGTCGCTTCAGATACTTAATCGTGGCTCTCGCGTCCCCTCTCAGCCTTCTCCCCCGCAGACTCGGCATCCCCGGCTCCCTCAGCCTGTCCTCACAGGGCTCCAGCTTGACCAGCTTGTCCTTCTTGCCTTGGGGTGCCCAGAACTGGACACAGGGTCCAAGGCAGAGCAGTACCAGAGCGGTACCAGGGCCCCTTGAGCATGGCTGCCTCTTCCCCCCGGCCGGGTTCAGAACAATTCCCTTTTTAGGAATTGCCGGCATGAGGATACCGGGAGTTGCAGCCCCCAAAACACATTTTCCAGGAGCTGCTGCAGACGCCCCATTCCGCAGTCGGCCACCCGGGCTCGCTGGGGATTCTGGGCGCCGTGGTGGGCCCAAATCGGGAATACCGCTGAGCTCTGGCAGACGCCTGGTCCAGGCAGGAGTGTCCGCGGACTGACGCGGGCTCGCCCAGACGCAAACGGCCCACGGGAGCGGTCGCCGCAAGCAGTGCGTGAGTCCAGCGTGGGCGGCACAGCGCCGAAACACCTTGCCGCAACGACGGGGAAGCCGGCGAGCGCTAGGACCCAAGAGGGCGCCGGCTTCCCTGAAGCCGCATCTGGATTGACCGCTATAAGAAGCCGGAGAGCGGGAGACGCAAGCGCATTAAGACTTTGCCGGCGTTTATTCTGCCCCGCTCGCCGCGCGCTTGCGCAGACGGTGCTCTCCCCCGGAGCGCAGGCGCAGTGTGCCGGGCGGCCCAAGATGGCGGCTGTGCTGGCCGCACGCTGGCTGAGGGAGGCGGCGGCGGCGATGGCCGCGGGGCCCGGCGGGGGCCGGGTGGGCGGCGGCGGCGGCGAGGCGCGGCGGCGGCTGCTGCTGCTGCTGGCCCTGCGCCCGGGCCGCTGGCTGAGCGGCGGCCCCGCCGGCCCCCTCGCGCCTCGCCCGGCCTTGGCGCCGCGGCTCGGGGGCAGCGCCGGTAAGGACGAGTGGGGGAGGGGAGCGGCGCGCGACGCCACGGGGAGTGCAGCCCCCCTCGGGGAGGGAAGCCGGGCGGGGGGGGGTCCCCGGCTGGTCGTTCTGGCGTTGCTCTCGCGCCGGAGTGAGTGCCAGGCGGAGAACCAACCGGTCGGGCTCCTCCTTTGTACCCTGAGTCTCTGCCTGCCGGGCCGCTGTTGAAACTGCGGGGCGGTAAAGGAAGGTGGTGCGACCTTCGAGGGGACGCAGGAGGGTGGATGAGGACTTGCGTGAGGGCCGGAGCGTGGCAGGCTTTTAATGTTTTCTGCAGAAACCCACTTCCCAGAATCCCCCAGTCCTTTTATGTGCAGTGCCTCCCGTTTTCACTAGTGGTTCTACTTGACAGCATTTACCTTCGTCTGTGGTTTAACTATAAGCTTATGGAATATTTTTTATTACTTTTTTAAACTTGGAGCCCAAATGCTCACCCTGCCCTCTGAAATCTCGCACACTGATGTGTGGAGGTTAAACCATATTTAGTGGAGTGGTCGCTATTTCAGGTCTTGTGAAATACCTATTGCGTATATAGGATTATGCTGTAAAATGTACCCTGTTGAGGCTTTGTCAGGATCAGAACTGTGAAGGATGTTCAGTTAAGAACACAGGAATTTGGGCCGTGTGCATTATGTTTTGAGCAGGGGATGTGGTCACTTTGGTGAAAGAGGGGGCAGAAAATAGGTCAGAACAGGGCCTGCTGGCTCCTCCCTCAGCTGCAAACCCCAGGATTCCAGGGGCTGTTGAAGTGGAATGATAGTGCTGTAACAGTCTAGTGTGGAAATAGCCCAAGTGGCCAAATCAGAGAGGAGTTGTTGTACCCTTTGAATAGACCGTGTCACCAAGAATGGGACAAGGTCTTCTCGGATGCTGTTTTTGTTTTCTGTAGGAATGAGATACCATCCTCTTGTCTGTGCTGCCTCATTTCACACGAGTTCGAGTTGCGCCAAAGAGGATTATTACCAGATTTTGGGAGTCCCTCGAAGTGCCAGCCAGAAGGAGATCAAGAAAGCCTATTACCAGGTACATTTGCTGAAGAAATTTAGGAACAGATACCGATTTGGGAGGAAGGTGGTACTGGGATCACAATGTGAAAATTTGTGTCACCCAGCCTCTTGGATTACACACTGTGAGTCTTAACCCACAGGGAGGGCCTCTGTCTTCTTGTTTCCGTTTCAAGGGCCCTTTCTTTTTTTCTTGATTGGACAGCACATTAGGACTGTTTTGTGGGCCCTGTGAAAGAGCAGGCGTCTTCATTTTATCATGCCTGAATTTTGTGCAAACACATATTGCCTTTGAATATCTACCAAACATTAAGCATGAAAAATAAAATATGTCCGTGTTCAGTGTGTCCAACATTATTTATCTGATCAAATTCTAGGGAAAGAAGGCAAAAAAGGAGTAGATTAAATACTTTTTTTTTTTTTTTGGATAGGTGGAATTGATACCATCCTACAATGTATCATTGCTTTAGAATTGCTTTTGCCCTGTAATTACGATTTGTGGAATGATTTTTGTTTTGATCGTGACAGTTTTATTTGGAGTAGTCATTCCCAGACTTTGGTCTGCCAGGTGTTTTGGACTTTCTCTCCCAGAAGCCTCAGGCAGCTTGGCCATCAATCAGGAATTCTGGGAGCTGAGGTGCAAAACACAGCTGAACAACCAAAGTTTGGGAGGCATTGGTTTAGAGTGATCTTACTGTAATATAAAGTTTCAGTGATGCCACTGTTTTTTTTTTGAAATTGTGTAATCTGTACACAATACAATTAATTTTAAATTTAAGACTGTAATTCTCTACAAATAATCATAGCAATATTGAAGAGTCTCTTCCTTATCTCCACATCGGTGTCTTTCTGCTTAGCTCGCCAAAAAGTACCACCCTGACACAAACAAAGATGACCCTAAAGCAAAGGAGAAGTTTGCCCAGCTGGCTGAAGCCTACGAGGTACTGTGGTAGCCCTATCCTGACTATGGAGGTGGGCTCATTCTGGGTGTGGCCTGGACTGTGTGCTGCAGGATGGACACCCAGGCTGATTCCGCCTTCTCCCTTGTAGGTCTTGAGTGACGAAGTGAAGCGGAAGCAGTATGATACTTATGGGACGGCTGGCTTTGACCCAGGCTCAGCAGGAACTGGGCAGCAGTTTTGGCGAGGTGGCCCTTCGGTGGATCCAGAGGAGCTCTTCAGGAAGATCTTTGGGGAGTTTTCGGGGTCCCCTTTTGGTGATTTTCATACTGTCTTTGACCAACCCCAGGAGGTAAGCAGGAAGAGTGTGTGCGTGTGTGTGTTTGTGCATTTGTGTAGAAATACGCCTGGTTTGTCCAGGAGCTACAGTTGGTCCTCTGCATCCATAGATTTTGTGTCCATGGATTCACGCAGCCCCAGATCAGAAATATTCAGGAAAAAGAGAAATTCCAGAAAGCATACTTTGATTTTTGCCACACACCGAGCATTACGCTGAAATGTAGGCAAACCTTGCTGTAGCCTCCCACCATTTCACAGCTCCTCAGGCTCTCTTGGGCATTCATTTGAGCTGTTTCCCTTTCTCCCTTTTAGTACATCATGGACCTGACATTCAATCAGGCTGCAAAGGGGGTGAACAAGGAGATTGTAGTGAACATCAACGACAGCTGCCAGCGATGTGATGGCAAAGGGCATGAGCCAGGCACCAAAGTGCAGCACTGCCACTACTGCAACGGCACGGGCATGGTAAGAGCGGGGAGGGGGTGGGGGTCTGTAGGAAGCAGAGGCTGCTTACTCCTGTTGTGCAGAGCCTCCTTCCAGAATGCCAGCTGGGCCTCTGTGTTCAGGAGGGCAAGGAACCCTCCTCATTTTTGCACTGTGGTTAGTACATAAATTTCGGGAATCATCAAAATACAGAAGGCACTGTCTCCCATGGCTTCACTTTCCTTTTGGTAGGAGACCATCAACACGGGCCCCTTTGTCATGCGGTCGACATGTCGGCGATGCGGCGGCCGTGGCTCAGTTATGACCACTCCCTGTGCACTTTGTCGTGGCACTGGCCAGACCAAACAGAAGAAGACGGTCATGGTCCCAGTTCCTGCAGGTTTGTACACTCCAACTTGTTCTAAGGAAGGGTGGTAGCTGGTACTCGCATGAGGAACATGGTTTGCTCCCTGAAAAACATACTGGGGACAGAAAGTCTGTCTTTACAGAAGTTTAGAGCTGGTGGACTGCTGAATGGGCAGCCCCTGTAAATAAGAAATGGGAAATCAGTGTCCTGTGACTCCAAAATGCACAGCTTCTGAGAGGGTTAAAAGAGAAAGTGTCATTCTGGGGGAGGATTTAATATTTCTGCCCTTTTTCTGGCACCAGGTGTGGAAGATGGACAGACAGTTCGCATGCCTGTTGGGAAGAAGGAAATTTTCATTACCTTCAGGGTGTGTATTCATATGGCTTCCTGTTAATTGTAACCACATCTGAGAACAGCTTGTGTGCTGTCCTTGCTGCACCTGTGAACCACACCTTCTTTCTCTTTGCAGGTTCAGAAGAGCTCTGTGTTCCGGAGGGATGGTGCGGATATCCACTCGGATCTCTACATCTCGATAGCCCAAGCTGTCCTTGGAGGCACAGCCAGGTCACCAGGGCTGTATGAGACCATCAGCATTGCGGTACGCGAGACCAAGTCATTTGGAACAAGGGCATGCTTTTCTCTCTGTGCAGTAGTGCAAGGAAAGCGGGGGCTCCTCTGTCCCAGATGCTAGGGCCCCAAGGAATGTTGTTCTGCGCCTGAGCTATCTCAGTTGCAAAATAACAGGGCTTGGATATTGAGAGGGATATCCCGTACTTTCCTGTTTATTGCTCTCCACTCTGCCCTTGTTGCCTCACAGATCATGCCAGGCAGATTTTGACTGCTCTTCATTTTGACTGCTGTACTAAACCCTGTATGAAAAGGTGTCAGTATTTATTTGGAGAGAGGTACAAAGAAAATGTAACAGTGTTCAGCAGGAAGGGTCCCTTGGGAAAACGGAACAGGGCAGGTTTGGAGGCATGCCTGTAAATAAACGCCTGAACAGATTTTGTCTTCCCTGTGTTTGTGCAGATACCCCCAGGCATTCAGGCCGACCAGAGGATCCGGGTGAGCGGGAAGGGCATTCCCAGAGTTAACAGTTATGGTTATGGAGACCACTACATTCATATAAAGATCAAAGTTCCCAAGTAAGTGGAAGGGTTTGTCAGGATGTGAGAGGTCCTGTCAGAAAACAGTAAAAGATGTGAAGTGGTGTTTGTGTGAGGAGTGCTCTGGAAGGTTTCTGGGCTGGCAAAGGGCAAGTCTGAGTAGCCAGGAACTTGGCTACAGGAGTAACTGGGAAGGGCTGCCCCTGGGGTCTTCTGCTTGCCAGCCATAAGAGCTCCAAGAGGGCCTGGTGCTCTCCCAACTGCAGACCTGCGACTTCCAGGGGCCTGACATAAGCCTAGGGAAATGTCCCTTTTGCATTGCACTCTTGACTTGTGGGGCGGAAGGGTTCCCCAGAGCAAGAAGCCTCCCTGGAAACCTGCAGCTTAGCTCTTCTTTTCTGCTCATCCCTCCCACCCTACAGGAAGTTGACAGACCGCCAGCGAGCTTTGATGCTGAGCTATGCTGAGGATGAGACTGACATGGAGGGGACTGTGAATGGCATCGCAAACACCACCACGGGTAAGGTTGGGTATTGTGCCGGGAAGCCGAGCGGGCAGGACGCATTGCAGGCTTGCTCTGCAGTGCTCCTGAGGCAGGGTGTGTGGCGTTTGCTGCCTATGTGGCAGCAACCAGCAGCGTGGCTTTACACCACTGCCAGCATGGATGTTGTTCCTTATTAGCAAAGACTGCGAGGAAAGGACACTGCAGCTTGTTTTGGTTCTGTTGTGGCCCTCACAGAGAAAGGGCCCCTGCAGTGTCTTGTTTAGCACCCCGCTCTTCATAGGCCCCCACTCAGGTAGCGTTACAATTTTCCCTTTAAAACAGGAACAGACTGAAATTGGCTGGGGGACCAAAGGACTTAGGAGAGATAGTGAGAGGCATGTGGCAAAGGGTGGATATTATTAAAAATGTAAGTAGTTAGCAGAGCAGCCAGGCTGTTCTTAGTTTAAGCAGCATGCTGTGCTTGGGGCTGCAGCTGGGCTGATGGTTGCTTTTCACACCAGTGCAGATGATCTCCCCCCCCTCCACCGCAACTCCCGATCAGTTTACATGTCTTAGGGAGCTGCCTCTGGTTTCCCCCCTCAGTCTGGGGGCTGGTTTGATGGGCCCCTATATTCCCCTGCACTAAGTCAGCAGGGTTCAGCGTGAGTTGTAACGTGTCATTTCCTTGATTTGGGAATCCTGTTACAAATGTCAAGCTGAACCAAACTGAATGTTTGCAATATCACGGGGGCTAAAGGTACTAAAAGTTATTACTTAGTGTTGGATGACAGGAAGAGAGAAACAAAATCAGTAGATAGTGCATAGAAATAAAAATGTGTAAAAATAGATCCCATACATGGTAACTCTAAGCATCAGAGGATGTGAACAAAACATGGTGGACTACATGCTAAGAGCACCATGCAGGAGACCCAAGCTGGCAAGTAATATTACGGGAAGACCAGACGAACGTGCTTACTCAGGCACCTACAGTCCATGGCATACAGCTTAAGAGAGGGCTGGAGGGAGCGGGGCTTCTCAGGCTGCCTCATGCCTGTGGAATTCTCAGGTCCAAGAGCAAACTCTGATGTTCTCCAGCCTCGCTTGGATCCCTCCTCTTGGGTAGGCTGCTGGTGGTGGGGTGTTCCAGGATGGGCAAAGTGACAGGCAAGGATGCCTTGTTGTGACACATACTCTGACGCAGCTCTCTGCTGTTTGTGCCTAGGTGGCAGGGACTCGACTAGAACGGGGGCAGGCACGGAGAGGCCTGAGGCAGGGGACGGCACAGAGGGATTCCTAGCTAAACTTAAGAGAATGTTTAGCTCCTGATTAACCCCACCCAGAGGTAGGAAGCCTCTCGTGTTCTTTCCGTGCACAGGACTCTTGCGTTGGCTGCTGTTGAGCCACTGAGTGGGTCAGGCAGAGCAACTTCTCTGGACAGCCATGAAGTTGTAAGGAAAACCTTGCAAAGCACGCAGGAGTCTCTTTGCACTTTGCTAGTCCTCCATAAAGAAAAGCTGGTCTCATTGCAAACTCTGCACCTAACAGGACCTTGACCCTGGTGCCCACAGGTCCTCTCTACCCTTTTCCCCCTCTCCTCACTCTGGGTGGCTTCTTAATGGCTCCTGTCTCAGGAGCTGCAGAAACAGACATTCCTAAGGGCCAGCGGAGCCTGGGCACTGACATGCATAGTGAGCCTATAGGACATAAGACATTTGGTCATTGAAAGATGCATCAAATCCAAAGTCTGCATCTGCCTGGGGCCTCCCCACAAAGCACTGTGGAAGCTCCAGAGCCACAAAACTGGCTTCTCTGTGGTGCTGGTGCCCTGTCAGGACAGCACAAAAGACGGGGCCTCAGCCACCAAGCCAGGACTCGGGTGGATGGTAGGATGACGTGTGGATTTCTAGGGCATCCCATAACTGCAGTTAGAATGAGGGTTTCTGTGTTCCTATAGCCGTTTGTATGCTATCAGTCAGAGGCAGGGATGTTGAGGGGGTGGTTCTGGCTTGCCAGCAGCCCACTTCAGCGGGTTCTCTGTTCTTATTTTGGACTCCAGGGAAACGTTCTGCTGGAAACTAGACACGAGTGACAGCTGTCTGGTGGCCGTGGTAGCGTCCTTTTAGAGGTGCAGGAACACCAGGGGCGCTGCAAGACCCCCAGACAGACTCGGCAGGACGGCTGCGCTGAGGAGGCAGAGCGGGGCTTTTGCTGCGCAGAGGGGCCATCTCCATCCACAGCATCAGCCGTAGGAACTGTGAAGAAGGATTCTTGGGTTTCCTGTGCTTGAAGAGACTTTGGCTCTCCCTGCTGTTCTGGACAGAAGCAAACTCTGCACGATGGGAACGAGAGCTCCAAAAATAAAGATGTTCACTTAGCTTAATATGAAGTTCCAAGTTGTCTGACCTGGTTGCCTCCTTTGCTCTGAAGCCAGCTGGAAGGGTGGGTGTACATGGCAGCCTCAGGCTGCTGCATAGCAGAAAGACTCTTCTGCAGAGGCAGCCAGATCGGAGGAATATGCCCCTGCCAGAAGCCAAGGCCATCATTTTGGCTTCAAGTGCTAAACAGATGTTTGGGCCCACATCCTATGCAAGGAAGTGATGGGAACAAGGCTGATGCTGTGGAAGACCCTCCCCTGTGTTGCGTTGCATTCCTGGCTGGTGGGCGGTGTTGCCAGGGATGGTCAGAACAGGAACCAGCAACCAAGCTCCGGGACTGACTGTAGTTGAGCCCAGTGGAAGAGCCGGCCAAGGCTGCAAATAATGTGACCTTCTCCAGCCACTGACAGCTGATCCCTGTCCTCTCCCAACTGCTAACCTATAGCCTCTTTCCCCTGCTTGACGACATGCGGCTTGTGTTGCCTCCTGAGTCGTTTGGCCTGTAAGATGATTCTGTAACAGTGTAAATAAGATGTCTACTCTATAAAGATGTTTAGAATCTGGTTGGTTCTGCCTTTCAAGCCTCACAGCGATACAGAGTGGCTGGAGGACTGTGCCTCGTTCTGTGTTGTTTTCTTGGGTTGGGGAATGGCAAGCCCTACCTTTACACCCTGCGCTCTTTTAAAAGGAGCTTGTTGCCTTCCATACAGGTTCTTTCCTCAACCCCTTTGGCCTGCCTGTTTATAGAAGCTGAACTTGTATAGTTTGTGGTTGTTAATGAAATGCTGAGGGACTGGTGGGGTTTCCTGGTCCTCTGCAGCCCTCAGGAGCTTGGCAGGCCGAGGGCACTGGGATGCTCAGCTTTTTCTTCTTCTATTGCCTCCTCCTCATGATCTGGCTGAAACACCTTAGCCTTAATAGCCTCTCCCCACACCATTAATTCCATGCAACCAGGGGAATGGCCAAAGCATCCCTTTTTATTTTTATTTTTTGGGGGATGCAAAGAATCCAGATGCACCATCCCACTGTTACAGGTCCTCAAAAGCCGCTCGTTCGTCTCTCAGCCACTGATCCAATGTTCTGGCTTTGGGGTTGAGCTCCAGGGTCAAGGCAGTGTCGTGAGGCTGGCCCATGATGTAGAAGCGGAACATGTTGGCAATCTCTTGAGCGCCAGGGAAGTTGAGCTTCTCAAAGATTTCAAGGGAGAGCTAAAGAGAATGGGAGAGCTACAAGTCATACCCCAGGGGTGGTCTTCTGAGGTTGGTAGCACCCTCTTGGCTCTCCGGCGGAGCTCTTCCACGGAGAGGGGCCAGTTCCCAGGGCAGGCTGGATCCCCTCAGGGAAAAGTGGCCCAATCCAGTACTTTGAGCACCAGACCCTCTCTTGCCTGTGCTGCCAGAACTTTTTTAAAAAGCCAGCCTCCTTCCCCCATCTGCCAAAATACCCATCTTACCTTGGCATCTCTCACAGTCTTCCCAGTGTGCTTTGTTATTAAAGCTGCGCACTCGGCAACGGTGAGCTGGCCCGTGCTCAGCCTGATGTCCTTGCCGATGTACTTCTCTGGCTCCTTCATCAGTTGAACCACAATTGGCCCGAGGTCAGCTGCAGCCATGCTGTGGAAGGGCGTTTCTCCCATGGGGATCGCTGTGTGGGGCAGAAAGAAGGAGGAAAGTGAAGGAGTCCAGAGCCTCTCAGGCCACCAGTAGGCGAGGAGCAGCTGTTGCCTTTCCTTGCAGGGAGCCTGTGTGTGCCTAGAAGACTGGCAAAGGCAGGAGCAGAATGGAGGCCCCCTCCACCCTCGACCAGCTGGCGAGGATTTTACATTGACTGCCCCGCTGCCATCCAGAAATCTGGGGGAGGGTAGGAAGAACCTGCCCAAGGTTACAGTAAACAGTGGAGGAGTAGGGGAAGGAAAGAATCTGGGTTGCAGGGAAATCCTGCACATCTTCAGCTGCCACCTTGTCTCCTTGTGCAAAATCCCTCTCTTACTGGCTTCACAGCAGGGAAAGACAACGGGGTGCTCAGGCCGGATGTGAACGGCGCCCTAGGCTGTGTGGGTGTACACGCTCCCTGAGGCTGCGCTGGCAGTTCCTGCCAAATGACCCATAGCACCCTCCCGTGTGTCTTATCGACTGGCTGTATTGCCTCAAACAGGAAGCGACTAGACTAAAACGCCCATTCAATTCCTGGTCTGAAAAAGGGCCTGAAAAGGGAGAATTGAACCAAAAGCGTCTTTAAAAAAGGCCTTCCCCAGAGACTTGGGGTTCTCCTGTGTGTGGAGGGGCGCCGTCCTCCAAGGGCGGCATACTCACGCGACCTCTCCCTGAACCTCCCCCCTTTGACATCAATCGGGGCTGCAGGCCTACCATTAGCCAGGAAGGGCCCCTTTACCCAGTTCGTAGCTCTCTCCATCCGGGGCCTTCTGGGGTCGGAAGACGCCGAGGAGGTTCTCAAAGTACTGGGGCAGCCTCACGCTCGTCATGGGCACCCCGATGGCCCGGAAGTACTCCTCCACCTCGCCTTTGCCGTCAAAGTGGGGCACCGCCAGCCGCCCGCCCGTCGCCTTCCGCACGTTCTCCAGGCCGCTGTACACCACGTAGCTCAGGGCCAGCCGCTTGGCCAGGTCGGCCACACGCTTCCCCTGGGGACAGAGCGGGAGGGGAACCGCCAGAGCTCAGCCGCCCCGGAAAGGAGCGGGTCCCTCCGGGTGGGACGGTGCGGAGCCCACCGCGTGGACGGCCTGCTGCCCGCCCCTCCCGCCTTCCACCCCAGGACCCCTGGCTGACCCCCCGCCCGCCCCCCGCCCGCCCCCCTGCCCCCCTGCGCCGTTTCCCTCTCCTGGCTGCGGTGGGCCCAGAAGTCGGTCACGAGGAAGGCGGCGTGGGCCCCCGCCAGGGCCGCCTCCAGGCTCTCCGCGTCGTCCAGGTCGGCCGCGACCACCTCCGCGCCCCTCCTGCCCAGCTCCCGGGCGGCCTTCTGGCGGGGCCGGCGGGTGATGGCTCGCACGCGGAAGGTGCCGTCGTCCAGGAGCGCCCCGGCCACCGAGCCCCCCTGGGTCCCTGGAGGAAAGAGGCAGCCGGGAGGACCGGGGAGAGAGCGGCCCCCTCCGCGTTGCCCGCGCTGGCTGGCTGGCAGCCGGGCGCCAGGTGTGGGCCCCCCTCCAGGGCCCCGTCGGGAGACTGGTGGAATCCAAGGGGGCCCGGAAGGGAAGGGCCCGGCCCTCGGCCCTCGGCACAAACAGGCCCAGGGCCGGGCTCCTCCGCCGCGGCCGGCAGCAGCTTTGCCGGACCGACGGCAGGAGCCGGGCGCGCGAGTGCGGACCGTCCGCAGGCACAGCGGCGGCCCCCCCGCGCAGTCTGGCGGGACCGGTCCCGCCCCTTTTGGGAAAGCGGAGTCCCTGGGGGGGCCGCGAGAGAGCCCGACGCGGGGGGCCCCGCGGTCCTTCCAGGAGGAGAGGAGAGGAGAGGAGGGGCCCCGCCCCGCCCCGCCCCGCCCCCCCAGCGGGGCCGTCGTCGGCGCGCTGCTCCCGGAGGGGCTTCTGCTCCGGCCCCGGCCGAGGCCCGCCCCGCCCCGGGCTGGTGGGAGTCCGAGGCCCGCAGCCTGGCAACGGCAGCTCCTCCAAGCGCCCCGCCCCGAAAGGGCTAAAAGTAACTCCACAGTAAACTCCCCTCCCCGTGACGGGCCCCCTCCCACGAGGACTGAAACGGCGGGGGGCCGGGTGAGCGGAAGCCTACCCGTGGCTCCGAAGACCGCCGCCACCAGCCTCTTCGCCGCCATCCCGGGAGGGTCCCTGCGGGGCGGGGCGGGGCGGGGCGGGGCTCCGGGGAGCGGACCTTGGACGGGCAGGGCCCGCGGCGCCCAAGAGGCGGGCGGGCGGGCGGGCGGCGGCGGGACGCGTGTCCAGGGCGGCGCCCCTCCGGAGGCGGCCCCGCCCGCGCGCTCCCTCGGCAGCCACGCCCAGGGGCCATTGCCGCACTAGCCCCTTCCGGCGCTACGACCCCGCTCTCAGCATCCCGCGGAACCCCGGGGTTCGCAGTCTCGGGAGGGGCTGCGGGGTCGCCTGGGAGGAAGCAACCGCCCCCCCGGCTTCCACGGGTCCCTCTCGGGGGGGCCGTGCGGAGGACGAGGAGGAAAGGGGCTCGCTGTTGGCCGAGGGCGCTTCCTCCCGGAGGGCCCCGGTCACATGACAGGCGGACCCCGGAGGAGACCCGGGGGCACAATGGCTGGGTTTAAACCCTGAGCAGGACCGGGTACTGGTCGTTTTAAGAAGCACTCTTACTCGCATCAGGGCCTCGTCTGGCGCGAGGGTGAACCTTCCTAGGCGTTAATTCCCCCAACCAAGTCCAGCGCCTTGGACAACGCCTTTACAGCTCGGACTAAAACCCGGGGCGGATTCATTGCCCCACTGGCCTGGGAGCCACCGCTGGGCCCCCACGTGCGTCGCAGCCGGGACCGTGGCGGCTGCGGGATCCTGCGGGCCGTGCTCCGAAAGCAACTCTCCCGAAGTCTGTTTTCCCGTTGGCAACGGCCCTTGAGCCTGCTCATTCTGCGCATGCGCGCATCGGAGGGAGCGCTCCCCGCCGATGACGCGCAGCCGCGGAGCAAACCCTTGGGCGGGGCCTGCCGGGTTGTTTCCCTCTCCCCCGAGGAGGCGGGGCCAGAAGGAGCGGCAAGAGCCCTCCCCGAGTGAGGTCACAAAGAGCGCGCCGGGCGATTGGCGGGCGGCCGCGCATGGGCAGTGAGTGTTGTGCGCGTGACAGACGGAGTGGGCGGGGCCTTTTCTCCCGGAGTCGCGGGGGCGGAGACCGCGACCGGAAGTGGGGCTCAGTCGGAGGATCCCGCGGCCAGGCTGCACCGGCGGGCGTCGAGGTAACCGAGGCGGCTGCGGGGAGGAGAGCGGGGCCGCCCCGGCGCGGCCCCCGAGCGCGTGCAGATGCCCCCCGGCCCCGCGCGTCCCTCCCGGCCGGGCCCTGCGGGGAGGGGGCTCGGGGGCTGCCCTGGCTCCCCTCCCCTCCCCTCCCGCCGTCGCCCTCACAACAGCCCTGCGGGGGAGGCCAGGCCGAGAGGGAGGCGGGGCTGGCCCGGGGCGGATCCGTGTCTCTTCGGCGCTCTCTGGCCTTCGCCCCCGGCTGCCTCCCCCCTCCTCCTCCTCCTCTCCCAAACGGACCCGTATGAGCGGGGGGCGCTTCCCCCCCCACGCCGGGCCAGACGACCCACCAGCGAGGCCCTGAGGGCGGAATCCCCCCGTTGGGCCGCAGCTCCCAGCGTCGCTGCCCGGGGCTCCCGGGAGCTGCCGCGCAGCCCGTCCAGACGGTGCCCACGGGCAGGGGGAGGCTGGGGGCGCCGGGAGGGGGCCTGCAGCCGCCCTGCTCAGGCAGGGCCCTCACGGGGCGGGGGCGGGGGCGGGGAGGGGGTCTGTCAGCTCCTGGACCGTCCCCCGTCTCTTCTGCTCTCCCGGAGGTGGCAGCGGCCCCTCTTGGCCCCTGGTTCTGAGACTGAAGCCAGGCCGACGCCCCAGGCGGGCTGGGTGGCCCGTGGTAGTAATCCATTAACACGGCCTCGTCCCGGAAGGCTCAAGCGGCTGCTCGCCGAGCTCCGGTCGAAATGGCTCTTGTGCCCCTGAAGACCCACCCTGTAGAATGGGCCCCGTTAATCCAAAGCGGCGCCGGGCCCCCCCTTATTCTGCCGAGAGAGAGGGGGGGGTCTGCAGCTACCTCGGCGACTGCCGGAGAAGCCGTGCTTAACCTGGAGCCCCTTGGAGTGGCGCTGGTGTCATTTTTCCTCCTGGATCGCGTCCCTTTCGCTCAGGAACGCACAGCCCTGGTGTCCTCCTCCAGGGTGTGTTTCTAAACCGATTCCGAATCTTACTGATAATTTATGCCGCAGTGGCTTGAGCGTTGGACCAGGACCCTGGAGACCAGGGTTTGGTTCTCCGCTGGGACGTGGAAACCCCCTGGGTGACCCTGGGCGCTTCACACACTCTCAGCCCCGTAAAACTCCACGGTGGGCTCGCTTTAGGGCCGCCACAAGTCCAAAACAGCCTGAAGGCACACAGCAGTTTTTGGCTGTCTTTCTTTTAACCTTGAGTCTCCTGCTAGGAAGAAGGTGGAATATAAACAAGCGTAACAGTGATAATAATAGAACCGTCAGCCTCTGGAACTTGCGGTGTTCTCTGCCAGTGGCTGGGCCTGGGTTTTTCTGGCCTGCCGTCACCAGGGTTAATAATTGTGAGGTTTCCTTGGACTGTCCGGGCGTGTCTGGCTGGCGTTTCCCTTCTGGGGTCCCCGTCTTGTTATGCTTCAAGGTGGGTCTGGCTTGTCCTATAGGAACTAGATCTCCTCGTGGCAGAAGCCCCCGAGAGTGCAACTCTGCCCTCCCAAAATGGAAGGACCAGTTGTGAATCAATGGACCCTATTATCTGCTGATGTCTGTTTTTCCTGGTTTCTTTTATATGGCCGGCTTTGACATAAGGAAGTGTTTTGTTTATCCCTTGCTGATAAGGCGCCTGCACAGCTCGAGGTAGACGAGGGGAGAGAGAGGGCAGCCACGGCAATCTGTGAGATGAAGTTGTAAAATATGGGGATTCTGAGTGGGAGTTGGGGGGGTGGCAAATAAGTGGGAGACGTAGTGGAGGAGAGCAGAATTTCCCACGGTGTGGAGGAGGTGGATAGAGACTTGCCCCTCTGAAAGTGCCAAGGCTCAAGGTCATCTGATGAAACTGGACACTCTGGGATTCAGGGTTGCTGGTTTTGCTTTGTCAGTACTGGGGCTAACCTTTGTTTTAATTAAAGCAGCTGGACAGTCGCGAAATACCATTCACACTCTCGAGGCCTTCCTCAGGGACACTGGGGTCCCAGGGTGTATGTGTGTATCTGGGGCCAGTATTTAAATGGTGCAGCCTGCCTGCTTGATTGTTTTCCGTTCTTCTTCAGATGTAAAGTAGGAGGAGGCTCTGAGAATCTCAGATTAGGATCTCCTGGGAACCAGGGTGGTTTCAGCTGCCTGGGGCTCTCCCAAAAAACACTGTGAAGAGGAAACAGTCAAGCAGCAACAGGCAATAAAAGCTGACACCTCCTCTCCTTACAATGTAAAACCCAGCTGTTACTCAGTGGGTTTTATCTTTTAAGAAATGGAAGATGGAGATTTTAAAAAGATACATTTATTAGGATCAAGTGGTATAATCCACTGAAGCTGAGTGCTGGGAGAAAAGAGGAAGGAGTTCTCCACACAGCTTCTAGTCAAAAGTAGTCAGATGGTGGAACTCACTGCCCCGAGATGCAGTGATCGCTGCTATCTTGGATGGCTTCGAAAGGGGATTGGATAAATTTGTGGAGGCTGGAGCAATCAAAGGCTGCTAGTCGTGAAGGTAATACCTTCCCATGTTCCCTCCGGTATCAGAGGCAAGATGCTTCTGTTTGTCAGTGTGTGGGGAGGATGTGATGGAGGTGCTTCTTTTTTGGGGAGGTTGGATAGTGGTCTGTTTTGGTCTCACCCAGCAGAGTTCTTACATTACATTAAGGAGGGGAAGGCAAGCAGGCAGGCAGAGGCAAACCCCTCCCCGTTTCTGTGCCTTGTGAATTGTAACTCTAACATTCCCCTTTCCACTGAAGATTATGAATTCGCAGAGTGTTGATGTTCAAAGGAATTGCCATGTTAATTTGTTTTAGCATGAAAAGTTGAGTGTGTCTCTGGAAATAGGCCTCTGGAGAAACTGTTTTCAGGTTGCACAGGTTGGGGGATGGATGGATGGGGGATTCTGGGAGTTGTAGTCCAAAGAGAGGAAATTTCCCAAGTTTGGGTTGGACAGGCTACCAGTAACTGAGGGGGCAGCGTTGGCACGCTTTTGTGCAGACAGCTGGCCTGCCTTGGCACACCAAGGCTTGCTCCTTTAGCTCTTGCTTATTTGCAGCTTTCCAAAAATGGGGTGCAGGGAGGCACCCTGGGGATGAAGATGCACAGTGGTGGGTGGGTGGCTGTTTCTCCTCTTCTGCTGCATGCAGTAGTGCCAGTGGCAGCATGAGAGCTGCTTTGTAAACCCTCCTTCCTCTGCACTGTGGCCTTCCTCTCGCGTGCGGACAGAGGAAGATCTCATCTCTCAGCCCCCCTTCCAAAAGCCCTGCAGGATGTGAAGATCTCCTTGTTCTCGGTTGTGTACACAGGCGTGTGTGTGTCTCTCTCTCTCAATCTGTCTCTTTCTCTCCCCATTGTGCCAGCGCTTCCATTGCTGTGGGCTTAGCCGGGGGAGCACAACAGAAACACTGAGGTTTGACACACATCCCACACTCTTTCCCTCCCCCTCTTGCACCTCCACAGTCCAGAGGTTTGGGTTCCTCCCAGGAAAGCGTTCTGGGCACATTCTAGGAACCAAACTCCTCTTGGTTGTCCTCCTCTGGACATCCTGCAGGGGGGCCAGGGGTCCCCCTGCAGGCTCGAGGCTCTCCCCCCTTGTCAGCCTTCTTTTTCCTGCTGCCACAACAGCAGCTGCAGTGTGAAGGTCGGTCCATTCAGTGCTTGGCAGCTAAGCTGCTAAACTCTCCGGGCTCCTCTGTGCCCCCCTGCCTTGTTGCTGAGAGGTCCCATCCTCCCCAGGGAGGGACGGACAAACAGAGGGACAGACATTCCCCGAGAAGCGTCTCATTTGCCAGAGTGGAAGCTGCTGGTTGCTGTCATGGGGCTTTGTGTCTTTGGGGTGTGTGGTTAACGTCCTTTGCATCTTGAGAGTGACGTGGCACCCCCCCCCCGGTCAGGCTAATGCCACACATTAGTGGGTGAGTTCCAGCCACAGACAAGCAGTGAGATTTGAGTTTGCCTTCATCTGCAGTGCAAGGGGGGGCCCTCGGAGACCTTTCTCCTGGGCGCTGTGACTGAGTCAGCCTCTTTCCAGACGGGACACGGAGGCCGGGAGAGGAGGCTTTGAGCGTCCCATTGCAGGATGTCGTCCGTGACAGAGGCGCTGGATGAACCCGAGAACCTCACCTATGAGGAGGTGGAGGAAGATGAGGAGGAAGGCAATGTCAGGTGGGTGCCTCTCCTCCCGCCCCCATCAGGTGTCTAGAGGAAAGAAGAAGAGGGGATTTGCTGGCTCAAGCTGGACAGATGGGTGGGAGGTGGCACCCCCTTTGCAGCTGGCTGTGATACTCCCATGCAGACCCTAGATGTGGCTGGACAAGGGAGCTTGGTGCCAAAGGCTGACAGAGGGCACTGGGATGCCCAATGCCCCTCAGGTGTGGCAGACCTCAAAAGCAGGAGCTCAGGTTTCCAGTTAAAGGAAAACACTGAGCCAGTGAGATGTAGTGGTTTGAGTGGTGGGCCAGCACGCCAGAGGAACAGGGTTCAAATCCCTGCTCAGATCTGGAAATTGGGCTTTGCGTTTTAAAGAAGGGAGCAGACTTAAAGGGGAGATATCCCCAAAAGCAGCCCAAGAATGATGGAGCATGATTGGTGGGCGTCCAGTTACAAGCCCCCTACTCTGGCCTGTCTCTGAGATTGTGACCCTCCCTCTGAGACCTAATCCCCCCGGGCATCTGCCCCATTTCTCTCTTCCCCCACCCCACAGCCCCACAGACTTGTCTGAGCTGCTGAAAGAAGGGACAAAGGAGTCACACGACCAGGCCGAGAACAGCCACTTTGTCAAAGAGTTCCTGAAAGGGCGGATCAAGCGGGAACTCTTCAAGGTGCCACATACTCCTCTGGGCCTTGGGAGGAGGAAATGGGGAGCACAAGAAGGGATGCTCCCTGGATGTCCATCCGTTGAAGGGAGGGCTTGATTTGTGTCTCCCTGCATGACAGAAGGGCGTTGGATTGGATGGTCCCTGGGGTCTCTTCCAGGCCTAGGATTCTATGATTCCATGGAGCCGTGATCTGACACCAAGCTTTCTGTGGTGGCTGGGGAATTGTGGGGAGACCCTCACGTTGTCCCCATGTGGGGATAGGGGAACAGAGGGGTGAAAAAGGAATGGGAGGGCGTCCAGCCCCTTGCCCCTGATGGCTCCTCTGTCCTGCCTTGCAGCTGGGCACGGTGGCCCTCTACTTCACCTACTCAGCCCTGGAGGAGGAGATGGAACGCAACAAGGACCAGCCCGTCTTCACCCCACTCTACTTCCCGCTGGAGCTCCACCGGAAGGAGGCGCTGGAGAGGGACCTGGAGTACTTCTACGGGGAGGGCTGGCGGCAGGAGATCCAGTGCTCGGAGGCCACCCAGCGGTATGTCGAGCGCATCCGCCACATCGGGCAGCACCAGCCAGAGCTGTTGGTGGCCCATGCCTATACCCGCTACATGGGGGACCTCTCGGGGGGCCAAGTGCTGAAGAAGGTGGCCCAGCGCGCCCTCAAGCTGCCCAGCACTGGCGAGGGGGTCCAGTTCTACGTCTTTGAGAACATCTCCAATGCCCAGCAGTTCAAGCAGTTCTACCGGGCCCGGCTCAACGCCCTCGACCTGGACCAGGAGACCAAAGAGCGGATCGTCAAGGAGGCCAACCGGGCCTTCGAGTTCAACATGCAGGTGGGCGACCTCTGGGGGAGAGGGGCAGTATGGCAGGATTTTGGGTGGAGGGGACGTGTGCTCCCTGACTTCAGGACCCCACCGCAACCTGTGTAAATTAATAGAGATTCTGTATTTTTTCTCTGGAGGAAGTTCTTTCTCACAGTGTCCCTGACATCTCTGAATTAGTAAATCCTTTGACTTTGTTAGGAGTCGAGTTTGTTCTAATTTTAATTAACCATTTTATCAGCAGTGCCATTCAGTTTCGCCAATTCCTGGCATGCTTTGCCTTGTTCAAGACTTGCCCATCTCTGCACCCTCTTGTCTTTTCCCCAAAGGGTGTCTCTTCTGCCTTGGACCAGCCAGATTAAACCCATTTTGAACACCTATCCTGGTAGACCCAGGAGGGGGTGATCCTCCCCAGTGTGTGCCAGTGCTCCCTCAGAGGGCCTTTCTCTGCTCTGCGTGGTCAGTGTGCCCCTTCCGGATCTCTCAGATGGGGTGCAGGGTCTGGACTTGAGGGGAACAGGTGTCCCACCCTAGATCTCAGAGCCTTCTGAGATCTCATCTTTGGAGGGGTTCTGGGGCCAGGCTCTGTCCTGCCCAAGATAGGAGCTTGCCATGGCTGGAAACCCAGGTTGAGGAAAGCTGTGCTTCAGGCATGGGTATGGATGTGGGTGGCAGGGTGCATCTAATGTTGTTCACCCATGGCAGCACTTTGCCATTTTCTGCAGGTCTTTGAAGAGCTGGACAAGATTGGGGCTTTGCTGACAGAGGAAGCCCAAGATGGTGGCCTCCCAGTGCATGATGGGAAAGGTGACCTGCGCAAGTGCCCCTATTACGCAGCCAAGTTGGGTGAGTCTCTCGTCTTCCCTCCCCCCTCCCCAGTTGCTCAGGGGGGCTCCTTTCTGTGTCTAACCAGGCCTCTTCTCTTTCCTTCTCTTCCCCCACCCTCAAAGCTGGCGCCGGGGGCTTGGCAGGCTGCCCCTTCGCTCTGCTGAAGCAGCCCACCGTCCAGCTGGTTCTGGCGGCTTGCGTGGCCCTGGCTGCAGGAATGGCGGCCTGGTACGTGATGTGAAGACCCTGCAGATACGCAGCTGCCGCCTGGGAGCTCTCACTTGGAAGGACTGCTGCTGCGGTGGAGCTCTAATGCCAGATTGAATTAAGGAACCATTAAACCCAAATGCACCCTGAGCACATGCCCGCCTGCGTATCAGGGATGTTCCCAAAAAAAAGAATTCCTAGTAGAATGGAATTTGGGACCACACACACACACACACGGTCGGCACGCAGAGGTGGGAGGTGTGTTCCTTGGTCCTGGTACCAAAGCTCTTGCCCCTTATTTGCCCTGGACAGGTGGAGAGGGAAGCTTTTGCTGTGTTGGGAGGGGAGAGGAAGGGGTGGCATTGTGGGCAGATGGTCTCCTTGGGAGCAAGAGCTTTACTCTTCCAAATGTCTTGCATGGGGGGGGGTTGAGGGGGGCATCTACCTCCACACCAGGTATTCTGGGTACCTACAACGAGAATAGCCAACCTTCAGTTGTAAGTAGCGTACGGTGGGGTAGGGTAGGGTAGGGTAGGGTGGGGGAATGGACCTGTATATATAAAGGGAAAAGCCAACGGTTAGTTTTCTTGTAACTTAAGGACTGTGTTAATGCCTCTGACATAATAAAAACATTTATACTCAGGTGTCTCAAAACTGTTGCATGGCTTGGCCAGGAAGGGAGAGGTTGAGGCTGCCGGCACTCTGGCCGGTCACCTGAAGCACGTGACACATCATCTACCTGTAAGACTGAGGGGGACTTCAGGGGACCCATTTAGTCACCCTGGAGGAAAATCTCAAAACTGGAATGGAACAGAGACTGTGTTCCACAGCAGACAAAAAAAAAGGACCCGCTTTGAGGAGAGTACTGGCCAGCTGGGCTGTGCTGTGGGTGGTAACTGGAATCCTGTGTCCAGTTCTGGGCCCCTCTGTTCACGCAGGATACAGAGAAGCTGGAAGGGCTCCAGAAGAGGGAAACCAAAATGGTAGAAGGCCTGGAAACCATGAAGCCCTCTGAGGAGCAGCTGAGGAAGCTGGGGATGTTTCATCTGCAGAAGAGAAGATTAAGAGGGGACATGACAACCAAGAGGGCTGTCATGGCGAGGAGGGAGCAGGCTTGTTTTCCACTGCTCCAGAGACTAGGACAAGGAGCAATGGATTCAAACTAAAGGAAAAGAGATTCCATCTAAACCTCAGGAAGAATTTCCTGAGGGTAAGCTACTGCCTGGGAGTGTGGTTGTGACTTTAGAGGTCTTTAAGCAGAGTCCATATGGCCATCTGTTGGGAGTACTTGGATTTTGTTTTCCTTCTTGGCAGAATGGGGTTGCACTGGATGGCCCTTGGAGTCCCTTCCAACTTTAGGATTCCTCCTAAGGAACTTTTACAGGACAGAGAAAAAAACTGAGCCAGCACAGGTAGTGCTTTGGGCATTGGACTATGGCCCTGGAGACCGGGTTCAGTTCCCTGCTCGGCCATGGAAACCCACTGGGAGACCTTGGGTATGTCACACTCTCTCAGCTCCAGAAAAGCCTGTGATAAGGTCATTGTCAGTCAGAAATAGCTTGATGGCACATGAGACAGAAAAATCTCACTGGGCAGGCACAGCATTTTGGGACTACCTCTTTGGGGAGCAAGGCTTCAGGGCAGACGGAGAAGCCAGGGGCAGAAATGCCCCAGACGTTTCTCCACCCCCCTCTCCTTAGTGCTGAGGCTTCTCTTGCCCACCTGGTGAGAGAGAGGCTTCCTTGTCCCCCTGGGAGGAGGGAGAAGTGGGTTACCGCTCCCCCAGGCTGGTCTGCCTTGTGCCAGTATACAGACCCTCCTCTGAGTTGCAGCTTTGCCCCCACCCATAATCTCACAAACACAGACACACAAGCTTGTGGGTTTTACCTTTTTATTTATATACAAACATGGAAAAGCACCAACCGGTCCTTCTCTCGTGAGCAGTCACAGCACAAAACCTTCCCGTCTGGCTCCAAAGATGTAAGGCGGGGGAACAGAGGGCTTGTCTTCATGCTCCTCCGTCTTCGTCCATCCGCAGCTGCCCACAGGACGGAGGAGGAGGCGCCTGGGGTGTGTGTGTATGTGTGTGATAGGGAGCTGGTGGGACTGCCCTCGTGGCCAGAGAGCCACGCACTGAAGGCACAAGTCAGGAAAGAGGGCTTGTGCCAGATCAAGACAAAACCAGGCCGCCACAGCGAGGGTCTCCCCCTCGGACTTGACTCCGCTACAGCAGCACGCGCTAGCCGCCCTATTGCTCATTGTCATCAGTGCAAGACTGGCTTTTCTTGAGAGTCAGTGCAAAATGGAGGGGAGGGGAGGAAGGCGTGCAGAGGTCGGTCACAGTTAGAATTCCACGGAGAAAACCGAAAGGCAAAACAGAACTCCAAAGACTTTTCTGCCTGCATCTATTTACATGCGGGGCTTGGGAAGGGAGGGAACAGATTTCTGATTGCAAAGAGGTTAAAGTCCTGCCTCTTGGCCTCCCTCATATCTACGACTGACAAACATGGATGGGGCAGAGGAAAGGCGAGGCGTGGGGTGTGCAGCCCCACTGCTGCAGAGTGGAGAGGCAGAGAAACACAGGCCACAAAGCACAAGGGATGGGGAAGGGGACGATGGGGGTAGCGTCCACCCCCCAGCAGGCAAGAGGGGCTCTGGTTTGGTGGCCAGGTCCCAGCTGAGCATCTGCTCCCCCCGCCAGAGACCAATGCCTCCCACGTCTCCTGCCTGCCGTCCACAAGGCATGGCGAGCTGCACATGCCCTGAGGAACAAAACAGTACCAGCCGCTTGGCACAGTGCAAAACATTAACACGGAACACAAACAGAACCAAACAAGGGGGAAGGATTCAGAGATGTAGCCGAGTTAGTCTGGATCAGTTGGCAGAGGGATCTTGTGGCACCTTTTGAGACTGACTGAAGGAAAGAAGCTGGAAGGAGAAGCTTTTGTAGACTTAAATGACTTCACCAGATGCATTTGGTGCCTGTGCTACCAACTTCTTTCAGTCTCTAGGCTGGTACAGGATCCCCTTGCGTACAGAACCAAACAAGATACAAGAAGAAAAGCAACCCCCACAAACCCCCAACATTCCCTTTTCGTGTAGTGTGAGGAGCTGGAGCTCCATGGCTCCTTGTAAGAGGCTCAGACAGCCCAGAAGGGCGGGACGGAACAGGCCATGCCAGGGCCCCACAGCTGCCTCCCCAGGAAAGCGGAGGGAGGATGAGTGAAAGCCAACCCGGCCGGATGGGGCCTTCCTCACAGCAGGAGCCAAGTGGGTGCCTGGGACAGGCGGGGGCATCTTCCTGGGGAAGGAGAAAAAAGCAACCACCCAAGAGGTCTGCCACGGTCCTGCCTCCCACCCCACCCACCCGACCACTGCCTCTTGGAGCCTCCCTGTTCGTGGCATCAGAGACGCCTTCGAGACTGTGTGATGGAGGGAGGAGGAAAGACGCAAGCAAGGAGGAAGGAGGCACGGGGAGCAGCCCACGGGAGGGGAAGGGGGTCTCCCAGCCCGGCGGGTGCTGCCGCTAGCACATGCGCTTGTAGGTGTAGATGTAGGCCTTGCAGTTGGGACAGGTGTGGGTCACGTCCTTGAACTCGTCAATCAGGCAGGGGATCAAGCAGCAGCCGAGGTCACACCTGGCAGGGAGGGGGGAGAGAAGCCACCCGTGAGGAGAGGGGCCCAGGAGACCCACCCGTTGCAGCTCTCCAGCCTCCTCCTCTCACTTAGCCACCTTGTCAAACTCTCCATTCACCCTGCAAGGCAAATCCCCAATGCAAAATGGCCAGAGTAGCTGGCAGGCTACCCTCCTACCACGTAAATTCTGGAACCCCCACCCCATTCCCCCCACACTGAAAGCCGGGCTCCCTACAGCCTCCGACTGTTTCCGCTGAACCAGCTGGCCGGGACAGATGCTCCAGGCCACAAGCGAGCAGGCAAGCAGGCAGGGGCCCAAGCTGTGTGGCCCCTGCAATCCAGGCCCCGGCGGCAGGGCAAGGAGCCAAAGCAGGTGTGCTCTGCCCCCACCCCTTGCCCCCACCCACCACTGCGCCACCTACCCGACAAAGCAGCAGAAGAAGCCCAGGAGGAAGTTCATCAGGCCGACCTCGTGGGTGATCTTGGTGGTGATGGCCTGCTGGCAGTGGGGGCAGACGGTGGGCACGGGGGCCGCCTGGAAGATCTCCCCCTGCAGGACAGTCACGGTGGTTGCCGCCCCCGAGGGCACCAGGACCGTGGCCGTCTGGCCTCCCGAGGGGGCGTAGGGGCCAGCCGGGCCAGGGTAGTAGCCCATAGGGGTGTGTGGTCCGGGCGGAACATAGTAGCCACCTGGAAATGAGAGAGGGAGGGCATAGAAGCTGACTTCCAAGCGAGCAGCCCTGGCGGGCACCCTGAAAGGCAGCAAGAGGCCCTATGAACACTGGGAGGGCTGTGCGTGTATGTATGGGCAGCTGGCACGAGTGGCACCTCTCCCCCACCATCCACTCCCTGGCAGTTGAGGGGCTGTAGTTTTGGCAAGCCTCTCTCTCCGGCACCTTCCCCACACCTCCGAAGGAAGGAAGAATGGGGCACTCCACTTTACAGGGCTGGTGGTAGGGCTTGCCTCAGATCCAGCTAGAACCTTGGGGGATGGGGGCCCTTCCCAGCCCCTCTCTGGGACTTCTGGTCAACCCAGAGCAACAGCCTTGATCAACAGTGCCTCTCGGGGGTGGGCAGAGGCCTTGTTTTATCCAACATCCATTTGCCGGCATTCCAGAAATCATTCCGGAAGCCCTGGGACAAACAGGTCCTGCTGCTGCTTCCACGGAACGCACAGCGTCAACTGACTGGAGGCCTGCTGCAGAATACACACACACACACACACACACGCACACACAGACACACACCCGGGGGCCCTCTGTGTCCATGGCCTCCCCAAAGAAACCAGACCAAGTTATTCTCCTAAATTTGGATTGATTTCAAAGGGGGAGGGGGAGAGGAGGAGAATTGTCTGGCCCCCAACCCCAAATTCTCCAAGAGCCACCACATCCACCCTCGAACTAGGTCCTCTAAGCTGCGGATACAACTACAAGCACAGAGATTCCCCCATTCCCACCGACTGCTCCCCACTCACCGGGCGGCGGAGGCATGTAGGGCATCGTGCCCTCTGCGGACATGGGCGGGGGGATGAAGCCCGGCTGCAGTGGGGGTGGTTCGTACGGCGGGGGCCCAGCGTCCATAGGCGGAGGCACCATGGCAGGCGAAGTTCTTCCTGGAGGAGCACAGCGAGAGAGAGGAGCAGCCTGTTAGTTTGCTTGATGAGTTGCTCAGCTGTACATTCTTTATTACTGTTTTATATTTTAAACTGTCGAAGCTGACGTTTTTAAAGGCTGCTCTCAGAACCCTGGATAGAGGGGAGGCTACAAGGGCTGTAATAAAAAAATGAACGTGTTCTGTGTCCAATCCTGGCGAAGGACTGTGGGTTGGGGTGGGGCTGGCGCAAACCCAGGTCAAAGACAACCTCGGGGGGCCTTAGGCCCCTGGGGGACAAGCGACCAACCGGTACTCTTCCCCCCCCCCGGCGTCGGGCAGGAGATCATCTGAGTCTCCCTCCCCTCCATCCTCCCTCCCCCGGCCACCACCTCACCTGCGGGGAAAGGGGAGCCATCCTTCTCTTCTATGAGCGGGGCTGACGGACCCCCCGGGTATGGGGGGAGGGTCGCTGGACATCCTTCACGGCAGGCCTGGAATGAAGAAAGATGGGGCAGAATGGTTTGCTGAAGTCGCAGATCTTGCCCAAGTTGCAAAACTGACACAGAGATTTAAAAAAAATAGAACAAATGGAGATTTTTTTTTTTTTACCATTTATGGATTTTTGAGCAGTGAGAAATCTAATGATAAAATAATCTATGGTTAGGATCACTAGTAATTCTAGGAAGTAGAAAAAGATGTGGGGAATTAACTAACTTTTCTTTTTCATTACAGGTGGTATGGGGGGGTGAGAGTTCCTTTGCACGTTTATGAGTGCAGTGTGGTCAGGAGGTGTTTAGTGCAAGAGACGAGTATTTTAGTAACAGGCTGTGTTATTAGGCTCTAGGTTAAGTTTAACTTAGTTTGGTTTTAGTTCTAGTTATGCAGGTGTCATGTTTGTGTGTGGTTTGTTTCTTTGCTCTTGATCTGTTTCTTCTTCTGTGGTTATGGGTTGGTTTGTTTACGTCTTCTGCTAAAACTAATAAATTTTAAGCCTCCGGGAAAGGCAGGGACAATGTGAGGGAGATGGCTGGAGAGTCCAGAGCCATCAGGCAAATCTTGTGGGGATCCCCAGAGGCAAGGCCGGGTGGGTCTCCTGTATCAAAGACTCAAAGACCCATCATCCAGCTGCAGAGGCTGTGACAAGAAAAGAAGAAGCTGAGAGAGCAGGGTATGTCCAGGAGCTGTTTCTGCTCTCTGCCTTCCCAGCACCACCCATGCCAGCCCCCTTCTCTCCTCTCAGACCCCCTTGGCCAGAACCAGCAGCTGCTGTTCCTCCTTTTGTTTCAAGTCACTCACAGAATGCTTTTCTCAACAGGAATTCCTCTTAGGGAGGGCCTGCTTGTTCCTGACAGTCCAAAAGTCTTACTTGACAACTTTCTGAAGAAACGCAAGGTTTGGTGGGCACAGGACCTCTCCTCTCCTGGGTAAGAGGGGGTGCCACCCCCTGATCCAGACCACCCAGGCTTGTTGCACAGCTGCTGTGGAGGACGGGGTGCTCAAAAGGCAGGGCCCAGCTGCACCCACTCCTAGAGATATGCCCTCTCCAGGTCCAGGTGCGCCCCAGGAAGCTTATTTCAAGAGAAGATGCTCAGGATGGCACAATCCCTTGCTGGAAGGCCCCTCCAATGGCACCAGTTCAAGATGATTCCAAACAGCAGGCAGTGCCAGTTGGCACTAGGAAAACCATATTTTCCCAGCACCTGGGTTTACCACCCTTTTCTCTCTCCTCTCATGGTCATAAATGCCTCTCCTGGTGAAGTCTACCTGGGCATGAGGAATCTGGCAGCGATCTCTGAGCAAGGGAGACTGGGCAGATGGAAATCACACCCAATGCCACCTCCAGGAGTCACCTCCACATCCACTGGCTGCAGCAAGGGATGCCTCCTAGTGGTTCCCACTGCTTTCCTCTGATGCCCCCAGTCCTGCCCTATGCCACATGCAGGTTTCCTCCCACTCCTGCTTGGTTGCACAGAGGGAGGCCTGGAGTGGCAGAGCTTCCAAGCACAAAGCATCAAAATGGAACTGGCCAGGCCAAGGAGGGAAGACCAACCATTTTTCTGCCCTCCCATCGCCCACTTGCCTCTTGGCCTTGCAATCAGCCAGCCTATCATCACAGAAGAGCGGCCTGAGGTTCCCTCACCACAGAGCACCTTCTGCCATGTGATCAGTGCCTGGCCACGTGATGTACTTAGGGGAAAAAAACAAACTCACACACACAGAGGCTGGCATCATGGGAAGGAACAAGAGGCAGGGGCAACCACAGCACTTGGGTGAGAGCCGGAGAACTCAGGCTCTGTCTTCTCTAATGAATTCCTGGCAAAGTGGCTCTCCATGAAAGCACTGGCCCTGGGCCTCCCCAGCTTCCTTGCAGCTTCCCTCCAAGGAACGATGCGGGGGGCGGGGGCGGGTGAGCCTGCTGGTGTTCCCTTGCAACGCAGATGAGCAGGGCTGCCCATTCATGCGTCCTCAAGTTCCTTGACCTAAACACACGCAGGCACGCAGACCCCCTGCAGCCAGCTGGACTGCGGAGCTTGGCTCAGCTCTCTGGAACAAAGGCACCTTGTTCAGACACACACACGCACACTGCTGCTTTCTCACTGCTGAGAAAAATCCCCCAGGGAAATCCCCACTGTGAGCCAGGCCCCTCTGGGCCCTCCTACTGGTTGCCAACGGCCTGGCCTCCATCCTGCAGCAGGGAAATGGAGCTCTTGCACGGCACAGCACTGGCTAAGCTCTGTTGGCATCCATGGTTGGGACAGAAGCAGGACTGAGGGAGAGGAAGAGGAGGAGGCTGGTCTGGCATCAATCCATCCTTCCAAAGAGTCCGGGTCAAAGAGGGTCCAAGGAAAAACCATCCACTTGCCACAGTCCAGCTCCTGGCCCCCGAGGTGTCAGTCCAGAGGTGAGAGAGAAGCCATGGAGTTGCCAGACTCCTGGAAGGAGGGGCATTGCAGGCACAGTTCCTCTTCAGAGTTTTCTCCAAAGCTGGCAGGGAACGCGAAGTGGACATTCAGAGGGGGAGAAGGAGTGTGAGACTGCTGTGGCATCTTAAACAGTTTCTGGGAAAGCAGAGTTTCCCCTTGGCTGCAGCCAAGTTCCTTGGAAACCTAAAGTTGCCCCTTGGGAGGAAATGCCTGGGGATGGTTTGAAAAATATCCAGTTTCTTTCTCAGAAGCTTTGTTCCAGCTCCTGGGTGATGCCAAGGTGGCCTTCAGAGGTGTAAATGTGGCAGCCTTTTCATTTCATCCTAGATTCACACCATCGGATCTTCCTCAAAGAAGCTTCTAGTCCTCATGATATGGAAAATTGATTTGGAAGCACATGTTCCACACTGGCTGCTGTGTCGGACTTTGGGGCTCAAGGGCTCCTGCTTTGGGGTCCTGTGTGGAGATCCATGTCACCCTCAGGGGAACTGTGCCTCTGCCCTCATCAACGGGGGAATCCATGAGGAACACATCCTAAGCACCATTCTGGGGTGGCACCAGAAGCCTGGAAGCATGGAGGCTGCCTGGCACTGTTCCCACCACCATAAACATCTCCCTAAAGGAGGAACAGCATGGCTTGAGCAACCAAGACAGCTGCTTTTATCCTTGGCACCTTGCTGGGCACCCAAAGGCCATCTCTCCCATACACCGGCAGCAGCAGTAAAAAGAACAAGCAAAGATCTGTTCGACACCAGGAGGCCGGGCACCAGCTGCACAACCTATACAAGCATTGGGCATGAAGTGGAAGAATTGCCAAAGGGCAGGAAGGCTTATTCAGAGGGACGACGAGCAATCACTGCCACCACTAGCGTGCCAGGCCTGCCACCTGGATTTCCCGGATCACAGGCATGGCCCTAAATAGTGACCCCCCCACCAAGGTGAATTCCTGGACCTCAGCACATTTAGCAGGACAGCACGGTGAAGCCTTCTCTCCCCTTCCCCAGGCACTTCTTGGGGGCAGCAACCACACCTTCCTGGACATGCCAATACCGGGAAAGGCAGGGCTCCCTCTGCAAGAGCTGTGGGGAGGGGGTGAATCCCAGAGGGGCTAGTAGGCTAGCGTGGGGCAGGCCGGGGGCTGAAGGGGATGACCAAGAGCAGAGGAAAGACTGGGTGAGATGGCCCCCCTAGAGTGGAGGAAAGAAGGGGCTTTGGGGGGTCTCTCCTTCCTCCCCTCAAAGTTATGTCTAACTCAAGGCTCCTCAGCTGGCTTCCTGATGCCTTCAGAAAGGTCAGAGAGAGAAACATGATCCTGAAATGGACTCCCTGGTGTCCTTAGAGCCCTGGCACTCGTGCTTCCGGACGCCCTCCCCCACCTCCTGGGCACCCTCCAGACGCCGCAGCTGGACAATGAGGAGGAGGAGAAGAGGCCGTTTGTGCCCACCATTAGCAGCAAAACCAAGAGACTAAAGCTGGGAGGGGGGAAGGAGATTGGTGACTGGAGGACCACTTGCAGCCCCCATTTCCATCTATAGTCACAGATTCCTGGAGCTGGAAGAGGCCCCAGGGGCCGTCCGGTCCTACCCCCCTCTGCCATGCAGGACACCACCACCCCAGCCCTCCCTTGGACAGACGGCCATCTAGCCTCTCCTTGAAAGCCTGCAAAGGAGAAGACACCTGCCAGGGAGGCCAACGAAGCTCCACGCATTTTGACCTGTTGGCCCTTTTCCTCCACAGAAATCAACAGGGCGGGTGCAAGTGGGAGGGAATGGCTGAGTCTGTACGTCTCTCCTGACTTCTCAGGGGCCCAATCCTGCAAGCCAAGGCGTGCGTGTTCGCGGTCCAGTTTGTTGGGCAGAGAACCTGTGTGCAGAACGGCGTAATACAAAAGCGGTGCCTCTTCTCGCCAACCCTTAGACACATCTGGGGGGTCTTCAGGTGCGAGCAAACGGGCAGGGGACCCTTTCCTGCCCCCGGCTGCTGTTCGTGCGCACAGCCCTTCGGAAATCGGGGGGGGGGGCGCAAGGCGCTGCAATAGCACCAGCTCAAGGCACGCGGGGCCCTGCCCGTTATTCCCCAGGGTCGTTTTCCCCCACCGGTTCCAGCTGCCACCCCCTCCCTCCTCCAGGGACAACACGGCACTTTCTCCAGGGTCCTGAAGTGTGGGGGCCGGGGGGGCGCTCCTCCTGCCGTTTAGAACCCGGGCGGAATCTCCCTTCCGAACTCGGACCAGCCCAACTGCCGCGACCGCCCAAAGGCTTTGTGACGCTTCCAGGTTCGGGGGTTCCTTTGCCACGGGCCCCCCGCCTGGGGTCGGGGGGCGAAGCGCAGCGCCGGGAGAGTCCTGACGCGGCGCTCAGGACCGAGGGCCTCCCCGGTCCCGAGTTCCGGTCCCACCGGGGCCCCACCGGCGCTCTCCCGCCCTGGAGCCCGGCCCGCCTGCCCGGCCCCGAGGGGAGCCGCCCCGGAGAGCCGGCCAGGGCGGCCCCTGCGCTGCTCTGGAAGGGGCCTGAGCCCCCGACCGCGACCGGGCGGCTTCAGCACCCTGGAGAGCTCCGCCGAGCGGCTCCGCGGCGGCGGCGGCGGCGGCTTCGGCGGCTTCGCGGCCCCGGTTCCGCCCCCGGCTGGCGGCCCCCGCCTTCCTCCGGCGGCCCCCTCGAGCCGCCCCCTGGCTTCGGGCGGCCCCGCGGCTTTCTCGGGAGAAGCCTCAGAGGCGGCTCGGCCAGGCCCGCCCTCCGAAGGAGACGCGGCGGCAGCTGGCCTTCCCTGGCGGTCTCCCCCCAGGACCCACCGGGGCCGGCCCTGCTTAGCGTCCGAGGCAGGCGGGACCCGGCGCCGTCAGGGGACGCAGGCCGGATCTCAACCCCCCCCGCCGCCGCCTCCCCGCAGAGGGGCGCAGAGGGGGGCGCAGAGGGGGGAGGGTCCGAGAGGCTTCCCGGGCCTTCGCCGCCCGTCGGGCGGAGGGCTGACGGGGGTTGTAGTCCGGCAGCCCCCGGAGGGTCACGACGCCCCGCCCTGGCCCGGCAGAAGCAGGACCCTTGAGGCCGGGGGCGGCGGCGGGGGGCTCTTTGGGGGCCGGACGACAGCTCCCATCATCCCTGCCAGCCGGCGAGGGAGCCGCGGCGCCCACCCCCGGCCCGGGAGAGCGCGCGGGGCCCCCCCCGGCCCGCCGGGCCTCGCGCGCCCCACGGGGGGATTCGGACCCCGCCGCTCCCCGCCCCCCGCCGCTACGGCGGCTGTTCCGCGGCTGTTCCCTCCTGCCCCCGCCGCCCCAGAGACCACAACGCCCAGCATGCACCGCGCGGGGAGGGGGGAGGGAGGGTGAGGGAGGGAGACGCGGAGCCCCCCGGAGCCGCTGGTCGGGGGCCGCGGGGGGCGGCGGCGGGGGGTCGGAAGCGGGGAGGGAGGGGAGGGGGGCGGCCGGTGCCCACCTGACGGAGCCGGGCCGGCGGCTGCGCGGAAGGACGGACGGGGGACGGAGCGCGGGGCCGCCCGGCGGGTCTCCTCCGGCTGCTCCGGGCTCTGCGTCGCTCGCCCCGCCTCGGAGCCCGGGCGAGAGCGGGGGCGTGGCCACCGGGCGCGGGGGCGTGGCCAGAGGCGGAGGGGAGGGAGCGGAGGGGAACAGCTGCGCGCGCATCGGCCTCTCGCGGCGCCGGGGGAGGGGGAGGGAGGGAGCCGAGAAGCAGAGCGAAGCCCGGACCGGGATCGGGATCCGGCTGGGGCCGGTGGTGCCCCGTCCTGTCGCCGCTTGCTGGGCAGGGGCGGAGGCGGAGGTCCCGCGGGGACCCTGGGTGGAAACGCGGGAGGCGTTCCTGGGACGCCCCGTTTCCAGTTCCCACTAAAACCCGGGTAGGATGCCCACGTGCGCGCGCCGCATGTCGTCCCCAGCGAGGCTCACGGTGGAAGTTAAGGCAGAGCATAGCTCGGACGAGATGCAGTGGGACAGTCGAAAGCCTTCGGAAGGGCCGCCGGCAGGAGCGACCAGGGAGGGGGCGCGGAGCAGCGGCTGGGGCGCTGGACAGCGACCCCGGGGGCAGGGCTGGGTCCCCCACGCCGCCCCCTCTCAGCCTCCAAAACCCCTGGGAGAGGGCTGCCCGAGGGGCTCCGCAGGCTGGAAGTGAACTGCAACGGGACGGGTAGAAGATCCAGCGCACCCCATCCGAAGACCTGGACGTTGGCGGCACTTTGGGTTGCTGCAAGAGGGGGGAAGGGGGTTCCCCCGCCGAGCTGACCCCTCTCCTGCGCGACGGAGCGGAAGGGACGCCGCCAGGAGGCGCCCCAGGTTATCGTGGAATAATTGACCGGACGACGCAGAAGCAGCGGGTGGCGGACCTCGGATCCCTCTGGGCCTCAGGGACCGGGAAGCCCTCCCTCAGCCACGCAGGGGGGCCGGCATCAAACTTTCTCTGGCCCCGGGGGTTCCGTGGAGCCGAACCCACCCGTGGCGCGCAGCCCCCAGGGCTTCCCCGTGGCTGGCCAGGGCCGTGCTGCCGATTTGGGATGCGCTCGCTTTCCTGGAATATTACAAGAGACGACGGCCGTTTCTGCACTAGACTGTGATGGCGCTATTATTCCACTTTCAGCATCCGTCCGGCCCCTCCCTACACGGCAAACCCCAGGACTCCATAGGAAGTTGAAAGTGGGATGATAGCGCTGTCACCGTCTCGTGCGGAAACGGCCCGAGGCTCTTGCAGGAGGCCTTTATGCTGTTAGGAGGCCCCCCTGGACAACAGCCCCTCCCCGGGGAGCCTCCAGACTTGTTTTGAACCGCTGGGCTGATAACTTCCCAAGGCTGAGAAAGCAGGAAAGGATGGAAGATCTCTAAAGGCAGAGGCTGCCTGCAGTTTAAGTAAAACTTGGAAGGGAATACTTACATTCAGGCAGTCACTCTGCTCCCAAAACGCCTCACCTTCTCTGTCTCCAGCCACAGAAAGGCCACCTGATTGAAAGCATGTAATTTTTTTGCTTTTTAAAGTGCAGCCCCAACCTCTACCAAAAGACCAAAGCAAAACAGAGCATCTTCCAGCCATGAAGTGAAGCCTTCGAGAAACGACCTGGCTGTACGGGCCATAAAAGAAAGAGGAAACAGGGAGCAGAAGTCCTCCTTCCTGCCCAGATGACCCCCTGAATTGCTGTGGTGTTGAGCCGCCACTCTTCTCCGTGTTGCTTTGGTTGATGGCGGGTTTTTCAAGTGCATCTAAACTCGGCAGCAGAATAACTTGGCTGGCTGACAGATCCATTTCTTTGCCAGCTCAAGCGGTGGTGGGAGGGGACAGGGATCCGGGATCCCTCCAAAGGCAATACTGGGATCTGATGGGGTTACAGAGAAGTTGGGGAGTGTCTCTGCCCCAAACCAGGTGCCTTTGTGAGTTTTCCTTTAACAGCGGCAGTGGAGGGACTGTGGTTGCTGAGTCTCCTCTTTCCCTCTGTGACTAGATCAGCTCCACGTTTCTTCCAAGAGCTCCGTCCCTTCTTGGCTGGGATGCTGTCCGACCATGTGGCCGGTTTGGCTCCTGCCCAAGGCACACAAGTGACTCACGCGCACCATTCACAACCAGCCCAGCGTGTTCCTTGCCTGGTCCACCTTCCAGATCTCCCCGTGTTCCAGGATCTCCTAGCAACCCTCAGAAACTTTCCACGCCGGGCAGAACTCTGAGCCATAAGCCCGACGCGCTCTTCGGAGCAGTCAGATGGCCAGGGCAATGACTTATTAACGCAGCACTCGCCGGCCTGTGTTGTGATTGCTCTGTCCCTAAGGCAACTTGTCTTAACCCCCTCTGCCTCAAGAAGGCCCGTGGGGGACCTGTAGCCTGGATCCCCAAAGCTGGTGGCCACCAGAGGGGAAAAACAGAGCCATGAGCCACGTTGTCTCCTTCGCCGAGCTGGTCAACTTGGCCATCGGGACCCCTGAACTGGGCCACGTCAACTTCAACGCCCTCCACTTGTTCCTCCACAGCATCCTGGACTATCTCCACCTGAGTGAGGTGAAGAGGGAAATCACAGACGATGAGATGGACTTCATCAAGCCAGCCTCGGCCCTCCCAGCTTCTGTGGCTTCATCTTCTGAGGCTGTCCCTGTGGCCAAGAAATCCAGCTCCATCTTCCACCAGATGCACGACAGGATCTCGGCCATCGAGAGGCAGCTGAGTTTCCTCAACGACACCCCGGACACGGCCCAGCTGCTGGCCCGGACCCAAGGGGCTGCCCGGCCCACCCAGGACATGTGGCAGATGATGCAGCTGAAGAAGAAGATGGAGGTCAACGAAGAAGGGATGACCAAGGTGAGGAGGCCCCCTTTCCTGAGGGAGATGGCCAACTCCTTTCTTCTCCCTTTCCTTTTTTGCTTGTCTCATCCTCCCACCCTCCTTCTGTTCCTTGGTCACTTTTCTGATGGTTGCCAAGCCATGGTCCCCTAATGCTTTGCCACTTTGCTATGGCATCACCAGAACACTTGCCATGTCATAGGAAGGAGGGTAAGGCAGCAAGCCTTGTGAAGTGGTGGAGCTGTGACCTCCATAGATTAAAAAGGCAAGAAAAGAAACAGCGACTCCCCCCACTGCTTCATTCTTACCTTCTCCCCCCTCCCGCTTTTAGGCCATGAATACCCTGCAGGATCTGCTGAGCAACATCTGCTCCCTCCGAGCTGCCACCAGTAGCGTCGAGGAGGAGCTGGGCCAGCTGAAAAACAGCTTTAGTAAAGTGAGTAGTAAGTACTACAACCTCCCCCCAGCAGGAGAGAGGGCTTCTTGGATGGAAATGGGGACCACTTTTCCCCCTTCAACTGTGCAGGAGTCCAAAACAAAAACATCAAAAAACAAAAACCCAGACCCAGCAGCATCTCATTGGGGTCGGTGGGAGAAGAAAGCCAAGCATGAGGCTGATTCCTTACAGGGAGATACTGGGAAGAACTGGGGTGCAGAAGGTGCCACCTGCCCACCACTCTCTCTGGTTGTTTGGGGGGTCTTCTGTGCAAATCAAAGTGCGCAAAGGCCTCATCTGTGGCAGTTGTTGGCCCCCCATGTCAGTGAGGCAGGGAATCCCTTCCCAGTTTTACACTGGACCCTGAAAAGCTCTGTCCAGAGTGCTGAATTCTGTATTTGGAAAGCAAGTCCAGTGCCTCAGAAACAGCTGTCTTAAAATTCAAACAGATAGTCTGAAGCCAACTCACCACTGCCACGAACACAGGAACCAACTGCTGGCATGACCCAACAGGTGGGGAAATGCACTTTGCACATGCTCAGAGTCTGTTCTTCATTGTTAGCTTGGTGTTGAGGAAATGAAAGAGCAACTCCAGCAACTGGACCGGAAGACCAGCATGTTGGAAACTATGCGGGAGCAACTGGTGAGTGGACCCCCTGCCCCTTGGGAAGCTGGTGGGAGGGATGCTTTGGCTCTAACCACTATCCCACCCTCCCCCTCCTGGCTGGTTTGGTACCCTTCCCACCCAGAAACAGATGCCTCCCAATTTCCACCCCCGGCTCCTCCGTCCTGCTCATTTTCAGCCCTCTTTACTCTCCTGCAGCCAGGATTACTACCCTCAGTTGGTCTTGATCCATTCTGGATGCTGCAGAGAACAGAGCAGACAGGGGAGCAGGATAAATGAATATTGAGGGAAGGGGAACCCCAACCTGAGCCAACATGAGAATTCTTTCAGAGGTTCTTGGCTGGGTATGAATCCCTTCTGAATTTAGGTTGAGAGGTGAACCAGGGCAGGGTCTTTTTAGTGATGGTACTCACAGCTTGGGAAGAAAAATGCTCTTTTGTGACTGCAGCAGCCATTTTGGCCAGGGGGATTCTGGGACTCATAGTCCAAAGCCAGAAACTTTCCAAGCGTTGAGACTCCTTCAGGGACAGGCTCTGCTTCTCTCTTCCTCTCAGGTTGAAGTGAAGGGAAAGGACGACGTGGGCCAAGATGCTTCAGACCTGGTCCGCTGGAGCTCCCTCTGTGAGATGCTCACTGGCAAGGTGGGTGGCAGACGGAAGCGGATGGGATGGGGATTCCGCTGTGGAGGGCAGGGAGCAGATCCTCAGAGCAGGGTGGCCATCTTCCAGGAGACCCCGGGAATGAGATGCTGAAAACCTTGCAAAAGAAACAGGGAGGGGAAATGTGGGTGAAAGATGCAAAATTTGCTTTGTGCAGTAGGGGATTCTGGGAGGTGCAGTCCAAAACAGAGCCATTTCTCAAGATTTGGACAAGCTGTTTCCCCTGTGCATGGCTACTGGAGAAAGGGTCTTGTTGCCTCCAGTGAGTGGGAGAGAAAGCGAGAGCGTGTGTGACTGTGTTGCAGAGCTTTTCAGAGAAGGAGAAGGAGGGCCGAGAGAAAACCTCCCGGGAGGTGCTGGCTGTCCTGGGCCGGCTGCCCGAGAAGCACGAGATGCTCACCGCCCAGATCGCTCAGTTGGAGGCACAGCTGAAGCAGCAGACGGGGCTTGGAGGTGAGGAGACCCAGGCACCCTCTTTGGAACAAGGCTCAGGGGCTCTCCAAAGGCCCCAGGAAGAGCGAGGGGCAGGTGGAGGTCAGCCCCTGGCCGCCTTTTCCTGCTGGAGTTGAACTGAACTGAGTGGACATGGGACAGGAAAGGCAACCCAGCTGGGTTTGAGACCTTCTGATCCAGAGCTGCTGGCCCAGAAAGGTGGAAGAAAACAGGAGGTTTCCTCTTCATTTCTTGATCCTAAAAGAACATCTTTTAGCTAAAAGGGCTGGCTCAGGGTCCAGCCACAAAGAGAACCCCGGGGCCAAAGGAGTGAAAATGCCCTCTTTGCATGCTCAGAGGCACCCTCTGTTGCTATCACTGCAGATTCCACCAGTTCAGGTCCAGGCAGAGGTGACTTTCCTTCTTTCTTCTCTCTGTTCCCAGCCATTTCGGAGATGTTGCCTGAACTGCAGTTGCTGAAAGAGCGGATGGACAGGATACAGCGCCAGGATGAGCAGGTGATTTGGGGAGGGTGGGGGCACTCTGGAAGGGTCTCTGCTCTATCAGTGCATCCATGCAGGCCAGCCAGTAGCAGGAGTAATTGGGCGGGGGCATGTGCAAGCCAAAGGCATCAGAAGCCCAGCCCTTGCCCAGATTCTTGTTCCAGGGAGATACAAATTGGAATAGCAAGCAGCAGTCATGAATAGCTCTAATGTTTTGATAATACTTGACAACTGTATATACTAGCAACACACTCATTCTTCATTCCTAGGCATATCAGCAAGGAACCAACACTTATTTGTTCTGTTTATTAGAGGTGACAAAGTTGCACACAAACTGGACTTCTGTCATTTAGAGTTAGAGAAAAGCTGAAGTTTAGGCCAAGAGAAGGTTCAACTACACTGTTGCTGAATCACTGCCTTCCAGAGATATCAATGTTGCCTGGTGTTTTTGAAACTGGTTATTTGCTGATCCTCCTTCTCACCCAAGACTCATGTAGAGATTAAATGCAGTGGCTGCAGCAGAGGTCCACTGTGATCAGAAAAAGCAACCCCGAGGCTCTGAAGGGTTGCTGGGCCCTTAGTTAAAAGTTTCCTGCCTATTTTATTGCACCTAGTCGACCAGAGTGACAGGGCCAATGATGAATAGCCTGCTGTTTCTTAATGCAGATTCCTTTTCTCACCACATGTGGTCACCCTCACCCCATCCCAAGAAATGTCAGTCGATAGGTCGGATAAAATCAGAGAGGCTCCTGTTTTTCCCAAATGTCCAGACTCTGCTTGCTGCATCCTCAGCATCAGGAGCACAGCTGTGGGACTGATTTTGCTTGTATGGCTCACTGGGAAAGGAATGTGGGATCTGGGCCGCTCTGGGGTTGGGCATCGTCCTGCACGAGCCGCACACTGTATTCTGCAAGGTTCTAGTCCTCTTTAAGGGATGGATGCTGGTGAAGACTGTGGGCAGAGTCTAGGAGAGGTTTTTATGGAAGAGGGCATGACCTCTCAGCACCCCCATCCCTGTGCTAGGGTGGGCATGGCATGGCATCCACGTCTGTGGGCACTGGTTCTCCCGGCTTCTTCTTCCCTTTGCTTTCCGCAGAGGAGGGAGTCTCTGCAAGGCACGATCGAGCAGGTGCAGAAGCTGAAGGAACAGTGTGAGAAGCTGCAGAGAGGGGTGGACAGGCTGACCAAGAGCACCTCAGACATGGAAGTGAGTGGTGCTTCTGGGGATGGGAGCAATTCCAGGGCGATTCCATGGGACAAGGAGGCAAGGGAAGGAAGAAGATAATAGGATTGAGGAAGGCCTTTCCTTGGCTATGGAGAAGTGTTTGGTTTCTCCGGTCAGCAGGAGTTGTGCCTCTTTCCACTGTGCATCCTCTTCCCAGGCCTCTAAGATCTGCTGAAGGTCCCCAGTTCCTGAAACTGAAACCCTAATTTTGAGGGAGACAAATTCCCTTCGTGTACTCTCAACACCAACAGAGAGCCCTGGAAGCTGGATGTCTGTCCTCAGACTTCATAGAAGAGAGAGGGTTGGTGGCCAGAGGGCTGGTTGGCGTGTCTTGCATTTCCAAGCTCTGAAAAACGGCGCATGACAAATGGATGCCCAGCATTCTGGCTTTTCTCCCCTGGTCTAAAAGCATCCCATTTGATGTTGGGCGTTAAAGATGGAATCCCAAAGATCCAGGTGTTGAGATGAGTTGCATAAATCCAGTTCTGAAAAAGGGCTACTTTTCATTTGCACTCTTGAGCAGTTAAGAGTGGAGGTTCTTTATTTGTTGCTTTGTGCAATACAGTGAGGGTGTCAAAAGCACAAATGTGTGTATTCAGCCACACCCTACAATGCCTAGAAAGGGGGGCTGGTCCTGTCACTGACACAGTGAAAATGCCCTGGGTTTTAAAAGTATGAAAATCGAAAAGGACAGTCTAGTTTGAACCTATTTAGGGGATGGAGTCAAACATCATGGAGACTTCCTTTACCATTCTGACTGAAGCCCAGCGTGGACTCACTGCTCCACTGACATGGCAGCCACTAGCAACTATGGATGAATTCTGGGTAATTGTAGGTCCTCCAGATGTTTTTCACTTCAACTCCCAGAATCCACAGTCTGAATGACCAGCGTTCAGGGAGTGTGGACATTGTAGTCCAAAGCATCTGGAGGCCCAAAGGTCGCCCATCCGTTGCTTCCTGTATGGAAAGTAGCTGAGTGTTGCCAAAGCCTTGGAGCCTGGAGACCCTCAACTCCCCCCTCAGCCTCTGCTCCCCCATGGGATTCAAGCCATGGGATGGGCTGCTGCCAGGACTAGGGGACTGGCATGGGGAGTAGCCAAGAGGTCCCATGAAGGTTTGAAGCATGGCCTCTGTTTCCCTCCCCAGGCCATGCGCATGATGTTAGAACAGCTGGACATCACCAAAGCAGACAAAGCCCTGATCCAGGAGGAGATGAATGTGGTAAGTGAGGGGGCTGGTGGTATGTGTGTGTGTGTTCCATTCTTGAACTGGGTATAGTTCCAGGCCTCCCCGAGAATTCTTTTGCTGCCAAACACTGACCAGCACTTCTGTTACAAGATCAGCTTTCTTGGCGTTGTGGTTGTTATAATTATTTTTGGAGGAGAAATTCTGTGGGAGTTGTCATTCTCTCCCCAAAACTTATGTGCCCAGGCTCTGGAGTTCTCCAGTGTCCTTGTTTGCCATAAAGAGCTCCATCTATTGAATTTCTGTTTGAAATGTAGTTGTTAAAGCTGCAGTAGCTGTTTGGGAGGAGAAAAAAGGGGGGCTCCAGTTCAAAGCCTAATCGCACCCCACCCCAGTTTGCTGATCTGGAGCAATCATAAGAAGATCCAGCTTCCAGTGCCAGCTCATTCTCAGAAGGTCTAGGGCTTTCCCCCAGGTCCAAGGGGTTCCTCCTCTCCCACCGCACACCCTCCTTCTCCTTCCTGCTGAGTAGAGAGCAACCTAACACCCCATCATCTCCCCCAGAAAGCTGACAAGAGTGCCCTGGAGGCGAAAGTCAACCATGGGGAGCTGCAGTTGGCCACCAGCCAGCTCAGTGAGATGATGCAGGACCTCCTGCAGAAGATGTCTCTCCAGGACAAGGACTGGCAGAAGGCGCTGGAGAAGCTTTTCACTGACATGGACTGCAAGGTAACCAGCTTGCTGCAGTGGTGCTTCTTGGGGGCTCCATCCCAGCACCATGTTCCTGTCTTGCAAGACTGTGAAGCACCTGCATTTCTCCTTCAGCCAGGAGGCCCTCCCTCCCTCCCTCTCTTTTCCTCCTGGAGTCAAATCCACTCACCGTTTCCTCGCATCTCCCCCTCCAGCTGGACCGGATGGCCTTGGACCCTTTGAACCGACAGCTGGAGGGGGTCTGGCAGTTCATCAAGAAATACCTGAGCGAGGGTCCCCGGTTTGATGCAGACAGTGCCGCTGGCTTCAAGAAGTGAGTCTTGCAAAAGGAGCAGAGCACCAGCTGGGCAGAGGGAGCAGAGATGCTGGCGGAGGGATTGGAGTTCTGTATTCCAAAGAAAAAAGGAGCAAAATTCCAAAATTTGAGGCTGGGGAAGCCACCTCTGGAAGAGCTGCTTTGCACAGAGGAGGGAGGGAGGGAGCGAGAGAGCTGCAACCTCATTATCTAAACAGTGAAGCTGTGTCTCTCTGGGATGCCAGGGGTCAGCCACAAGCTGGCCGGGGGGGGGTGCCCTGTGGGGCCAACTAGAGCTTCCAGTCAGAGTAGATGAGACGTCTTCCTCAGTATAAAGCAGGTTCCTTTGTTCCTCTGTGAAAGGTCCTGGGTTCAGCCTCAAGGGTGAACCCAGCTAAGGGTGAACCCAGGGTTCAGGCAAGAACCCTGATCCTGAAATTCTGGACAGCCTCGACTGCTAGTCAGAGCGGATGATACCAGGTTAAAAGGACAGGAAACTACGTCCCTGTGGAGGCAGGCACAGTCTCCATCCCGGGGACAACTTGTTCTGCTCGGTTGTCTTGCAGGCAGCTGTTTGAGAGAGTGAAGTGCATCTCCTGCGACCGACCAGTGACCATGGCGACTGGGCCGTGAGTATCGAGAGAGGCCTTTCTGGCTGTTGCATGCCCTCCAACATTTCATAGATGAAAACTGGGATGTGTGTGTGGCTGAGCAACATCAGAGTGGGTCAAGACTCCACCGGTTTCTCTCCCCTCCCCATTGCTGAATTGATTAAGAATTACTTTTGCACCTTGAACTCACTTTGCAGCAATTGGAATAAACTGAGGAGAAAAGGGGGAAAGCGGGAGGAGGAGAGAGAAACTGGGACATCTTAAAGCAGCTGAAAATGTGGGATGGTGAAGGATTAGTCAGGATTGTCCCAGCCAAATTGGGGCAGCTGGACGGATATGCTTTTGTGGGTGGGGGGCTGTTGCAGAGGGGCATGGGAGGGGGCCAGGGACCTGCTCTCTCTGGCTTACTCCCTCTCCTTCTTTCCAGACACATGATCACAGTCCGGAAGGCCACCCTGAGGCCTCGTCCCGCCAGTGCCAACGGCTATGAATACCTGACACGGCCACAGAGGAAGTGAGGAAGCTGCCATGGGATGGCAATAGTTCAGGGAAGTGGGGTGGCGGTGGGGGGAGAAGAAGAAAAGGGGGAGCTGGTGGCTTGCAGTGAGGAGGGCGTCATCCAGTGTTGGAACAGCGAAAGATCACCCTCCTTGGCCCTTCTGAATTCTCCCACAAGGCTGGATATTCCTAGGGACTGGGGTGGAGTCATCCCATTTTGTTTACCCCCTGTGATCCGCATGGAGTCAGTGCCCCCACACCAAGGGGTGTGTCTGCAGAAGGACCCTGACGCAGCCAGCAGTGCCCACCGTCTGTTCGCACTCGCCTGGTGCCACCCCTCTCTCCCTGAGTGACCCCTGCTCTAGCTGGATTTGGGCCAGGGAAAGGAATCAGGCAACGCTCTGGATGTTGTTGGACTTCCTCCTCCAGCATTACCCAACACTAGCTTTGTTGGCCAGGGCTGCTGGAACTTGCAGTGCAGCAGCTGGGATATAGTTTTATTCTCACACTGAATTTAGAAACATGCTTTCCTCCATGTGATAAAACCAAAGTGGGAAACTGGGATCTGTGACATTATTTCTTTGCATGGAAAGACGGAATTCTAGAATTGGAAGGGGCCCATGGGGTACAGCCCCTTTCTCAGTTCAGGGTCTCTGGTTAGAACCTCCCCAGCGGAGAGACGTCTAGCAAAGATTGCAGATAAACTGGGGGGGTCCAGGTGTGGTTGGAGGGGCAGAGGATGTCACCATCCCCGGCCACCTAAAGGGTCTGAGGCTGTGATTCTGTGCACCCTGGCTGAGCATACCTGCGTCGGCTTCTTCTTTCCCTCCTCAGGGATTCAGAGGCAAACGAAACCACCAGCAACCCACCCCCGCAGACCTGCTGGCAATGCCAGGCCCACCACCAGGCCTGCAGCATCAAGCGCATCTCCCGGTCCCAGGATCTGGCCACCGTCTACCCCTACGGAGATCCCACGGCCCTCACCTATGACAATGTGAGCCCGGAGAAGGACGTGGAAGGCACCCGGGGGGCAGGGGCAGAATGTCCCAGCAGGACCCTGCGAAATCCAGCCTTCTCACAGTGAGCAGGCAGAGGCTTCCATGCACCAAGGCCATGCGGCGTAGCGGTTAGAAGATACAGGTTCACGAGTCCCTATCAAACTCGCAGTGGGTTCCCTTGGGATGTTTCTCTCTCTCCCTCTCACTGGGGGCAGGGTGGGGGGCTGAGCACAGCAGCCTCTTTGGACCTCTCTCTGCCCCTCATCGCCGCCTCTGTTCTCTTTCCAGACCGAGGTGGACATTCTGGGCGTGAATGGCGTTCTCTACAAGGGACGGCTGAGCTCGCAGATTGGGGAGCGGGCTCTGGCCCTGCAGAAGGAGTTTGCAGGTGGGCTTGTTATGGGGGGCAAGAGGTCGGCCATCTTTTTTAAGTGCATTCCTGTCAAAATGGATTGGAAACTAAATTCTAGTTCCTAGAACTACGCCCTGGAGAATTCCACCCACCTGGAACTTGGTTGGCTGCCTTTCTGGCCAGGCCTCCCCCAACAACGGGCCCCTTCACCCTGTTCCCAGACACACACCCCCAGTGGTCTATTAATCCTCTGCCATCCCATTTTCTCAGTTGCTTTTAAAATGCCCTAGTTTCTCTCGCCTCCTCCCACTTTCATCCTTTTGTCCACGGCTTGTCAACTGCTGCAAATTTTAAATTCAAAGCGTAAAAGCCATCTGCACTCTTTTAACTCGACAAAGAGGGGAAGAGACTCTCCCCCTTCCCGGCAGGCTCAGGCCACAGCAAACGGCCGCAGCCTCTCCCCGTTTGTTTCTTCCCCTCATTCATGACCTCCACCATCTAGACTGTGCTCTGAGGTTGCTCAGCCACACCTTTCCTGGTTTTCATCTGTGATGAAGTGCTGTGGGGTACGTCTGCTACCTGCTTCCCACTGACGCCTCTGCCCCCTCCTGCAGCCGTGAAGCCCCCCCGCCCTCCTTCCCGGATGGAGAGGGCCCGCTCGGCCTTCGCGGATGTCAGCACTTCACCCTACGCAGGTGAGTCTTTGTGCACCTTCCTGACCATTCCCCTCAGCTGAGCCGACCGGAGAGGCTGCGAGAGACCCCTTGGCTGGATTTATGGTCCTTGAGATGAGCTCCTCACACAGGAAGAGTAGGATTTAGCATGTGGGTGGGTGGGTGAGTGGGTGGTCCCACCCCCTGCCCCTGGGCACTCCCAGAGGACAAAATGGCTGGTATCAGCATGTGGAGAGCACCGAGAGCAGCAAAGGGGATTTATAGTTGCCCTGGAGACTTTCAAAGTTGCAGCCACCAAGGCAACAGAGAACAGTTTGGGAAGTGATGGGGCATTAGGATCATAGAGTTGGAAGGGACCCCTCTGGCCCATCCAGTCCAGCCCCCACAGAAGTCACTGTGGGTAACCCTCTGCAAAAGGACACCTCTGACAGACGGCTGTCTCTAGTCCGTTTAAAAACCTCCAGTGAAGGATGCTGCTCTGTCTTTTAATGGAGTCTTTTAATGGAGTCCATTCCACATGGCTTTGGCCACCAGGGAGCGAACAGAGCCTGGCCTTCTGTGTGATGAGATAGAGGTCTGTCTCCAGCCCAAGGGGGAGGGTCTTGCCCTTCCCAGTTGGCTCAGGCAAAAGCAAACCGTTCCAGCTCTCCCAGCTCATCTCTTCTTCCTGCTCCATAACTTTTGCCATCTTGAGCACCCTCTGACATTGCTTGGACATGTGTTGTGATTTTCATCTAGAAAATGCTGGAAAGCATGGAAGTGGGCTGCAGCTGCAAGACACTGAATGGGGATGGGTGGGACTAGTTTCCTCTCTCTCTCTCTCAACAGCATCCTCCACCCGACGGATTGGGCCAGCGCCAAATGGGAGCAACCGGCGAGGAGAGCAGCAGCAAATGACTCTGGAGTCCGTGGACGGCATGGTTACCTCCATGACCACCAGCCTCAGCCAGTCCCACTTCCAGAACGGGGGCGGAGTGGCAGGCGTGTGAACTGGGCCCCCTCCACTGAGAGGCTTCCACGGTGCCTCAACCTCATGTCCCCCCCACCCCTCCAGTATATCCTGACCACCCACTCGGCTGGCAGGAGCAGCTCCAGGTCCCCCAGGTTGGACACCCCCTCCCCAAATTCCTCTCTCTCTCTGCAGCTCTCAATGCTGGGTAGAAGACAATGGGAGTTGCACTCCATCAACTTCTGGATGGCTGTGCAATTTCCAATTAGAGGAAAAGGAGCACGAAGGGGCTCAGCTCTCCCGCACACTGCAAAATTCATGCTTTATCCCCACCCCAGTTTCCCACTTTAAATGCCAGAGGAGGAAAAAGGGGAGGGGCTGTCTCTTTTCTGCAAAGAAAGATGCCCCTTCCTTTGACTGGGAAGAGGGTGGGTAACCGAGTTCCCCTCCCCACCAGCTTTGCTTTGGTCCCAATTTCAAAGACAAAAAAGTCCACTTTGCCCACATTCCCCGGCCACAGCAAGGGGCTTCCATTTGCTCCCACCCCTCCCACAGATACCCCTGGAGCTACTCCTCATGCCCCCCCACCCCACCCTTACAACAATGTCTGTAAATAGGAGAAGACAGGGTTGGATGAGGAAAAGGATCCATAAAGCTTAGATTGTTGCTTTCTTTTCAAAGTGCAGATTGTGTTGACTGCTGCTTTCTTTTTGGCCAGGAGAAAGGAAGATGGGAGGGGTGGAGGTCGAGCCTGCTGCTTCTCTGCCCTCCCCCAGCTGCAGCCAGAGCCCCCCACGTTGGCAAAAAGTGGCAGGGAGGGTGATCTGGCAGCCCCACTCTTGCAAAAATCAGTTTAAATGCCAAGGTGGAGAAGGGAAAATCAGAAGGAAAAATGTGACCAAAGCTTGCAAACATAACTTTTGCATAGTGGGCTGGGGGATTCTGGGATCTGCAGTCCAAAAGGCAACTTTTCTACACCCTAGCCTGAGATTAGATCCAGGGTCCTCTTTTGCTGAAAGACAAAAGCAAGAACAGGGCCTTTTCAGAGCTTGGTGGGGGAGGGGGAGAATTGCTTTTGGGGACTACAGTGCTGGCTAAGGGTGGCTGGGAGCTATAGTTGCCATTTCAAAAGCTCTGGGAGAAATATCGGCCTTGCCAATGGGTTTGGGTGACCTTCCGACAGCCCAGGGCAGAAAAGGTATTGCAGTACTGCAAAGGAAAGTGGATTGGAATCCTGAATCCCGGTGGGCCTGATGGCTACTTCCAGAACAAAATAGTCTGCAAACTCGTGTGTGCAGAGATAGAGAAAGAAAGAGAACGTGTAGATTTATAGCTGCAGGACCAGCCACCCCGGGTCCAAAGTACCCCATCTTTGGGGCCCATTTTCAGTCAATTACATTATAAAACCTCCACCCTGCCTCCTCAGAAACGCAGTACAACAGGGGCGGTTTTGACAGCCGAACCAAAGCTTGGGAAAGGGAGTAATGGGGACAATGAGACCCAGAATGCTCCCCCATCTTGCTGTTGGGTTTGGGCTCCAAAGAGCCCTGAGCCAGTTGGAAATAGCCCAGCACTTTGGCTGTGATTTCTGGAATTCACAGTTTGGAAAAAGGAGTTTTGGGGCCAACAACACCCAGGCCTTCCTAGGAGCCACTACCTTGTAGGCAGCAGAAGCTGAGCCACAGAGAGTGGGGTGGGGTGCTGTGGCTGCCGTACCCCCTTCTTTGCCTCCTGGCTCCCTGGCCAAGCCTCTGCACAGCTGATTATGTCAGAAAGAATTTAATCCACCAAAAAAAAAAAAAGGGGGGGGGAACCTGCACAAATTTTTAGAATGATTTTAAAAATGCTCCTCTCTCCTTTTAAGCAGAGGGGGTGGTGTTTAAATCATGGCATGCAAACTAGTCCGTGGCTAGCCATGGCCACCCCACATGGAGGAAGAGGCCCATGGTATGCCTGTGGGTCTTCTGTCTGTAAAAATAAAGGGGGAGAGGAGAAGATGGGGGGCACGTGTCTTAGAAACCCACAAACCCCAGGAGTGCCTTCCTCTTCCTCTTCTTCTGGCCTCTGCCCACTTCCCTCCATTGGCCTCGCCAGGTCCTGGGCACTGACTGTCCTCTGTAAACAGCAGAAGCCACGGGAGGAGGTCCCCTTGCTCTCTCCTTCTGCACAGTGCACCAGAGGGGGAAGCAGTTCCTCCTCCCCAAAAGGGAGCAGCTGCCCCAGACAGATCGTGGCCCAGCCTTTGGGTACACATGTCCACGACCTCATGCACCCATGTACAGGGCAGTGTCTGTCTCACGGCCAGAAGAAGCACCGTCCCCCAGCGCTAGCATGTGGCCAAAGCATCCAAGGCATGAGTCAGTCCGTGGCTTGTCCCTCAGTGGCAGTTTTGAGTCACCCAGAAAGGGGCCACATGGCTGCCTGGGGTCTGGATTCCCAGCCCCCTGCCCCGGCCCCTCATCTCTCGGCCTCCAGGGTCGTGCTGGCCTTTGGTTCCGAACCGGCTTGTTGAGAGACGCTGTTGGGCCAGCCCGTGGGCTCCGAAGGAGCAGCAGGAGTCCAAGCGCTCGCTTGCCCAAAAGGGGAGTTTGTGGCCCAGGCAGAGGCGAACCTCCCGGGTTGGGGAAGCGGTGGGGGTGGAGGAGGCGGGGAGGTGGCCACGGAAGCGGCTGTGGGGCTGCCGTGGAAACTTTCGGAGGCCTTGAGGCGAGAGAACATGGTGAGAGTGTCTGGGAAGTTTGGTGGGGTGGCCGGTGTGTTGGCAGGAGTGCACATCTGCAGAGGAAGAGACGGGAGAGGAAGAGCCAAGAAGTCACGGGCATTGTGAAAAGTGCATTCCCACCCACCCTGAGCTTTCCAGTAACAACAGAAGCCCCTCTTTGAGAAGGCACGGCGCCTGCAGGTGACAGAATCTCAGCTCATCCCACAAGGAGGGACCTGCTTTGAAGTTTCCCCTTTGCCGCCCTCCTTTCTGCTGGCAAGGGATGGGGGCCGTGGGCAAGGATGGCCGTCTGCTCCCTTCAGATTCCACACGTGCAAATTTCACTTTCCAGATTCTGGAACCAGGGATGTTTCATCCATCTCCTTCTGCTGAGGGAATGGAAAAGTTCTCCCTTTACATGCCAGGGGGTGGACTACATTGCCTTTGGGATCCCTGACAATGCTCATGATTCTCTGAATGCCATTCCCAGCATCCCCAAACCTAATGAGAGGGTCTAGACCTTCCACAAGGAACAGGCAGGCTCTCCCTGCCATTTCCTCCCAGTTTCTATCAACTCACCCAGGGCGGCCACTCCAAAAGGGCAGTGTGTGCCTAGCAAAGCAGGGAAAAGTTACTTTCCCATCATCCAGGCTGGCTGGAGGATTCTGGGACCTGCAGTCCATAAAAGTAACCTTTCCAAGCCCCTGCCTGGCCCTGTCCACCCACGCACAGCGTTTCAGATCAAAAGCTTGCTTACCATTTGATGATGTGGGTGGCTGTAAGGAACGCTGGATTCTTGGAAAAAAGCACTAAGCGCTGCCTGTAAACAAAGGGGAGGGGGGAAAGGAAAAAAATTACTTCCTTTCCCTTTGCAATAAGCCCTGCCCATTTTGGGCAACCTCAGAGGGGCATCAGAGATTATTCTGGGGGGGGGTACAGCTTCCTCCAAGCCCCACAATTCACCTCAATTTTTCTTTCATCCTTTGATTCTGGTAGCAAATCTGGGGCTGGGTTTTTAAATCACACACACGTCTTCTCTCCCTTTCAAAGCTCCCGAAAAAAGACGCTTTTGAAAGGCCAGGAATAAAGTCTGTAGAAAGCCAACAAGTGGGTCTGTTTGAAAAGCTGAAGGGGGTAATGGAAAAGCTTGGCAAAAGTTCCTTTTCTTGGAAGTGGGGGAGATTACAACAGCCAGAATTCTGGTCCAAGAAAAGGAACTTTTTGGAGATGGGGCTGTGGTCTGATCCGGCAGCGGGTCTGGTTTTGGACAACATGCAGAATGAGTGGATAGTCATCTCTGACGATCTTCTGACAAACTGAATGAGATTCACAGTATTTCCAAAGGTGTGTGTAGCATATTTTAAAAAATAATTCATGTTTTCAGACTCCTGGATCCCACAATAAAGAAAATAAAGAAAATCTCCAGCCCACCAAAATTCAGCCTTTCTGTGCGTACGGGATATTAGCCCACCTTGCAGGGCTGTTGTAGCAATTATTGAGCTGACTAGTTAGTGGGACAGAGTTCTTGCTGTCCACCAGAAGTTGTTGGAGTGCAGCTGCCAGTGGGGCCAACGGTGGGGACGGTGGGAGCTGCGGTCCAGCAACACCTGGAGGGCTGTGGGGTCCCCCCCCCGGTGCACACAAAATGCTTCCAAACGCTAACCGTACTTAATAATATACCATGTTGCTCAAGACACGCAGGGCTCTCTGTTTCCTCTTTGCTCCTCTAAGCAGCCCCCTCCACGTCTGAACACGCCCATTCTAACCCCAGATGCCCAAATAGTGGGAATAATTTTCGTTTCCCCGAGCAAAGAGGGAGAACTCTCTTTGGGGTGGCCTTTCAAACGGGCACCTTCCCACCCTGGAAGCAAGAAAACCCATCCAGTCCTCTCTGCTGCCCTTATTCTTTGCCACTGTGGTCCCGCGGCGTCGCCACGCAGACCGTAAGCCCTTCGGGGCAGAGACTTCTCTCTTCGGTCTGTTCCGTCTCAAAGCCTACACGGGGGCAGCGGAAGGGGCGTAGCAGGCCCCTTGTCTCAGCCGCCCCCCTTTTCCTCCATCCCGGGGGCCCCCGGACAGGAAACGGCCAGCCCGGCTGACGAAGTGAGGGGACGGTCGCAGTTCGTCAGCCCGCGGAGCTCGTTCCCCACCCGGGGCTCCTGGGGCGGCAGAACGCAAAAGCCTCCTCCGGGGAACGGCGGAACGTCTGTACTGTGTCTAAGTTTTCCTATCTCTGTGGTATTCGGTGTCTCCGTATCTTCCGTCCTGACTTTTCTATCTCTATGTTTCCGCCCGGGCTTTGACTGACAGCGGGCGCCGGCCGCAGCCCCTTCCTCCCTCCCGGCCTCTCGGCGGCCTCTTGTTTACGCCTGGCGAGCGCGGCGCGGCGCCTTGTGGGTACTGGAGTCCTACGTCGAGAGGGCGCCGCGGCGGGGAGCGGGCCGGCGTAGCCGCGGGGACTCGCTTTCCCGGGAGGCCCCGCGCGGAGGCTGACTGCGGGCCTGGCTGAGGGGGCCGAGGGGAGAGCCAGCGACGGGGAGTCGGACGCCTCTCTGCCGGCCTGCCCGCCCGCCTCCCTCCGCGGCCATGGGCTCCCTGCTTAGCCGCCGCATCGCCGGCGTGGAGGACATCGACATCCAGGCCAACTCGGCCTATCGGTACCCGCCCAAGTCCGGTAAGGGCCGGAGGGGCCGGGAGGGGCCGGAGCGCCCTACACCCCCCGACGCCCCCCGCCATGGCGACCCCCAGCCGGCCCCTCTCGGCCTCCTCCTCCCCAGATATTAGGAGGGACCCCCGGCTTCGCCCCAAACCCCCGGGCAACGGGGCTTATCTGGCCCCGCCCCCACCCCAATTTTTTTTGGCTGAATCTCGACCCCCCGCCTCCCCCCACCCGGGTGGCCCCTGAGGGGTCGCCCAGGAGGAGGGCCGGGGGGAGAAAAATTGCACGGAGCGGCCTTTGCAAATTCCGGGTGCGAGCAGTCGCTTCTCTAAGCCCGAGGGAGGGGGTGAAGTCGCGCGTTTCGGGTGGCAGAGGGTTTTTTAAAAAATTATTGTTGCGACCTAGGAAGAGTGAAATCGCACGTGCACGTGTTTCAGATGCAAAACTAGCCGGGGTTTGTGTCAGCTAAAAGGAGCGGAGTTGCCCGAGCCGCCTCAGGTGCACGGTGATCAGTTTCTCAAAAAGCGGTAGAAACGGGATTAGGGGGCATCTCCCCGGAGGGGGGCGGGCTGGGGCCAGGGAGGGGTGGCCCGGGCGTGCCTGTTGCGTGGGCTGCTCTGCTGCAGGTGCTTCTAGCTGTGGGTGATGGGAGTGGCATCCGGGCTGAGCTCTGCTCCAGCCTGGTGGTTCTTTGTCGTGGAACCAGCCGTGGAGACACCTCTGGTCGTTTCCGCACCAGACTGTTATAGCGCCGTGATTCCACTCGCAACATCCTATGGGATCCTGGGGTTTGCAGTTTCGGGAGGGGCCGGGAAAGTGGAATCATAGCGGTGTAACAGTCCCGTGCGGAAATGGCCGTGTTGGGGGCAGCAGATTTGCTCAGGTTTTCACTCCAGACCTCAAAGGAGCTCTCCAAGGTGCTGAACCCCAGAAAGGACCCCTTCTGGGGTCCAGCAATCCGAGGTCTGCAATGATAAAGTTTCACAATGGACAGAGAAGCCCCTGGGTGCCTTCCAAGGGTGGACTAGGCTCCTTAGACTAGGGTGTGTGGCTGCTTTTGTCTCAGCTGGAAGCCACGATGGCTGGCAATGGAGTCCCCGTGATCAGAGGAACACCTGGGTGTCCCCTGCAAGACACGGCATTCCAGGAACATCTCCATGTCTGTTGCTGGAAGGAAGTCGCTAGGCTGCCTGGACCTGTGTCCTCAAGGCCACGCTGCTCCTGTGTTCGTCCCTGTGTGGCTCCTGGCAGGCTTTCGCCCTCACCCCCTCTCCTGGACTTTCACCAGGGAGCGGCTACCGGAAGCCCTCTTGAGCTCCTTGGGGAAAAATCAAACTATAAAGATATTAATGTAAGGTACAGATCCTGTCTGATCTTGGAAGCTAAGCAGGGTCAGCCCTCATTAGGACTTGGACAGGAGACCACCAATGAATACCAGGAGCTGTGGGCTCTATTTCAGAGAAAGGAAATGGCAAAAACCACCTCCAAGGGCTGCTTGCCTAAGAAAATCCTGTGGTAAATTCACAGGGTTGTCATAAGACAGGAGGCAGCTTGAAGGCAGACACAAAAAACTATATATGAGTTAGAGAAATGGATTTTAAGAAAATAATGAAGACAAGACCTTTTCTTCTTTTCTCCAGGGAACTACTTTGCCAGCCACTTTTTCATGGGGGGCGAGAAATTTGACACACCACATCCTGAGGGGTACCTTTTTGGGGAGAACATGGACTTGAACTTCCTTGGAAACCGGCCTGTCCAGGCAAGTGCCACATGCCTTGGGTGTTTTCCAGCTGGAAATAGAGCTTGAGTTGGCTCCGGAGTGAACTGCTCTGTATGTGCGTACGTGCGTGTGCACGTGTAGCAAACACAGTGACCGCAATGGCCATCATTCCTAGCCAGCACGTACAGTTTCTCCTGGGTGAAGCTGATGGGTGTTGTAGGCCAACAGATCTGGAGGGTGCAAATTTAGGAGAGGCCAAATTACCCAAATGGAAGGTGGTAGATGGAGTGAGTGAGGTGGTGCCAGTGGGGAGAAAAACCAGCCCCTCCCCACTCTGGGCCCTGGGGCTGCCTCCTGCTGCTCCCCTAGTCCTCTTTCCCCCCTGCCTGCCATAGCCTCTGAACTCAAAAAGCTCTTGGCCTTCCCTTTCAGTTTCCTTACGTCACCCCAGCACCTCACGAACCAGTGAAAACTCTGCGCAGCTTGGTGAACATCCGCAAGGACTCCCTTCGCCTGGTCAGGTACTACTTTGGGCACAAGACAGGCTGGCTGGGGCTGCTGTTTTGAGGCTTTTCTTTCCAAAAGCTGACGAAGACTTTTTCATTTAGGCAGGCTTTGGGCTCGTAGGTGGTAGCTATCGAAGGTCATTTTAATTGGTGTGTGTGCATGAACAAAACTGCCTTTCAAATGCTGTCCCTGAATAGTTCTGTAAACCAACACAGTGTTTGCCTTATTCTGTCAGAAATGTTTTGTTGGAGTGGTGTGTTATTTGTTTTAACAGGTTTTGAGGGTCGCTGTTGTTCCAGGAAGCTTGGAATACCTGCCATAGAGAAATGGCTTATACGTAGTTTAAAGAAATGGAAGTCTTTAGCTTCTTTATGGTGGATCTTCCTTAGCTGATTTTTAAGCTTCCACCCAATCTTCCTTTCCCTGGATAGGTACAAGGAAGATGCTGACAGCCCCACTGAGGAGAATGGCAAGCATAAGGCTCTGTACAGCCTCGAATTCACCTTTGATGCCGACGCTCGGGTTGCCATCACCATCTACTGCCAGGCGACAGAGGAGTTTGTTAGTGGGATGGCTGTGTAAGTGCCAGAAGTGTTAACAGTGAGCAGAAGCCTCGCCCTTGGGGGGTGGAGTGTATTGGTTGTATCTGTGGGGAAAGTGGCTTTTCTTTTGGAGTGTTTAGGTGGAATGTTTAGATGGAATCCCTTTTCCTGAAGCTTGAAGCCATTGCTCCATAGTGTCCTAGTCTCTGGAGCAGCAGAAGGCAAGCTTTCTCCATCTTCCATGTGACATCTCTTCACATATTGAAACATGGCTATTGTGTCCCCTTTTAACCTTCTCTTCTCCAGGCTGAACATCTCCAGCTCCCTCAGCTGCTCCTCACAGGGCTTCAGGGTTTCCAGGCCTTTTTCCATTTTGGTTGCCCTCCTCTGGACACCTTCCAGCTTTTGTCAAGATCTTTCTTGAATCCTAGTGTAGAGGAAGTGTTGTATCACATATGAGGGGCCGTTGGAAGGCTGTGGGAGGTTGTCCATGTCCCCTGTGGGGTGGCAGCTGTCCTTAGCTCTGGCCTGTGCTTGGCCGGCATAACATTGAGAGAACTTGGCCTGTATCCAGTTACCTTTCTGTGCTGAATGCCTCTTGATGATGCAGGTCTTGTTCCTCCCTTCTCTTCCCAATTTCCCCATTCACCCCCTGCCCCGCACAACAGTTACAGCACCAAGAACCCCTCCCTGCAGTCAGAGACGGTCCACTACAAGCGAGGGGTGAGCCAGCAGTTCTCCTTGCCCTGCTTCAAGATTGACTTCTCGGACTGGAAGGAAGATGAGGTAGTGCGCTCTCCCCATCTTCCATGATACTCAGATTTGGATTTTTTACTGGTTTTGTGGTACCGTGTGGCCTTGACTTGGTCCTAAAGCCTTCTGGAGTGGTGATCTTGCTCTTCCCACTTTGAAGGCTTGGGTGCCTCAGATGTGAAGCAGTACTGGGACCTTTGGGGAGAAGCAGCTGTGGGAAGCTGCTCTGAGGTGAACCTAGAGATTTATCTTGCCCTGGACAGTGGTGCGGTGGTCCTGGGGCTTGTTGTTCAAAGCCTCAGGACATTGTGATAAGCAGAGACAATGATATGCATGACCATCCCCCCCCCGCTTTCATCCTAGCTGAACTTTGACCTGGACCGGGGCATTTTTCCTGTGGTGATCCAGGCCGTGGTGGATGAAGGGGATGGTAAGCAACTGGCTTCCTCTGTTCTGTCCTTGGTTCTGTGGAGGCAGGATTCCGTCAGACCGGCATCTCTGCATTTGGGCCACAGGGGGTGGCTGTTGGCTGAAAGGCCCACACGCCATCTAGTACCAGTCCCGTGCCTGAAACCAGCCACCTCTTGGAGATATAGCTTGGGAGTGGCTGGTCTTCTGTGCCTGATCTTGGAGATGAGGGCCATGTTGGCTGGCCAGCTGGCTGGCTCTAAGGTTGCCTCCAGTCTCCCATTCATCTGCAGTTCCACAGCCTCTCCTGGGGGCTGCTCATGTCTCCCCTGTGTCAGCTTTCTTGCTGGTCTGCCAGGCATGCCAGGTGGCAGCTCTCAGTGCCAAGCTGATCATGGGAGGGGTGGAGCACCCAGCATCCACATGTATTTCCTAGCACAAGACCCTGGAGTGGGAGCAGGGGATGTCTGTGAGCACTGCTGAAGGACAGTGACACTATTTCAAGTTAGTTTGGGGAGTATTATCCCCTCGCTTGTTTCTCAGCAGCCTTATGCTTTCCTCCTAGTGGTTGTGGAAGTGACTGGCCATGCCCACATCCTCCTGGCTGCCTTTGAGAAGGTAAGAGAGTCGGTCTCCTGGCCTCCTGGGTGCTGAGGGGCACCATTGGCAGATGATCTGTCTCCCTTCCCCTGCCCCCTGGTTCCAGCCCAAAAAGGCAACTGGGGGAGGGGGGCTGGGGTTCCTTAGTGAGCAGCTTGGTCTGGGCCTATTGATGGTACCTGTGTGTTTCCTTATGAAAGAGCTAATCTGGTCCCATCTTTTCTTTTATTTACTCCTGTGCCAGCATGTTGATGGAAGTTTCTCTGTGAAGCCACTGAAACAGAAGCAGATCGTAAGTTCTGGTTTCCTTTCTTTCTGGTCCTGGGGGGGCTTCACGGGGTCAGCTTATCCCTCCCCGATCCTTCCCAATGTGGTAGAGGCATTAATACCATGCTCCCCTTTCTAAGAACAACAGAAGAGTGGGGAGCACCCAATGCTGAAGGGTTCCCTCTCCTGAAAATGACTGTCCCGGCAGCTGAACTAGGCTCTCAGGTGTCTCTTGGAGCGCTTTTCAGATCTCTGTGCATGGGGCATGTGTCAGGAATCCTGTTGTTTATTGGTCTGTTTTCATTTTCTTTCTCTTCATAGTTGACTTTTTAACAAAGCGTTACACAGTATGTTTGCAATGTGTTGTTTTCTAACTTCTGCTCGAAGCTGCCTTGAGTGTCCTAGTAAGAATCAACATTCTCGTCATCATTACACTGGTGACCAGCTATTGCTTAAGTAATCTTAGTAGTAGCAGCAGCAGCAGCTGCCCGCGAGGGCGTCTTCACCTGCCTTATCCTGCTCTCTCCACAGGTGGACCGGGTCAGCTACCTGCTCCAGGAGATCTATGGCATTGAGAACAAGAACAACCAGGAGACAAAGGTAAGGAGGAGGAGGAGGAGGAGGAGGAGGAGGAGGCGGCGGCCCTGTTGCCCAGGCCTGGAAGGCTGAGTGGTCCAGCATGACTGACCAGCCTAGTGACCCTCCCTTCGTCCCTCTAACCTCCCTGGCAGCCTTGCGATGACGAGAACAGCGATAACAGCAACGAGTGTGTGGTCTGCCTCTCGGATCTGCGGGACACCCTCATCTTGCCTTGCCGGCACCTCTGCCTCTGCAACTCCTGTGCAGACACCCTGCGCTACCAGGCCAACAACTGCCCCATCTGCCGCTTGCGTGAGTCTTGCTTCCTTCTCCCCCCACAACCAAAGAAGGACAGAGGGCTCCTGCCTCCAAACCCGTCCTGCCATCCTTCTGCCTGGGACTTGCCTGTCTCAGCTGTGTCTGGCAGAAGCGGAAGGCCCCAGATTCATCCCCTTGTGACAGATAGGGCCACCCTGGAGCCCTTCACTAACGAGGGAAAATAAAACTTCTTTGCACAGATCCCATTTCTGTGGTAGAGGTTAAACCTCTTTTATCCAGAAATCCAAAATCTGAAAGCCTCCTGGAATAGAAACTTTGTGCTGCCAGCTGCCTGCTTCTTGGCAGTGGTGGCAGCTAGAATTAGAGGGGGGGACCCACCCTGCAAACTCTGTGCCCTTCCTGCATGAGAGCCTGCCCCTTTGCCCCAGCACCTGAGGCATTTCCAGACAAACAGGGCCAGAAGGTGGCTTTGGGGTCCTGAGGCTCCCAGAGGGCACCAGGCATTTCCCTGCCCTCCCTGCTTTCCTTTTTGCCATTTTCTAGGGAAACTCTGATCTCAGAGGCCTGACGGAGACCTCTCTCTCTCTCTCTCTCGCTCCCCCCTCGGCAGCCTTCCGAGCCCTTCTGCAGATCCGAGCAGTGAGGAAGAAGCCGGGGGCCCTCTCCCCTCTCTCCTTCAGCCCTGTCTTGGCACAGACCCTGGACCACGATGAGCATTCGGTAAGGGGGCTCAGGGACCTTCAGCAGCCAGACCCGCTGCTGGCACTTCCCTTGCCCAATATGGCTGGGCCAAGCTGCTTTGCCTTCTTCCTAATGTACCAGAGATGTCTCCCTCCCCACCCCAAGCAGTCATTTGAAGCGAGGGCTGCTGAGAAACTGGGAAGCCAAGGCATTTGTCTCTGATGAGGGCAGACTGAAGTTCACAACCCACCTTGGCCAAAACACCTGGAGAGTCAGAATTGGAGAAAATCGTGCTTTGGAAGAAAGAGGCCAGTTCTCCTGCTTGTCACCATCGGCCATGGAGCTTATGGCTTTCCTGTTTTAGAACTAAGCTGCTGGGTGCTTGGTTTAGTTTTCCATAGTGCTAACAACTTCTGCAGTCCAGCCAGGGGAGGGAGTGGGAAAGAGGCCTACTTAGGTCTCAGGATGCTGGGAGTGAGGCCCCCTGGGTCATGGCAGGGGGGCTGCAGTAAAGAACATGAGAGGCCCAGCTGAGCTTCTGCTCCCTTGCTCCCTCCACAGTGCTCTGACAACATCCCCCCTGGCTATGAGCCCATCTCCCTCTTGGAAGCCCTGAACGGCCTGCGCTCCGTCTCTCCCTCCATCCCTTCGGCTCCCCTCTACGATGAGATCACCTACACAGGGGTGCTGGATGGGCTCCCCCTCTCCGGCAGGCCGTTGGTGGGGCTGGATCGAGCCGTGGAGAGCAGCCATCAGAAGAGCAAGCGCAGCAAGTCTCCTGACAGGTCAGCCATTGCTGCCAGGGTGGGCCTGGGGGACCCTCTGGGTCCTCCCCTCCTCCTTGTGTCAGCTCCACTCCCAACTGCCAGGCTTTCCAGAGGCACGAGGGATTTGGGCTTTTCTCTTGCACCCACGGTGGTGCCTCTGAGATGCCTCTCATAGCACCTGTCACTCTGTCTGCTGCTCAGCTCTCCCCCTGCCTTGGAAGGCTGGGGGGATTCTGTGGGGCTAGAAAGAGCTTGGGGTTGAGGGAAGCCCTGATGACTGGACCTCAAACAGCGAAGAGGAGAAGAAAAGGCTTCCCAGGGGTGACGCCTAGTGAAACACTCCCCTCAAGAGGACAGAGGCTGTGGCAGTCACAGCGTAACTATGGCCTTGCTCTCCCCGCATTTCTCTCTCCCTCCGTGTGCCTCCTTAGCACCCTCCGCTCTCCCTCTTCGCCAATCCATGAGGAGGACGAGGAGAAGCTCTCGGAAGACTCGGACCTGCAACCTCCCCTTGCCGGCACGGAGCTGATTCTGCGCGAGGGCAGCTCCCCCGAGGTGAATTCCCTCTCTCGGCCTTTTTGGACATCTCTTCCTCCCCTCCACTGCCCCACTTGCTCACCCACCTCTGCCCGGCTGGTGCTTTGAAAATGGTATAGATTTTATGCCAAGTCTCCTTAGGAGTGCCCGCCTTGCAGCCTGCCCCCTCTTACGTGCTGCTGCCCTGAGTTTGTTGTGGGCATTTTTATAGTCCAAGGAAAAAATGGGGAGATTGGTTTCCAAGTGCTCAGTGGATCGGGTTTTTTTTTTTTTTTTAGAACACATCCAATGTGTTTCAGCTTACGTTTATATTTCAGTTACCTTCTTTGGGACCATTGTGGAATCTAGCAGCATGAATTTCTGGAGTTGAAAATCTCAGTGTCAGTCCAGCAAGTGGAAGGAGATTTTCAGCTCCAGAAATTTCTGCTGCTAGATACCATATTGCCCCTCAAGAAGGCAGTTGAAATATCTGTGTGAGCGGAGATGCATCAGGCTTGTTCTAAAATGAAAAAATAAATGCCGTCCACTGAGGACTTGGAGGCGGATGCCCCCTTTTTCCTCAGATTCCTTTGGGGTTCTTCAGTATTTGCCTCAGCAGCATTTTTTATGCTGTCAATTATGATGTGTTTAGGGGTTTGCCAGCTGCAGTGGACACAGCTATGTGTAGGAAAGGGAGACATAAATCTATTAATCAGTGTGTTTAGTAAATGAAAGAGTGGAGCCGAGCTTTCTAACACCCCCACCCTGGCTTCCTTCATGGGGCTCCAGCACAAACCTGGCTTTGAGGTTTCAGGCTCTGACCTCTCCATCCTGGAGCGGCTTCTCCAACCTCCAGGAAGCCATCTTGGTTGAAGGGGAAGCAGCTGGGAGAGAGCAAAGCTGTGGGTGGTGGAAGCCCCCGGCCCCCTTTGCTAAACCCACTGGGACCAAATGTTGTGAAGAGCACTTGAAGCCTGTTCCCCTTCTGTTTTCCAGAGCCTGGCCGTGGAGGACTCAGAGGAGATTCACTCGCTGCAGCAAGGTGAACCTCGATCGGCCCCAGTCTGGCTCCTCTTGCTTGAGGGGTGAAAGGGGTGCAGAAATCCCTCCCATGTCCAGAGAGGGCTGGCCTTCCACAGTTGTGGCCAGGCTGACTGGGGCGGGGTGGTTTGGTCAAGGGGACTGGGTGGAGGACCAAGGCCCAGTCCCTGTGGCAAAAGGCGATGTGAAGGATGCCCCCAGGATCAAGCCCGGTGCTCAGGCTCTGGCTGATTCAGATGAGCCCAGCAACATGGCAGGGGGGAGGGTCCCTGGTGGCCGTGGGGGAAGCACCCAAAGGTGCTGAGCTTTGCCCTGCCGTGCCTCAGGTAGCCAGCCCCCCTCCGTGGAGGACATTGTCCAGGAGAGCAGCAGCAGCAGCGGTGCCTCCGAGGCCAGGAGCCTCCCTAGACTGGAGAGTGAGTTGCCCGCCGAAATCTACCTGCCAGGTAAGGGCAGACATGAGGGTCCCTGGAGGGGCTGCTTTGGGAGGAGGGAGGCCAGGGGTCAGACTTGTTCTCCCCTTTGTGGTTTGGAGATTTGGCTGCCGTGCCCCTCACTCTGCCCCCCTCTGAGCTTCATGTCTTCTCCCGCTTTCCGTTCCTCTTGTTCCTACAGGTCTCCTTCTATTGTTTGCTTCTGTCCCATCACACACACACACACACACACACACGCCCCCCTCACACCCAGTAGACCCCCAGGAGTGTGGACTGTGAGCCCCACAGACTTCCCACCCTGCGGTGGCCATCAGAGGCCCCCCAAGAGCCAGGCGGGCGCCCCTTGGCAACCATTGTGTCTTCCCTCTGCCAAAGCATGACAGGCCCCTCACTCTGCCCTCCCAGAGAGCCCAGGGGAGGCCTTGAAAGAGAAATTTGTGGGAAGACAAATAGGGTGGATGAGCGGGTGGAGAATCCCCCCAACACGCTGTTCCTCTGGTTTCTCCCCAGTGTCCCTGTGTGGGGGAGCAAGGGGGTGCCCGTGGGTGGGTGGGGGAGGGCGTCCCTCTCTTCTAAACACTTTTCCTCTCTCTCTGACTTCTCCCTCCTTTCTCTCTGCCCCACCTGGGCAGCCCTCGGGCCGGACTCCTGTTCTGTTGGGATAGAGGAGTAAGCGGTAGGTCTTCTCTTTCCTTCCTTTTCTCTGGGCAGGGGCCTCTCTTAAGGGGAGGGCTGGGGAAGGCAGCTAGAATGTGGGGGGGAGCAGAGAGGTGGAGAGGGGAGGAGGGGGGTGCTTTTTAGTTTGGCTGGCCAGACTACCAGCGTCTCTCTCTGACTCCTGCCAAACACCTTGAGCATGGCTGGATGCACAGCAGAGCTTTTCCCTGCGAGTTTTCATGCACAGCATGGCTTCCTTCTCCTCCTCCATGAGACCGACAGGGTGGGATGGGGGGGGCATGGCAGACGGTTCCATCTTTGGCTGGGCAGGGGCTTGGCTCTGTGGTCTCCCGTTTCCCAGACTCCCTGGGAGTGATGTTGGGAATAGAAGGTTCGAGTGGGGAGAGGGCACCCAGACTGTGGAGCCAGCGTCTCACTCCCCCCGCTCCTCCTCCAGGGTCTTCCGATTTTGCTGGCACTCTCCCGGGCCATGGGACTGGCCACCCTGGGCAGCCCTTTCTCTTCAGCCAACCCCACCTCTGTGGTGAAAGCGCGCAGAGCCCCTCCTGAGCGCCGCCATCTAGGGGATCCGATGCCAAACCCCCGGGCCTCCTGTCTGCTAAGCCGGATGGACGGACAGCCTGCCTACCTTCTGGAAGCTGCCCCTCTCTCCCCTCTCTCCAGTGAAGGATGATTCTTACCAGATAATCGTAACACGGTGCAAAACAGACCTTGTTTCCTCCCCTGCTGGGCGCAGTCTCAGCCACACACAAACACACACATGCGTGCTATCCCCCCTCTCTCTCTGCCTGTTTCTAATGGACTCGGTGTCTTTGTACAGGTTTGCATGCTCCCAATGCGCTCCTCCCACTCCCTGCTCTCCTCCCCTCCTCCCCTGCCCCTTGCCCTGCAGCTGGCGTTCCCCTCCCCCCTGTAAATAGACCCCCCTCCCAGGGGCTCAGCCTCTTGCCGTGCCTGCCCTGCCTCTCCCTCTCCCTCATGCCTCCTGCCTCTTGCCTGGTGGTCTTGCTCTTGCTGAGGGCTGGCTGGGGCTCCATCCATCTGGCCCTGTGCCAGGGCTGGGGGCATGGGGCAGAGCACCCCTAAAAATCCCAGGCTTACCTGCCAGGGAGAGCCCAGCCTGCCTCCTTTGCCCAGCTGGCCAGCAGGAGGCCTTCCCTGTCTGTGGCCCTAAGGCTGGGGGGTTCCCACTGGTTTCCACCCCACCTCCAGCCCCCTGGCCCACCAGCTCCCCTCTTCTGCAGGGACCCATTGAAGTATTCCAGCCACTCAGAGGACAGCTCCTTCCAGCTGTGGCTTGCCCCTTCTGTGCTCTCCCCTCCTTGGCAAAATCTGGTGCTGTCTGAGTGAACTGGTGCCCTTCTGGGGGTGGAGGAGGAGGGGGCAGCCCAGGGCGGGCTGGGGCCACAGCAGGCCCTGGGCAAGAAGACCAGCCCACAAGCAGCCCCTCTTGCTGACAGCCGTCCTGCTCAGGCAGGAATCAGCGGCCCCCCACCCCATGCCACCCCCGTTCCATGACTTGGGTCCCCAGCCGGGCTGCCGTGTGCCTTGCTTCCTGCTTCTCCCCAAAGGCAGGGCGTCCCACCCCCCTCCCAGGGCCTTTTGCTCCTGGGCTTTTTGCCGGAGGATGATGGGGCTTTGTTTTGACCGCCAGCTGCTTCCTTACACCCCCTTGTTCTCCCCCCACCACACAGTGCCAGCCTTTTCTTCCCACGCCCAGAAGGCCAGGCCAACTCCCTCTGAAGCCCACCTCTGGGTTGACCATGTTCCTGTTTGGTAGGAAACCTCTGGTTGCCCTTGGCTTTGGGGGAAGGCAACAAAGGGGCGGGAAGGCGACCTTTCCCAACTAGGTGCCCTCTGGCTGTATTGGACTACAGCTCCCATCATTCCCCAGCCGGGGGTTATTGGTTTTTCACTCAAGCACATTTAGACGGCAGCAGGCCAAGGCAGGCCATGGTTGCAGGCCAACTGCTGACTTAGCCATGTGGCCACTGAGCCTGCAGGCTGAGGCGTCCCCCGTCTCGGCGTTCCCTCAGGCGCAGCTCTTCTGGGGGTGGGTGCCCTTCCCTCAGCTTCCTGCCTTCCCTCGCGGGGTAATACGGTTGTTGCAAGGAATATTTTGGTGATGTTTGTAAAGTGCTCTGAACATTTGAAATGTGCTACATAAATACCAAGTATTATTAAGGGTGTGAGCTTGTCCCTCTGTTCCCGGTGCAGCCGGACCTGCCTTGCCCCTCTTTCTCCTTCCTCCTTTGGGTCAGGCGGTGCTGCTGGGAAGAGTCGAAGGGCAGCCCTTCTCCGGTGATGCAGGAAGAGAACCTCCCAGCCCGGGCAGATGTTTGGCGCTGGGAGTAAAAAAGAGGAGAGTTCTGGGCACCCTGTAGGTGAATTTCCTGCTTACCCCAGTCTCTCTTCCCCTTCATGACAAGCCAGAAACTTGGGGGACGGGTAAGGTGCCCTCTGTCCTGCCTGTGGGGATTTGAAACAGTCCCTGCCAGTCCTGGCTTTCTGGGCATCCCTCCTCGGCTCTTTGGGTCCCAGCCTGGCTTTCAGTTGAGGCAGGGGGTGCTCTTTGGGGCTCCCCACATCTTGAGGTGAAGCTACCAGGCAAGGGAGGGAAAGTGAGGACGTTGCCCCCCCCCCTAAGATTTGTGCTGTATCCCTGAAGCCTTCCTTCGGTCTCCAAATTCCTAGCCTGGCAAAGACTGAGCCTTTGAAAACCGTCCTCCCCCAGCTCTTCGATTGGCTCTGTTGCCCCTTCTCGGTCCCTTTCCCTGGGTGCCTCAACTCTCTTTCTAACGGCTGTATTGAAAATTTGAGTGACTGCAGTGTTAGAACTTTGGGGGCTGGAAGACAGTTTCATTTAGAGGGAACAGAATTCCTGTTTGGGAGGACATTGCCCTCACTCCTTTGCCCCCAGGGGCATTTCTGGGGCTACCATGTGGCAAAAGTGCCCACGGGGAGCGGGGGAGGCACAGCTGAAGTGGAAAATGCAGCCCCTCCTGCCCAGCCCTCCCTCTCTCTCTCTCCCAGCCAGGCAGGTCTGGGCACCTGTCCTCGCTTTCTCAAGACTGTTACAGAGAACAATGGGACCAGTCCCGCTGGGCACCAGCCATTGGCCCTCTTTGGCACAGGCAGGCCTGAGCTTGCCTGGTACTGTGGAGGGAGCGCCTCCTTGCCAGGGAAGGCAGGATCCCTTCTCCCACCAGTGGGTACGTAGGAGGGGGCCTGACTCTTGCGGCCGATTCAGCCTCAGCGGATGATGTGAGTGCATGCCAAAGGCCTAGGCGTCCTCTGCTGTGCCCACCCGATCGGAGCCCCTCCTCGCAGCCCCAGGGAGCGGATTCGCCCCTTCTCCCACGTTCTGGTGGGCAGAGTGGGGCACACAGTGAGGGCAAACAGAGAGACTCCGTGACCTCCCAGTGTGGAGAACTGGCTTTCTGGGGTGTCGGCTGCCCAGGTTGGCCCGAGAGCCCTTTAACAGGAGGCAGCATCAGAACCCCATTCCCAGGGCAGGGGTGGTGTTGGGGGCTCACAAGAGCTCTTTAGATTCTACAGAATAGGAAAAAAACCAAACAGTGTGCTCAGACCAAATTTGCCTGTATTTATTAACAACTTCTGCCAAAATCAGATTTGGGAAGAGAGTTAGGGATGGAAGGATAGATGGCAGAAGAAGTGGAAGAGGAGGAGGGAGAAGAATGGAGACCACAAACCTAAGTGTGGTGGCAGGGAGAGTGATGGAGCAGGAGGGGAGGAAAGGATGAGGAGGGTCGCTTGTGGCCGTGGGGTGCCTGCCTCCCACGTTCTTGCCAGTTTGAACAGATTGGATCCTAAACTTTAGAAGCTGTGCCTCCTCCACCCCACATTAAAGCTGTGAGTCCCAGGCTACTGGAAATCTCTTCCAGTCCATCTTCCACTTCTAGGGGTGCAAGCTCTTTCCCTTTGTGCATGCCAGCTGTGAGGAGGAAGGCCTCTTAGTGCTGGGAACTTTGGCATGGAAGGGAGCTGGGGGGGGAGTCCAGCAGCAGCCTCCCCTTCCCCAGATAGAACTGGGGCCTCTTGCTCCAGGCTCTGTTCCCCCTCCTCTTTTGCCTCTTCTTGGAGAGAGAACAGGGAGCTCACCCCTCCCAGGGCTGCATCCCGGCCAGGAAGCCCTCAGAAAAGCAGGCGCCCACCTCAAAGGCCCACCCGGACCCTGCCTCTGCTGCCCTCTCCTCCTCCTCTTCCCCCCACGTCTCGGCACACAGAGTCAACTCCTCGGCCAGGCCTGAGGCAGGGCAGGCTCCCCCTTCTTCATTCAGGGCTGGTGGGCTGGGGACAGGGCCTCCATCCTCCTCCGCAGCCAGGGAATCCAGGGCGGCGGTCAGCTCCAAGTCCTCAAAGCTGCTCCTTGTGCCACTGAAGGTACCCTCCAGCACTGAGGCCCAGCTGAGGTCCCCAGGCAGAGCTGGGGCTGGAGGTGAGGGGGGTCCAGTCCAGGCAGCCCTCCTCCTGGGGCAAGTGTTTGCTGAGGGCTGCTTGGGTTTACTCGGGCGGCGTTGTGTCTTGGGCATCGTGTCCGGCTGCGGGAGCCCCGGGCTGGGCAAGGGCAGGGTGGCGTGAATACAAGGCAAGGGGAGGGCCGGCATCCGCCTGCGCTGGAAGACCCCGTCGACAAAGAGGTCTGCGTACTGGGGGTTGATCCGCCAGAAGCCCCCCTTGCCGGGCTCGTCCTTCCTCCGTGGCACCTTCTGGAAACACTTGTTGAGGGAAAGGTTGTGTCGGATGGAGTTCTGCAGGGGAGGAAGAGGGGAGGGTGAAGGCAGGGAGGGCGGCTGACTCAGGGTGGTGGGAAGGAAGGAAGGAGCCAAGGGGCAGCTCCTTGACAGCCCGAGGATGCTGGGCCCAATTTCCTCCTGCCCTGTGGGATGGGGGAATGGACCCATGGGTGCAGAGGCAGCCTGCCCTCCCCAGAGACCCCCTGGGAGAACGCCCCCCCGGCACTCCCTCCCCTAAGCCATACCAGACCCCCCTCACCTGCCAGCTTGGGTCGGCGTGGCGGTAGTAACAGAAGTTCTCCGTGATCCAGGCGTAAATGGCAGAGAGGGTGAGCTTTGCCTCCTTGCTGTCCCGCATGGCCATGCAGATGAGGGTGGCGTAAGAGTAGGGCGGCTTCACCCGGCTATCGGTCCTGTAGTCGACGGGGGCCTGGGTGGGCAACAGGGGAGGCAGGGGGCAAGGGGAGGTGGTGGTGCTGGAGGAGATGGGCGTGCCCATCCTCAGGGGCATCCCTGTGGAGGCTGGGTCCCCCTCAGGGGGGCTGGCAGGAGCCTCTGAGGCCCGATCCTGTGGGAGCCTTTGGGGGACCCTCTCCCCAGACACGGTGGGTCTCTCTGGGTCGGCAGTGAAGATGGAGAAGTCCTGCAGCCACTGGAGGTTGGTGAGGCTGTCGTCCACAGTGCCCACCTCGCTCACGCCTCTCCAAGGCTCTGGATGGAGACCCCACTGCTCTTTCAGCCAGAGAGACATTCTTCCCAGGGCCCGGCCTCCTCTCCTGCCTCAGCAAGGCAAAGAGGCGTCATATTGCTGGAAGAGACCCCCAGGACCGTCCCATCCAGCCCCCTTCTGCCATGCAGGAAGACACAGCACAAGCGCTCCCTTGGACAGGTGTCCACTCTGCCTCTCTCTAAAAGCCTCCAACAAAGGAAGGAGGCTCCGCCACACTCCGTTCGGGCAGCAGCTTCAAGAGGATGGCTCAGGGGCCACCCTGTCCACCGTGAGCTTTTCCTGCAAGGCCAGAGACAAAAGCCAGCACAACCTGTCGCCTCCTCCCAACAACCCCCACAGCCAGCTTGGGTTACGCGGGCTCTGCCGGCCAGGCCTCCCTCCTCCCTTGGGAGTGATGGCGATCCTGTTTCGGAGGGTATCCAGGTGGCCACCGCCACCACAGGGGTCATATTCACCCCCAGGATGGGAGTGCACATTATAGGAGAGGAGCAACCTGAGCCCGCCTGGGGGGAGCCCACAGCACCAGCAGAAAAGCCAGCGGCCCCGGAGCACCAGGAGGGGGCTTTTAGAGAACCGCTTTGCTCCGCATGTGGAAGATGGCGGCACTGAACTCAAACTTCCAAGGACGCTGAAACAAAAATCAGCACCACTCTTCACGCTCTTTGGGTGCCACCCGTGGGTGAGTTCATTCCCATGTGTACCCCCTGGGGGGATTGGTTGAGTGGAGAACACTCTTCCCCCACCCTGGCTGAGGTGGGAGCAGCCCCCGGGGCATCTGCCGGGGCCGAAGAAAAGAAACTGTGGTGGACTGCTAGAATGTTCCCCTCCCTACACGCATCCCAGAGCAGGAGCTCTCCATGGCTGGAAGGAAGGAGCCAGAAAAGGAAGGGTGGCGTGGGGGTCAGCGAGAGACAGGGAGAGAAAGAGTGACCAACTCTGCCTGCCAGACTGGACTTTGGAACAGAACTCTTTGTATGCACAGATACACCCCGGCACACTCCCCTGCAAGGGCAGTAAAACGTCTGCTCCACAGCATCCAAATGCAGGCAGGAACCCCAACCTAGCTGCAAATGACCCCCCATCTCCATTTACCTTCCTGTCCCCGGCCGTCTTGGGGGTCCTCAGCAAGAGCAGTGGAGGAAGGTAGGTCCGTGTGCACACCTTGGAAGCTCCCCTCGCTCTCCCCCAGGAGGCGTTCTGGCTGCCGGCAGGTAATGGAGCGTGCCCCCCGCCCCCACCCCAGGCTCTCATTGGCTGTCCGGGGCCACTCCTGGGCACGGCTGCCAGCTGACTCCTTGCCTGGCCTTCTCTGCAAGGCGTGTGGGGACGGGGGGCATTAGAAAGAAACCCCCCTCTGACCACCACCTGGCAAGTGAGGCCATTCTTGAACCTCTCTTATTCTCAGGACGTTCCTCCTAAAGCTTGGGTGGCATCCCTTTTCTTATCATTCAACTCCATCGGCTTGGGTTCCAATTCAGAAAAGCAGCTCTGTCTTCTCCAGAACTTCTCTCCAGATATCCAAAGACGACCCTCGTCGTGCCCCCCCCCGGGTCTTCTCTCCTCCAGGCCAAACCTGCACGGCTCCCTCAGCCCTTCCTCTGAAGGCCTGGAGGTGTCCAGCCCTTTGACCATCTTGGTCACCCTCCTCTGGACATGTTTCAGCCTTTTTCTGGTCTTTCCCCCTCCACAGGCTGAACGCTTGCAACGGCCCTGGCTTTTTCCCAAATGGTAACAGACCTTTCTCCAGATGTTCTTGGACTGCATCTCCCAGCATTCTTCACCACTGCCACCTATGGCCAGGGGCTGGTGGGAGCTGTGATTCAGTAGCTTGAGAAATGTTGGAAATCGTGCTTGTCCGGATGTTTTGGACTTGGCTGCTGGAAGCACCAGTTACACAGCCAACAGTCAAGGATTGTGGGAGCTGCATCCAAAAATACCTCCTGGAGGAACACACAATTGCTCACTGCTGATACAGACAGAGACATCCCTCCAAGTGGTCTGGAGTACAACTCTCACAACAACTTGCGAAACTCATGCTGGGTGGGGGATTTTGGGATACATAGCCTCCAAACAAAAAAAACCACAACAAATTTCCTAAGTACTGATCAGAGAGCCCTACAGGGCTTCTGGGAGACCAAGAGTCGTTTCCCCGAGGTCCAGTTTCTGCTGGGTGGGAGAGGGGAGAGCAGGGCTTTGCACATGTCCAGGAGCACCCCCTCGCCTTGGCAACTATTTTCCAGGCCCTGCCTCCCAAAGACTGTTCTGGGAGAAGAGGCAGTGCCACTGGGCACTTGGACTGCCACTCCGCTGCGCGGTAGTCCCATTGGCTGCTGACACCAATGGCCGCGAAGGGGTTGCGGGGCCCAGTGGGTGCTCCACCTGGGCCGGGCTGGGCCAGGCAGGAAGGGCCGAGGGCGCTGGGTGCCTCTGCTACTTCTTCCTCCTTGGCTGCTGGGGATCCCGGGGGTGCGGGAACTGCGGGCATTGAGCCGCGTGGAGGCACTCCGGCTGGAGCCATGTGTGTCTTGCTGTGCTCTTTGCGCCCTACCCGGGGAGGCTCTCTGGCCGGATCCTGCGCCACTCCACTGGCCTGGTGAGGGAGAGTCAGGGGGCCAGGCCAGGGCTCACCAAAGACATGGCCACTGGGAACTGGGGGCTCTCCAGAGGTTGCCAGACAGCCGCTGCCAGAATTCCTCACCATTGGCTAAGCTGCCTTCGTGACTGCTCTCGTACAGGGCCGGGGCCATTTTCCCACTCTCCAACCTCTTCTCCATAAAAGAGCCCCCAGGCCGGCCCCAGCAGCGCAGGGCAACTGCCGCCTCCTGCCCTTCCGCCTCCACAACTTCTCCCTCGCAGCATTAGCTGTAGCATTGACCCTGCTGGGTGGCCTTCTGGTGCCAAAGTGGCGGTAGCCCAGCGCGGTGGCGGGAGGGCTGGCTGCTTTTGGCAAGAGGCTCCAGCCCCGCTGCACCGGCTGCTGGGGAGAAAAGGCGAACCCCAGAGAGGCACACTCACAGAACGAGGCAGGAGATTCCCAAACAAAACAAAACCTTTTAATCAAAGACATTTAAAGTGATCAGCTGACGGTTGCTCATCAATAAATAAGGGTAGATACAGCAGGCGTACGGCTGATACCGAGGGTCCTCCCGGGGGAGGTGGCTGCTCCCCACCCCCCTCTCCCCCTGAAGCCACCATTCTGTGATCGGAGTAGCGCGTGGAGATGCAACAGGCAGGCGTACAAGAGCAGCAAGGAGGAGAAGGGCATGGAGTGAACGAAGCCACCCAAAGAAGACAAGAACGCACATTGGAACGGTGCTGACTTGGGAAATTCCAAAGCAAAAGGGAAGGTCTAAACACACAGGCAGGGAGGAAGAGCACACATGACGATGGACCGCTGTTGTGATGGCCCTCCGTTGCCCCAAGCACGGAGGCCCTTGGAAAGGAAAACCAGGAGGGGCCCTGGCTACGATCAGTGTCCTCTGGAGCCCTTTTATGCAGTGGACAGGGCTAGTGAGGAAGCCTGCAGAGCACTGGCTAAGACCGCTTGGGATGCGCCTGGAGGTCTGAACGGGAGGCAGCGCTGGTCAGCTCCTGCCCACTGCTGTGCAGCACCGGCCATCTGGCATCTGGCCAAAATGTCTTTAGACTCCCGACGGAGTCTAAAGCATGGAAAATTTGGGATCTTTCCTGGTAGGAAAGCAAAGGATGCAGACGGCAGCGAGCAACCTGCAAGCCAACCTTCCTGAATCCAGCTGACTGGTGCCCCTCAGTACCACTGAGATGCCAAGTGGGCAGCCAGCCGGGGGAACCGGGCTGCCTGCTACAGGGTCAGAGCTCCAGCCTGCCACAGGTCCTGCTGAGGGCCGACACCCCCCTCTTTTGCTGGCCTCCTTCCTTTTAAGAACCCCAAGAGCCCTTTTTCCTTAGCCATACGAAGGCAGGGAGTCACCATCCAGACCCCACATCTCTCACTCTCACTAGTGCACAACAAGCGAGAAGGGAGGGCCGCTTGAAACAGTGAAAGGTACAAGTCTCAGGGAGGGGGAACAAGGGGAGGGGCAAGGAGCTCCTCACCCCCTTGCTCAAACACAGCTCTCTCCTGGTATCCCCTCGCTACAACAAAGCCTCAAAAGGTTACTGCTTTTGCCTGCTTCCAACTGGGGATTCAGGCCTGATACTCCTTCAGACTTTGTGGCACCTGTGCACCAAAAGGGAAACCGTACTCTGGGGGTCTTCTGTAGGCCTGCACGTACAGCCTGAAGGCGAAGAAGGGATCGCTGCACCTGGCCATGCAGGGCCCTGTGAGCTCACAAGTGCTCAGGACTCCTAGTGCTCCAGGGGACAACATGAAGGACGAATGGGGTGGACAGGAGAGCACATCTGGCTGCTGTGGAGGTGCTGGCAGCTCCTGTCAGAAGACAGCCCAGGGAAAGGGGGCTCTCCCCCTCTCCAGAAGCACGCTGCCCTTGTGCTGCTGTCTGGGGAAGGAGAATGAGGCCTCCAAATACCGATAAAACCACAGTCGGCACAGTGCTGCTCTCTTCAAAGTGCCCCTTTCTTCCCAGGACATTGGGGTGGCAGGAAAACAGGCGACGGGTGTGACTTCCCAAGAAAAGAGCCCACTGGGAAGGTGGGGCTGAGCCTTTGAGCTTCCACAGGATAATCAGCAGCGCTGCTCAAAGACTCCCATGGCCCCACGGCATCCCCCCTCCTGGAGCTCTTGCTCAGAACAGAGGCCAGAGAATCTGCACACTGTGTAGATTCATACACATACACGCATATACACACACAACATATTTCAGTATGAAACAGCAATTTCATTCCCTGTGCACCGCCGACAGCAGGTGCTTTGTTTCCAGAAGACAAGGAGGCAAAGGAGGCCCTTGCTGCAGGAGGAGGGGGGACGGAAGTGGGGATGTGAGCCCCCGGCCTCTTGGCAGCAGAAGGAAGCACAAGGGGAGCTGATGGAGGCCCTGCCGCAGCTTCCAGGCCAGAAAAGAGAGAAAGAAACACACAGAAGGGAGGGAAGGAAACTTGTTGCCCAGGGCACTTCTGCTCTCCTCCTCCCCCTCCCCTTCTCCTCAGGCCCAAGGACTTGGTCCTTCCCCCTTTTCCTCTGCAACACTTGTCCTCAGTCGAGGCGCTGTGCTCCCCTCACAGAAAGGCCAGCCTGGGAAGGACAGCTGCTGGCCTGCAGACTGGGAGAGCGTCGGCTGTTGAGGCGTAAGGTCGATGGCTCTTACGTTCGGGGCCACGGCGGGGGAGTCGGGACGCAGCGGGAGGAGACATCCTAGTCCACAGGGAGGCGTCCGGGTTCACAGGGCAGGTTGGCAGTGTGCAGAGCCATGGTCAGTTTCATCACCCCAGAGCAGCGCGGCTGCAGCAACACCAAGAAGAACCTGCCTGCAGAAAGGGACTGCAGTTTGGCACCATCCAAGCCAGTGCCCCTGATTTCAGGGTGGGCTCCTGTTCTGCTGCTGCCACCCTGCCCACTCCATCCCCCTGCAGCGAGCTGCACAGCTCTGAGGAATCCTGACTGACAGCAGTGCAGACAAACTGGCTTTCTGTGGCAGGAGCAGGGGACAGGATTTGCTCTCGGGATGTGTGACTGCCCCTGAAGCAGGCTCCCAGCTGGATGACTGGAGTTTAAAGAGAGCCAGCACCACATCTGCGCCGTGCCTCATGAACTTGCGCCTCTGTCCGCCCCATTTGAACATCCAAGTGTTCAACAGGGGGCCCGGTTTTGCTCGGCAGCGGTTACACACGTCCAGTGGGGTGTGACCATGAGTTATGATGTTGACAGGGGTCTCATGGGGGTAGCGTGGAGCTGTCACTGGTGGGTCTGGGGCATTTTGGGGGACTCTGCTCTATAGTCACGGAAACAAAGAACTGGAAGGGGCCCTATGGGCCACCAAGCTCCTTGCGCCTGGCAACGCACCTGGTGCTCCACACAGGGGCAAGCTGCAGCCTTACCTGAGCATCACATGGTCCGGCTGTATTCAATGCCGCTCTTTGCTGAAATGCCTGACCACGGCAAAAGGCTGCAGAGGAGGCTCTGGGCATGGCGGTAGATCCGCTGGGGAATGGTGCAGGGGCTCAGATTGGCCAAGGTCGAACCGATGTGCTGGAGATAGTCGGTGCGTTGCCGTTAAGGAGCCACAGCAAGGAAGGCTGAGAGGGCAAAAAGAGACGGCGCAGCAGCACCAGAGGGTAAGTGCCGCTCCCCGGGGAAGACGTGTATCCAAAAAGGGATGGGCCGTGTCACACTGGGCTCTCGCCTTTTCAGCAGCATGGCTGACCACGGACCTATAGCCAGTGGCCTGCTGGGCTCCACTTTCCAGAATCTTACTTGCCATGGTAGAAGCCTACAGGTCCAGGTCCTCCTGCCCTCTAAGTCTTCAGCCCAGGAGACAAAGGCTTCCTTAGGGAAGCAGCAGCAATGGGACACATGACTGCTATTTAGATTTTGCACCTCAAAAAATTGTGGGCCCAGTATACTTCAGAAGCTATTCACAACCACATTCCATGACAATTGTGGAAAGCCAACTACAGGTACCCTCAGCCCCTTCCCCAACCGTTATTCATTTGGGCATCAGGAAGGACACAGCTGAGCCCCTCCGCCATTCCCCCAACTAACACAGAAAGGCCTCCTTAGTGTCCCTCCAGCTACTTGTGGAGTCCTTTCTTCTGCAGGTCTATCAAAACCTGAGAATTAAGCCTATTCAGGGCAATCTGTGTGGCTTTGCATTTCATACAGCCATCTTGGTGCCTTATATACACCAACACTGTGCCCACTGTAAGGAGTGTGTCCCAGGTACAGGGAAATCACATGAGGACAACACTGATTCCACGGAACTTCCTCTGGCTGCAACGGTGACCAGACCACCCTAGCCCTTGGTGGCAAGGAGAGGCTTCTCGAACTACCGTGAAAAGCTCAACCCCAGCCTTCAACCTCTCCTCCTTGGACAACTTGGTGTAGAACACCTTCAAAACCTCAACACCCTTGCTTCTGGCATCACGTCAATTCCTGCGAGACTGTTAACAAAGGATATAAAATTGTCCACGGAGGGTGCCCGCCATTGATGTACAGAACGTAGGTGAAGCCATCTTTGAGGACACCTCTTATGGAATAATAATAGGGAAGGTAATGGTGCTGCTTAAAGTCTCTGTTCTCATAGAAATTTATTGCAGTGTTGTTAGTGGTGAGGACATGCAGGTAGATGGCTTTGCAGTGGTCCTGGGAAGTCGTTGATATGTGCTCTTTCAAGCTTTCAAGTAAGAGAGAACCTGGCACAGAAAGGGAAAGCGTTAAGACACGGCAGAGCCACGACACAAGCCTCCCACCACTGTCCCGGCCACACAGCTGCTGCTCTGCTGGCACTGAATCTTGGCTTGTTCTAATATCAGTGGCTTCCTCACCCTGGCACAGAATCCTGCCTCAGATCAGGCACCCGTTCTTTTTGAGGGCTGCCCCAGAGGGATGTTTACATCCTCACAAGCTTTCAAGGGGATGCTGCAGAATCTACCTGCTAAACTGTGCAGCCAAGACAAGCCTGGCTAGCAGGAACAAAAGGCAGCCCAGCCTATGTGGACTTGGTGGGAGTGGGGTTATGGGGCAGAAATATTGGCTGGTCTGTCCACCATACTTCCTGCTGCGCTGTTAGCCAAAAGCAGTGCTTAGGTACAGACTGGGCAAGGAGTTCATGCTCTCTTTGTGCCAATGCCATTTCCACAGCTTCTTGTTTACACTGTCTGACGGAAGGCAAGACAAAGTATTTAAGAGGCTCTTACCTATGCCATGCTTTCGGAATTCCTTTACCACTCCTAGGCTTAAAATATAAGCAACCTGAGTATCAACTGGAAAGCCAGAAGCTAAAATGTCACCATCCTAAAGGGGAAAGCAAGCAGGAAGGCACACAGTCAGTACACAGCATGGGGAGAGAGCCCACCTGGCTGTCATGCTTTAGGCCACATCCTCCTAGTCCCTGTGGGCAACCACTTTTGGTTCCCATGAGCCACAGCAGGATGCTACCCAAACTAGCCCCAGTGGCCAGCAAGGGACAATAGGAGGGTGAGCAGCAGTTCTCAAAAGAGAGCTCTTCTCTTTTTACCCACCTCTTTGTGTACTTTTGTCCGGCTCTTGATCTCAGCTACTATCATTCCCACAATCGTGCCTCTATATGTGGCTGCTAGGGAAAAAAACTTCTTGTTCGAGGTGATGTCTCGGTACCATGAGTCAGGATATCTGGGAGGAAAAAACAGTAGCAGAAAGAGAAAGAAGTAAGCAAGCCTGATGCAAACAACAGTGATTTTCAGAGGAATGTTTTCAGCTGCTATCTTTTTTCCACAGAAATTTCTTCATTTCTAAAAAATATTATTTCGCAAAGGGAATCTGTAAGATGGATTCAATACCAACTAAATGTGGCAGCTGCAAAGCTGTACTTAACTTGTTTTCTAGTCATTATCCCTGAGAAGCATGCATGCATTTCTAATGTGGAAGCACAGTTCTCTGGGCACCTTAAAATCAGCACTGTCAGTTCTCTGTATCTGCTTAAATTTTAAGTGTGTGTGCGGGATGTTTAAAAATGTGTACTGTTGAATCAACTCATCTCTGGCAGAGACAGAGCTCAGCTTCAAAGGCCTGCCAAAAGCGCCCTTGTTCTTGCAGCTGAAGATGACTACTTTTGTTTTGGTGTCGTGGCTTTCTATTGCTGTATTCACCATTTTCATATCGTTTTTAACTGTGCTACATTGTTTTATATTTTATTCGATGTACATATTCTTGCAAACCATCTAGTGATTTAGCTAGGTTAAAATATATACAAGTTGTTATGAAATAAATAATTGCAAGCAAACCTTGGATTTGTTTATGCTTTACTCAGTGTTTTTCCCAATCAAATGTTTGAGCTGAAGTACCCCAGCTTGCCAGAATAAGGTCAGATGTGTCTACAGTGTGTCAGAAGACTATGGCCTGCCTGCGCTCTGCTGTTTACTACTTGGTAGTCAAACTTGCTAAATAAGATCCTCATTTTACGCAGCGCATCAGAAAATGTTCCTGAAGAGCACCCACTCTCCTTCTAGCACTGCATACGGGTCTGCAGCCCAGCTTACTGAAACAGGCACCCCAATCCTGAGAGCTTCCCTGTCCCCACCGCCCAGGAAACTGGCAGGAGGAAAGGCAGATCCATGGGCTACAGACCCCAGCCCCTTCCTGCCTTTCTTGGCTTATGGCAACTTGTAGTCAGGACTAGGCAGACTTGACTCCAGAAGCCTTGCTTAGAGGGAAGGGGTCAGCCCTGCCTTGCTGGCTGGGGGAGTAGTGGAGACAGCTGGCTTAGCTGGATCAGGACAGGCAACAGTTGGGGGCTTGTGCGTCCTGCTGGAGCCCAGAGAAATCTGGATGGCTGCACTTCTTTCAAACATGCAAAAACAGGTTGCAATGACCAATCAGATCCTCAAAGACAAAGAAAATTCAGGGCGAGCCCCCCCCCAAATTGGATGGGGGTGTTATGGACCCCGTGGCCGTCTCAAAAACAACTCGGGGGTCTGCATACAACTCACAGGCTGTACTTTGCCCGCCCTGGGGTGAGATGAACTCTTGCTTCTCCAGATTCTAGGGCCAACTTTTCCCTCTATCCACCTCCAACACAGGGAGAGGACCTCTCAGCTGCTAGGATGAGCCTTCCCATTCATGCAGGTCCAAGGGAGAGATTCCATTTTTTCTCCTCCTCCTCCTCTGCCGTCTTCCCTTTCCCTTCTCCATCTACGCCCAACGCGCCACTTACTCTATTGGGAACCAGTCGCCACAGAGCTGCTTGACGGTGTCTATGTCATCATGACACAGGAGGCGAAGGTAGATCTCACTGAGCGCAGTCGGAGGCACCTCCTCGGTCATTCACACCTACACGCAGAACGAAAAGAGAGAGCGGTCAGGCAGGCCAGAGGCCACCGCAGCCTGCGGCAGGAAAGCCAGAACTGTGAGCCTAGTTGTGCACTCTGAGGAATGGGAACAAAGGACATCCCCCTGCCTCCCCGCCCCAGCAGCTTCCTCCCCTCCCCAGCTCAAGATGCTCCAAGACTGAGTTCACCCAAGTTGGCTTCCAGCCTGCCGGCTTCTCAGCCCAAAGCAAGGAGGCCTGTGACCAATCTCACACTGCCTGGTTCCTGATGGCTTCCTGCAACCTAGAGTCCTCTGCCAAACAACCTCCCTGGGGAACTTATCACAAATGCCAATATACTTCCTTGGTCTCTGAGGAGCATGATTTCTCTAGATAGCCAGCAAGGATCACCAGACAACTGTTGAAATAAAATAGATTTTCAGAGCACAGGGGAAGGGGTACGTGAACCATCTGAGATGAAAGGCAGTGTTTTCCCTCAACTAAGATGGAAAGAACAGATCTGTGTGCACACATCCTTCACACCACGAAATCAAAGCTGCTATGGGTATTGCTGGGGCTAAATAACAGGGTTATTTTGCTACTACCTAAAGCACTGTGAGCAACAGACAAGTTCACAGTGCTGACACAGACAGTAGCAAAGAAATGTCATCCTTGTGTCAGTCTTCTCTGCTACAGAAGAGCTCGATTCAAAGCCTATGACCGTGGGAAATCCAAAGAGTCTGCCAAAGACACCATAACCAGTTCCCCAAGGGCAAAGGAAGGGAACCAGCAGCGCTCCTAATCTTGATTTGTTTCCAGGAACATCTCTGGAGTCACTCCGTTGCTGAACCATCTGCTGTTGATTTATTTTAATCTGAAATCCTCAAGCAGAGCGAAGCTGCAATCCAAGCCATACTTTCTTGTGCACAAACCAGTCCTGCTGAATTTAGAGGGGTCTGCTTTCAAGTAAACAAGCAAAAGATCAGGCAACCACACTGCAACCTACACACATTTGCCAGAGGTCTCATTTACATGAAAAGAAGCACCGGCCGACAGAAATCAGACAGCTCAGCTGTGCCCCTAACCTTTCCTGAGAACCGCAACATTCAGCAATGCTGCTGTTCTCACAAAGCACTGTGCACAAAGCCCACTGTCCCCCTCTGACCAGGAAGCCAGGGGGCCCGGCAAGGGGGACTGACCTAGCACAGAAAATCTAGCCAAGGACTGTCAGTGCAACTGGGCAACGTTGCAAGTGTGACTTTTGAGTGCTGCAGACAAGTGGAATGGCAGTGGATGGGTGAACTTCACAAGAAAGGAGGAACCAAAGGAGTAGGGGTCTCTCAGACAAGCCACTGGGAAGGGATTCCACCAATCTATCCCCCCTTCTGCTGTAGTGTCTCTGAGTTCTGGCTAAAATTTTTGGCTGAGATGCAAGACACTGCCCAGGCTCAATGCACAAGGAAGGAAGGAAGGAAGGAAGGAAGGAAGGAAGGGAAACAGAGTGATCTGCCTGCTTTGCTCTCCCAGGTTTCCCTCTTTTGGCCACATGACCTCCTAGCAACAAGAGCACAGTCCCCAGGACGAGACAGACCCCCTTCCCAGTCAGAAGTGGCCTTTATTAAAATCCCCAGCAGCTAACTCCAAATGTCCAGAAAGTGGTACTTCCCAGCTCTTAAATCAGCGCCCACCAAACTTTTACGACTGGCACAGAGTACAGCCTCTCAGTGGCTGCCACGTTTTCGAATTCCTGGAAGAGCCACGCTCAAGGCACTTTATTATTAGTACTGCTATCAAAGTGGGTCAGAGCAGTGTGTGCTTTGTACTGCGCAAAGATGTTTTAAACTGAACCAATGGAAACCATTATTGCAGGGACCTGGCTTTCTGATATTTTGTCAGTCCTTTTGGGGTCTCATGGCAGCAGCTCTCGAAGTTAACAGAAACAAAGTAAGAAAAAAAAAACTTCTCAGGAGTACTGCAGGGTTTTGGACATCAAATAGTACTTCTTCAAGTTGAATTCGGTTCGGACTCATGGGCCCTGCAATAACTCCTGTCCAAACAGATGTTCTCTTTGTTGTGTGTGCAGGTGCCTTCACGCTGCCTGTTGAGTTATGATGACCCCATCACTTTCATAAAGTTTTCTTAGGCCAGGAATACCCAGAGGTGGTTTTCTACAGCCTTCCTCTGAAACAGAGCCTACAGCCCTGGTCTTCCTTGGTGAGCTCCCAGCACTAACTAGGGCCGATCCAACTTAGCTTCAAAGATCAAACAGGAGCTGGTGCCTCTGGAGGCTCTCTTTACTCAGCCATAAGAAAATTGCTTACCCCTTAATGTTTTACGGAATCCCCTTTTTGAGTGCCCAGAATGACCTTGACTGCCAGGCCTGTCTTCTCTATGCAGTGTCCTTAAAGAAATACTCCCATCAAATCTCAAATTTAGCCACATCTCCGTCTTCGAAAAAGCCAAACTTTTAAGATAACTTCAAAAGGGAAAGCAAAAATATGCAGATCTTTTGAGGCCCTTTCCTCTCAAGGTTCTTCCTCTTAAAAGGTATGAATAATTTTTGCGTTTTCTCCTCATGGAGTCCTTCCAGGGCGCAGAAGAGCACTGGACAAACCAGCTTCTCACCTGCGGCTATTTCAGATAAAGGGCACGTTGACATTTCCATTCAGTGTGGTATGCCTGCATTCTCTTGGGAATCTCTTTTGCTTCCTACCACATCCTGTTGTACTAAACTGTACGGACAATGGTGCATTTAAAAAAGAAAATCCTTTCATGCATCTAAAGCTGTTCCTGTTCTTGCATACCCACAGATCTGATTTCTGAACTGTGCACAATTCTTATACGTTCTTGATCCTATTCTCTTCTACCTGTGATAAATTCTCTTCCTGGGAGCCAAGGGTCTATACAAACTGGCAGCCAAGGCAGCAGCTATGAACGCTCTCTTGCTATCAACACACCCAACCCAAGCATGCAAGACTGTATGCGATCTGATACTAAAAGGCTTGACAGACATACAGATGTCTAACCATTCACAGTCCAAAGTTCAAACTGGAAATAAGAAGCCAACCTTTTAATTATTTAAGCAGTGAGGACAATTAACCAGTGGGATAGAATGGCACCAGACAGAGCAAATCTATTGACACATCAGTATCTCCCTATCAAAACTTAATGTCTTCAGGCAAGAAGAATAACACAAACAGAAGCAGCACCAGCACAGCACCGGAAAAAGCGTTACTGTGAAGGAGCAGTCCTGGCCAGAGGAAGAAGCCCCATCACCTCAAGGCGCACAAGGGTATCTGTCTGGACCCCCCAAGCACTCTTCCCATTCCATACTCTAACCATGGCCCCCTCCTGCTTCCCCATCACGGAGGGCTTCCAGCCCTTACGATCAACACTGGGGTCACCTACTCATCGCCACTTTGGTCAAATGGATTAGCAACTCTGTTCACTGTCAGCCCCTTTGTTATAGGTTTCCTAACAGATCTCCTATAGGTCCTCTGGCTACAACACAATTCCAGCAACAGAGTCTGAGGTCAGGGAGGTTACTCACATATAGCTCTGAGTGATTAATCCTACACCTCGGCTTCTGGGAAGGAAGAGGGACAGCCAGCTCAGTGCCAGCAGGAACCACACTGATGGAATGCCACCTGTCTAGCAAGGGGGCAAAGTGCTTTGTTAGTACCAAACCTCCAGGGATCAGAGCTCTGCAAGGAGACCAGACAAGGCAGAATTACCCCAGCCCCATCCTGAGCTTAGCACAGCCATGATTTCTGCCATATTTTTGGTCATCCAAGTGCACCAACAGCTGGCCTCTTCCTGCTCCTCCTTACCAATCAACACCCCACTCCACCCTTGACAGGAACAGATAAAGGACTTAAGGCTGTGACCAGCCTTAAGGAGATCACTTCAGCCAACATCTGTCTGGGAAAACACAGTCATGGCACCTGCCAAACGTCCATAAAAGTCTCTACTTGAGGCTGCATCTACCTGAATATGGCTGAATCTCGCAGTATGAAACAAGCTGTGCATATACATTGCTGTTGCCCTCCCCATGTGTGCACACACAAGAAGCTCGCACACTCTAGCACTATGCTCATGTCAGCAGACTCTAAAGAGGCCAGAAACGAGCCAGTAAAGACAGATCTCCCGGACCACTTGCTGCAATATCAGTGCTAACTCTCCCTGATCTTACTCATAGGGCTATAAGAAAGTCCAGCTTCAGATCCTAGGGCAGGATATCTTTTCACAGGAAGGGAAGAAATTACAACAAACATGTCTTCCTACCTCCACACTGCTGAAACACAGGCTGCTCACTGGCACAGACGCACATTACTGTAAATGTAATTCAGAAGCAATGGCTATGGAGCACCACACCCCAGGTCCCTAGTTCAAAATATCCTCTCCCACAATCTCAGTCAGGGGAATTCTGAGCAAAGCAACTCCCTTGGCCTCCCACACTCCTGCCTCTGAAGCTGAATAGCATCCCTACCTGGGTTACAGGACAGCTGGAAGGAGTACACAAATAACATACGCAAAACACTCTAAATGTGCTATATAAATCCCCACTATTACTTCAATTTCTCTCTTCCTAAAGCACAGCACACCACACATTTATCTGGCAAGGCAACAAGACATCCATAGTACAAAACTGATCAGGATATAAAACAGTAAACAGAAAGAGCCCTGCTGGACCAAAGAATTATCCCAGGGCAGAATTATCCTATCTCCCAGGGCAGCCAGTCCAAGACCCCTAGGAAGCCCGCAGGGACACAAAGTCAAGACCCCTCCCTGCTGTGGGTACTGTATGACGTGCCAACTAATCCCCTATCAAAGCCATCCACACCGGTTCCATTGCCACCTTTTATGTGAGAAAATCCCATAGTGGACCAATGTGCTTTGTGAAGCCCTGCCTTCTTTTGTCTGTCCTGAATCTCCTGACAATCACTTTCATCAGATGACCATCCTCAGGCACTAAAATTATGAAAGGGACAGAAAAAGAACCATTGTCCTCTTTTGCCACATCAAAGATGTATTTTAAAAACCACTCCCCCCTCCTACTGTCTTTTTTCTAAAAGGGAAAAAAAAAATCAAACGTTGCAGTCTCTCTTGAAGAAAGGTGCTCTCGTTTTCTGATTATTTTGATCAAAAGAATGAGGCAGGTTTGATTCTCCAATGGAACTGTTGCAGAAGGTATCACCCCAAAAACTTCAGGACTTAGGGTCTTCCCCATGGAGAAAGAAATGAGGGGGCGGATTCTTTATGGCCAAGGGAAAGTAGTTACACACCGCCTGCAGGTTTCCACGTTCAGCAGAGGATCCTCTCTTTCCTCAAAGCCACAGAGAGTCGGGGGAGATTCAAATAGCAGAGACTTTGGCCACTTCCACACTAGCCTGTTACAGTGCTATTATTCCATTTTCAACATCCTATGGAATCCTGGTGTTTGCAGTTTAGGGAGGGGCCAGTTGGAAACCCCAGGATTCCATAGGATGTTGAAAGCGGAATAGCAGCACTACAACAGGCTAGTGTGGAAATGGCTTTTATAAGGGCTGCTCCAACAAGGGAAGGTTAAAAGTCCGTCCTTCTTACCCAAGCCTTTTTTTCTCCAGCCCAGAGAGGTGATTAGTTTTACAGCCACTACGGTTGCTCTCCATATTTTTACTGTTCTCTGCATGATACTCTGAACTTTTAGAGAACTACAGAGATGCACTTCAAGCAGACCGAAAGAGAGAGAGAAACCTCAAACCACAGGGTGACTTATTTGAGCAGGGGTGGAGGGGAAGAGAGAGCCCACCTCAGGGCTACTCAAAAGGAGGGATCCCAGGGTCTGATAGGCAGTGATGTATTTAAGTCTCAAGTCTCTACCTTCAAGTCTCAAGTCGAGTCTCACGTCCTTGCAAGATACTTTCAAGTCAAGTCTCGAGTCGAGTCTCAAGTCTGGGAGCCAACTTTACACCCTATCCTACATTCCAGAATTTCTGGACAGAGTTGCATAAGGTCAGTTTTAACCATCTAAGCAGAGTCAGCCTTCCTCTTTTGTGATTTTGCCACCTGTGCCTTCAAAAGTGGGGACTAGGATCCTTCTTCCTTCCTATTTGCAGAGCTGGAGACTTTTTCGGAAGTGGAGAACAGGATCCTTCCTCTTCCCCGTTGCTGAAGTTCCAGGAGCTTCAGAAGGAAAACTCCTGCCTCCTCAGGACCCCTGCCTAACGCATTTGCCGACCCCCTCTGAGATGCGCGCCCCGCACTCTGCGCACGAGTCTTGCCTTCTGCTCTTAGGAAAAGATGTAGGAAGCTCCTCCTATGCGTGGCCGGGACAGGCTGCTGGTTTGCTGTTCCCGATGGGAAATGCGTCCACAGTCTGGGCTTGGGACGGATCATCGTGTGCCCAGTAAGGGGAAAGGTTTCTGGCGGGATGCGTCGTGTTGCCGAACCCAGGGCGGGAAGTCAGTCGCTAAGAATACGCAGGTCTCAAGTCGGGACCCGTCAGAGCAGAATCACCGAACCCTAGAGCCGGAAGAGACCCCCTCGGCCAGGCGGGAAGACAGAACCCAAGCCCTCCCTCTGAGAGGGGGCCGCCCGGCCTCTGCGTAGGAACCCCCGGAGGAGGAGGAGGAGGAGGAGGAGACCCACCGCGCTCCATGGGGGCGGCAGCCGACTCCCCCGCCGGACAGCGCCCTGACGGGAGCCCGCCGACCCCGGTCCACGTCCCGGCTGGCGGGCCCGGAGGGACCGCTCGCTCGCTCGCTCGCTCTGCCCCACGCACGCAAGAGACCCTCAGCCCAGGGCAGACGCGGAAGAACGCGCGCCCACGCTGCCGCCCGCCGAGATCTCACAGCGGGGGGGCCACGGAGGGTCACCCAAAAACCGGCAACGATCAAAGGGAGAGAGAGCGAGAGAGACACGGGGGGAAGCCTGGCCAACTCCGGACGATCCCCCCTTCCTGGCCGCGGGGACCCAAAAGGGGGGCCTGGGGGAGGCCTGGGGGAGCCGGGGGGCTCCTTCTCTCCGGTCCGAAGGGAAGCGGAAGACAAGCGCCCCGGCAGCCCCAGCAGAGGCCTCGCGTGGCCTTCCGCCGCCGCGGGAAAAGGGCCCCCCCTCAGGCGCGGAGCGGGGCCGGGGCCGGGGGGCGCCGCTCTCACCTGAGGAGGGGGGGCGGCGGCTGCCCCAGCGCGAGGCCGGCGTCGGAGCGCGGACGGCGGGCGGCGGGCGGGCGGGCCCCTTCAGAACATCCCGGGAGGGAAGCGGAGGAAGCGGCCAGGCAGCGACGCGAAGAGGACGAGGAACGGCGGCGGCGGCGGCGGCGGCGGCGGCTGACGCGACCCGACGGGCCCGAGAGATTCCTCTCCCCGGCGGCGGCGGCGGCAACCCCACCTCGCAACAAGGCGCTCTCCTATTGGCCGCCGGCCGGAGAAGGCCCGGGTCACGTGCCCGCCGTCAGCCGCGCCTCCGCCATGTCGGCCTCGCAGAAAGGAAGACCACGTGACACCGCTCCGCCCTCCTCCCGCCCCCTCCCCGCCTTTCCCTGCCTAGAAGGCCCGATGGGACGCCCGCGGAAGCTGGCCGGCGCTCTGCACGCGCTCAGAGGCGCCCTTTCTCGCCGCCGCGGCCCTTGGGAAGGCCTTGGATGCAAACACACTTTTTTGTTTCGGGAACTTCGGTAAAAATCGGGTACTTTTGCGGGGAAGAAGCCCCCGCCCCCCGGGCACCTCAGCCGGCGAGCCCCCTTCGCCTCGCCGCCAGGCTCCGGTGGCAAAGCGCGCTCAGACTCAGAAGCCCGGCCTCCGCCAGGGGCGCCCGGCGTGGGGACTGCGCGGAATGGGCGCACCGGCCTTTCCGCAGAACCCTCCACCAGATATTCCCAGACTCGGCCCACCGGAGTACCAGGCGGGCGCAATGAAGGGAGAGGACGCTTCCTGCAGCCAAACTTAAGTTTACTAAACAACAGAGAAAAGAACCACGAGGCTCCCCGTCAACCCCACCCGCTCCCCTTTCTGCTTCCACAGGAAACGCCACCCAGGGCCTCCGCTGAAGCAAAAAACCCGCATGGAGAGGGTGGGCGCACTCGAAGCGCAGCAGCTCTGACGTCCGGTCGTTCTGCCCCACCGGGCCGCGCTTCACAAGGACTTGTGCCTCCCGGCGCCCGCATTCTAGAAAGCCCGCAAGGCAGAGATAAATGGCAGGAGAACCCAAACGGGGGGTATTGCTTGCAAGCTGCTACCACAAGTGGTGGGCGGCGGCGGCGGCGGCAGAGATGGCGGCAGAGCCTGCCGGCTGCCCTCTTCCGCCTTAGGAAGGGCGCTGCCTCAAAGGCAGGGCCAGGCGCTTGGCACGACCTCTTGCAGACTCCAGTGCATCCTGTGCTATGCACTTGAAGCTGCTGAGCACGCCGTGCTTTTCTGCGCGTGTTAAATGCGCTTGCGGGAGACTACAGATAGTGATTTTTTTCTACGGTTGCAGGAGTCCTGTGCCCGTAAGCCCTGCAAATGTGGAGGGGCAACTGTACACGTATTCTTGTAAACACCCCCCCCCAAAAAAAACATTCCAAAGCAACGATGACACACTTACAAAATACAAAATGGCCATTCTCTTGGCTCTCTTGCACAAGAGCTATCCCAACGTCTTAAGGCGGGGGGGAGGAGGAGGACGGGCCTACAGGAAGACCCCACCAGTATCACAGCAGATGATGAACCCAGTTCTTTTCTCAGTATGGTGCCAGGGTGGAGTGAGACAGTTCCTACTTAAAATAAGTCATACCAGGCTGACAGTTTTGGTCGGGTGGGACAGCTCATCCGTTTCAAGAGAACTGGACGCAGGTTCTCATCTATTCAACACTGTTATATTGTTTTTCTTAAAAATGGTCCCATTTCAAAATCAGGCACCATCCCCTCTTGCTGGAGAAGAAATTTCTTGATATCAGGCAGCATCCTTGAAGATGGAGACCCTACTCCCTCCGCAAGAAAAAATATTTGGCTGTCTTCAAGATGGCTCCCTGGTAGATGGAGAATTTGCCGGACTGAGGTGGAGCTGAGTTTATTTAGCGGACCGGCCGGTAGGGAAATGCCATGCCTGGTAAAAATGTCTGTACGGGGTGGGCTGGTATTGCTGCGTGTGCTGCGTGGGTTGGATACCCCAGTGGAGGGGTATGGATGGGGGGATAAAATCCTGGCGGCAGAGAGGTGTGAGCTGACTGCTGGACGGGACCCGAAATCACCAGCTGGAGGAGGCTGTTGGAAGAAGGAGAGGCAGGGAGGTAAGTTTACCTGCACGCACGACGGCAGTTCTAAAGCAGTGAACTTGCAGAGGGGTGGGACTGTGCAGAGACCGGCCAACGGGGCGCAAGGCCAACACTTCCACAGCGCCCCCTCGACTGTGGCCCCCCAGCTGGAGAATGCCCCATGAGCACTAACGCTGGCTTTGTTCCAGTGCCAAGTTGGAAGTTTTGATAAAAGCCCCTTGAGGCCAAAGGACGTCCACCAGTCTATTCATACATGCATTGATATTGTTCTAACATTACTTTTTCAAATTACTTAACTGCTTAATATGCTTTTAGAAGGTTAAATTGTTTTAAACTGCGATTGTTCTGATTTTAAATAATAGTAATAGCAACAGTAGTAATAACAGTAATATATCATCTTGCCCATTTTCCCACTTTGGGACTCAAGGGTGACCTACAGCAGGAGGAGGTGAGAGTCAGAGGCACGTCACTGCCAGGCTGTGTCCTTGTGTGTTCAAACACTTTTAAGAGAGCAAAGCCCCTCCCACCAGGATCACAGCCAAGGGGGCCAGGGGGAAGCTGAAGGGGTTCACGTCTACTTTTTGTCCCTGGACCCTAAGCTTTTTCCGCTACTGTTTTGGTCTCCTTCCAGGAGCTGGAAATGCAGCTGGCCAGGCAAGGAGCCCTCTTGCTTTGGGGGACAGGGAGGCTTCTTGGCACGCCTTTCTAAGGAGGGTTAAGCAGTTCTGGACACAGAGCCTGTTCTTACTTGTTGTGTGGCAGCCTGGAGCACACTGTCCTCAGGTCCTCTGAAAAGGAGAGAGAGCAGAATGAACAAGGAGGCAAAAGCAAAACGGGTAAAAAAAGAACACCTGAGGGTTTCAGTCTCTTATGGCCCTTACAAATTCTTGTTTGTTTTTAATTTTATTTTTATTTCAAGGTTAACTTACCAAATTACCAAAATGTATTCTTTCCCATTCCAGCCCATCTGTGTTGGGCCTCTTAGTACAGATCCCTCTTGGGGGACAATTCCCCTTAAATGGAATCATAACTTCCAAGGGGAGCTTCCAGGCAGGAACCGAGGAAGGTTGCCCTTCTACTCAGTCCGGCATCTAATTCAGTACTTTTGCTTTCCCAGCCCAGCCTTGAGTTGCCATCTGTGGGGCTGGAACTTGGATCTTCTCTGCACAAATGCTGGGAGCTGCATTCACACTGAGTCAAACTGCTGCAGGGTCTGACTGATGCTTCCCTAGCACCACCTGAAGCGTCCTGGCCTTTCCCAGGCAGCCCCCTGACCCACCCAAGGACTAACCAGGGCCAATCCTGCTTAGCTCTCCAAACTAGGCCATTCAGAGAGTATCAGAATTCCTGTGTTTTAGTTGGTTCACATAGGTGGGATGTGTTTAGTGTAATAGATTTATAGACATTTACTAAAGGGTTCTGTTATTATGTTTCAGTTTTACTTTAGTTTTAGTTACACATGTATATTGTTTATGTCTAGGTTATTTCCTTTTCACTTTGTTCCTTTTTCTCTTTTTTTCTTAGTGTAAATTAGTCTGTTTATATCTCTCTGAACTAAAATTAATAAATATTGATTTAGAAACAAAAAACAAAGCTAGACCATTCAGGGTGGTCTCTTGGCCTCTTTCTCTGACCCAGCGTGCCGCCCCCTTCACATTTGCAGTCGCCTTTCCCGCTTTTGCTATTCTACCCACACAGTGTTCCATTTTCATGGAATCTCAGGATCATGGAGCTGGAAGAGACCTCAAGGGCCCTCCAGTCCAACCCCATTCTGCCATGCAGAAGACACCATCAAACCACTCCCTTTGGCACAAGGCCGCCCAGCCTCTGTTGAAAAGACTCCTAGAAACTCCATCACTCTCCCAGGGAGCAGCGGATTCCACTGTCTAGCTGCTCTTACCATCAGGAAGTTCTTCCTAACATTTCTTTTCCTGAACTTTGAAGCCATTGCTCCATGGCCTAGTCTCTGGAGCAGTATAAAACAAGCTTGCTCCATCTTTTACACGACATGGCCATCATATCCCCTCTTAACCTTCTCTTCTCCAGGCTAAACATACCCAGCCGCTTCCTCTCCAATCCCACTGCTGGTGGGAACCAGCTAATTGCCACCCACCCCTTGGCTCCTACCTCTGGTCCACAGCAAGGCTCCTGAAGCCATGGCCACCTGCAAGGCCTGGGCCAGCCTGTCGAGAGCCAGCTCAATCTCTTTGGAGGCATTTAGGGGGTTGAGTTCATCCGCCAGGCGGCCGATTTCCTCCACTAGGGACACCACATGGTCCAAGGGCACCAGCCCCAGTCGCCCGTAGAGGTTCTTCTCGGACAGGTGCCCCTGCAGCATCATCAGCACCTGGAGGACGCTGAGGTGCAGCTTGGAGTACAGGGGGTGGCAGTCTCTCTCAGGGTCCTCAGGCCCCTCCTTGGCCACTTTCCCATTGAGGTGAGCACTGGGAGGCGAAGAAGGCTTCCTCCTTTTGTAAGCCAGTGGGGCCTTCACGCACCAGCGGATGAGGCCGCTGAGCGGGGTGAGCTCCAGGAATCCGATGGGCAGGCTGGCTGCAATGGGGGTGTTCAAGAAGGTGATGAGGATCAAGCGCGGGTCCTCAAAGATCCAGGAGACCACCATCTCCAGAAGGTCAGGAGGGGGGATGAGGTCATCTGAAAGAGAAAGAAAGGAGAGTTGGCTGTGAAGACACACTGGTGGTGTTGACAATAGAGAACAGGGGTGTGACAGAAAGAGAAGAGATGGAATTACCTGATGACATGTCAAAGAGCATGGTAACTGCTGTTATGAACTGGCAGCAGAACCGAGGGCTGGCAGTGAAGATCTGTTTGAGGGTCTGGATGGAGCCCGGCACCAGGCTGCAGTAGTCGTCCACCAAGGCCTGGGCCAGCCTGACGCAGTAGACGGCCGGTGTCCGCTGAAAGAGATGCACAAACAGCCACACTGACAATCCTGAAGGGCCAAAATGCAGGAAGCTCCAGACAGATTCAGAGCTTGGCTTGTACAAAATTTAAATTCAAAAGGAAGGCCTTCTTTCACAAAGCACATCAGGGCACAGTGGAACCCACTGCCATAAGATGGAGTGCGGGCTGCCAAGTTGCAGTGGAACACCCTGGACTGCCCTCTTTCTACTTGCCCAAGATCTGTCTACTTGCCCAACCCTCCAGGACTGGCAAGGTACCTTTCAAACAAACGGAGGGCTCCCTACTGTTCAGAAATACTGATTCTTCCAAACAGGAAATAGCTTTCCAGTCACTCCTGCATTTTTCTTTTTGTGCTATCTAGGGTAGCCTGTGTGGCCACCAGAAAGTTCTAGGAGCAGAGAACAGGTCCCCGAATTTGCTGTGATCGGCCACCCCAGTGGTCCCTGAGGGTTGCAGTCCAAAAAGGGAACTTTTCCGAGCTCTACGGAGCTCTTGAAAGGGAAGTCGATAGGTAAGCATGTACATTCAGGTGATAAACTTTGTTCTGCGCCCATCACCGCCTCTCACCTGCAACCACGAAGCTGCGCATTCCAGGACAGGCACCCTGCAGATGGCTATCGCCATGGAAACAAGCTTGCCCAGGAGGGCCATCCGGCTATCATCAGCTTTGTTCCCTTGAGGGCTGAAGAGGGAGGAGAAGATGATCTGCCGGACTGAATCCTTGCTTTGTTCCTGGAAATAGTTGCACATGATCTCCAACAGCTGGAGCTCCTGCAGCGAATTCAGTCTCTGGAAGGAGAGAGGAAGGGAAGTTGGGGGGGAGAATTATGCCCACCCGCTCCCCAAAGCATCAGTCGCACTGGACAAAAAGCAAACTGGGAAAGACATGAGTCCCAGTTTCAGGAGAAAGGTGGGATATATATACCTGTAACCTATGCAGACTAGTTCATGTACTGGCAACCTCCTGTTTAGACTACTGTGTAGGGCAGCCCTTGAAGATAACTGGAACTTACAGTCACGGCAACTCAAAGAAGTAACTTATAGAAGCTATATGACACCATTTCGAAAGTTCAACATTTGTCCATCTCAGGCTGGGGGGAAGTTATCTTTTTTGGATGCAACACCAAAAGCAGAAAGGAATCCCAGAGCTGGACGGAATCCCAGACTCTGGCAGTTGCAGACCAAAAAGGAAATTGCTATTACTATTATTAGTAGTATTAGTATTTTGGCCAAGTTGGGATGTCTCAGAGGGACAGAGCACCCAGTCAAAGGGGGGACCTGACCCAAGGGGGGGCCTACTTTGGGCTGGCTGCCGCCGCCGCCGCTACTCCCGCTGCGCTCCTTGGGGACCTGGAAGACGAATTCCTCCAGGAGCTCGATGGGCCCCTTGTCCACGATGGGCAGCGGGACGGTCTGGAGCTGGCTGCTGAAGTAGATGTCCAGGTGGTAGAGGACCTCCTTGGCGGCGCTCAGGGCGTCCCGGCGGAGGAGCGAGTGCCGGATGTCGCTCATGGTCCCGCTCCTGCAGGGGGGAGGAAGAGGAAAAAAGGGGGTCAGGAGGCGAGGGAGAAGCAGCCGCCTCGCCCGCCTCCACCTTTACCCCCCCGTTCCCTGGCAAGGGGCCCCTCTTGGCCCAGCTGGGGCCCCTCGGCAAGGGGGGGCCAGCTTCTGGAAACCTGCCTTACATCCCCATGCTTAGCTTCAATCTAAAAAAAGGGGGGTCTTTCCTCAGTGTCGCTGCTGACTGGCCTTCTACCGGTATTTTGTTTTAATTCCGTCCCTGAGCCTCCGCGGGCCCTGCCCCGGGGGAAAGGCAGAATATACAATAAACCAACACAGCGGGGTAGATAAAGGCATTCCTCAGAGCGAGATGGCCGAGCGACCCAAGACGTCTCCTATTCTTTAGGTGTTTATTCATACCCCACGCTTACCGCTGGGATCTCAGGGTACAGGACATGTATCATTTAAAACTTCCGTGTCAGCTGAGCTGGGCTGGGCTCTGTGGGGCTGGCTCATTCACACGTACCGAGCGGTACTGCTCAGTAAGGGACCGCAGCGCGCCCTTGACACCCGTGTCAAGCAGCCCTCTCAATTACGAGGCTGGCCCACTCACACGTGCCAAGAGCCCCATTCAGAGACCGGGACCCACGGGCACGCCTGGTGCTACCCACCGCTTACGTCCTGCCCGCCCCTGAACTCTCCGGGTCAACCGGCCCTTCCTATCACGCGGGCGGCCCATTCACACGTGCAGAGATGCGGGTGCAGCCGGGCACGTGTCAACACTTCGGGCCCCCCCCTCCGCCCTTCTACTAAATCAGACGAATACGAGAAAACGTGACGCTAACTGACGTCATGCGCCCCCCATCGCTCTCTCCCCGGCCCACCGACCTCCTCCGCGGCCCGCGCGATCCGCCACATCCGGGCGGCGGCGGCGGTGCTGCGACGGCCCGAGGGCGGACGGTGGCCCGCGAAGGCCAAAAAGGACGGCCCGGCGGTGGCGGGGCGACGGCAGCCATTGGCTGGCTCGCGGGAGGCGGCACAGCGACACCTGCGGCCGCTCCGCTCCATGCAGAGGGGGCGTGGCTCGCGGGAGCCTCTAGCGGCGGGGCGGGGCATTGCAGTCCCCCTGGGCGAACGTGTTTAACCCGTGGGTGCTTCTGAGCATGTCCAGAGCGCCTCTCCGGTCCTACTATAGCAGTCCCCCCAAAAACACATTTTTACCCCCGGGAAAGAAGACGCTGGGGATGCTTACAGAGTGTGGGGGGAAGGACTCTTTCTTTAGCCCCACGACAGCCCTGCCAGGTAGATGAGGGCCAGAGCGCTGCTGGGCCAAGGTGCAGCGTCTGGGCTGTTCCCTTTTCGGACTACAAAGAGTCAGTCCAGCCATGCCGGCTGGGAGTTCTTCTCTTCCCCCTGCAGAAAAAGTTCCCTTTTCTAAGTTCTATCCAAACTTCATTAAGTGAACAGGAATGTGAATGTGAGACAACCTCCAGCCAAGTTTCCATGCACAGATGAGACTCCTTGCGTCTGAATGCTCCGGACGGTTTGCACTGCAAAGCCCATCACCCCAGAAGTGTGGCCATTAGCCTGCCTCTGAGGTTCTGGGCACTGTAGTCCAAACCGCTGGGAGACTGCCAGATCAAGGAAAAACAGAATGGGTTCTTGTAAGTAATATCTTTGCTTCAATGATTAAAGCAAAGATACGGCTTTGAAGTGTCCATTCTGTTTTCTCCCAACCCAGCAAATCTTTACTAAACGTTTACATTTTAAACCTTGCTTTCCACTTTCCCCTCATTCAGCTCCAGGGAAGCTCCTTGTAGGTCTTCTTTCTACACCCTGCTCAAGATCTGGAACCAGATCAGCCTTCCTGGCACCTTAAAAGCTCAAAAACTTGAAGGCTGTGTCATACGGGCCTAAGCTTTGATTTTCTGGACTTCGCTTTTTCTATCTGCCCTGCAAAAGTTTTGTGCCACCATTAACAACGTAATCTTTCAGGTGCCACGTGACCCTCCTTCCTTGTTGCGTTTTTCCAGTGAAATAATCCAGTGGAGATGAGTGACTGTCGTTGTATTTTTGGACTCTGATGATACAGGATGGCACGTGTGTTGGTGAGGGAGAAGGCATTTTACTGGTGCAGAAAAGGGGTCACACCCTACAAAATGCACAACAGCAAGGCGGAGGGTCCTTCCTTTGTAGTTGGGCAGGAGTGGGAATCTTACAGCCCTCCAGATTTTGTCAGATGGCAGCTCTCAGCCCTTCCAACTGTGCTGGTGAATGGGGGTTGCGGTCCAACAAATCTAGAAGGACACGTGATTCCCACCCTGTTTTTCAGCCTCTTTCAGTATAAGGTCAGCTAAAATATAGTATGTGCTTAACATATGCTTCCCAAATGGTCAACTGAAGAGAAAGGAAGTCTGAAAAGTCCCAGCCAAAGATGCTGTTATCCTGCTGGAATTGTGAGTTGCCTTCCTTGTGTGATAAGCTCCCAAAACTGCAGCATATGATTTGAGGTCCAGACAGCCACTGCCTGCATTTTTGGACTCTCCCTCTGTGTGTGTGCGTGTATGCGCATGTGTGTGTGTGTGTGCGCGCGCGCACGTGTGGTTATATAGATGGTTCTGGTGAGGGCCTGCAATTATTTGGCCAGGGGATGGGATGGAAAGCATTCCTGCATTTCTGTTCCTGGAACCCGGCCGGCTTCTGCTTGGGGAGCCCTGGAAGCTGAACAGATGCTCTTCAAGGCCAGGAGAGTGACAAGTAAAGGCCGACAAATAAAGAGCCATGGCCAATGAGCCACCCGAAGGCCACAAAGAGGAGGAAAGGGCCTCTCTGGCTGAATGCAAGGGAAGTGTGAGAAAGAGAGGGCAGCAGCGTGCCAAGGTGCCAACAGTCACACAGTGGCAACTGGGCAGCTTCCCATTGGCAGGGACATCTCTGAATCTGCTCAGGGTTTCTGCCTGGAATTAGTGTAGGTGCTGAACCCTGGACTGCCTCCCCTTCTGATTAGGTGCAGCACAATGGACAGCTCCTTTACAGTTCAGACTAAGGGCCTTTCCGCACTACGTAACTATTGCACTATGATTCCACTTTAACTGCCAGGGCTGCCTCCTATGGAATCCTGGGGTTTGTAGTCTCAGGAGGGGGCTCTCTGGCTGAGACTGCTAACTAGCCCTCCCTAAACTGCAAAACCCATGAGCTCACAGAACCATGTCAGTTACAGGGGAATCATAGTGCAATACTTATGTAGCGCAGAAAGGTCCTAAAACCTGGAACTGATTGGCAAGTGCCCACCCCAATGTGGAAACCAAATGTTTTTTACTCATACCCCACGATCTGTTCTCAAAAGTGTAAATCCAGTTATTTGAGATTTTCTAAGAGTTCGGCATAAATGGACGGGTCTTTCTTGGAATCAGACCTGGTGAAGCAAACCCTGAAAACCCTTATCTCTTTGAACCAGCTCACCAATCTTTCGTCCTCCGAAATGTCCCTGTTGGAGCTCACACACCTGTACAAATATGTAATATGGAGAAAATAAAAGTGCCGACTGAGGTCAGGGCCAGGCGAAGTGTTTTAAGAAAGTTTGAGGCACATAGGTTGTTATCTAACAAGGAACAACCTTGACGGGAAAGCACCACACTGCAGCCTCGTTGTGAACATAGATTCTGTTTTCACCGGCTTCCAGGATTCACGGACGCAAGACTCCCAACTCCAGAGGACCCCAGATCTGTAGAGTGACATTGACCACCTTGCACGCTGCTTTGATCTTCGCAGTCTTTGGGTAAGGGGAGCTGGACACAACCCACTTAACCTGGGGACTCTGTAGGTTGGGGTGGCCCTCTGAATCCTGTGTACGCTCCAGCTATCCTAATTTGGCCAGGATTGTCCAGACCAATCCCCTGCCATCTCACTTTTCCAGCTGTTTTAAAAGTCCTGATTTCATTGTCCTCCTCCCACTTTCACCCTTTGCTTACTTCAATTGCTCCAAATTGAGTTCAAATGCAAAAGTAGTTTGCACTCCGTTGACTCAGCAGAGCGGAGAGGAGAGGAAAAGGCAGAACCTTGCTCCTCCCAGTTTGGGCAAAAGCACACTGCTGTGGCCTCTCCCAGCTTGTCTGTTCATAACTTTTGACGTCTTAACCACCCTCTGATTTTGCTTGTCTGCATGGGTCCCGGTTTTAGTATGTGAAGTCTTGAAGTGTGATCCTGCTGGACTGCATTTCCAAGCATGCCTCCCCACTCACAATCCAGCTGGAGAGCAGCATGGATCCCACCCCTGGCATAGGTCCTCGAAGCCGCGTTTGCCAGTCCCTGTCCTGTCTGGTTAGGCAAAATACCCTCAGAAGCCTCCTCCCATTTACGGGGAATGAGGAAGCAAGGGGATCCATGGAATTGTCCTGCCAGAACGTCCCAACAATGTCTTTTCTTTAGGGGAAGGTGACCTTTGGCGAGGTGTTCCTGAAAGGAGCAGAAAGCCACCTCCGGGGAGAAGACCTCTCCAGAAGACGCCTTACCTGTGCCTACCTGTGTCAGGTGAGGGTGGGCTGCTGGCCAGAGGAGAGAGGATGAGAGATCCCAGGTGGGAGAGGGGAGGGTGCAGATAAACAGGGGCATAAAAGCTTTTTATGGGTGCTGCTTAGAAAAGAGAAAAAAATCCAGACGCAAGGCAGGACACGAAAGGGCTCATTCTGGGTTATAGCAGAAGAGGATGACAATTTCTAGCAGCGAAGGAGACAGAAATATTTGGAATGGGACTTGCCAGAGATCTATAAGAGCACGTCTCACTCACTGCTTACCTGGCCCATTTTAACTCCCAGAGAACATAACCCATCCATCCATCCATCCATCCATCCATCCATCCATCTTGCCTTTCTCCCAACATGGACAGTGGCTCACAACAGCAGTTAAAATGCAGCTAAAAAACAGTAACTTTAAAGTTTTTTTTTTAAAAACCTACTCTATGAAAATTTTCCTTTTATGGCTTCCAGTAGGGATGGACTGGCAGAGCTTGGAAAAGTAACTTTTTGGACTACAGATCCCAGAATCCCCAGCTCTGGAGATTCTGAGATTTTAGGGGTTGTAATCCAAAGTAATGTTTCAAAGTTTTCTCCGGGGGGGGGGAGATAGAATAATTCCCAAATTCACCTTGTCTGGCTTTGTCCTTGGATTTGCAAATACCAAATTACTTGGCTTTGTTTCCAAAAGTTGGAACCTGTTCCATCCTACATTTCGCAAGTTTTGTTCAGGGCACTGAAGCCATTCAGTTTGCCACAGGTATTCCCTGGAGTACTTTCCTCTCCTCTGCACCATCAATGTGTTCGCAGGCCTTAATAAAGCATAATGCAGCAGTGTCTGTGATGTGACTGTGGCCCTTGTCTCAGGTAAATTGCAATTACAACAGGATAATAGTATCTTTGGCTGGACTTATCACATGGTGTAGTTTCTCTTCTGTTCTCCCTGTGGGAGTTTGGAAAGTGTTTCTTCTAGAAAGGAGAGCACTAATGGATTTTTTGTGTTTGTAAAACAAATGACTTTCCAAATGGTTTGCCATGGGGAGAACAACGGAAGAGGAAGACGCCACATGATATAAGTCCCAGCCAAAGATGCCATTATCTTGCCACAATTGAGATTTACCCACCTCGTGTTATAAAGTCCTGTACATATAGTTGTATCAGGACTTTGGGTTTCACCAATGTGCAGGCATATGTGATGTGCACACCAGTAATGCGTCCGATGTGAGGAGTACATTGGAAAAGTATAGCCAAAGAATTATCCTTGCCACATTGGATGTCTAAGGTGCCATAAGCTGTGGCACACTTGATGTTTTTGCAATGGTTTCTCAATGTGCAGCACATGCATGCTGGTAATGTAGAAAGCTGGGATAATCTACCCAACCAGGAACTCATGGACCAGTTCTAGAAATTCTGTCTAGTATTAAGAAGCAATCAAAGACAGATTCCTTCTGGATTTTCCTGGCGTGCAAGCGCACACAGGCAGATTGGTGATGCAAAAGCACTGAGAAGGCATCAATGTCAGCTGTAGAGTGGAAAAAAGAATGCGAAAGAGTCAGCCTAGCCACAACTCCATGCCTGCAAGCCGTAACTTTATGCACAGGGTGGCATCAGTTGCACGCAAAAGGCACCATGAGTTGTGGCAGGCTCAATCCTTTGGCTCAATCCTTTCTCAATCTGCAGCTGAGTGACAGCGGAAAGCTGTGGTAATTTGCACGTGCACAGGTTCCAGAACCAGTTCTGGAAAATTCTAACAGTCAAAGCAGAATCAAGAAGTGTGGAAATATAGAGCCAAGGAAACTTCTGGAACCAAAAAGGAACCGGGGAGCGAGAAAGTGGCTTTTCCCGAGGGATGGGGCCCACGGGCCGCCTGCTTCTGTCTTTGTGCGCAGGGCTCCAGCAATGTGGGCCGTGGTGCTGTCGGTCCTTGGGGTGGCTCAGCTCCTCCCAGTCGCCCTCGCCTTGAGAATCAGCGCTTTCAACATCCAGACGTTCGGGGACAGCAAACTCTCCAACGAGACCATCGCGGACCTCATTGTCAGCGTGAGTCAGCCAGGCCCCACCTGTGCCAGGAAGGAAGGCACTGAAACCAATGAAATTATCAATCATGGTGGGAATTTTCAAATTAAAAGGGTTGATTTTGTTCAATTCATTTTAAAAGCTGAAATGATTGACTTGAAGTTGGAATTTCTGCATGAGTTTAAACTCCAAACTAATCTCAAGTGTCCTGTTCTATCTTGCTAAATTGTTTATCATGCTTTGTTGTTGTTGTTGTTGTTGCCGCCACTCTTGCTTTCCTCCAAGGCTGAGAAAGTGTGACTTGTCCAAGGTCAGCCAGTGAGTTTCCTGTGGCTGAGCAGGGGTTCCAACCCTGGTCTCCCAGAGCTCTGCTCACACACCCAAACCACTACACCACACTGCTCTCCTTTTTCTGTCCCAGGAAATTGGATTTCGAGGGTCTTAACTCTGGGACTTGAAGTTGATGCCATTTTGTGTCTCCTCAGATTGTGTCCGATTATGATATCACCTTGATCCAGGAGGTCCGGGATTCTGACCTGAGCGCAGTTAAGAAATTTATGAATCACCTCAACGAGTGCGTTTCTTCTTATTTGAGTACCATAATTCCATCCTATGGAATCCTGGGATTTGTAGCTTGGGGACAAGAAGTTAAAATCCTGTGCCAGAGAAATCTAATGCACAAATTCCCCAGGAGTCCCTCCCCAAACTACAAATTCCGTAGGATTGAGCCATGGCAGTTGAAGTGGGATCAAACTACTATAAGTGTAGTGTAGATATATTCCTGCTGGAAAAGGATGAAATCCAAAACTGCCTGGAAGGAGTTTTGTTCTTCATCAAAGGGTGACAATAAACAGATTGCTTCATTGGTCATTGCCGCTTGCTTTCCAAAACGTACAGCTTGGAAAACTGATATTCTGGATAATATAACTCCCCCTTGGTTTGTCAAAAGCACAGCTTGGAAAACTGATCTTTTTGGACTTCAAATCTCAAAATCTTTGACTTAATAAAAGCTCCTGCTTCTTTAATTGCTTTATTGTTTGTCACCTACCTGATCCTTGATTTGTCAAAAGCACAGTTTGGGGGCAGATTTGGACTATGACTTCCAGAACCCCCTAGCCTGGCTGGACGATTCTGGGCGTTGTAGTCCAAAAGCAATTTTCCCAGGCTTTGGAAAGGGAGGAATATGAAGGACGTTTTTCCCAGCACCTCTCATGCCATGACCTTTCCTTCCCAGGGCATCGCCACATCCCTTCAGCTACGTGGTCAGCGAACCTTTGGGGCGCAGCAGCTACAAGGAGCAGTATCTCTTTGTGTACAGGTGAGGGTGGGAAGCCAAGCCCCCCAAACGCAGGGGAAGCAGAGCTGCACAACATCCCAGGAGACAGTCTCTGACCTGGAGGGCTCAGCTGGGCCTTTCCGTGACTGTATGGGTTGATTCCTCTGCAGCACCCAGGTTCCACAGCAGCAAAAGAACTCAAGAAATTATGCAAATTATGCAAATCCTGCACTATTTGTTATCACAAACAGAAGCAGCCACTTCTGGCTGGCCACAACCAGAGTTTGAGAAATTTGCCTCCCCTTTTTTTGGAGACAACAACTCCCAGAATTTCCCAGCCCACACGGCAGAGTTGTAATCCCCCAAAACTGGCTTTTCTGGTCATTATGTGAAATTCTGTGAAACCAGATGTTTTTGGACCCTGATTCCCAGCTAGATGCTGCTCCTTTATCACAGCAGGATAATGGAATCTTTGGCTGGGACTGATCAAATGAAGTTGTTTCTCTTCTATTCTATCAATGGGAGACCAATTGCAAAGTATTTCATTTACAAAGGAGGTCATTAACCGATGCTTCTCAATAGAATAAGTGGTCTCCCAAACTTTGCTCACCTCCTCCAAATCTCCCTCATGCATCTCCTCTCCACCCTTCTGAAACGGGGCACAGCCCCTCTTGTTCCTCAGGCCTTCAGCCACTTTGGCTCTTCCTCGCCAAATCCTCTTGCCTACAGCCTCCCCCCAAAACCCCTGGACCCACCATTCACCAGTTCTGGCCTCCCCCTGCCCCTGTCCATCCATCCATCCTCCCAGCGCCTGCTTAGCCAGTCTTTGGGGGCAGCAGGGACCCAGAGAGACCCTCTAACGGCAGCAGTGCATCACCCCTGGCCGCTGGTTCTTCTCTTGGCCCAGGCAGGACCTGGTCTCCCTCGTGGACAGCTACTACTATGATGATGGCTGTGAACCTTGTGGCAACGACACTTTCAGCCGGGAGCCCTTTGTGGTGAAATTTGCAGCCCCTCAGACGGGTAAGATGCCACTCTCTCCCTCTCCCTCTCCGATTCCTGCAGCACGTGGGAACTCAGGTGCATCTTAGAAAGTTTTTGCATGCCAGGCAGAGAAATCGCACTCGCAGCAGGATAACAGCATCTTTGGCCGGGACTTCTATCACATTACCTCGTTCCTCTTCTGTTCTTCTCCCTGTGGGAGAACTTTGGAAAGCATTTCTTTCACAAACAGAGAAAATCCATTAATAATGACCTCTTTCCAAATGGCCTCCTGGTAGAGAACAACAGAAAGGAACAACATCATGTGGCAAAAGTCCTGCCAAAGATGCTATTATTCTATGGCAATTGTGATGTACCTGCCTCATGAGAAAAGCCCTCTGTCTATTGATTAATGGCTGCCCTGTGAATTGCGTAGGACAAAGACAAACAAATTATACTATTAATACACAGTTAAATAATACTAAAGCACAACAGGAGTTAATGGCAATTGAAGAAAAACAGCAATAAAAAATTGCAACATCGCCCGACCCTCCACTCTTGCAACGGGTGACTTTCCGTGGTGGAAAGTTCCTTTTTTGCAAGATGACTCCCAACATCCTGGATTCTGGCAACTGCAGTCCAAAACAAGTAAGTAAAATTTCCAAGCTCAGGTCATCCATGGAATTTTACCCAAGGGTGTGTCCATGTGTGCGTTTGCAGGTGCCTTTCTACTTGTGCATTTTCTTGTGATTTTCCATCACTGCATCCATCTTTGGCCTTCACAAACGCACCTCCATGCAAGAGAAAATGGAACTGCTCGGTTCTCTTATTCATTTGCACAAGAGAAGACTGGACACTGCCAGGGGGTGGATGGCCCATGGGGCTGGAGCAGGGCCACAGAAAGGGGCATGCAGCCTGGCTGCGTGGTGGCCACACGGCCTCCCTCTCTCTCTCTCTCTCTGTCTCCCAGAGGTGGAGGAGCTGATCCTGGTGCCCCTTCATGCTGCCCCCAACGACGCCCCCTTTGAGATCGATGCCCTCTATGATGTCTACCTGGACGTGAAACACAAGTGGGGCACCCAGGTAAGCTGGCCCCACATTTGAGCCACACAGTCCCCCTTCCCTTCCACTCTCCTCCCTCCTGTTTGTACCCTTTGGCTGTCTATTGTGGGGAGGGGGGTTAGGGGAGAAGGGATATCAGGCCCCCTTCCTCCCAGCCAGCTCCGGCTGAGAAAATTCTCCAACTGAGCAAAGCAGCGCACACCTCAGACCGAGGGATATTTTGCCTGGACTACAGCACCGATCATCCCTTGACTATCATCATGACTACAAACCGCAGACCCCCTCAACTGCCATGGACAAGCTGTTGGGGGATTCTGGGATCTGCAGTGGCTGTGCTGGGATTCCAGACACCACGACACAGATTAACGAGGAGACGGTCTGTGTCATTTTCCTTGCTGGCAGGATGTGCTCATCCTAGGAGACCTCAATGCCGACTGTTCCTTTGTTCGGGCGGAGGATTGGGACCACATCCGCCTGCGCACCAGCAGCGCCTTCCAGTGGCTCATCCCGGATTCAGCGGACACCACCGTCGGCTCCAGCGACTGCGCCTACGACCGGTAGGAGGGGGGCCGTGAGGGCAGTGGCCCCTGGCAAGGCCTTGCCACATCCACCTTCCCAGCGAAGCCCCCTCCTCCCCAAAGCCCCTCCCTCACCTTCCTCCTCTGTATGGATTGCAACCCCCAAAGAGTCCACAAACTCACTCCAGGCTTTAAAAGAAGTGCAAGATGTGCCAAACCTCTTTTTCCTGGGCAGAGTTTGGCACCCTTTAAAGGCTGGGAGGGAGTCCTATTTTTGTGGATGCTTCCTTTAAAGTCTGAGCTACAACTCAGAGTGGATTTATCACGGCTGGCCCACAGGCGTGGAAACTGCCACCCACGACAGCCTGTGAGTTTTCACAGCTCAGTGGTGGGGGCTCAGCCTAGGTCTCCCAGCTCTCTAACCACTGTACTGCACTGCCTCTGGTCTGTGGCAGGATTGTGGCGGCCGGGGCCCAGCTGCAAGGAGGCATCCTGCCTGGAACCGCCAAGGTGAACGACTTCCAGCAGACCTTCCGCCTGAGCCAGAAGGACGTGAGCCGCTCTTTTGGACATTTGTGGGTTAATTATGGTGTGGAGGGAGGAACAAGAAGAATAGGAGGAGGAGGAGGAAGGGGGTCCAAACCAAGCATTGGGAACTCTGCACGTGGGCAGATGCATCCTCACAAACTTGAAGCTGAAGCGTCTTCACATTCTGCCTTCCCTGCATGTCACAAAAAAGAAGCCCACACGACAAACAGCACAACACAAGCAGTTAAGGAAAGAGACATAGGAACAAGTGATTTCAGCAGAGACGGGGCAAAATGCGGCCCCCTGGATGTTGTTGGACTGCAGCTCCCATCAGCCCCAGCAGAGCCAGAATGCTGGGAGCTGCAGTCCAGCAATGGGTAAAGGACTAAAAGATCCACTTCTGCCCTGAATCCACTCCATGAAATTGGCTGTTGAATTGGGATAAGTAAACCCAATTAATTCAAGGGAGCTCCTGTAGCTGAGAGTGAAAGTAGGGTTCAGGCCCCTGAATTTACCAACAGAGAGTAGAGTTCAAATAACAAAATGGTCTTTGGATGGTGGGATGACATGCAGGAGCCGCGTTCCAGAGACTGACCGAAAAGCAAAGTATGCTAAATGCAAGATAAGTAGGTGAGGAAAGTCACGTGCTATGATAAACTGATGTCTTTCATCACTTGGGGAAGCACATATTTTAGAAAACAAGATGCAATAAATGCCTGGCCTAATTTGTCCCTAAGTGTGCCATTTCTTCCCTTCTCTCTTTCTCAGGCCTTGGCTGTCAGCGACCATTTTCCTGTGGAAGTGACCCTGAAATCCAGTTAGCTCCCTTCCTCCACACAGAACAGGGACCGTCCTGCACCCCAAAGGGGGCTGCACAGCTGCTCCCCAAACTCCTCTTGTGGGGGGGACCCTTTCTTCCCACCCTGGTTGGTTTGCTCCACATGGACCGTTTTGCTGCTTATGAAATCTGAGGAGTACCTTTGGTGCTCATTAAGCAAAAAAAGATGATTAAAAAGGATGATTAACTCTTCTACTCACATGTTTTTCCTGTTCTTATGAACAACAATGAGAAAGATCAGCTGCCAGATTGTGAAATTTCACAACTCCTGCAATAAATCTGAATAAATCTGCCAGAGGGCATTGAATGTCTTTAGTGCGTGAAATGCATCTTTGTTTTAGATAATTTATAAGCTACGTGGATTCCTCCCTGTCTGTCTGGGCACTTTTGGGCTGAAGGAAGCACAGACAGAGCGACTGCTGTGGGTCCCACCTTCCACAACAGGCACCTTCTAAATGGGTTGGACGACAGCTCCCATCATCCCCAGACAATGTCCATGCTAGTTGAGGGGGTGATGGATTTTGTTAGTCCAACACAGCTGGAGAGAACTGGATTGGGGAAGGCCTGCTAGTGCTTCAGCCTGCGAACTCTGCGCTGAATGGCAGCTTTTAAAGATTATTTAAAAAGGGAATAATTTTTATCTCGGCAAGGCAGCAAGCGGAGGTGGGGCAGGGAGGAGACATGACAGCCTAGAAAAGATGAGCTTCAAACAGCTGTGGACAGATGACTGGGTTTGGTTTGGTTTTTAAGAGAGGAGTTTGGCTCGCCACACACTTCCCTTGCTTTTGATCAAAGAAGTTTTGTCCCTCTTGAATAAGTTCATCCCTGCCTGCCTGCCTGCCTGCTCCTGTATCGGTACTTTCCTTTTTTCCAAAGTCGGGACTCAAGGTGGCTTAGAAAGTGAAAAGGTAAATAGATTGGGGTGTGTGTGTGTAAGAGAGATTTTGCCCCATCCTTGACTCATGATGGGTCCCTCTTGACTTCCTCCTGTTGCTCTTTCCCAATCCAAAGGTAACTGATGATGAGATAACGATGACCGCAATGACACACTGGATGTGAAATATGCACTGACCACATAGGTTGCATATCTTTCTCCTTCTACCAAGAAGGAAACAATGCCATCCTCATGGGGCAACTCTCCCCCCATCCCATCCATCCACCCGCAGGCCTCTCCGGCTTCCTTCCTGCCAAACACATCTCCTTTTGCAAGGTGTGTGGCCACAGCCCTTGAGAAAGAGGCCTCTTGTTGGTTCATTCCACAGTTCCCATAACCCAGGCCGTGGTTCCCAGAGAGTGGCATGGACATGGGCCGAGGCCTGATCTCTCCCTGCCCATGTGATCAGCCCCTTGGCTTTTGCCACATGGCCACCTCTCTTCAGGGGCCCAGCTGGTGGCCCAGGAGCAGTTCCAAAAAGAGCGCCCTTCCTCTCCTCTTTGCACATGGCCGCAATCCATCTTGTCGGCTCAGCCGGTGCCACTCTCGAGGGCCCTTGGGCATCAACTCCAAACACGCCTTCGATCATTCAGTGTTGGGCACGAATATGTATGTATATATGGCCACCCTGACCAGTCTGCAGGGCCAAGTGGGCCCAGGATCGCAAGTGACAGGATCCACCCTGGAATCTCCCCAACCTCCTCCTGGGGCGACTTTTCAGGTTGCTCCGACTTTCTGCCCCACCTGTCGTCCTTCCTTGTTCACTCAGCTTTCAAGAATGCTGGTGGCTAATTAAGTTTTTCTCATTCCCTTCTCAGAACTGGAGAATGTTTCATATGAGCACAGTTGGCCAAGATGTTTCCAAAGAGGCACGGCTGAATCCAGGAGCACCTCTGCTCCCAAACCAGCAGGAAATGTGTGTCCTGAATCATCCCAAATTATCACCAGGGTGAAGGGGAGGGGGAAATCACACTCTCTTTCTCTGGAGGGCTTCTGTGCTGGCAGAAGTCCAACGGGCTTTGCTCAGAAAGCCTTCGCCTGTTGAATGTGTCTCTGTTGCGCAAGTGAGTTGGGACGCTGTGGGTGGAAATGCAGCAACCCCGAGCGCAGGGTTCATTGCTGAGGTTTGTGATGCAACGCCTCTTCGCCTTCTCCCACGGTGGAGGAGAGTGCAAGGGGGGTGCTAAAAATGCTCATTACGGAGGTGTCTCCACCCACCGCGGGACAGGCACCTGCCACCAACACCCCGGGGAGAAAAGAGGAGTGGCAGACAGGTGCCGGGGAGGAAGAGCATCCGGGCGCTCTCTTGCCTCTCTTGGGAGGAACAGAGCTGAGCAACAGGAAAACTTGGTTCCTGGGGTGTCACGTCCGGGAGACACTCTAACAGCACCCCCAAAAGCATCACATTACTCATAGGAGGAAAGGGTAAGATTTTAGATCATTTGAACTGATTGTATCCTGCAACAGAGAACTGGAGAGAAATTGTTTAATTAAATAGGCGCAAGTTGAAAAAGACTTTGTAAAAATAAAGAAGCTTCTTTCTCAGAGGCTTTCTCTTTCTCTTGAGGTGTGCCTGGAATATTAAGAATTAAAACCATATAAAACATTAATTTAAAATCATAGATTAAAAACTGTATAGGGCTGTACTTTTTTATAGGATCTGTACTGATTTGCTGCTGTTTTGTTGACGACTGGAAAAGTTTAGACTAAATATTGATTTTTGTAAAAGTTACTTTTATTATGTTTTGCATTCCTCTGTGCACAAAATGTTTCATGGATTGTTATGGCATTGCCGATACATTTTGGGCATTATGTGACAAATGCCATTTACATGTTGCTGAAGCTTTGTTATTATCATGACTGCAATTTGGAAAAGTTAACTTTTGGAATACAGCCCCCAGAACCCCACCATCATAGTCCAAAAGAGCATCTTTTCCAAGTTCTGATGAGGAACCACACTGAGCCTGCCATTGCAGCAGGGAAAGCAGTACAGAAACATTAAATCAAACCATGGGGCCACCATAGTGGAGGATTCTGGGAGTTATAGTCCAAAAAGTAACATTTGCAGGTTCTGACTAGAGGCCACTTTGGGGCACGGTTTGTAGAGGGGAAAGGAGCACAGGAAAATCGAATCCGCTCACAGGTCTGCCCAGTGCCGGCCCCTTTGCAGTTTTCTGATCAGTGCCTCCCTTCCTCTTTCCCTCTCTCCCACCTTTAGGGAAGGAAAATGAAATTCCTCCTCCTGCTGCTCATTTCTGGCCTGGCGTTGCTGCTGCACGTGGCCAGCCCCCTTCGGATCTGTGCCTTCAACATCCAGAGCTTTGGGGACAGCAAACTGTCTGATGAGAGCATCTCAGAAATCATTGTGAAGGTGGGCAGGGGGCTGGGCAGTTACAGAGCTCCTGGGAAAAGGGGGGTAGGAGGTGGCTTCCATTCCGACCGGGTCGATCGGTGTCCATCGAGGTCAATCCTGCTGGCTCTGGCCACCATCAACCAGCAGGGAGTGTCCGGGGTTTGTTTCACCTGGAGTGATGGTTTCATCATCTTTATTTATACCCTGCTTTTTTCCCAGGTTGGGATGCAAAGCAGCTTACAATTAAAAGTCATAGCCAAAACTCTCTCTTCTTTCCTCCTGGGAGACTCCCATCCAAGTACTAGCCACGTCCCAGCCTGCTTTGCTGGTATCTTCCTGCACAGCAAGGGGGTCCAACTGGATGGCCCTTGGGGGTCTCTTCCAACTCCAAGTCTGTTTGAAGGCAGAGTTTGGAAAACTGCCTTTTTAAAACCACTCCTCCCAGATTCCCCAGTGCACATGCCGCCTGGGGATTTTGGGAGTTATAGTGCAGAAAGAACATCTTCTCCTTGCTCTGGGCTAGATGGTTGTGCTGTTGAGGGAGGGTTTTCTGGGGCTCTGATGAGCTGATTTTTGTTCCAGATCCTCTCCCGCTACGACATCGCCCTGGTGCAAGAGGTGCGTGACTCCGACCTCAGTGCCGTCAGTGAGCTGATGGAAAGGCTCAACAAGTGAGAGCCCTTCTTTATCAAATTACTCAATTTATCTCTTGCCTTTCTTCCAAAAGGGACCCAAGCGGGCACACACGTGACAATGAATTAAAAAGTAAAAAGGTTAAAGCTCAATTAAAGAAGATACCACATTCCTTTAAAACAATCTACAAGAATCTGAAATCATGAGTAAAAATAATATAAAAATATAGCAGATGCACCTCTTCACATAGTCATGCAATGACTGTTTGGATTTAAAAAAAATCTTTGGGCAGGAGGAGAGCAGAGGTGGTTTCCTGTGGCAGGGAGTTCCATTACCTTCACTTGTTGGAGCATGTTGGGAAATATTGTTGTTTGCAACACACATTGATATGGACAGGAGGGAGGAGAGAAAGACAGGAACAAAGAGAGAGAGAGAAATGGGTATTCTCAAAACCTTCCTTTCCTGGGAACCTCCCCAGTCGTGCCCCCTGGCTCTGTATCTCCTGCGTTCCTGATGGCTCCCTCTCCGTCTCTCTCACCTTGCAGAGCCTCCAAGAACTCTTATGCTTACGAGACCAGCGAGCCGTTGGGTCGGGAGAACTATAAGGAGATGTACCTCTTCATCTACAGGTACCCAGTCAAAACCCTTCACCTCCAAACAGCTACTTAAGGGCAGGCACCAGTTTGCATTTCAGGGCCACTGAATACTTGCCTTGGATCAACCACCAAAATGCAGTGGAATTCCTTCTGCTTGAAAGGACATGGCCCAGTATTTGAGCTTCTTTGTTGAGAAGGTCCCGGGTTCAATTCCTGGCATCTTCAGAGAGGAGGGGTGGAGCCCCCTTCCTGAGACCCTGCAAAGCCGTGGATGCCAGTTTGAGTAGGCATGACAGACAACTGACTCAAGGGAAGGCAGTTTCTTCTCTTCTCCCATTCGTTCCCAGAATCTTGTACAGATATGCACACACACAAACACAGAATACTTGCACTGATCTCCATAATGGCAAGAGGCAATGTAAATGTGCCCCCTTCTGGGTTCTGTGCAGCCAACTGTAATTGCATATTGCAAACCCAACCCCAATTTAGTTCTGACAATATAGATCTGTTTCTTTAACAAAAATACGATGGATTATATATTAAGATCTGACACATCTGTGTCAGGGCAGGACTGGCACACAGGACTCTTCTGCCTCTGCAGCTCACTGATACTGCAACACTTGGATGCCATCTGAAAGCCCTAAATAAAAAATACAAAATAGATGCAAATGCAATGTAGAAATTGCACCACAAAGAATCTGCCTGAACGCACAACCACTCCCTTATTCAGGTTGAAAGGAGCCCCAGCAACTGCTAATAATCTCCAGCTCTGTGTCTCTTTCTGACCTCAGCTTCAGTGCCACCTAAGGGTTTTCCCACCCATCAGGCCAAACCAAGCATTCATTGTGGATGTATAAGCACCTCCAGCACAGAGAAAAGGTGGTCATAAAACAACCTAGCAGTGGCTGGGAAATCTCTTCCTGGACTCCCCACCCGGGAGGAGAACACTTACTCCTTTGCCACGCTCCTTTGCCAGCTTCTGAATCGCTAAGACCCACCCAGATTGCGCTTGCTGGACAAGGGAGTGAGTTTCCCCCTTTCCTCTGCTGCCACTCACTCCCTTTTCTCTCCATCCAGGACAGGGAGCGTCTCTCTTGTGGACAAGTACCAGTACTCAAACAGAAACAATGCCTTCAGCAGACCGCCCTTCATCGTGAAGTTCTCGGCTCCTGAAGCAAGTCAGTAACCCAGAGACCCCAAGCAGGCATCTTTTATAAAATCACGCAGCTGGGAATGGTCTTGCCTTGCATCCTGCATGGCGAGGACAATTTGGTATTTGGGTTCTTCTTCTTCAAGGAACAGAGAGGGGAACTGCCGCTGCTCGGCGTGCTAACTCGAGTTTCTTTTGCAGAAGAAAATGAACTCGTTCTGGTTCCCCTCCACACCCCTCCAAGTGAGGCGGTGGCCGAGATCGATGCCCTCTACGACGTCTACTTGAAGATCATTGACAAGTGGGGGACAGATGTAAGCAGCTGGGTTTGGGGGGCGGAGGATCCAAAACCACCCACTGGGTCTTGATCCGTAGTATCACTGCTTGGAGCTCTGCAGATCTTAAACCTGCTTCTCCGGCTCCAAACTCAAAGCCAGGACTGAGTGCAAGGAAAGACAGAGACGGGATAGCATGACTGCTGGCACCATCTCAAGGAAATTTAGATAAATCCACAGGCTGACAGATCCAGAGACATATCTGTATATGTTTGTAAATAAAAGTTTCCGGGGTGTAGGTACATGGTGAGCAAAATGAGCATATTGGCCCTTCAGTCCCCACATTTTTAGCATTGTAGAGAGCTGGCCTAAACACCCAGGAAGGCACCAAATCTCATCTGATCTTGGAAGCTAAGCAGGGTCAGCTCTGGTTAGTACTTTGATGGGCGACTGCCAATGAATACCAGGGGCTGGAGGTTGTGTCTCAGAGGAGGGCACTGGCTGAACACTTCTGAGGATTCCTTGCCTAAGAAAACACTGTGAAATTAATGGACAAGTGACTTGAAGGCACAAAGGATGAGAGAATGAAACTTGTTCCCATTTAGACCCCCTCTTCTCTTTGCTGTGTTTTCCTCTCCTGGGTCACTTTGCTGCCCCTTTTCTTTGGATGCTTTGGACACCCTATTTCTAAATACCCAAATGAAATTTTAAGTCACTGCAATGCTAGAAAAGTTTGGGTCTTAAGGGGAATTTCACGGTGGGGGGAAGAATTCTTGTTTGGGAAGGCAATGCCCTCGCTTTGCCTCCCACCTGGCCTTTACGCCCCTCTCCTGCATCTCTCTTCCTCTCGGCAGAACATGATGTTCCTCGGGGACTTCAATGCCGACTGCAGCTACGTGGGGAAGAAGGACTGGGACTCCATCCGCTTGAGGACCAGCGAGGTTTTCAAGTGGCTCATCTCGGACTCAGACGACACCACGGTGGGGGACTCCGACTGCGCCTACGACAGGTAGGCCCTTGTGGGGCAGAGGAAGAGCCCTCCTTTGCCGGAGTGCCAAGGAATGGCTCACATACCCTCCTTGTCTCCTAGGATTGTGGTGAGTGGCTCCCGGCTGAAGAAGTGGGTCAAGCCCAGCTCCGCCAAAGTGTACGACTTCCAGAAGGATTTCAAGCTGAGCCAAGAGGAGGTACAGCTCTCTCTCTCTCTCTCATTGATACGTATGCATGCATGCGTGTGTGCGTGCATGCATGTATACTCACACAAACACAGACATGACACACAGCCAGACAGACACAAAATGCCTCGCTTAAGACCCTAAATGAAATCATGTTTTCCCAATGATTTAATTCATGCATTTCCTGAACAAGCATTCATACTGTCAGTCTGGTTAAACAAGCAAAAGTTTGTAGTGGTTTTTTCTGTTGTTTTTTGTTTCTTACAGTCAGGGTTTCCTGTCTTGCAACCAGGAGCCCTTTCATAAGACATAGTTCTAGTACTGTGACTACACTATACTATGAATCCACTTTGACTGTCTTGGCAACATCCCCTGCAATCCTGGGATTTGCAGTTTAGGGAGATGGACTTGGGATTCTCAGCCAGAGAGCTGTAGGGCCTCATCGGACTGTAAGTCCCAGAATTCCATATGAAGGAACCATGACAGTTAAAGTGGAATCATAGCACTATAACGGTGCAGTATGAAAGCGCCCCAGATTTCTGCTAAAGCGATTTTTAAAAGAGTGTCTTGGTTTGCAAACAAACCAGATGGGAATTTCCTTTATGCCCAAGACAGACCCTCTGGGTCTTGGATGCCGCGTGCTGTCCCCACGGCATCCTTAGGGCAGAGACTGTGAGGCCGGAGGTGTCTGTATGCCTCTTTTGTACTGCTTATAAGGATGCTGCAAAAAAACCCTAACTTGAAGATTCACAGCACCAGCCTGTGCACACTTGCACAGCAACCGACCCTTCCTCCTTCCTCTGAGTGGGTCTTTTTCCTCTCTCCTTCCAGGCGCTGGCCGTCAGTGACCATTTCCCAGTGGAAGTGACGCTGAAGTTTCAGTGACGAACCTTCTCACCCCCCGGCTCTGCCTTGCCAACAGGGATGCTGGGCTTGACAGTCCATACATGCATCTCCTCCTGCTTGCCTTCCTTCTCGCTGGTGCCGCTACTGCCTCTGCCGCACCACCATCACACTATGCGAGCATGCATGCGTGTGCCATTTACAGATACATGAAGCCGCATTAACGCTGAGCCCGGGCATTCCCTTGAGATCCTGTTATACCTTGAGAGGCGGCCAAGAATCAAACTCGGGACCCTCAGCATGCAAAGCTGGTGCTCGGCCACTGTGTCCCCCCACCCCCGTCTCCTCCTGCCTGCCTTTCTCCTGGCTGGCACTGCCAACACATTGCATGAGTGTGTGCACATGGGTGCCATTTACAGATAGATGAAGCTGCATTAATGCTGAGCTCAGGAATCCCCTTGAGATTTCATTATTCCTTGGAGGGCTGCAAGAATTAAACTCAGGGCCCTTGGCACGCAAAGCTAGTGCTCTGCCACTGTCTCCCCCAGTGTGCTTGTGTGGCTCTTTAAGCTTTGATCCTCCACTGGCCATTCCTCATCGTGCGCCCCCCTCCGTTCCCATGCCCAGCCACATGGGCTATGTTGGAAGATTGCACCCAATCATTGAGAGAGACAGAGATGCTCTGATAACCTTCTTTTAACCTGATCCCAAACAGCTTTGATTACAGATTCCACAAACCTAGAAGCAAGCATTAGTGAGAACCGGGTGCAAATCCTCACTGGGAGATTGTGGGACAGCCACTCTCTCAGCCAGACCTACCTCACAGGGCTGTTGCAAAAATAAGATGATGTATGTAACTCGATATCTGCAACCCTTGAAGTATAGGCACAATAAAAGAATAATTAAAAAAAACAAAAAACAAATAGAGGCCTTCTTTTGAAAAGTCAAAATCAAGTATCTGGCTAGTACCACCCCTCCCCCGGCTTCCCAAAATTATTGGAAGTCAAATGGATCACAACTAGACAAATTGTTGGAAGAGCACAGAAAATGAAAATATCGCACCCATGCCAACGTCTTTGGTTATTCTGCTAACTGTGCCTGACCCCTTCGCCAACTGGAAGCCATTCTCTTTCTCCATATTCCGTCCTGACAGTAGCCTCATGCCTTGAGTACAGGTTACACACCAAGAAAATTTGATGTTTGTGGCCCACTCATTTCTTTAAGACCGATCCATAATTTGTCATGATCTACACAACCAAAGGCTTTGCTATCAGGCTGATCAGCACAGGCTGATTTTCTTCTGAAATTCTTCAGTGGGTACAAGGGCAATCCTTGTGGCAGAGAGCATGGGGGCCTGGGATGAAAATTCAGTTAGGGTTGCCAGGAAAAAGGCAAAGCCACGGTCTCTGTTTTAACTGTTTATTAACAATTCACATTTGGCAAGGTCTACTCTCTCTCTCTGCAATGGAAGGGCCCAAGGTGTACCCACATATTGTACTGTTATGCCACTTTGATCCCACTTTAACTCTCACAGCTCTGCCCAATAGAATTTTGAGATTTCTGGCCTGGGGTAGGGTTATTTGGGATTCTCTCGTGGACAGTTCCAGAGTTGTAGTTCAGAGGAATATGGCTGAATCCCAGGGTCCTCAGCTTTTGGCTCTCCAGATGCTGGCAGATGTCAGCCCCCAGAATCCCACACCACTGCCAACTGTCTAAAACATCTGGGGGATGAAAGAGGGAGATCCACTGGACTAGAGCTTCCTAGCAGAGAATGCTAAGGAACTACAGATCCCTGGATCTGACAGGATGGCCCCAAGGCAGTTAAAATGGGATCCAACTGGACCAGCCTCCAAACAAGAACAATGTAGTTAGGCTTGGACCATTCCTCCCCCTTGAACCATCTCCAGCTGCTGCTGGGGCTCCAATTATCCAAAAAATCAATAACAATAATTGCTCCCCCAACACACACACACACACGCACGCACAAGGGCGTGTAGGAGAAGCCAAAGGCACTTGGGCACTCAGGGCTGAGGCCACAAAGCAAATGGGGGGCAACTGAGACTGAGGGGACACCCTGTGCAGAGACTGCCAGGCGATGCCCAACGAAGAGCACCTGTTCTTCTACCCACACCCCTCAGCCTCTTCTCTTCTTCAGCATCTCCATGTACATCTGGAGGGACTTCTGGATGGAGTCCCTGGAGATGAACCGGGTGAAATTCTGGATGTCCGACTCCCGGTGGGCAACCAGGCGATCCACCGTTGGCTTACGCAACAAGGATTTGGAGAGCTGGCGGGCATGATCTAGGCAGAAAAAACAGACAAGCATCTTGGAGAGGCAATTCGGTTCTGCTTTTCTTTAGCCACAAGAGGTGGATGGCCAGAGAATCCGATGGTGGGGAGGGCTACACAAACAGCCTTACGGGGCCACATGTTTAGAGAGCCTGGCTCCATCTTTGTGTTTTTTTTTGGGGGGGGGAATCACACATTTGTCTCTCACCTGGTACCGCTAGCCACTGAGCCATCACCTCTGCAGCCCTGCCCTGGATCTTCTCTTCTGGCACCAACTCATCCACCAGGCCGACCTTGAGGGCCTCCGCGGGTGAGTAGAGGAGGCCAAGCTGGAGGGAGCGCTCCGCGACCCTGTGCCCAACAGTGTTGAGGATGCTGTCTTTGAACCTGGGCACGGAGGGAGAACGCCGTTCAGCAGGATGACCCCCCCACACGCCGTGGCCTGGGCATCACATCTGAGCACTTTGGGGTTGCACCTCCACCAACTCCCATCTTTTTGGCCCTTCCGTCAGCAAGTGAAAACTTCCCTGTTCCAAGAGGAACACTGACGAACTGACCGTAAGGCTTTTAATAGCGTGTGGTTCTGCTGGTTTTTCAGTCCTGTAATCTGCCTCTTGCCCCAGAAAAAGTGAGATATAATTGAATTTTATAATAACAACAACTGTGTCTGCTATTATTCCTTGTGGTTCAGGCAGTCAGCCTCAGAAAGTCACAGCAAATGGTACTTTTGCCCCTTCCCATCCTATTCCCATTCCTCTCCCCCCCATGCCAACAACCCCCTCACCAGAACGGGGCCACGATGCCCAGCTGCGTCTCGTTCAGCCCGATGCTGTACTTGGGGTTGTCCGCCATGACCCTGTAGTCGCACGACAAGGCCATCAGGCAGCCGCCGGCAGGGCTGGAGCCCTAGGGGGGAGGCCGGGGGGTGGGTGGGATGCCAGGAAAAAGGGGTGGTGGCACGGAGAGACAGGAGAAGGAAGAGGTGAGCGTGTTTTTGGAACACCGTCCATTATCAGCAGTGCCACAGGAGTGCTGGCTCCCCCGCAGCTACCCATCGCAGTGGCCATTTTCGTTACTGGAAGCAGCAAACTTGGGCCATTTTGTTTTGGGAAAGTGGGATTGTGGCTGATTTGGGGTGGGGATCCCTCCCAAACTGTGTGCAACAGCTCCACAAAGTTTTTTTTTTTAAAAAAATTCTGAATAAAGTGCTATACCACATGCCAGCTTGTAGTTGTTTGAATGTTGGACTATGAATTTGGAGATCTCTGTTCAGCCATGGAAACCAGCCAGCTGACCCTGTGCCAGAGTCACACTCTCTCAGCTTCAGAGGAAGGCAAAGGCAAGCCCTCTCTGAACGAATCTTGCCATCAAAACCCTGTGATAGCTTCTCCTGAGGGTTGCCAAAAGTCGGAAACAGCTTGAAGGCACACAACAACTAATGTGCTTGTTAAAGCCGAAAAGCAGTTTTTTCCAACCCAGTATTTTGGCGTGGGCCAGGGCCTCTCCTGGGCTGCACCGGACTCCTCAGAAGGCCACGGGCACCCTTGGGCGGGCCGGCTCACTCCCAGCCCTGTGAACAAGGTCAAGAAAGCAGCTGAGGCTGGGAGGACGGGATTCACAGACCCAACATGCAGGCACCCAAATTGCAGGAAAATGGATCCAAAAAACAAGGGAGATGAATTTTGCCAGGCAGAGAAGGACCAAATGCCCTCTAGAGCAAAAACTGATTCTCCTTCAGAGGTATTGAGCCTGAAGAATGAGAACTCACGTTGATGGCTGCAACGGTCACCATCCGGGAGTTGTAGAGGGTCAGCCACATCTCCTGCACGGCCTTCCAGAACTCGCCGTAGTGCTCCTCGCTCTTCCCCACCATCTCTGTGATGTCCAGCCCAGCAGAGAAGATATTTGGGGTGGCCTGGGAGGGGGTGGGTGGGAAAAAAACAGAAGCAGAGGTTTCCTCGTCAACAGGAGGAGACCTCCTGCTTGATGCGTCTTGAATCTCCACACAAGAATCTCCACACTACACTTTCATATCACTGGAACTACCATGCAACCCTGGGATTTCTAGTTTCACGATGCATTTACAACAGGTACAGAGTAGAAACTCCAAGTCCTTTGCCAAACTACAGATCACATAAGATGAGGGCACAGCAGTTAAGAGGGTTATCCTACAGCTAGGATTTTGCGATGTGGATATGGCCCAGGTTAGTTGGCTAGAGAAAGGAAAAAGGCAAACCAAATTACAGCAAAGAAATATATATATCATTCTCCCGCAGGCCAAAATAAACCCCAGGGGGAAAAATAGGTCTAATTTTGGATGGTTTCTCCTCCGCACTGTAAGCTGCCCATACCGAGGTCAGGATGACACCCCGGCAGGCCTTGTTGTTCTCCAGTTTTTCTAGGCTGATGGAAAACTCCGTCAGGAAGTCCAGGCTGAGGCTGTTGACAGGCGGACTCTTCATCTTCATCATCGCCACCCCTAACGAGCAAACAGACGAGGAACCAGCAATGAGCAGAGAAAACTTGGTTGCAAAGAATTGTTTTTAATTGTGCCTTCCTCACCCTCTGCCACACGCAATCTCAGGTTTATCTAGGTATTTGGCTCAAATAGCATTTATTAATCATTTTTATTTACCAACGTTTAGGTACTGCTTAGATCCCAAAATGTTCAAATGGACCACCGCAATAAAACAGGAAGTAAGCACAGCGCACAGAACTAAATTTACAAGAGCTTAAAAATGCTTAAAACATAAAGAATGAGATGGACTGAGAGGCAATTTTGAAAACGAATAAAATGGGAACGGAACGCCCCATCTCTCGCTCCGCTCCAAAACTCAGGAGGAAAGCACGGCCCGGAGGTTACCTGTGTTTTCGTCCAACTCCACCAGGATCTTGGTGTTGCTGAAGAAGCTCCTTTGGACGGAGGGGCTCCCCGAGAGCTTCTGGATGGCCATTCGGCCATTTGGGATGTGAGAGAAAAGGCCTGCAGGGAAGTCCAAAGGTTACACCTCATTGCCTTAAGGAAACCTGCTGCCAGTCTAGCATCCAGTGGCAGGGAGTTCCACAGTCTAGGAGCTGCCCGTCCTCCTGGACTGCCATAAACGGGAATGTATGATTTGCCAGGTAGCCCGGACCCAACCTGCTAAGGCTGCAGCGTTATGCAAACTTTCCTCAAGAGCAAACCTCATTCAACGCAATGAGGCTTACTTTCGAGTAAATGTTCCCAAGAGTTCTTCTGCAAATCCCTCTGGTGGTGCAGATGACAGTTCCCCTGAGCATACACAGAGTGTTCTCCCCTTCCCCATTCCATGTAGAACCAGAAAGCAAAGGAGAGGAGAATTTTTCAGCCTTCACAGTCCTTCCGAACTGGGCACTTTGACCTACAAGTTTAAGTCTCCTGCTCCGAACAATGGATTTTGGGGGCCCCGTCGCCCACCCCTTTTCCTGCCGCTTGCAACCTATTTGCTATTTGAGAGCAGCTTAAAAACTTTTTGGAGAAAAAATAGAACAGGTAGGACTGTTCGCATCACGAGGGAATAGAATACGAACAGGACCTTCATACCCCAAGGGCACCAGATCCCCTCTGATCCTGGAAACTCAGCAGGGTCAGCCCTGGTTAGCATTTGCATGGGAGACCACCCACAAATGCCCGGTGCCGTAGGGTATAATTCTGGGGAAGGAGCTGGCAAACCCGCCTCTTGGGATTCCTTGCCTGAGAAAAAGCTGGGAAACTCCAGAGGGACCATAACACAAACACAGAGAATACGCACCCTTGCAGCCCTTTTTTGCTTTTTTGTAAATTTTATTGATTATAAAAGGGGGAAAAAAGAACAAATAAAAGAAAAATAACTGGTGATCATAAAGTGAAAAAGAAAAACTACAAGAGAAAAATGCTTACATGGTTGTTTTTCTCCAAACCCATTAACATAACATGCTTATTCCACATACCGGTAATATATATTATACCGCTTACATATACATATACACATATATATGATAGATACCTGAATCTCATTATTATATCCCTTGTTGTTATTTACCCTCTTAACTCATATGCAGGAAAACATCCTAACCTCATTCTCATTTCCAGCCTTTTCAGCCTAATTTACCTCTTACCGTTACTATGTTCTTATAACTCAAGGAATCCTTACTAACCCTCCCGGCGATCCCACCCCAAAGCCAACTCTATTTGGGGCTTCCAATCACCCCCCTTCCAAAACTGCAGTTCTTCTGGGGGGGGGGTTTGACACCTTCTTCTTTTCTTAAAACCTTCATTCCCATGCCTGTTGAGAGCCATTTCCCTCCCTCCCCTCTTCCCACCCCCCTCTCTCTGCAACCCTCCTCGCCTTTCCCACTTTCTTGCCGCGCTGAGTCCCGGACTTCCAGCCAGCGACCCCCGGGGCCTCGCCCGCCGCCCCCTCCCTGCCAAGGGGCCCCTCCCCGCCCGCGGACCCCTTGGAGAGGTTCCTCCCCCTTGGGGACCCCAGGAACATTTCCCAGGTTGCCCTTTGCAAAGCAGTAGAAGGGCCTCCCCAAAGCGGCTGCTTGCGATCTCTGCGCTCCCGCCCCCCGCCCCCTCCCCAAAGGGCCCCACCTGCGCCGCGGAGCAGCGGCCGCCCCCACGCCCTTGCTGCCTGAGCCGCCGCCATCTTCCGCTGGGTGGGGCGGGGGAGGGGAGGGGAGGGAGGGGAGGGGAGGGAGCGGCCTGCCTGAGACCCGCCCTCGCCCCTCCCCTTCCCTTCCCTTCCCCCCTCCTCCTCCTCCTCCTCCTCCTGGGAGAGGAAAACAAAAACAAAAACCCAGGTCCCTTCCGGAGGACCAGCCCTTCAATTAAGGAGCCGGCTTTGGAAATCACTTGGACACAGCTGGGAGAAGCTCGGGCTCGACTTGGGTAAACTACAGCTCCCAGCACGGCCGGTGGAGGGGGGGTTCTGGGAGTTGCAGTGTCTCCCTCCCCCCGGTCTCCTACAGCTGGAAGGCCTCATAAAGGCAAACCGGGGGCCATCAGTCGCCCCCCGGGTGTGCTGTGGGACCGCAGCTCCCATCATCCGCTCTCCAGTGGCCACACTTGCAGGGCCCGATGGGAGCCGCGGTCCAGCAACACCCCCCCCCTCTTTCTGAAGGAGAGGCAACGCTTCCACGTCCCAAACACAGAGAGACTCTCTATCCCCCAGCTTCTCCCTCCAGGAACCTTGGGACTCCAACTCCCAGAAGCCCCCAGCAAACTCGGCCTACGACGAGGGCTTCTGGGAATTGTAGTCCTAAACCCGCCGCGGGAGGAAGGAAGGAGGGCAGCTTCTGCAGCCAGACCCCGAGGGCAAAAAGAAGCGGAACTAAGGGCAGGGCGGGCTTCAGGGGGCGCCAGTGCGCATGTCGGCGGGCGACGCGTGGCCGCGGCGGCAATTGTCGCGGGGCCGTGACGCCATCGCGCGGCGCGCGGGGAAAGGAGGGGAGGGGAGGGGGCCCGGGAGGTTTGTTTCCGGAAGTGCCTCGGCGGGGCTGAGCGGAGCCGCCCGGTCTGGCCTGGGCCCGACCCGACCCGACCCGACCCGACCGGACCCGGGAAGAGGCCGCTGGCGAGGGGGCAGCCGCTGTCGCCGCCCCCGGCAGGGATGGAGATAACCCGGAGCAGTGAGTCCCCGGGGCCTCTGAGCATGTGCAGAGTGCGCGCCCACGCGGATTTGGGGGCCCGCTCCTTCCGCCCCTCCCAGCCCGACCCCTCCCTGCCTCCCCCGCCGGGCCCGAAAATGAACGAAGCGCTGGCTGTCCTGCCCCTGCGCCCTGTGCAGGCAGCCTCGGCCCCGGGTGCCCCCCGGATGCGCCGGGACTGCAGCCCCCATCGGCCGCCGTGCTGGCCGGGGCGTGTGGCGGGAGGCGCCCGGAGAGCGCGCCCGCCTTGGTTCTGAGTTCGGTAAAGGGTGGCTCCGGGGGGGGGATCGGCCCCCAAGCATTTGTCGAGCCCGAGACGGGGTTTCTGGAGCCTCTGGCGGGTGGCCCTCTGCACGCGCTCCGATGCGCTCGCTGCGTTGCCCGGAGACACAGAGGCGGAAGGGGCCCCGCGCCCACCCAGTGCAGCCTCTCCAGCATCTGCAGCCCTCCGGCCTCATCCGGAACAGGAGGCCCAGCACTCCTCTGGGCCATCGGCTCCACCGCCCGGTTGCCCCCGCGGTCAAGAAGTTCCTTCAGTGGCGCTCCGGAGATTGTCAGACTGCAGTTCCCAGCGTTCCGGCAGCCAGCATTGCCCATGGTGAGGGATGCTGGGAACGGCAGCCCAGCAGCATCTGGACGGCCTCACAGCAGCCATTAAAGATACTTGGGAAGGAACGTTTCCTTTGTCCTTCCGTGGCCCAGGGCGCCGGGAGCGGTTCTTCCGAGGCTGAGCAGGCGGCAGCCTCGCGTGTCTTGGCCGCCTTTGATGTGGGACGGAGGGAGGGCTGATTCCGTCTCTTTTTCAATCCTGCAGATTTTAAGGAAAACCTCAGCAAAGTTTATGAAGCTATTGAGGAGGCAGACTTCTTGGCGATCGACGGAGAGTTTTCAGGTACAGAATCACTAAACGTAGATTTTCTGGGAATCTGTCGTTGTGGTTTGCGCAGCATCTGCAGCTTCACAGGCCTTACTTTTCTGGAAATGGGTCGTCTTCTCAATGGTAGTCAGAGGTGGTCGGTGCAGTTTATGAGCCGGCCATGAGGTGCTCTTCTGTGTTGGGTGGTACATCCCTTTCCGTAAAAATACAGTAGGGTCCTGTCAGCAAGCAGGGGTGGAAGAGGAAACCTTTTGCTTCCAGAAGAAAAGAAATGGAGCAAAAAGAGGTTGGTGATTAGAAGCCAAAAACACACTGCCGTCTGAGCACATATCCCAGGCCCCGTTCTTTGCCTTAGGGGTTGGCTTCAAGGTCTTAGTTTAAAACGAGGTAGAGAAACATCTGATTTATACTTTTTAGGAATTAGCGATGGACCGTCTGTTAGTGCGCTAACCAATGGCTTTGACACACCTGAAGAAAGGTACCAGAAGCTTAAAAAGGTACAAGCCCTTAAATTATTCTGTTCGAGTCTGTCCTTTTGAAATCTTTTACTCACAGGGAAATGATATCTGTGGTTTGGGTTACTCTCCATGGGCCAAGTGTAGCACTGTGGAGAAATAGTAGTAAATAAATTGGAAGTGATGTTGCAAAAATCATTGTGTGCAAGAGGAGACTCTTGTTAATTTTCTGATAACAATATTCCTGTTTTGGTCACGAGAACAGTTTTTGTTGCAATGGATGAAGGAATTGTCCTGAAGTGGTTAGTTTCTTGGTGAGAGCACAGAGCAACAGTGATTCCATGTTTTACAATAAGGCTAATTGTGTTACAATTCCAAGTATTTATTTACTAATTTTATATGTTTATATCTTGCCCCTCAGTGCAAAGAAACATTGTAGAGTGGTTTATAAAACAGCATTTCAAAGATAAAACCAGTGCAAGTGGAGAAATAAATTCTGCTGATGAGAAGCATTGTGATACTTAAGAAAGATGGCCCATTTGTAAATAACTATCAAGCAAAACTGCTCAATGATTTTCTGGTTGCCTTTATAAACTTTGACATGGGCGGGTCCTACAGATTAAATTTTTGGGAAAAGCAAATGTGAATAAAGCGTGTTGTTTGCGTTGAAAACATAAAGGTGTCGAGCATTTTTCTTACTCACATTCTTTATATCATTAAATCTTGCTTTTCCTGACTGTTGCCTGTCTTCTGCTTAGATACATTCTGCTCCTCTTCCTAGTTTTTCATAAAATGGCTCATTCTGGCCATTGAATCATTCTGGCAAGATTTCTTGAGAGACTTGCCATCCTTGCCTACCTCTGAGGTGGAAAGAGTGTGACTTGACCTAGGTCCCCTGGTGGGCTGCATGGAGATTTGAACCCTGGTCTCTCAGAGTCCTATTTCAAGACTCAAACCACTGCACGAATGCTGGCTCAGTATCTGGTTTAAGCTTATAGAGTCTTAGTTAGTTCCCAGACTAATTCTTGGGGTGCCAGAGTTCAGTAAAATCTGGGAAGTGGGCTAAGCAAAACATGAACCAAAGACTCCAGACCCCCGAGAGTTGCTCTGAAGGAATGACTCCTCGTTTAGAATTTTAACTTGTGTCTCTTTTCCCTCCTCAGCATTCCATGGACTTCCTCCTGTTCCAGTTTGGCCTTTGCACTTTTAAATATGATCTTGCAGAATCTAAGTACGTTGCTTTATTTTATTCAAATCCGCTTTCAAAGCTGGGTACGCTAACAGTGGTGATAACCTGTAAATTGACTTGCCATTCTATACGTTTCCTAGATACATCATGAAATCATTTAATTTCTACATCTTCCCCAAACCTTTCAATAGAACATCACCAGATGTCAAGTTTGTCTGTCAGGTTAGTAAGAAAAATCAGTTCATATGGCTTTTGTTTTACTTCCTTCTGATTCCATAAGATTGGAGAAATCCAGAGCAGTAGAGCACTTAAAAAGATAAAAGACCATTAACAGACAAAAATCAATTACAACAGTTCAGTCTAAAAGAATATAGCACCCTCAGCCCATTCTTTAAAAACTTTCCATTTTAAAAGACTGCTGGAATATTAATCAAGTCCTTGCTTGGCCATTTACAAAATGAGTGTTAAGACTGTCAGATCTCACCTGAAATATATTCAGGCAAAGGCTTTCATGAACTCTGCAGTGAAAGTAAAATTGCTTTTAATCCAAGTGTGTTAAATGTTGTAATTGGTTTAATTTTGTTTTAATATTATAACTTCTTTGTCTTTTTATTTCTATCTTTTTTTAAAAAAAATCTTCTAAGCTGCTTGGAGAGAAGGGGGTTATAACTGAAATGAAGAAAGATGAATAAAGATACTTCTTGTTTGTTTCCTTCCAGAGTTCAAGTATAGACTTTTTAGCAAACCAGGGATTTGATTTTAATAAAGTTTTTCGCAATGGTAAGCTTTCATTTTTCAATGTCTCATAAAAGATAGTATGATGATCCGATATTTACACGTTTTTCACTTCCCCCTCAACACGTACGGTACGCCCTATAGAAAATAATTTCTTCACATTTCTCCTATAGCAGAATTCTCACCCTGCGGCTTCCAGATGTGTTGAAGTACAGCTTCCATAATTCCCAGCCATTGGCCATGCTGGGAATGAGTAGTGCAACACATTTGGAAGTTTCCGGGTTGCGGAAGGGCTGATCTACAACCAAGCCCCTAAACTGATACCATTAGTTCTGAAGTCATGGTTTCCACATGGATTTATTTCTTCCTCCTCGCTGCCAACTTGAGCCTCAAAACTTTCCTTCTTTCTTTAAGGAATCCCTTACCTAAATCAGGAAGAGGAGAGACAGCTGCAGGAACAGTATGAGGAGAAGCGTTCCCAGGCCAACAGAGCAGGCAGCTTGTCCTACGTCTCTCCGGATGCCACCAAGTGTCCTGTGACGATACCAGAGGACCAGAAGAAGTTCATTGACAAAGTGGTGTAAGTGGAAACATGAACTCAGCCGAGCCAGAGTGTGGCAGAAGGGCTTTTTTGCACTGCAGCTCCAAGAGTCCCCCAACCAGCCCTGTGAGCAGCTAGCTTTCTTCTTCTGATGTGGGAGGGGACATGTGGGAAAGACAACCATCTGCCTGCCTTATTTGCTCTCTCTCTCTGTCTCTTTTTTCTCAGAGAAAGGGTCGATGCTCTCTTGCAGAATGAAGAAAGCACAAATTTGGAGCTAGAGCCATGCACGGGGTCAGTTTACCCAAAAATGCCAGCAGGGATTGGGGGGCAGATACCATAGCATGTGAAAAAGTTGGGAGGGCAGTCAAATTGGACGTTGTTCTTGTGCTGGATGCTTGAGTCACTTTGTCATTCTTACTTCAGATTTCAGAGGAAGCTAATCTACCAGACATTAAGCTGGAAGTAAGTGTTGTGTTGTGTTGCTGGCTTCTGTGGTGAGGGCGGGATTAGAACAAGCCTTTGGTTTTGGTTATTCTCTTTTGACTAAGAAAGAGAGGGGCCTCGGAAGTAGTGGCTTCTCCCTTCCCACCAGGCTGTCATGGTGCAGCAGAGGTGTGGAAAGTCCAGTTCGCTGGCCTCACGTGCCTCCCCAGCCCCCTGTTTTTTGCCCCTTCTCTACCCCTGGATACCCCTGGAGATCCCTCAGCCCCATTTAGAGGCTGTCCTTTGGTCCCAAAGTCAACAGAAAGGGGAGGAAAATTCTACAAAATATAGCAGCTTTGGTCTCTGTAACCCCCCTACAATTTTTTAATTTCTTTTTTTTTTAACCCCACTTGGTTATAGGTATCCAAAAGGCATTCACGTGGAAACTCTGGAAACAGAGAAGGTAGTGTGGCTTGTGTCTTTTGAAGGCTTGATGTTCCGAGGTTCAGGGGCACCACAAGCATGTCCCTGTGGCTGTCCTGGGAGACAGCTCCTCCCCCTGTTTCCCTGGCCCCTCAGAGGACTCTGAGCTTTCCTTCTACTGGCCTGTCCACACTTTGCTCAAAGTTGTGCTGGAAGCTCATTTACAGTTCCAGATGTGAGGCAAAAGAAAATGGTTGTTTATGTGGTCCTTTCCCAAGCAGGGCAGCTTAGCATTCAGACCAATAAAAACAATAGCATCACAAAGCTGGAAAACACAAAAGCCACCACAATATATCTGGTTTAGAAGTGAGCCAGCCCCAAAGGCAAATCTAGAGCTCAGAGCTGGCAAATTAGAAGTACTCAACTTCTCAGCCTGTGCTCAGAAAACAGCATGTTAAAGAGTCAAAAATGAAGTCTTAACGTTACTTTTGTCTTGTTTCAGAGCTCAGGAGAGTCCCATTTTTGGATTACAACTCACAGAATCCTCCAGCCAGTGGATAATTCTGGGAGCAGTAGTCAAAAAAGTAGCTTTAAAAAAGAAAACTGATATACAGTGTTCATGGGGGATGAGTTAGGTGTCAATTTGCATTTTTTCTATGGAGAGACAACATATTTGGGGTTCTTGCTGTTACTCGAGAATTAACTCAGACATCTAAAAATTCTGCTCGATGCAAAGCTGTCTGTTTCAACCTGAGTGTCCGGTGGATGTAGCCCTGTAGCCTTACACAGCGCCCCATCCTGCTTGATTTGTAACAGTCACTCGCCTTTTTGTTCCTCAGAAGGAACGATACATCATCGTTAGCAAAGTGGACGAAGAGGAACGCAAGAGGCGGGAGCAGCAGAAGCAAGCGAAAGAGCAGGTGTGTGGTCACAGCTCCACTTTCTTGGGCCCCGGGTGGCTGGAGAACTGTGAGGCCCAAATCACCTGGGGATGCCCAGAACCAGTCCTGTTGTGCTTTGGATCGCAGTCTGTCAGAAGCATTTTTTGCTCAAACAAGACTTTTCATTGGCAGGAGGAGCTGAAGGACGCAGTGGGGTTCTCCCGGGTTATTCACGCCGTTGCCAATTCCGTAAGCCTCTCTCACCTTCCCGGACGCGAGGGGGTGGCTTAGGGCGAAATGCTGGATGTGAAGCAGATGGAAATACATGGTGGATGGGAAGACCAGTGGACTCCTAGCTCTGGTGTGGAATCAACACACGCCAGATGTCCAAAGGACCTGAAAGCCCACATTTCCCTGAACAGGCCTGCCTAGGTCTTACGATCCCCAGTGGAGGACTTTCCCTCCATCCCGCCATCCTCCCAGACTCAGCTGGTGAGGACTCAGTAGAGAGGGCCTTGTCTGTGACTGCTCCTAGGCTTTGGAACGCCCTCCTCCCAAGGGAGGCTTGATCTCTGCCCTCTCTGGTGCCTTTCTGCCCAAAGGCAGACCTTCCAGTTTAAACAGACTTTCCTTCTTAACTGACCAGCATAGAGGGGGCAGGCAGTTAGATGTGCAGTTTTTGGTATGCAGTATGCATTTTAAGTGCTTTAATGGTTAATGTCTTAAAAGTAGTGTAATACAAAAAAGTTTTTGAGATTTAAAAATAACAAGGAAGGCAGCAGTCTGCAGATGTTCAGGGAGGCAACTCCAAGAGTCCCTCTGCCATCCCGACACCTCTGTGATTCTGCCTCCTGGTTCCTCTTTAGGGCAAACTCGTGGTTGGGCACAACATGCTACTGGACGTCATGCACACCATCCACCAGTTCTACTGCCCGCTGCCCGAGGTAGGTCTCTGCTGCCATCCCACCAACCGTACACACTTCCTTGCAGAGGAACCGGTTCGTCTCAAAAGGGGTTGTGCTTCCTTTGTGGTCAGGTAGGCTCTCTCTCTCTTGAGAGGAAAGGACGGATGATCAAGTTGCAATGGTAGGCCTGCCCCAGGTGTCCTGAGATGGAGGGGGGGGTCCCTGTGTGGAATTTGCCATAAACTTTGTTGTATAATCCACGTGATCTCTTGGGCAGCAGTAACCTGGGTGCTTTGATTTTTCAGGACCTCAGCGAGTTCAAAGAACTAGCGACGTGCGTTTTTCCGAGGTAGGATGCTTGTTTCCTCTTCACGTTTGGTGGAGGCTCTGTGGTGACTGTTGGCAAATAACATGATCTCCTCAGGTGGTTTGACTTAACAGCAGGCAGGGGTGTACAAAGTGGGGCAGCATTCAGCCCCTGGGCCCTAATTTTGTCATCTTCCCCCCACCAACTTACGGCATCTCTTGGAGTTTCCTCAGATCACAGATCCATTAAGACCTGCTGCAGAGCTGGAGCTGAGAGGTCACAAAGTGGCCCTCAGGGGTGGCCTCCGTGTACCCTGCAGTTGATATGAAAGTCTTCAGACATCTGTGAACATTCCATTTGTTTGTTTGTTTGTAGGTTACTGGACACAAAATTGATGGCAACCACTCAGCCCTTCAAGGTTAGTGGCCCCCTCCAGTCACTACTGTTGGCTTTTCTTCCTTTTTCTTTTTGGCATGACTTTCATCTGTTAAATTAATGACACTGTCTTTTGCTTTCAGGACATTATCAACAACACTTCCCTGGCAGAGTTGGAAAAACGCCTCAAGGAGACACCCTTCAGCCCCCCCAAAATTGGTAAGGAGACCCAGGTGTCCTCCAGAATCACTTCTGAGCTTAAGGGCTGAAGGCTAGCTCAAATCCCAAAAATGTGTTTGTGATGAGCTGGCTTTTGAGAGTCACTGCACATCTGGGCGGGAGAAAGGCAGCAATGTAATGGAGTTCAGACCCAGTTGTTTTTCCTTCCTCTGGCTCTTCTCTGGATAGAGGCCATTTCCGCACTGGACTGTTACGGCGCCATGATTCCACTTTCAACATCCTATGGAATCCTGGGGTTTGCAGTTTCTGCAAACCCCAGGATTCTACAGTCTATAACAGTCTAGTGCGGAAATGACTAGAAAATTCATTGGGGGCCTTGCGCTACAAAACTAGTGACATTTTCTGTGTAACTTCATGAATCTGTGATGAGAGAATGTGGCAGAAGAACACACTGCTGGACCTTTTAAAGTATGTGTTGGCCTTGGAGAAGGAAGACCACAGTGGTCTTTGTGTGAGCACCCGTGTCTCCCTTCTGGCTCACTCCCCCATTCCTGTGTAGCTGGAATGTTTCTGTTAAGTAAAAAGTTACGTAAAAAGAAGTTCAAAAGTCTTGTCCCTTCTTTTCCCAGAAACTGCTGAAGGGTTCCCAAGCTACAACACAGCTTCGGAGCAACTCCATGAAGCTGGTTACGATGCCTATATAACTGGCCTGTGTTTCATCTCCATGGCAAACTATCTAGGTAAGTTTGTTGTCCTCTTGTTCTTACACAGTGCATTTGTTCTTCCATCCTTGCTGCCCTCAGCATGCATTTTTTAAAAATGTCTTCTGCTCACTAGGTTCATTTCTCAGCCCTCCAAAAAACCACGTGTCTGCAAAGTCGAAGCTCATTGAACCTTTTTTCAACAAGTGAGTAACTTTTGTTTTTAAATGGGCCAGTGTGCAATAGTGATGCCATCACATTCACTTTGTCTTTTACCTGTAATCCCTCGATGCTCCTCTGGTTAAAGATGCTGGGATAAAATCCATGAGAATTAGTTAAGACTACTTCTTTAAATCAAGGAGAGTTCATTGGGATTTGGCATGAAACGGCTGCTGGAGCCCAGGGCCATTCATTCAGTTTTTGAATTTACTGGTTCTCATTTTCTCTGCCTTGTTTCTGTGTTATCCTTTTTGGTTTTCAGAGCAATCCTAAAACATTTGGTCTCTCAGCTTTCAGACTCCACTCATTGAATGTAGTCTTCCCTCCCTCATTGCTTTCTCAGTCTGGTTCAGCTTCTGAGAGTCTGAAGCCCCCATTGGGAATAAAACCCCGAGTGGGGAGAGGAAGCCTTGAGCTGGGTGTTCCTTGGGTATCTTTGGGCTCCTTTTCCCTCCTATGTGCTTACGGAGGGTTTGCCCTGCTGTGGTTGAGGAAGTTGAAGCATGCCCAGTTTTGGTCCCAGATCACGTCACGGCTGGAGAGTGCCACAGCTCAGCATCTTGGAACTGTGTTGTTTCCTGCGAGTACTATTTCCTAGTCACCTCCCTCTTTCTCTCTTTGTGTTTTTGTTTTGTTTTAAAGAGAGCCAGTTGGCCCAAACATGCAAGTGATTCTCTCCCTTTCACTTCAGATTATTTCTGATGAGAGTGATGGACATTCCGTATCTCAACTTGGAAGGGCCAGACTGTGAGTCATCTCTTCATCTTTGCCACTTTTTCAGAGTCTTGCATTTACTATAAACTAATTTTTGCTCCCTATTACTGAGCCAAATATTAATGAGCGCCTTTGAGGAGGAGTTTGGCTTTTGTGCATGCTAACCGTCTGGGAAGTGAGTGTGGTGCACAGCCTGTTGAATGTGAGGCAATGAAAGACTGGCCAGAAGGCACATCTGCTCTCACAGGGATGTGTCTGTACCAAAAAGTGGAAATTGTATTTCTAGAAACCTGTCAGCTTCCAGGTGGGTTGGACTACAAATACTATTGTCCCTGTGCTACAGACTGCTTGACTTGATAGCTGTAGACAATGAAAACTGTAGTCCAACACAAATCCAGAGGTCACCTGGTTGTGGGTAGATTGGAGTCCATAACCAGTGAGTGCCATTGGCCAGTTAAATCAATCAGATTTTTTGAAGCAGGCTGAAAATCTGTTCTTTTCTTCACTGTCCCATAGTCTCTGCACTGACTTTACCACATGGTTTTTCTATAGCAGCAGAAACAGAGCTTCTTAATATTTCTTTTTATCCAAAACTAATGAGATTTCTTTTCCATCCTGTGGACTTTTCAGTGCAGCCCAAACGGGACCATGTCCTTTACGTTACGTTCCCAAAAGAATGGAAGACAAGTGACCTGTACCGACTTTTTAGTGCTTTTGGTAAGTTAGTCAAGGTGAGAAACAAAAGTGAAAATTTGGCTGAGGCTCTTTAGGGGAAACTGACAAAAGTTTAGTCCTGTTCCTCAAGTGTTTAACCTGCAGAGGGCAGCAAGAGAGCAGCTCTATCCTAGGAACTGACATGCGTCAGAGCTTGGGAAGACAGTTCTCTATGGACTACAGCTCCCAGAATCTGGCTGGGGAATTCTGGGAGTTGTAGTCCATAAAGAGCAGCTTTTCTGAGCTCTGATCTTGACCCTGCCTCCTACTGGATTGTGACTTGGGGTCTGTCTGATCACATCATTGCCTCTGGTGTAAGGGAGAACGGCTCCCGCCCAGTGGGTTCCAAGCCCATCTGCCGCTCGCATCTCCTTGTACCCCCTCCCCACCGACACCTCTTGGCCATTTCCACACTAGACTGTTATAGTGGTGGTATTCCACTTCCAACATCCTGTGGAATCCTGGGTGTTTGCAGGATTGCAAGCCCCAGGATTCCATAGGATGTTGAAAATGGAATAATAGTACTTTAATAGTCCAGTGTGGAAATGGCCTTTCTCTCTTCTGCCGTGCTGGACCTTTTGGTAGCACTCTTGAGACCTGACAGGACCTGGCCTTGAGTCTGCGTGCTCTTCCTTCTCTCCCTTCCTCCCAGGCAACATCCAAGTCTCCTGGATTGACGATACCTCCGCCTTCGTGTCGCTCAGCCAGCCCGAACAAGTACAGATCGGTAAGTTGCATGGAACGCCTCCTCCTTTTTGGCAAGCCCATATGTGGCAGTCATGGGTAGTTGTATCAAAATGCTACCAGTGGTGGAGTGGTGTCTGAGCAGCGTTTTTATAGTTGTGTGGCTGTAGCTGGCAGGCTTGAGTTAAGAGATTGTATCTTGCCGAGAAAGCCCCATGTTAGGTTTGCCTTAAGGCCACCATAAGCTGGAAACAACTTGAAGGGAGCAATGCCGAATACCACTGCAGAACAAGGTGGGTGTGGATCATTGGCCAGAGCGCATGGCTGTCCACGCCTTGTGTGACTGCAGCACACAGAGGTAATTCTGAAGAAACAAGGCACATTCGCATGCTCCTCCGTCACTGATCAAAAGTCTGACTGAATGCTGGACCAGCCTGAGCTTGCCACGGGGAGCATCTTGGCCCTCTCTCCAGGTTCACACGGAATACGCCCAGCTGATTCTCGTGCAAATGTGCCAAGCGGCAGCTTCTTCAGAAGTTAATAGCACTGATGATTTGGACCAAGGCTGATGAGGAAAGAGGGAATAAGCAGGCAACCTGTCCCCCTCTCTCCCTTTCGATCTGTTTCTACACAGCATTTTTATAAGCTGTGGCACTCCTATTCCAGATTATTATTGAGATAACTATTACCTGTGTAGAACATCCCTCCATGAACTGTGAACAGGGGTTGTGGCAGCTGCTGGCTTGCTGATCCCCTCACCCATCTCCCCTCTCCTGGGCTGAACGGTGCTCCCCCTCTTAGGGCACATCCCTCCGAAATCTTCTCTTTGAAGCACTCCCTTGTCTTTCGTGTCTGGGCAGGTGGGGCTGGAGCCCAGCCAGGAAGCAAAATTTTTCTCCTTCCTAAGCTCAGAAGGGCTGCGGCTTCCCTTTGGCTGTGGAAGGCCTGATGGGCTCCTCCTCGGGACTGCGTGAAAAATGGCTCATGGTTCTTTTGTGTTTTAGACAGTTCTTACAGGAAGGATCTGTTTGGTGTCATAGATTAGTTTATAGTAAGAGGTTTTGCTCTTATGTCTTAGCTTAGTTCTAGTCTTAGTTATACAGGTATTTTGTTTATTTACAGTTTCTTATTATTTTCCTCCCTTTTTCTCCTCTGTAGTTGTGAATTAGTCTGGTTGGTTGTATCTCTGAAGTAAAATTAATTAATATTAAATCATTAAAAAAAAGTTATTTACCGCCATTGTTCAATAGGGAGCTGGAATAACCCAAAGCTATTCATGGGTCAGTTTTCTGTGTTGCTGTACAGCCAATATTTATTAATTTCCGTAAATTATTCAGGTCTAGGAGTGTCTCTGCATCAAGGTTCTGTATTTTTACAGGAATTTTTTTTTAATTGAGATCCAAATGGCAGGACATGGGGGAGGGGAATGTTTTCACCATGTTTTGGAGTCTTCCTGGGCCATATTTTGAAATAGGCAGTGACTTCCATTCACTTCCTTGTCTTAAAATCAAGAAGTGAACAGTCTCTTCCTGCTGGCTTCCTTCCCTGGTCCTGACTTGGCCGGGGCTCCCAGAATGTAGTGCAAATGGATTTGTGATGCTGATACTAGGCAGCGGGGTGTTAGATATCCTAAGCAGTCCTGGAAAGATGGTGCTCGAGGAAGTTGGCTGAGAAATACATTAAAGAAAACAGAAGAGGCAAAAATTGTCTGTCCAACAGAGATGGAATCCAGGAATGCCCTCCCTGTGACAAACAAGGCGCCACCTGGACTCATTTAGTTGTAATGTCCTGGTGGAAACAACAGATTTCTCTCCAGTTTTTTGGTAGCTGCTAAAAGCAAGCCAAGCATGGAATACCCAGAGTCAATTTTTTAGGCTTACCTTGACAAGGCAAAGCCACCTTCCCAAATCTGGACTGCATTTCAGCCTTGGCAAGGGCTGAATGGTTTTTAAGTGGTTCCATCTGTTGCTGTCAAGACACACGATATCTTGCAGAACAAGAGAGAGATCTCGGAAGGCGAGAACGCTTGCAGAGTAGCACCCCCCCCGTCGCCTCCAGGCTGGGAGCAGGTGCAGCGTATCAAGTGGTGGGTTTATTTTTTGCAGGAGAAGAGAGGCTTCCCCCACCACCACTTTGCTCAAATTGCTAATTCCCCCATAAGCCGTTGCAGCTGCAAGAGAGGAGTGGAATTAGGGTGCTGTAATTGGGCATTAGCGCGTGTCATCTCGTTAACGGGTTTGCATAGCCCCTGGTTGCTGCTATCTGAATGCCCACCCAATTAATGTAATCCTCCCGAGGCGTCTCCACTAGGAGGCAGTCCTGCCAAAGTCCCAGCTGAAGAGATGACAGGGATTTGCAAAAGAAAAAGTACGATCGTGGAAGCCACGTTTGGTGGCTCTGTATCTAATGGGACACGAGAGAAGTGGGGGTCATTTTGGTTGTGCAGTGGATGATATAGGGTAATAAAGGTAATAGGGTAATAAAAAGAGAAAGGAAAGATTATGAGATGTCGAGACCTACAAATGAGCTTCAGCATCTCTAGGAAAAGAAAACCTGTGTGGTTCCAGTGGCAAGAGGTCCTCTGGGAGCCATTCCAAACAGCCAGAAAAAAATTCTGAAGGAAATCACCATGGGTGGAATCACAGAATCACAGCTGCAAAAAGCGATACTACTTGGAATATCCCACATCGTCTGATGATACAATTCCTGGATTCTTAGAGGGAATCCAGATCCTTCATAGTGCCAAACTCCAGTCATTAACACCTGACACACTGTGACACCAGGAATAATACTGTCACCTCTCCAAATTCATGGAAGTTCTTGGAAGATTGGAAACCACTTATGAACTTTCTGACCAGTGAGAAATCAAACTATGGAATAGTTTGTGGATATAGCGGTTGGTTTAGCTAGAACTCTGATGGTCAAAATAAAAATACTCTTGTCTTTTTGTATTTTCTTTTCTTATTTTCTCTTTCTCATTACATGGGGGGAGGTCAAAGCCCTTGTGTGTTTTCGTATATTAGTATATTAACTTTAGTTAGAAAGTTAGTATTCTGGTGAGTTAGGGTTTTTTTTTTTTAGATTATTGTTTTAGTGTGGTGTTTTAATTTTAATGTCTCTCTACGAGGGTATATCTCACATGTTGAAAATGTTAGTTGGAGTTTATGTTGTTTTGTGTAAAGATTGATAAATAAATGTTCAGAAAAGAAAGACACAACTTGGAAGGCATTCAACCATGAGGGTAAAAGTAAAAGAATAGGGAGCTTGGGTCCCAAAACCACTCCCCATCTGCATTCTTTGCCATGTTGTTTCTTCCCTGCAGCCGTTAACACAAGCAGATACGCAGAAAGCTACCGGATCCAGACCTATGCCGAGTACGTGGAGAAGAAGCATGAGCAGAACCGGCAGGTGAAGAGGAAATGGGCGGAAGATGGCTGGAAGGAGGTGGAGGGGAAGTGCTTGAAAACGCAGGCCACCCCGTACGTGCTCCAGAGCCGGTATTACAATGCCAACAGGTGAATGCCCCGGGGGGCGGGGAGAGCAGGCGTGCTCATGCCTGCAATTTACAATGGTCAAAAGAGCAGAACTTTGAAAAACGTGTCATTGAAAAGCAAGAGACGCTTGTATCCTGCTTTTCTCCCAATATGGGACCCCCAGAGGCTCATGGCTGGAGTGAGAAGAAAACCCATTGCAAGCAGTGGAGACAACAAAAAGTTAAGAAGCAAGTAAATAAACAACCATGTTACAAACTTTAATTTAAAAGTCTTTTAAAAAGATCATTATGCAATAATGACGATGAAAATACAATGCAACACACACCTGTTAAAAGACTTTCTGTCACAGATCTTTAACACTCCAAGGCCTGGGTGAATGTAAAGGTGCACTTAAACCTCATTTAAAGGTGGTTTTCCATTCCTGGAAGTTTTCTTGGGAGGAAATTAACCTTCGGGAAGGCATGAGATTAGATTTAATTTGATTATTTTAGTTTATTTATATTTTATTTTATTACTGTCTTCTATTCTAATGCCACATTTTTCCCAGCATAGGATTCAGGCTGGTTGCAACCATTTAAATACAGAGTACAATTAAACCTGTTAAGACAAAAAATTAAAACCCAGTTAAACCAAATTCTATTTAAAAAACACAAATTGAAAATACAGGCAAAACACAGTTTCAGAAACACAGTTAAAGCATAATAAAATAGAAACACAACACACAAGTGCCATTAAAAGCTGCATCTGGCACAACATACTAGAAACCAAGTGTCTCCTTAAATAAAAAGGTCTTTTACCTGCTGTCAGAGAGGCAGGAAGGAGGGGGCCAACCAGACTTCCAGGGGAAAGGAGTTCCACGTCTTAGGATCGGCCACAGAGAAGGTCCTGTCTCCTGTGTCCTTTTCGAGCACACCTGCAATGGCGGTGGGGCTGAAAGAAAACCCTCCTTGGAGGGTCTAAAAGCTTTTGTCTAGGGAGGTAACAGTCTTTCAGTGAGTCTGGGCCAAGCCATGTTGGGCTTCAGAGGGCATGGTCAGCACTTTGAAGAGGGCGGCTGACAGAGCACGGAGTGGCCCGGGGCCCCAAAACCTCCCTTTGGGGATGCAGCACTTTGCCCGCTCCTGAGGCCCCAAAGGGACCGTTGTGGTAGGACTGCTCTAGTTAGGACTGGAGCGTCTTTAATGCTCTAAAATTCCCTGAGAATGTTAAAAAAAACAATAAATAAAAATTGCACAACTCTGTGTGCATGCAGCTTAACTTTGGGGTGTCCTCAATCCCTCCCCCTTCTTCCTTCTCCTCCCTTCAGCTTCACAGCAGCCAGCGCCATGGGGAAGAGAAGCATGAGTCCCATCCAGGAGGAGAGCGGCTGTGACGACGGAGAAGAGGACGAGGACGAGGAAGATGGCGGCGGCAGAGGGCAAGAGGAGGAGCAGGGTTCCCTGGCCTCCAACGCAAACTCTGCCAGAGAAGGGAAGAAGAAAGCCAAGAGGTTCAAAAAAGCCAAAAGGGAGCAGGAGCCCACAGGTGGGTGATGCAGGCGCCAGGTGGGGAAGCCAGGGATGGGAAGGGCTTGGTGGCTGCCTGTTTCTCTCTGCTGCTCTTGACAGGCTGGGAGGGGAAAGTGGCCGGTCCCGGAATGGCTTCTCAGCCTTCTTCTGAGTCAGACTGCTCTCTGCGAGTGGCCGTCTGCAGCAGCCAGGAGCTTGGAGAACTTGATTTTGGGGGCTGTGTCTCCCAGGATTCACCGTGGCATAAATACCTTAGAACGTCATGCTCTGCCAGCAAGCAGGGAACCCCGTTAGGCTTTGGGCCAGGATGTGGGAGGAGCAGGACTCTAATCCCTGCTCGGCTGTCAAAACCCACTGGGCCACCTTGGGCCAGTCACACACTCTCTCAGAATCAGGAGGAGCAGTGAGAAACTTCCTCTGTATAAATCCTGCCAAGCAAACTTTGGGGAAGGATTGCCTCAGAAAGCCAGAGTGGTGTGGAAGCGCAACTGTGGCTTAGTTCTCCCTGGTTTTGTGGCCCTGTGACCTCTCCATCGTAATTTCTCCTCAGGCAATCTGAAGACAGCCGTCCCAGCCGGGCTCTTCGACGTCCCAGACACGTGGTAGCCGCCAGCTGCACCCACCCAGGACAGCCTCCGCTTCCAGAGATCTGGCCAGACGTGTGCCGCACCCCAGCCTCACCCTCTTTAAATGAATTGGAAAGGGGAGGCTATGAATTTTAAAAAAGCGGCATCCTTTCTTTGGAAATCAGTTTAATTTTTTAAACTGCCTTCCGAACAATCACCACCACCACCACCCTGTTTTTGTGTGTGTTTCCACATACCTAACATGACCTTTTTGTTGGTTACCTGAAGACTTTGTTTTTTGCTGTCATCAAGTGTTAGATCAAAAAGCAAGATGGAGATATTTTCTTGTTTTCACCACCCTTATGTGTGGCATGTGAAGTTCTACAGAAAATCCAGAGAGCTGAGTTCCTGGCTCTTTTGCTCTGTGGTTCTTTCTCAAAATGGAGGGCTTGAGAGCACTGGGGTCATCCCCACGTCCAGACTTCCACACAGTTATACCCAGTTTGATCGCGTAATAACTGTCACCTGCTGCTTGAGAACCTGCACCCGGGACCCTTCCCCAGCCGCTGTCAGTGAACTTTAAGCCAAAACCGTTCTCCTCGTCTTTGAGGCCGGGGGAGAGGGGTTTCCCTAGGCCTCACCTTTTGGGGGGGGAGGGGAAGGGTGGGTGGGGTGGGGCCTGCTTTCCCTGGCACCTTTTCCCTTTGTGAGTTGTGTTCTGTCTTTAATAAAACAAACAGACAACAGACTAGAGACCTGCGACATTCACCAGCCTTCCTTTAGTTTAAAGATGTAAACAAACAAGAATTTGCTTTTGATTTGATATTTAACATTTTTCTATCATGGAAATCAGAATGGAAAAAAAAAGATGTATTTCCGTAAAGTGAAAATTAAAGATTTTTTTTCTTAGGAATCTTAGGCTATGAGCGTGTGGGCTTTCTAATAAAATGTTGATTGTTTTAGATCCAGTAAGACGTCCAGCAAATGGCAGGCAGAGGGGGATGAGAAGGCCAAGCTATTTGTTTTGCTAGCCAATTTCAAAAATCTGCACTCTGCAAGTGGCTTGTTAGGCCTGCCTGGGACTATGGATCACAGGCACACCAAGCTCCTTTGCAGCATTCCAGACACTTTGGTTCCTGAGAGCCTTGTGAGGTACGTTGTTATTTTGAGGCGGTATTGTAGCTGAGCCTTATTTTAAAATGGGCTCTTTTTGGCTCCTTATTGCCAGAGATGCTCCACGGTTCCAGCACCATGGTGGTGAAAAGGGATTTTCCCCTGGCCAGAAGGCTCCTCCTGTTGACAGGGTGTCCTGTTAGTTCCCCAGTGGGGGCAAAGTCTCTAACTGGGCCCCCATGTCCTGCTTGTGGTGTCGGTCCAAACAGCCAGTCCCATGTCGGCTTGCCGTTTTTTCCCTGCCAAACTTCGTTTGCCAATCATTAGCCTCTTGTTCTTTGATAGAAGAGGGCCACTTCAAGTTAATGATTTTTTTAAAATTTCAATTAAGAACTCCCCGGTCTCTGGCCCAACATCTCCATTCACCTGGTCTCCCTGGTAGATAAAAAAGGAGGTGGAAAATTAACTCTCAGAAGCGTGGCTGCAGGGGAGAGGGGCGCCTGTGTGTGCAATGGGAAAGGGAGATGGCTATATTTTGGCCAACAGCAGAGCTGCCGTTTCATCCCAGGAGGGCTAGCACAAGCAGGGGGGCCGTGCTGCCTCTGCTCCCAGGGATTTCTGACGTGGGGCCTGCCGTTCTTTGGGGCTTTGTCTGGATCTGTGGGCTTGTTGGATCCCTCTTCAGGAGGTGCCAAAACATGTTTGCACCTTTTCCTTTCCCAGAAAACATAAAGGGAAATGTAATTGAAAGCAAGCAGGAAGGCTGTTTGCCAGTTCTCTGTGCTTTGGCTGGGGCACGCTGATAAATATTTGGGCATGCAGAAGTTGACAAACAGGAGCAGGAGATGGCTGATAAGGGTGTATGTGTGTGCACGCACATGTGTGTGCTCTCTCCTCTCCCACCCCCTTGGCACATGTTGTCTTGGGCTGGTTGGTGCCTTTGAGATAACAGGTGCAAGGAAAGGAGAATTGGGAGCTGTGGGTCTGAGGCTGTGGGTGGCGGCCCCAAGGAGGGGGTTTCCCTTCCCAGATCCCATTTCTCGCTGTTGGAGACTGAAACACAGCTGGTGGGAGCCCTGCCTGCTCAGCTCTCCAGGCAAAGAAGAAAACAAGCTCCCCAAATCCACACCTGGCCTGCAAGCTCGTGCCCTGCACATTTTCACAGAGGAAACCTGGGCCGCATGTGGCCAAACATGGACCCCTTGCTGTGGACTCCTGCCCTGGCACGGGGTTGGAAAGTAGATGTTCCATGCAACGCTATTTTCTTCCCCCTTTGGGCTGTTGACCTGCTTCCCTTTTGCGTTGTTGATTAACTCCTTATTCTGAAACAGGGCAGTGCATAATTCTCCTTCTTGGACTGGCTCTTCCTCCCCACAACTTGCACTGATTGTGGTTTTATAAAGCCCTTTCGCAGGAACCTCCTGATGCCACTCCTTCCGCTTAAAGTCACGGCAAACTGGTTGTGGAGCTGCTGAGCCCAGCCATTTTGGGAACACGGTGCAAAAGTGCTGCTCCCAAGGGCTCAGCTCCCATCAGCTGCCTTATCAGCCAGCCACGTTGCCTCCCCGGCCCGGCCCGGCCCGGATTGCAAGCCCTCTGGGGAAAGGGTAGCTATCCTGCCCCTGCAGATGTTTGGCAAAGAGCAAGGGAGGGTGGGCTTCAGGACTGAGGTGGGGCATCCAGGAGAAGGGGGAGAAAACGTTGGTCCACAGAGTCTTAGAACCCCAAGGGTCACCTAGTTGACCTCAGAGCAACACAGAATCCTGTGCTAAAGGAGCCCTGCGGGGCTGCCAAATAAACCTCCAGTGGAGGTTGAATTGTGAGCAAAGGGTACACTTTGGCTGTTGTGCATCACAGTTCCCTTGCTTGTATACCATCAACCTGAAAGTACAAGCAGAGCCACCCCATACCTGTTCTCTCCTGCCATGGAAACCCCATCTTTGCATATTTGGGTGTACAGAGCCAGGTCACCTTCCTTCAGGCAGTTGTTTTTGTGTGCCTTCAAGTTGTTTCTGACTTGTGACCCCTAAGGCAAACCTATTGTGGGGTTTTCTTGGCAAGATTTGTTCAGAGGGTGCCAGCCACTCCCTTCCTGTTAGGCTGAGAGAGTGTAACTCGCTCCAGGTCACCCAGAGGGTTTGCGTGGCTGAGCAGAAGGGATTCAAACTCTGGTCCCCGGAGTTGCAATGCAGTGCTCAACCCACCACACCACGCCAGCAGGCCTTTGGCAATTAATTACCTTGGGTCACCGCAAAAGGATTTTTTAAAAAATTGAATAGGCGTATTCCCCCTGCCCCTTTTACTTATGTATTTTAATTACTTTCCATCTTGGCAGTGCATTAATTTTATATTTCAGTGGTCTTACCTGATTTTATTTGACTCTATTTTTGTCTAATGTTTCTTATTTTTATTACACAAACATATTGCAAAATAATACATTCAGCACCTATACATGCAATGGGTTACAAGGTTCCCTTTCAGCCTATAAAAGGAGGTAGAGACGAGTCAAGGAGTCAAAGGGACAAAGAGCATCGCTCCAAAAACCAGCACAAGCCACAGGAGGACTCACAAATATCTGTGTCGCTTGATACAGCCGATCAAAGGGAAACAGATTCTAATCAATCTACCACGTGGTTCTGAATTTAAACCTTCTGGGGTTTGTGTTCCATTTGTTTTACTTCTCTGTTTAGTCATGCATTTTATGTGTCTTGTTAGTCAGCTTGGGTCTAATTATTTTGTGGGGGAGGAACGGTTTGTATACAAATCTAATACATGCATATCTTCCAATTATCTTGGTTTGGAAGGGACAGTCCTGATAATTCCTCTGCTGCCCCACCTTTCCAGCTGTTTTTAAAATATTCCAGTTTCTCTCTCCTCCTCCCACTTTCCCCCTTTGTTCTCAGCTTACTTTAATTGCTACAAACTTGAGTTCAAAGCCCAAAAATGGTTTGCACTCAGCAGGGAGGAAAGGAGAGGAAAGTGTTGAAATTGGTCCTCCACAGTTTGGTTTCAGCTATTTGTAAGTTGTTTGCCGCCTCGATCCATATGGAGAGGCGGAATACAAATAAATAATAATAATAAAAAAAGGTACACCCCAGGACTACCAACTCCCATATTTTGGGGGGCTACCAACTCCCATATTCTGGCAGCTGTAATCCAAAAATATGATTTTTTTAGAAGCTCTGCCGATGACTAAGGACTTCAAAATGCTTAGGAGCCGCCTGTCCAGAGCCTTGCATTAAAACAAAGAGCTGCTCACTCGCGACATGCATGATTTTTTAAAAGCCTGGCTCCCGTCGCCTTCAGTCAAAAGGTATTCCACCCACTCCTCAAAAGCAGCTTCTCTCAGGAAGCCCACCCAGAGCACCAACTCACAGCCTGGCAAAACTTCTCCATCGAGAGGCCGGGGGTCACGCTCGTTCTCCCATATTCCTTGCCTTTCAACATCCTTTCCAGCAGCCTTTGGACTGTTTTTTCTAACACAGGAGGAAGGTAAACACACTCAATGGGTTTTTAATTCTTTCTGCCACCAAGCCCTCTGTGCATGCTCAGTGGCAGCAGCAGCAGCCACCACCCTGTTCTTCGAGAATCCAGCCCCAACAGAAGAATACTGCAAGAGCAACAAGGATTTTTAGGGGCATTATGGTATGGAAGAAGAAACACATCTGCCCCCAAAAGTCCCTTGTTTTCCCTGCGATGAGGAGGGCTGCTTGCTTCTCCGAAGGCTTCCAAGCGGAGCTAAGCCGGCTTCCGAAAACGAATCCAAGCTGCTCCCAACAAACAATCCCGGGGCTCCTCCCTTTCGTTCCTAACCAGACCAAGTAGAGGACCAAACTCTTTTCCCATCACCGGCCTCCTCAGCAGATGCCGAACCAGGGCGCATCCAGACAGGTTTTGTTCCTGTTCCTTCCGATTTTATCTTGGGATAAAATAGACCAACCTGGGGAGCTGGCTTTAAAAGTCTCTGATCGTGCTGGGAGCTGACAGAAAATATTCTAAGATATACAAACCGTGTATGGATCCCCAAAATAAAATCAGGAACAACAGAAACAAAATGTGGGACTTTCTGGTCTTTTCCATCAGATCTAGATGTGCCCATACTTTGCTTTTGATGCTGAAAATGGAGAACAAAACAGGGAAGGGAACGAAACTTCCAGAAAAGTTTTTGCAGTGCGACAGAGGTCCTTCAGCAGAGTATCCCAAAATATTATCCAGCTCACAGGGAACGGATGGGAGGGCCAGCAGGGACCACGGGCTGCAGAGCTGCTGTTTTTCAGGAACAAAATTTAATACTGTTCAGAGGGAAAGTACGGCCACAGGTTTCCTGATCTGCCTTTCTTTCGCCTCGTTATTCTCAGATCCATTTTCCTGTACTTGGAAGCCTGTTTCTCCTCCTCCTCCTCTCTCCCTACGTGGACTTGCAGGAGTTCCAGGGCCTTTGCAACGGGGCCGGGCCAGGGAGCGGTGGGCCAGCACGTGGGCAAAGTTTCCCCAGTCCCATGACCAACTTTATTTTATTTTAAACCCGCGTTTACATTTTGCCTTGCTGCTCAAAGCGCCACCTAAATTAGGAAACGTTAATGACTTCCCGCTTTGCTGCTGCGGCTTCCAGTGGGCAACCAAGAGCCATCTTTAAGGCTCCTTAAGACGTATTAGTTTTATGGGCTCCTTCAAATGGTTGCTTCTTTATTTTAATCTGTTCTTTTCCCCTCCCTCAATCCACAGGGAAAAGTGGGCAAGAAATTGTTGCTGTTGTTACACTCAGATTAAGAGACGGTTATTTTGTAAAGATATGTTCTATATTTTTGCAGCAGGACTATTAAAACAGGGGGAAAAACACTCCAACTTCATTAAAATATATATTTGCATACACCCCAACCTTATCCCTCCTCCCGTTGCAGCCAGGATTAAAAGGGGTTTCCTTTGCAGGTGACCCAGGTGAGTCCCAGAAGAGGGACTTTGTGGGCCAGTTGGATACACAGCGCAAGCACATCTCGCCCCCAAAACCCCGGCTCTGGGATCACAGCTGCCAAAAAGAAGTTGCATCTCACAAAGGGCTCCCCTGGGATCGTTTTGAACCGGAGGCCAAGAGGCAGCAAGAAGTTCTGGGCACGCACGCACGCACGCACGCACGCACACACGCATATGCACACCCAACCACCACCACCCCTTGCAAACCCGTCTTGCATGCGCTAGCCTCTCCTGACTCCCTAGCATTTGTCACCAGATTGCGAGGGCTTTGGGAACCGGGCTCCTTACTCAAGAGGTGGTGCTGTTAGGTGGGTGGGGATGGACCGATCGCGCAGGGAGGGGGGTGATGTGGAGGGACTGAGCCACAACCCTGGTGAGAACTTTGGCCTGACATGTGATTCCCGCAGGATCACGAGGCAACCACGATGACGGGAGTCCCGTTGCCAGCTCAGGAGATCCCAAGGCCAGATCCAAGGAGGCTTCTCCTCCCTTTGTGATGTCAATGGGGGGGCCGGCCATGTCCAGAGGGTGACATTACAAAGTGCGGGGGGGGATGATGCATCAAGCATCACCCATAGCCGCAGGGAGAGCCTTCAAATAAAAAAACCCAACTGCCCACCCACACTGCGCAATTGCAGCACCACGATTCCACTTTTAACCGTCATGGCTGCGCCCCACGGAATCCTGGGGTTTGCAGTTTGGTCGGAGGCACTATTTGGCAGAACGATCTAAATAGCCAAAGTGCAAGACCCAGGGATCCGCACGGCAGTTAAAGCAGAATCACAGCGCTATAACTGTTTTTGTTGCTCCTTCTTTCAAAAAATAGCCTTTGGTTTTGTCAAATTTTCTGGCCTTTTAGCTACAATATCGTGGCACAGCCTGGTATTGGCGGGGGTCCGTGGGGGTGCCGCCAGCCCTAACGATGCCACCGGCCCCCCCTCTCCTCTCCAGCCCCCGATTTCCTTTCTCTCCCCCTTTCTCCCTCTAGGATCACGGCCACCCAGAATCCCGCCGGACCAGCGCCGGCTCTGAGAAGGGGGCCGGACAGCGCACAGCAGCCGGCGCAGATCCGGCGGGTTTTCCACACGGAAAGATTTCCCGGCAGCATCCAGACAGAAATCAATGCTTTTACACCTAAAACAATGCAAAACAGCAGGAATAACTTCAATCGGAGCAAAAACATACCAAACAGGTTAACAAGTGGAGACAGATTTTGAAAGAATTCAAACTCCCTGCGTGCGGCCTTCGAGGTCAACGGGGCCCAAAGGCTTCAGCGCACGGCCACGTTTTCGACACGCCGCCACTCAATGCGGAAGCTCGGCTTTGGTCTGCGCCCGCTTTGCAGGAACGGCTTTTCCCAAGGAGCCGCCTTTTGCGCTGCAAAATATATGGTGGTGACCGCACCGAGAACCACAGTTTCTTACACAAGTAGACAAGGCGGTTTATGCGCGGAAGCCCTGGCACTGGAAAGAGGAGCAGGCGAGCGAAACAGAAACACGCGTGTGGACCTCAGAGTCAAACCGACACGGGAAGGAGAGGCGGCACCAGGTTCCTAGACGGGCAGCTAGAACAACACAACACGCAGAGGAGACACCCCCCCCCCGCTGTGCGGCCACAATGCCTGGGCCACCCCAAAATGCCAGGGCTGGGACAGGTGAGAGGGACAGGTAAGCCCACTTGAGGGTGCTCCTGTTTCTCTCGGAAGTACCTTGAAGTCTTCCAGGTTCTTGGGGCCTCCTTTCCAACAGACCCCCCCCATTTGGCAAGGGCCAAAGGAGCGGCTACTCTGCCTGGCCTTCAGGGACCCCCCGGTAGGGTTGAAAGGGTCCCCCAGAGGCCATCCAGACCACCCTCGGCCAGGGAAGGGTCCGCGGGAGAGGGGGTGGGCCCAGGGATGGAGAGGCAGAAGTTCCGAAATTCCACTGCGCACGCAGGAGAGTAATGCTGGCGGGGAGGCGGAGACCCCACTCCCACCCCGCCCACCACGCTGGGAACTTGGGGGGCCGCTCAGGCCGGGTGGCGTGTGGCCGGGGGCGCATCCCCGAATGCTGGAACTCCCGCCGGAGCTTTAAGAAGGGAGGGGGAGCAAACTGTAGGCGGGAGGGGCTGGACCTCAGGACCCCCCGGGGGAGAGCAGCCCCCCCTAAAAATGCAAAGGGGTTACTGCCGCTCCGGTGCCCCCCTCCCCGAATCTCCCCCTCCCCCGCTGGATTTCGCAAAAGTCCGGAGCAAGAAGCGGGGGAGGGCTTTGGGAGAGGCGGGGACAGTCTTTCCTCGCCCCAAAGGAAGCCAAAGGGGCCGGGGGGAGGTCTGCCGGGCTGCCGCCCCCCGCCTCTGCCGCCTGAGCACGGGCAAGGAGGGCGGGGCTGGCACGCGCAGTTTGGAGGGGGGCGGGGGCCACGTGGAGGGGGGAGGGGGATCCAGAACAGGAGGGCACTTTGGGGGGCGGCTCCAGAGAGAAGGAGGGGAGGGAGCCCCCGCCGCCCCCAGCCCCCTCCTCCCGCCCCCGAGGCCCCCGAGGGTCGTGCGTGCTTGGGGGTGGGGATGCCCCCTCCCTCCCCTCCCCGCCCCCTTTGCAAAGGCACCGGTCCGCGTCGCCGTCGCGGGGATTCCCCTGCCGCCCCCCGGGGAAGCCCCCTCCCCTCCCCTCCCCTCCCCTGCCGGAGAAAGAGGGGCGCAGGGGCGGCGGGGCGGAACTTACCGCGGGTTGCGGCGCCACTTGCGCGGCTGTCGGGGGGAGGGAGGGAGAGGAGGGAAGGAGGGGAGGTCCGCCCCGCCCCCTCCCCCGCCCCGCCCCCTCCCTCCTGGCTCAGCCAAAGCGTGACTCAGGCGGATGAGGCGGGGGGGCGGCTCCCTCTCCCCCCCCTGCGCGGGGGAAATAGGGGCTTCCCCCGGAGCCCCCCGGCCCTCTGCCTCCCCCTCCGGGGTGGGGGCGTCTGACTCGGGCGCAGGAGGCCGGGGGGCGGCAAAGAGCCGCCGCCGCCGCCTCTCCTTCCCCCTCCCGCCGCCCCGCCCTCCGAGAGCCCCTCGCCCCCCGGCCCCCTCCTCCCCCCAGACCGAAGGCCGCCCGGCCGCCCCGCCCCCCGCAGTCCCGTAAAACCGGGACGATAGCGGGATCGGGGAGGAACAAGACCAGTATGGGATTGGCCTTTTTGACAGCTGCATCACACCGCCGGCTCATGTTCAGTGTGCGCTCTGCCGAGACCCTCGCGGTCCTAAGACCCCCTGGGTCCCCCCCTCCCGTAAGGATGTTAATCGCCTCGTCTCTGGCCAAATGCCCGAACGGGCCATGCCTCCATTCGGGTCACTGCAGCGTTTACAGGCTCGCTTAACTGGTTTTACTGCGCATTGCGTGACATCGGTCACTATATATGTGACTATTTTACTTAGCCGCCCACCTAATAATCCCGTCGGAAGGAAAGGTCTAGCAACCGAGGCCAGAATCCGATTTATTGACTGCTTTGGAGGGGCGCGGGGTGTGCTCCGGTTCACTCCAAAGCCAGAAAAGGCCCGGAAAGGGGGCTCTTCGCCTCCCCTCTTTGGAAACGCCGGCAAAACTACCTTCGGTCCCGCTCCCTTTCCCTGGGCCGCTAATCCGCTTCTCTTTCCCCGGGAGCCCCGTGTAAACCCGCCAGGGGTTCCGCCTGGCGCTGCCGAGCGCCCCCTGCCGGCCCAGGGCGGCCACTGCGCCCGCGGGACCGCCGGCCTCCCGGAGGACTGGGACCAGACCCAACCGAACCGAACCCAAACTAGACAAGCGGGGAGGCAGGCCGTTCCCGCACGAGGCCGTTATCGCGCTCTCGTTCCGCTTTCGACACGCTGCGGCACAGGCCCCTCCCGAGACAGCAAGCCCCAGGATGCCACAGGGCGCTGAAAGCGGAATAATAGCGCTACAAGAGTCTCGCGCGGAAACGGCCCTCCTGAGACCATCTTTTTCTTGGAGATAAAGCTCCGAATTCGATTTCGGATCGGTAACCAAACCTATGTGAAAAATACTTTCGAACTTGCGCCTGTTTCCTCCGAGAGCCCCGCCTGCGCCGCGGAGCAGAGCGTGGGAAAGTTCTGCGCGCTCCGCTTCCAGGAGGAGGGGATTAGCCAGATAACTAATTGATTGGGCCTGTCGGGTCGGGGGCTCGCGCGAGGGGCGACGGGCCTCTCGGCCGCCAGTCCAGGAGCCGTTCTCGCAGCCTCAGGATCCCGTCCACACGGTGCAGCCGTAGCGCGGTGATCCCGCTTTCCCGAGGAATCCTGGGCCTTGTAGTCTGGAGGGAAATTCAGGGAGCGCCGCTGCCTCCCGGACCACAACTCCCAGGATTCCTCGGGAAGCAGCTGAAGCGGCACGAAGCCGCCCTAAGCGTCCAGGAGGAGACCCCGGCCAAGCCCCCCGCGGGAGCATCCACGCGCTCCCCCCCCGCGGATCCCCCGCTTCCAGGCAGGGAGGCGTCGAGGAGCTGGGGAGGGGGGAGAAAGCGCGTCTGCACGCGAGGAACAGGACCGGGTTTATTCCGTTTTACAAAACACCATCGCGCGCACAAGTTTCCTGCAAGCACAAGGCGGGTATCGCGCGCGAGCGGAGACTCCTCGCACGGCTCCGGCTTGCTCTAAGGGAATGCGGGTAAAATCCACCCGACACGCGTTTGCTGAAACGTGAGAACGCAGCGCCTCCCTCTCCGGGGACGCCCGCCTTCCGGGCGGCGCTAAATGGCCCTAAAAATGAGCCCCGTCCCCCGACGTCCCCGCGACCCCCACCCCCGGAAGGAGGGCGGGAGAGGCGGAGGGGCTCCCGGACCTTTTCCCCCTTGCGAGGCACGGACGGGGTTCGAACCCGTGATCTTCGGTTTACGAGACCGACGCCTTACCACTTGGCCACCGCGCCTGCGTTGACGGGGCCGCCTCGCTCCCATCTAGGCTGGCGCCGCTCCCGACCCGCCGGCGCGCGTTCCCGCCGGCGCCTGCGCACGAGCGGCTTGGCGTTTGCTCCTCCTCCCCCCCCGAGAGAATTCTCTTTCAAGCGGGACCGCTTCGGGATGCCTGACTGCGCACGCGCGGAAGAAGCGCCTCGTTGCCCCGCCGGCTTCACCAGGTCCAAGTACGCATGCGTGGCTGGGTTTGCCTTTCCAGACACGTGTATAGAGCGAAAGATGCGGGTCTTAGAAAAAAGGGGCCGCAAGGAGCGCTGTCGTAGAAAGTGGCGAATGGGCTTTGCTGAAATCGGCCCCTCTCGGAATCACGAGGGGCTCTTAACAATTATCAGATTTTTTAAAAACAGAATTTGGACATTTTCCTTCCTGGCTGGCTGGCTGGGGGGACTTTGAGCCTTGCAATACAAACAAGTAAACTTTCCAGGCTCTGGTTTTGAAAGAACAACAACACGGAGAGGAAAAGTTACTTTTTTAGATCAAAGCAAGTGCCCTGGCTGGCTGGGAACTCTGGTGCAGGAACCCAAAAATTGTTTTTGCAAGCTCTGCAGAGACCCCTCGCCACTAAGCGACCGAGCAGGAGGGCTTTGCTTCTAGGGCTTTATTTTTTAAATAGTTTCCCCCCTTAATTTTCCTTCTGAATCCCCTTCTGCTTTCCTGCTTCCTGGATTGTTGTGAAAGTTCTTTTTTGGAACAATGTCTTTAAAAAAAAAAGGAATTCCTTTCACGCTAGAAAGGCAGCGCTGGTCCCAACATTGCTTATTTGCAGCTGGCAGGAGGCTTGCTTTCGAAGTGGGCCACCCGGGGGACCCGGTGGCCGTTCATGTCCAGGATCCACTTGGGGAGGGCCCAGCAGACGGTCTTGACCGCCGAGCCCGTCTCGTCCAGAGGCATGCAGACGTAGCAGAAGGGCCGGAGGGGCTTGGCCGGGGGCCGGGAGGCCGGGCGCTCCTGGTGGTGCCGGCGGTGCGTGGCCTTTTTGGCTCTCCTGCCCCCAACCGCCTTGTCCGTCACGTCCAGGTCCAGCCGAGCCCCCTGTGGCGGCCGCAGCCTGGCGTCCAGTTTCTTCTTGAGGTGGAGGTTCAGTTTCTCTTTGGCCAGCTCCAGCTCCAGGAAGAGGCTGGCCCTCACAATGGAGGGCTCCTTCCACCGCTGGCCGGCTCCCTCTGTCCCAGGCCTCCTCCCGTCCACCGCCTCCTTCGTCCGGCTCTCAGCTCCCTCTCTGTCAGGCGGGAGGTCACCCTTGCAGGGCAGCGGTCTCTCCGGACGCCTTGAGGGGCTCCCAGCTCCCTCGGCCCTGGTCCCATCCCTTCCTGTACCTTTCCGGTCAAGAGGAGGCACCGCACGGGACCTCCCTCTCTCCTCCATCTCCTTTGGGGGGCTCTGGGCGTCTTCCTTTGCTGCAGCGCTTTCCTTGTCCTCCTCTTTGGTTGCATCCACCAACGAAGGCAGGAGGACCTGCTGGAGCTCTCCGGCCACCGCCGGCTCTTCCTCACCCTCAGCCTTTTCTGCCTCTTTCTCAGGCGGAGGTGGGAGAACCGTGCAGATCGGGGGACCCTCTGTCTCCAGGCCAGGCGTTTCTTTGGCCGCCTCCTCTCTTCCGGCCCCTTCCCCAGGGGGCTCCACTCTCTCCCCAAAGGAAGGCAGAGGAGCCTCCTTGGGTTCCTCCCTTTCAGCCTCTGCTCCTTTCTCAAGCGCTGCTTCTTCTCTGGGGGTTGCTCCTCCTCCTTCCTTGGAAAGGGGCATCGGAAGGACGTCGGAGGGGGCTGCTTTCTTCGGCTGTGTCTCCCCGGCTTCACTCTTGCCGGACAGTTCGGTGCACTGCTCTGTGGCAGCCACAGCAGGCTCTCTGGACACCTTGGGGCATTCTGGAGAGACCTCGTGGGCTAATGTCTTATCTGAAAATATATCTATGAAGCGTACCGATTTCTCAGGAGGTACATCCAGATATAGCTCCGTGTGTGCCTCCATTGACTTCTCTGCACAAACCTCTGGCAATTTTTCTGCATGTGCATCTGGCGATTTTTCAGCACCTGCCTCTGGGGGCTTCCCAGCAATAGCCAACAGGGGAGGAGGCAAACCAGGTGGCTTTTGGGACTTCGGGGTTGCAAAGACTTGCCCTGAGGCCAGAGAGTGTTCCTTCCCTTTGGGAACCTTCTTCAAAATGAAGATGGGCGTGCCAGGATCCTGGGGCTTGTGCCCCCTGAAGACATCGCCTTCGGGCCCCCTTGGCCGTGAGGGACCGGCGGTCATCTCTTCCTCTGACTTGGTCTGGGGCGTTGGGAGTTTCCATACGTAGACCAAATATTTGTGTTTGATGTTGAGATCGATGAGACTGAGGGCCTCCGTGGGAACGAAGGGCAGGAGGACGTCCTTGGGCCGGGTGACCTTGTTGCCCCAACGGATGGTCTTGGGCAGCGGACGGGTGGCAAAGGAATTGAAGATCTGGAAGGAATTCTCCACCACTTCAGGAAACGCTCCCCTCGTGATTTCTAGCATCTTCACAGTGAGGTGGAAAACGATCCTCCTGAGTTCGTCTGGCTGCATCGAGAGGAGCACGTATTTCTCCCTCATCCCCCGAAACAACGCCTCTTTGGCGCTCGGCTTCTTCGTGCCGGGGCGGGAAACCAGTCTCTTCATTTCTTCCGGTGTCACAGGACGGAGGATGTAATATTTCTTGGCTCCTGGGAATTTCTGCCAGGGGTCAGCACGGATAGCTACGGCATTGCTGGACGGCCAGACAAGGCGGTCCGGACTTCTAGCATAGACTGGCACTCTCGTTAATCTTTTCGCCAGCCTTGGGTGTTCTCTCTCAAGCTCTATGTGGCGCAAGTCCTCCATGGACTGGAAAAGTCGCATGGATCGCACAACAACCGTGGGCACCCCGCACTGCCTCTGAACCATTTTCTTTTTGACGTGAAACTCAAGGAAATTCAGAAGGTCCCCATCCATTTTGTCCAGGACGAAGGCGTTTGGATCAAAATCCTCCGGAGCGGAGGCGGTGTGGATGTCCGTATTCAGTCTGGGATGTCCGGGTTGAGGAAATTCCTGGGGACCTTGAAGCTTCAAATTCCCATTGATATGTGGACGGGTGAGTTGGTCCAACAAAGCCAACGCAGTGGGTTTCTCCCCACTTTCCTCGTCACCAGCAAGCGTGACTATCGGAGGTCCAGGCCTGCCGGCATCTGGGGGCACCTGCCCCATGTGGATTTCAAGGGATTTCGCCACCAAGATGACACCATCCTTCTTGTAGGCTGAGCTCTGGATAAAATTTATCCGTGCAAACGAAGGCACCGACTGGGATTTCTCTTCCTCCAGGGAACGTTCTGGCGTTTCCCTTGTTCTTGGGGGAGCTCTTTGCGAATACGGGGGTCCTTCTGGCTGCAGTGGATTATATAAGGGTACGTCTTTCACTTCCAGTAACTTGGGATCGTCCACTTTGGAGCAAAGGCAAGACGGTTTGCTTTCTGACTCATATGAGGAATCGGATACCGTCCATGAGGGCTCTTCTGTGGCCGCCAGGAATTTTCCACAGCTAGACGAGCAGTCCAGATGTTTCAAGTGGGCGAAGCAGCAGGAAGAGGAAGAGGAGCAGGAAGACACCGAGAGAGTCCTTGGAGCTGCTGCGCGGGGCACCGAAGAAGGACATTGGCTTCTGCAATAGCCTGGTCTGTTTGCATTTCTCTGCCGGGCTCCCGGGGTGTGATGGAGCCTGTGGCTCTCACGAGGCTGCTTGGAACTGCAGAAAACAGGGGGAAACAACGTTTTATTGACAACATTGCTACATGGGAAAGCGTCCTCCCAACACCCCCAAAAGATGGTTTAGAAAGTTTTTAAGAGAAAACTGGGCTCCCATGAAAGGCCTACGAAAGGAAAGATGATTACTGCTTGCCTGATTTGTGTGTTACACTTTTTAAACTATGTTTTCCTTTTTAAAGTATTGTAAGCCGCTTTGTGTCCTTCTGAGAAAAAAGCAGGATATAAATAAAGATGACAACGACGATGGCATTATGGAAAAGAGTGAAAGGTAATGTTAGGAGTACAAATGTTTAAAAATGCAGCATTGCACCTGGGATGTGCACACACTGATGGATTAGAGAGAGATGTCACCTACCTATCAAAGCCGGAACTCAGCTGATCCTCACAGATACACGGAGAATCTGAGAGGTGAAAAAGAAAAAAGAATGAAATGGCTCAATTGCTTTTATTTAGGAGAATTGTTACTAGGCTTAATTGACTGACCAAATGGACTGTTAGTAGAGAGCCAGCGTGAGCATTGGGCTACGGCTCTGGAGAGCAGAGTTCAGATCCCCATCCAGCCGTGGAAACCTGTGGAGACCTTGGGCAGGTCACACTCTCTCAGCCTCAGAAGGCGGCAATGAACAGATCGTGCCAAGAAAACTCTGTGATGGGGTTTCCTTGGGGTTCTCAGAAATTACTTGAGGGCGTTGTACAGTTTCACTTACTGATGAAAAAGACTTTTCAAATCAACTTATTCCCCCAGCAATTTGGCAAATTTAAACATGATAATATTTCTTTAATATAAGTTGTCTTGTGCTCTAATCCAAGTTGTTTGGTAGAAAATAATTAAATTTGGAAAGCAGCATTATACCGGTAGATTGTCCCAATGATTTTTTGGTCTTATGAAACAGAATTATATATTACAAATATATGGTTTTTATTCTTGAAGTGTACATATTCTCAAATTCAGTCTTTTATTTTAAGAAAAAAGGCATTTAAGAGATTGCATTTTAATAATAAAACATAAAACATTACATAATACTTACTGCAAGAAGCAAACACAATAATGCCTCATTTGCAGGCACTCCTATGTCGTCCCAAAACTATAGAGCAGCCACTCCAACCTTATCTCCTATGACATTTGTTGGACTACAGAGCCCATCATCCACAAACCACACTGACGGAGGATTTTGAAGATTGTCATGCAGCATGTTGTTTGGGGAATGTTAACACAGCGTGAGTCAGTGCCCAGATGCAGCTTGAAAATTGTGTCTTTTAAAATAAAACCCACACCAAAAGTGTTGACAAGCAGCCCCATGAGCTACGGAGTGGGAATCCTGTAGCCCTCCAGGTGGTGCTGGACTGCAGCTCCCATCCACCACAGGCTGTGTGGTCAGGGCACAGGGATGCTGGGAGCTTCGGTCCAACACCCTTTGGAAGGTTTTTGATTTTCACCTGCGCACAAACTTGACAACAGCAGCTAGAAAAAGAAAATTAGAGGGAAGGGGACGTTGGAAGGAACGTACCTCTTGCCTGTGGGGTTCCTAAGTCCACTTCTCTCTGCATTTCGGGCCCTGGTTCAGGCTGGGGGAGGAGGAACAGAGGAGTGAAAACAGGGTCTTGGGGATCAGCGCTTTGCATGTTTCCTCAGTTATTTATCCTTCTAAATCTTGCCACTGGATACAGAAAGCAGGAGAGGGCTGGATTGGGGGGGATATTGAGCTTTCTCTCTGGGAGAAACTTGAGACTGGGCCGTGACAGACATGCCGTGGGTTTGGTGGAGCCCGAGAGCTTTCGCGAAGGGTGAGCGCCATCACCCAAGCACCTCTCTTGCACGAAAGTGCAGCATTTTCCAGTGACATCTCGCACAGCAAAATGTGGTGCAACCCTTTCATAGAGATAAACAGGGCTAGTGGAAGGGTGTTGGGTGAGCGAGGGCATCTTCTCCTCCTCTTGCCTCTTGGGAGGATTTTGGACAGTCAGCGTTGGGTCTTGGGAGAGAGAAAGGTCCCACTGAATTTTGCACTGCCAGGGCCAAGGGCTGAGGCTGCCGCAAGGGAGCACCCTTGGCTGTCAGATTTCAGGAAGGAGGTCTGAGACGCAGGGATTTCATTAAGTAAGATAAAGTTGCCACACACAGTTGCTCAGAGTGTATCATTCAAATAATAAACACTAAACAAAAGAGAAAATACTTCTCTGGTTGAACATTTAAGTTTTCCAAGTTCTGTGTTGAACTTAAGAAATCACACTCTTCCTAGCCCTGAGTTGAACACCTAAGCAAGCCCTGCTTTTAGGAGCAACCAAAGAAAGTTCTCCAAAACTAGGATATAGTAGCTGTTCCAAAGCCGCCTGAACCATCAGGGCCCCAGAGTATATATAGGAAAGTGCCCAGGCCCTGAAATTTGGAAACCCTGCATTGGACAGGCGCAAGAGAGTTCTGGTGACTAAACACTTGCAAAGGAGTAAAATCTCTCTAGAGCCAGAGCATGGCGTCGTGGTTTGAGCCTTGGACTACGATCCTGGAGAACCAGGGGTCTGTTCCCTGCTTGGACATGGAAACCCACGGGGTGACGTTGGGCGTGTCACACACTCTCAGCCCCATGAAGCCCTGTGTTAGGGTTGCTATAAGCTGGAAACAAAGGCAGACAACAGCAACAACTCTCTTTTAAAAATTTCTTTTGTTTTACCAAGCATGCAGTTCTTGTTTTTTGTAGCTTTGCTTGGAAACCGGCCAGGCATGACGACACCCACGTTTCGACCAGCAGGCACAGGAGAAATACAACAGCCCCTGCGAGGTAGACTCCCCATGGGGACTCAGAAAGCCAGCAGAGGCCCGGATGGAGGCAGAAGGTGTTTTGGAACTGTGTCCACTTGGGCCTTCCCCGGCATGGCTGGGCCACCGTCTCCCTTGTGCTGAGGAAGCCCAGATTTCCGCTCAGGTCCTTGTGCAAGACCAGCGAACTGAGCACCAAAGCCCCATAGACGTAGCGCATGGTGGGGCCTCCCACCGGCCAAAAATGTGGAGAGAGAAGCTACGCTCACTCCATGACCACAGTGGCAAACTGGCACCCCATCTGCCAGTCTGGGCAAAGTTGGGGAGGCTGCCTGCAAATTCTTGCTGCTGATTGTGAAGTCTCTTAGCAACCAGGCTTGCAGTGGTCTCATTGTGACACAATGGAGAGTGTGTATATGTGCGTGGGGAAGACCCCTCTGGGTGGGCACAGGGTCTCCTCTGATGGCAAACGGGCTCTTTTTTATAAGGCGCTTTTGGTCCCCTTCTAGAATTGTAAGAAAAGCGCACCTGTGGGAGAATTTCCCTTTTTAGCGGGGTTGCCAGCTGTCCCTCATTGTAAGGATATAATCAAAGGACAATGTCCCAGGAAAAGGGACTTTGGGCCTTCCGAGAAGGACCGAATGTGACCCACCTCTGAGAAGGCAGGGTTCATTCTCCCCTCCTGCCTTTGGAACAGCTTGCCACTAGATGGGAATTTTGGAGGAGCAGGAGATCTCTGTGACTTCCACGTTCTGCTCAGGGTTTTCCCAGAGGGAGGCGGGAGTGTCATCCTCCAATACTCAAGCGTCTGGTTGCTTGGCTGACTCTGAGCATGCCAGCATGATGCTATCCGACTTGCCTTGGGAGCCTGGAAGCATGGCCTGTGTTGGAGAAATATGCAGAGCCAGGGCGGCCCGGTTGACAGTCCTTGGGGTGCCTTCCAGCTGCAAGATTCCATGATCCCATGGTCCACGGACCAGTGCTTTCCACCTGCACAGCTTGCCTTTCTTAAGGGCCCTTCCCAGTACAACACCCCAAAGGGACACCCCCCTCTTTCCCCCCAGATCTGCTCTGCACCCTGAAATATTGCCACAACAACAAGGCAAGAATCTCAACACCAAAGCAGGAAAAGTATAAATAGCTTGGTTTTTATTTCTGCAAACACACAAAAAAGAAAGAAAATAATTCTCACGCAGGTGCAGCCATTGATGTCATAGAAAAGAGGAGAGGCGAGTGCCCAACAGCTATCAGGGGGGCATTAAGAAAATCTTAGGCCCTGAACACCAGCCAAGGATTGGGGGGGCAGGAAAGCTGGCCTGCCAGCTGCCTATACCACTCACGCCAATCCTTTAAGCTGAAGGAAAGCCCATCCGCTTACACCTGCCTTGCAGTGCGCTCCTTTCAGCCAGGGCTACCTGGGCCATAGTATGGAGGAGTCCAAAAAGAGGCCCCAATCCTTGCAGAGAAGCCGCTCATAGACTGAGAAAAGGGAGGGGGTAAGGGATCACGATGCCCTGGGTCCCAGATCCTTGCTGAGGTGGCCTCTGCGTGGAAAGAATATCTTCCTGACCTCCCTCGATTCCTACCAGCAGAAAGCCCAGGACAGGTAAGAAGGATCCAGAGGGAAAGAGGAAGATGTTGGATTTACCTGGCGAAGGGAGACCCCTGACTGGCAGTTCAGGGGAGAAAGAAAAAGCCCCACCCAGCGGCAGAAAACCATTCCTTGTAGGGTGGTTTTTTTTGGGGGGGGGGGCAGCCTGAAAGATGAAAGAGAACCTTGACCTTTTAAACTCCAAGGTGGGGAATGTGGAGCCATCCAGGTATTGTTGGACTGCGACACCTCTCATCCCTACAAGCCAGTATTGCTGACATTAAGGAATGCTAGAAGCCAAAGTCACCCGGTCTTAAAGACGGAAAGGTTCCCACCCCAAACTTCAAGGCATTCTCCAAAATAAAAACCTAAAAAAACCCCAACCCCAAACCATACTGAGAATCCATGCAAGAAGGCAAGGTGCACAGGTGAGAGGGATCATTTTGCCCTGTCTGGAAGTCCTCCACCTGAGAAAACGATGGAGGAGCAGAGGAGGTGCATGTGAATAGGAGGGTGAATGCCCCAGGGGAGTGTACACAAACACACCCGTGCGTGCAAGACTTTGGCTAGGAACCTAGAGGGGTGTTCTGTTTTGCAAGAATTCCCCAAAACTCATCCTAGGGTTGGCATCAGTTGTCTAAGTTTCCAGATAAGACAAAGGAGGTTTTGGAAGAGGAGGGGCTCCCACTAAGGGAGGAAAATCAGTTTTCAAGTGTTGAAAACCAATTCCCCCCACAAGTGGCAGCTAGCAAAACCAACAGTGCAAAAACACACAAAGCTTAGGAAAGTACATTTTCTTAAACTCCATCCTGGGCTACAACTCCCTGACTGTAGAATTGTGGGCGTTGTAGGCCAAAATAACTTCCTTAACCCCCTCCTCAACTTTTCCAAGTGTTGCAAAATGGAGTCAGACAGGCCTCAGGGATATGAGGAGGAGGGTCTTTGTTTCCTCCTCTGCATGCAGATTAAGTGATAACAATGCCAACTTGCACAACACACACACAGACAACTGAGCCACAGGGAAGGGGCTGGGTTGTTTCCAGGTATTTCACCACTGGGATTTCCCCAATGGCTTCATTGCCCTCCCTGTGGGACCTAAACTGTCCCCTTAAGGGGAGTCTTTCTTGGAAGGCACAGTTGGTGAGGGCTGGGCTGGGGGCAAAGCCTATTCAGAGGGACCAAAGCCTATTCGGAGGAATGAAAGAAGAGGCTCTATCTGATCCCTCCACAAAAGACAGTTCTGAAACAAAGGTGGGGCCATGGGGCAGCTGCCTCTTGTCTCTTCAGGAACCCCATTCCTAAAACCACCTAGACCCCCATGAGGTTTCCAGATCCAGTCCCGGCCCAAGTGTGGCAAGGAGGAAGGCTGCAGTCCTGGTGGAGAAAAGAAACCGAGAGCCCAGACTGGAGAGAAGAGGCCATTCCTGGGGGCGGAGGAGTGAGCCAAACCGGGGAGAATGTTGGAGGGGGTGCCAATGAGGTGCCTCCATCCTGCCTCCAAAGCTGGGCGTCGGGGTTGGCTCCCTCTTCTGTGTGGTTCTCCCTAAAGGCAACTGTGACGGGAACCTGACGAGATCCGGGATGCCGAGAGCACAATCACGTCTGTGCCAGGGGGACCTCCTCGATGCCCTCCTTCCCCAGCCGGTACCGGGCCAGATCCTTCCTGGTGACCATGCCCACCACCTGGAAGGAATGAAAGAGAAGACACAGGCACCCCCGACTCAAAAAAGCAGGCACGCCCTGGCCCCCTTGCTCAGAGATAAATGGAACCTCCAGATTCCAAGGCAGTGTACCTTTCAATGCAGGGCAATATGGCCAAGGAAGGAAGGGACCCTCCTACCTTCCCTGTTCTCTTGCCAGGGTAAATACTTGTGGGGGGACAAGTTTTTAGACTGTAGTTTTACAGAGTCACCGAGTTGGAAGGGACCCTTAGAGGTGCAACCCCCTCCTAAATTTCCCTCCACCCTAACCACCAGTGGTGGAGAGACAATGGGAACTGTGGCCCAACTCACTTTTTGTATGTTTTTAACTGTATTGCTCCTTTAAACTGTGAGCTGTTTTAAGTTCCAATTTGGGGGGAAATGGGATATAAATAATAGCAACAACCATATCTAGGAGCCCCCGTTCCCTGGCCATAGAGGAATGTGGGAAAGCTGCCTTATAGACTATTCGTCTTTTTGACTCTGTCCAGCAGCGGCTCTCTCTCTCTCTCTTCCCAGGGATGCCAAGCAAAGAGCAGGACTTTCCCAGCAATCCCTGAAGAAGCTGATTCAGCCCCAGGCCAAGTGGGGGCTTCCCTCCACCCCCAAACCCCTCTCTCCCGGGTCTCCCTCCTTGCAATGCCAAGGGGTACAGGTGCTCTTCTGCGCCTACCTGCCCTTCGCTTACCTGGTTATGCTTGTCGACCACCACCAGGTGGCGCAGGCCCAGCGCCCGGAAGAGCTTGAAGACTCTGGGCAGGGACGCTTCCTGCAAGGAAAGGCAGATGGATGCACGGATGGAGGGAGGGATGGAGGGAAGGAAGGAAGCCCCAGGCTAAGACAAAGCCACCCTCCCTCACACAAGCCCCAGCCCTCGCAGGTAAGCGGACCCTCCCCACCCTCTCTCCTTCCCCAGCTGTCATTATCTGCAAAGAGGGCAGCCTCAGAAATCCACCTGGAGCAGCATCCTTGACTTCAACGGGTCAGTCGCATCCAGAAACACTAAAGCACAACCAGACCATAAGCTCATGGCTTTGCACAAGCCACCGCCTGAGTCCAGTGGATTGGGGGTCTCCGAAGCCCCCACCCACAACAAAAGGAACTGTCCTCCCCCCCGCCCACAGCCCGGGTCCTGCATCTCTGTGTTCGTTCAGCGATCCAAGCCATGCACCTTCTGTCAGAAGGGAAACAGGAAGGAGACATCATCCTTCAAACTAGAGCCCTGCCCTTTAAGGGTGTCCGTTCTTCAAGGCAAGGGATGGAGCCTTGCTGGGACCCACTTGAGTGCCCCCAAAGCGGTGGGTTCATTCCCAGATTTTGGCTGATGCTCCTCACTTGAGGCGATTTCTCCCTACTCAACATTTGGGAATAGGAGCATTTTTGGAGAAAATCCTCCCACAATCCCCCAGGTTTGCTGGGGGAAGATGGGTGTTGTGATCCAAAAAAGTTCCTTTTTCCAAGCTCTGGCCATCCACCTCCTCCCACTCCCTGATGTTGGCACCTGTGGCACAGAGTAAGGCGAGGGGTTCATGAACTCGGTCAGGTCCATCATGCATTCCCGCTCGTCCTGGGAGACGTGGATGGACTGGATGGGGGGAACCGGGGGTAGGCATCCCGGAAGTCCTTCAGCTTCAACCGGTGCTGAACCAGGCTCAGGTTGGCCCGTTCCACAAAGACCTGAAGGGAGAGGAGGAGGGGGCTGACAGGCAGGCAGGCAGGCAGGCAGCGGTTGCCAGGAGGGACGGACGGGCAAGGTCCCATCTCTCAGATGTTTTGCACAACTCTCCCCACTCCCCAAGGTTTTTTGCAAAGGTGAGGTTCTTGCAAAAGAAACCCCAAGCTGCAACTAAATATACTCCTGGCTCCCCTCCTCTTTTGGGGGCCCCTGAGAGACCTTACCTTGTGCTTCAGGAGGACGATCAGCTGGGAGCGCAGGATCAGGCCCCGCAGGCCCGACACCTGGATTGAGAGAGAGAGAGGCTTCTGCTGAAATACAGAAGTAAAACACACACACACACACCCTCTCCGTGGTAATGTCCGAACTACACAATTTGAGAGCTTCAATAGCTCTTTTAGTGGCCTGTCTCCAGCACAGGGAATCTTGGGATTTGTAGTTTGGGAGGGCCCTTGGGATTCTATGCCAGGAAGCTCTGGTGCTGTCCTTCAGGGGAATGTGGGTTAGATCAGTGCTACTCAAAGTGGTGGTCCGTGGATCGGCACCAGTGCTGAGCCACTGGCTGTCAATTCATGGAGAAATTCCAGAAAGAAAAGATGCAAAATGGGCACACTGAGGCACCCCCCTGAGCCAGCGTAGTGTTGGACTAGAACTCGGGAGACCAGAGTTCGGCCCCCCCAAGTCTGACATCCTGCGAATCAGCGGCCTAGAGGGTTCCAAATTCCCTCCCAAACCCAAAACAACAGCTCTCCTGACCTGGTCATGCCCAGGGACGTTCTCCACCACGGGGAAGCCGTTGTGGTTTGAAGAAGTGTTGCTTAAGATGTCCACGATCGTGCCCACCTTCTCAATCCTCCGCAGGCAGGTGACAGGCGTGCTCATCACTTCTCTGGGGACAGAGAAGGAGAAATGTACATGAATGCACCCCATGCAAGGGGGAAAGCATCTATAGGTGCCCCCCACTTTTTGATGACTTGTTTTTCAGCATTGCACTCATTCAACTGCTGCAAATTATAGACGTGTGACATTCTTTTGATGCAGCGTCTCCTCTTTTGTCAGTTCTTCTCCTCTTGCCTTCTTCCTTGAGAGCACAGGAGGGAATTACGGAGGCTCACCAAGTTAGCCCCCGTAATTCTCTCCTGTGCCCTTCAGGAAGAAGGCAAGAGGAGAAGAACCGATGAAAGATGGGGTTCCACTTTTCCACCAATTTCACTTTCTGACCACACTTTGGTCCCTAATCCATTAGATAAGGCTGCACAATTCCTACCTGTCGGTTTAAGAGTTAAGCAGGTTCCCCCAGAGTATGGAAAACTTTACCACAGTTGCCAATTGTTAGAAATTACGGGCATCCCCGTTCCGGCTCCAGCAAGGGTCCTCTGAACGCCTTAAGCAATTCAGTTTGATTTTGGTTCGGGGTGGGGGGACAGAGATGCCCTTGTCCCAACGGGGAGCAGCCGGCCCAGCCCCATCCACTTACCTGGCGGTGAAGGAGTGGGAAGTGACCGGGGCCTCCCAGTGCAGGAAGGGGACGCTCTGGAGCTGGATGTGCATGTCGTACAGGCCCTGCCGGGGAAGGAAAAGGAAGATGGTCAACCCAAAGCGCAGGGCCCTCTTTGTAGCTGCCCCATGGGTCTCTCTTCCCAGGAAGGCTAGAGCAGCTGCTTCCTTTCCACCCATCCCTCGGCAAAGATGTCTTCATTCTGGCCGCATCAGTAGCAGCATGGTGTCTAGATTGAGGGAGGTAATGGTAGAGTAATGTTCCAGCGTGGCAGGAGGTTGGACTGGATGGCCTCTGGGATCTCTTCCAACTCTATGATTCTATGGCATGTTTTTTGGCAATGAACATTTCTAAATTTCTCATAGTGCTGTTTTTAATTGTACGTTCATCATCATTGTTGTGTGTCTTCAAGGCATTTCAGGGGAGGTCAACAGACTCCCTCTTGCTTTCACCCCCCAGGAATTGCTACTCAGTGGTCAACTGCCTCTGTGCTTGGAGGCGCCACACAGCCATCGTAGCCAAAGGAAATTTATAAGGCTTTTTCTTTCAATGGGATGGCAGCTGCACCGTCTGTGCCTCACCTCAACAAAGTAATCCCCCACAATCTTGGCTGTCATCAGCACTAGCATGATGGGGAACCCGTAGGTGACATTGCCCGTCGCCTCCATCATGATAACCGTCAGGCTCAGCGTCATCCGGACGATCCCACCTGGCAAGAGGCAAAACTGGGTTGGTGCCTCTCAACGGGTTCTGTGGTTTCCTTAACCTGTTTGGGCTCAATGACCCCTGGGACCCCCTTCCACCTCTTATGATTGCATAGTTTAAACAGAGGTGTGCCCTCCTTTTTGATTATCTGCCCTTTTGACCTTTTTCAATTTCAACCAGAACCCATATATTTGATGCATGGTCCACCCTTCAACCATGTGCGGTTGAACCTCCCGCTCCATTTCCACTTCCCAACAAGCCACCGCCTCTCCCATTCCCAAAAAGCTCCTCACTCACCCAGCTGTGCCGCAGCTCCCATCAGAGCGTATTTCCCGGGATCGGCCCAGATCTGAAAAGTCCAGCAAGCAAGAGGGAGACGTTACAGCTGTAGGACAATCGGGGCTATGCAAAGGCGACCCCCCCCAAAAAAAGTACCACAGCGATAAAGCAGCTTTCTGTAGGGGCAACTGGGAAATGGGTGGATAAAGTTCCCACCCCCTCTCCTGGGCCAATCAGAAGCAGAACCCCCGTTTCACTTCCCTGTTGCAGCCTCACTGGCTGGTGGGGGTGGGGGTGGAAATTTCATCCGTCCAGCCCCAATCACCAAAAGGATGAAACTCCTCTTCCCCATGTGGACGATGCCCAGTAAAATAGGCTGGGGGGCCAAGCTGGGCTGCGAGGGTCTACTTAGCTATGCAACTAAGGTCGTTATGCAGAATCCCAGCCAATGGCCTTGGGTCCCCCAACCTCTCCTGCGCCCCAAAATGCCTAACATGCAGGTCCAGGCTTACCCAGTTGTTGGTGGCGTAGGAGAGAGAGATGCCGAAGAGGCGGCCCCAGGCGGCCCCGATGAGCAAGGAGGGGATGAAGACGCCGGCTGAGACCGTCAGGCCGTAGGTCCAACAGGCCAGTAAGAAATACATCAGGGTGAACGTGCCCAGGGTCATGGGGTCGTAGGTCCCTGGAAGCCGGCGGGGGAGCAAGAGAGAGGAGGACAGAAGAGCATCACTCCCCATTTCCTCCAGACTGGGGTGCAGACTCCCTGGGCAACCATGCCCTGCTGGGACCCTGCTTCCTCCTCCCCTCTTGTCGATGTGCCTAGTGGGTGGGGCGCCATCTAGGCATCTGTTGAGGGGGGATGCAGGGTTGCCACGTGTCCCTTATTTTAAAGGATGCCCCTTGTTTCAGGGAAAGAAAGCTTCTCCCTTATAGAATTGGCAGGTGCCCCTTATTAATATAAGGATCCTATTTAAAGGTTGGCAAGCTTTTCCTTTGGTGTAGACTTTGCAAGATGCCAAAAAAGTCCTTTGGTTTTGAGGTGGGGGCCCCTCAGAAAGAGAGCTGCACATGCATCACATAACTGATGAATGTGGATAACATGTTAATTTTACAGAAGAAGACACAGCTAGGTTAACTGAAATCAGTATTTCCCTTTTGTATTTAGGGAAGACACAAACTTGCCAGTAGTTATTTCTGGATGGTCAACCCTGTATTTCATGAATTTGGACTGTCCCTTTTTGCCGCTTTCAAAATGGGGGAGGTACTGCTTACAGCAGGGGAGAGAGGCAGAGTGTACTTCTCCCCTCTCCAGATTTTTTTGCTGCCCCCAGCCTGCCACCTTAAGTTCATTAGTGGAAAGGCTGGGTGCAAATGTAACGATCATATAAACCGACAAGTTGGGCCATATTCTCTTGGGTGGCAAAGGAAATAAGGTCTGGAGCAGCACAGAACTGTTTTTCAGGACCAGCAGAAAGAGAAGCAGAGATCTCTGCCACTCATATCAAAGATGGCTGGAAAGTCTGCTACCAAGAGTCAACAACATGAACATTTTGTTATTTAGATTAACTTCTGTTTATTGACCACGAGTGAGAAGTTGTGCTTCTTCTGCATAATTCTGTACGTTTGGGCACGTGGCCAGCACCTCAAAATGCCCTGAAATTGTTTCCATGCAGCAGAATGCGTTTTATAAACCATGAGCACAGCAGATGGAGACCTTGTGATTTTAATAGGGTTGAAACTGGAAGGGCTTCTGGAAGACGCCTGGCTCCCTCATCTCCTACTCCTAAGTGAAAAGCCAGCAACCCATAAAAATTCTTAGAGCAAATCTGAGAGCAAAGAAGCCACGATCTACAAGCCTCCCAGAAACAACTAGAATCAAGACACAGAGAGAAAAGGGTCTTTGGGCCCTCTGCGTTTCCACTTTTCCTGCTTCCAGACTATAAAAGATTAGGAACATTTCCAAAGCAGCTGCCTTTTGAGTCCCAAAAGTGAGCGAGCGAAGGATCCACAGCTCACGCGGTGATCTGCCTGTCCACAGCCAAAACTCTTTTCTCTTCTTCTCTCCTGCACCCCCTGAGAAATGAGAGGGTCCCTCTATCACACACACACCCTCCACAAAAGAGAATTCAAGTGAATCGCAGGACTGTGTGAGGATTTGAACTCGAAACTTCCTGGCTGAAACCCCACACTGCACCACCTGACAAAAAACCCACACCCAGATGATGCTCTCCTGGATAAAATTCACTTGCTCTGAGCGTGGGAACAGCAGTGGTGCCATCTTTAATTAAAATATCACGGGTCATTAAGTCATTGTCAGCTGGGAAAGGCATCCCAGCCTGGGGCCGGGGGAGGGGGCTTTTGTAAAAGAGGATCAGATTCTTCTGTCCCCGCTTCCTCCCTTTGCAACAAGAACATCAGGTAAACCCCTTAAGAAGAGAGGAGCCAAGGACAGGAAAAAGGAAAAACCTTGCAAAAACTCCTCTAAGGTTTCAGGAATGCAAGATTAAGATCCAGCAATTTTGGGAGGCTGGAAGGGAACAAGAGGGGCTTTGCTCAGCGCTCGAGTAGATTATAAATGATGGGACAAGGTTCTGTCCGAGGCGGTCAGGATTAGAAAACAGATGACTTCTGTATTTGGGACCAATGTCTGAAACAGGTTCTCTCTGCAGGATTTGGCCCAGTTGCTCCCTCGGAACATTAATCCTACATGTTGTTATTTTGAACTTGTTGAGCCTATGGACCGTAATAAAGAATTGGCTAAAACAAATATTAAGAATTCCAGGAGCGAACGATTCTCAATGGCTGCCCTGTGGTGGACGGAGACGGGGAGGAACAACTGACCTGGGGGGTCGTGGAAGAGGCGGACGACACTCTTTTCGGGAGTGTTGAAGAAAGCGGCAGCCATGGCGTTGTATTCGCCGTCTGGGCAGAAAAGCTGGGGGGTGAGAAAAAATTAAGTAGGGAGACGAAGAGGAGAAGAAGTCATTCCATCATTACATTTAATTAATCAGTTACTTAAATTTATTTTCAGGATATGTCTATCCCACCCTGCACCCCCAAAAATCTAACAGCAGTATACTATGATGGCCATTCAAACCATTTAAATCACTATCTGTCATTTTACTTGCATTTCTGTCTTTTCTGTAAGTGCTTTGAGTTCTTGCAAAAAAAAGGCAGGATGGAAACAAAGCAGCTGACTGATTCCTTGATCAGTTGATTCAGTTAAAACAGGAAACAGTATAATGTAATTTCCTATCTACAAACACATGAAGCTACCTAAAAAATCAGCACAATTTAAAACTTCAAACTGGATAAAAATTCATGGGAACACCCCCCTTCTGCCAGGCTTAAATTTAAAAAGCCACGCTTTAGTTTGGCACCAAAATGAAGCCAACTGAGGGGAGGGCGTTCCAGAACTCGGGTGCCACACTGAACAAGGCCCTGCTCTTAGGCCGTCCCAGAGTGCCTTTCCCCCACAGGTGGGGTGCAAAGGGTGATGGGGGCCAGTATGGGTGGAGAGGAGGAAGCCATTGTAGGGTTGGAAGGGACCCAAAAGGTCATGTAGTCCAACCCCGTTGCTCTTACAGACATCCACTCGTATTACGGCATCGTTCCTCCAACCTCTCAGTCTGCTCCCATGCCAGACCGACCCATGGCTCCAGGAAGGCCCTTCCTAACTTTCCTTTAGTGGGTGTCTCCTTCCCCGCATCTGGGTGGTCTCCTACCTGGAGGGGGTAGGCCATGCTGTTCCCCTGGAGGGGCTGGCAGTCTCTGGAGGTGTAGATCATCACAAAGGCCACGGCGGCCGTCACGGCCCCCACCAGCATGGCCTCGATCACCTGCAGGCAGGGCCGGTGGATGTACCTGGCGCAAAACACAGGGGTCAAACGGGGAAACCGAGGCAGAGGGGGGTTCTGCAGAGCTTTCAGCTGAAGAGGGAGCAAACTAAGCAAAGTCAAAGGGGTGGTTTCTTACCCAACCGAGGGTTCTGGCTTTGCTCTTTCTGACTCCCTGCTCCAGACTCTTGGAATTGCCTCCCTGAACATTTGCGGACTGCTCCTTCCCTTGTTATTTTTAAATCTCAGTTATAAACCTTCTTGTTTTAAAAAGCTTTTGGAGTTTTTAATAATTGTCTTATAATTTTGTGTACTTCAACGAACTGCATTTGTCAATTTGCTTTATACTATATTGCAGTTTTTGTATTTAGTCTGGATAATTTGTTTTACAGTTGCGTGGTAAAAAAAACTGGCCCAAAACCTCTGCCTCTCCACACCTGGCGGCTTTCTGGCCAGGGTGGGCGGTTGCAGAACTGAGCCCCTCTGTCTCCTTCCTGTGCAAGCAGGCCCCGCTCCACCGCCGCCTCCGCAACCCCCAGAAACCGCCTGGGAGCAGAGGACGACAAAGCCGGGAGCCGACCAGACTTGGAAAAAAAAATAAACAGAGAGGCCCAAAGTGATATTGCAGATTTCTGGCTCCGGCTGGATTGTGAAAGCGCCTCTGAAAGAATTAATTTTCCCATCAAACTCACCCTCCTCTGATATCCTGGGGGGCTCTGCATGTGGATTGGGACTTTGCTCCCATGCTGGCTTCAGATGGCAAAGCTCAATGGGTCAAAGTGAAACTTAAAAAAATAACTGATGTCCTACGTTAATTGAAACTAACTGTCCTGAAATGGGAGGGAATACATGGCTATCTTGGTTAGCAGCCGAGGACAGCTAAGACCTAATTTATCCCATTCCCCTTTTAAAGCTATCCAATGTGGCAGCCAGCTCCTGTGGCAGTGAGTTCCGCAGTTTAACTACCTGCTGTGTCAGGCTCTAGAAGCTTAAGCAATGGAAACACTCTTCTGGGAGGTCTGCTAAACAAGGGAGGGTGCAGCCAGCATGTGCAGTGGTTTGAGCACTGGACCCTAGGAGACAAGGGTTCGAATCCCCACTTGGTGACCTTGGGCAATTCACTCTCTCTCAGCTTCAGAGAAATGCAAAGGCAAACCCCCTCTGAACAAATCCTTCCAAGAGAATCCTGTGATAGGCCTGCCTTAGCATTGCCATAAGTCAGAAACAACTTGAAATAACAACAACAAATTTGTTTTAACCTGTTGTAATCTGCCTTGAGTCTACACTGAGAGAAAAGCAGCCTGTATTAAACTAAATCTGATAAGAATAAATAAAATGTGTGCAGGGGAGCTGGAGATGCTTAAGAACCAACCACTGTGGGGACATTCATGCATATGCGTGGACTCACACATGTGCAACAGCGCTGCCAGGTTCTCCTACCTGATCCGGAACATCGTCAGCCAGTAGTTCAAGGCGTTGAACATCGCCCCGAGGATGCCACCTAGACCCAAGAGAAGGAAAGAAAACATCTAGCTTCACAAGACAAGGGAGGAGGTCCCAACCAAATTGGAGGGGGACTGTTCGGATTCTGGATCTTAAGGAGGGTTGCCCCGTGCCAGTCTTCCCTCGATGGCATCTCTCTTGGCCTTTAAGACTGGTGGTGATGCTGGGAATTCACACGGCTCTTGCAAGGGGAGAACCTTAAAAAGGGGGGTCCTTACCCACCATGCCCATGAAGATGAAAATCGGGATTTCCTGGATTGTGTACCCCATTTTCTGCAACCAAAAGAAAAGTTGGGAAACGTTACAAAAACCAGGACAAGACAAAGGGATCTCATAGCACCTTTGAGAATAACTGGGGAAAAGATGCTAGTAGGATAAGGTCAAGGACGAGGCAAAGTCCAGCAGCTGCACAGTTTAGAACAATTATCTTGGGGAGACTACAACGCCCATCCTCCTCCAGGCGGCAGACTCCCACCAACCTCAACCACCCACCTGAGAGGCTTTCCTTTCTCACGATCAGCTCAAACAAAATGGACACATGGCGCTCGCTAGAGCCCTGTATTATCCAAAAAACGTCATCCCCACCACCAAAATCCTTCCAGAAATGTCCAGAGTTTGGAAAGTTAATTCATTTTAAGAAGCAGTTTGTTCTTGTTACTTCTAACAACATTTGGAAAGAAATTCACAGCCACTATTTGTTGCTGTGCGAAGGGAGAGTAATTCCTTGTGTTGTTACCTTTCTATTATCTTGTATTTCTTTTTTTTTTAAATGCTTTGAATTACTGTACTGCAACTCCCAGCATTCTCTACCATTGGCCAGAAGGCCAATGGGAACTGGAATCCAATTACATCTGGAGGACCACCCAGTTCCCTTGCTCTAAAAATACCTAAGAAATGCCTTTTCCAAAAGAAGAAGAAAATGTAACTTTCTTCCCACTTAGTTCTGATTTCATTTCCAGATGACACTTTGTGATTTCCTTGTCAACAAAATGGAGAGGGAGGGCAGGTAACTCATGAGAGATAAATTAACTGCTTGTACTTTGCCACTTCCTTGCTCTGATGTGTTTACTCAAAAGTCAGTTCTGCATGGTAAAGTTGTTTCCAGCACGAGTAAAAACTTCCTTTTTTGAAAAATGTCAAATAAACGTTTTCTTGGCAAACACAAGCACTTTTAAGTTTTCATTTTTTAGAAAAACGGTTACAAGTCAGAACAACAAACCAGGGAGGGAGACCCTGGAAAGCAACAGAGAGCCAACAAGGATGTCTGGATTCTTTGCTGACATTTTAAGGATGGAACATACATTTTGTGTGTTTTAATGAATTGTTAATGGTTTTAAAAGTACTCTTTTAATTAGATGAATGGTTTAATGCTTTTAAAAAAACTTTTGTACCCCATGATGCTGATGTTCTGTTTATATTGTAAACCACTTTGTACCACTTTTGGAAAAAAGTAGTATTTAAATCGAAGGAAGGAAGGAAAAGATAAGCAAGGGTTTTACCTCCGAATCGAACCGGCCGAAGTTGATGAGTCCCGGACTGGAGAGGTCCCAGGGGTTCCCTTTGTAGATGCTCAGAATGGAGTTCAGGGTGAAGGTGGAGATCATGGAGGCAAAGAACTGGGGAGGGCGAGAGAAGCGGCAAGAAGAGCTTTACCGAGCCAGCCCACCTAAGACTTCCTTGATGGCAACCCCCCCCCAAAAAAACTCCAAATCTCCCCCATCAGGGGGTCCCACTCACAATTCTCCACGTCAGGAACTGATTCCAAAAGGAAGCACCTTCCTCCAAGCTGAACAGAACGCCACCTTGTCAAAGGAAAAGGCAACAAGAAAACCTCATGAGCAACTCCAGGAAACGGCAGCTAAATTCCCAACTCCCTTTCCAGCTAAAGGACCTTGGTTCAGTTCTCATTCCGCTTGAACGTCTCCTGCATGCAATCTGTATAAGCTGTAGCTGAAAAATAAAGTTTGTGGGTCCCATCTTCTTGCTGTGAGAAGGCATGGCTTGACAAAGGGTTGGCCCTTCGATCAAAGCTCTGTGCATGGAGCATTCTCCTTTTCTAACAGATTCAGGATTCCACCCAGCACCTCTGAGTTCACCGGGGATCCTGGCACAACTGAGGTTTTTGTTCTTCCTCAACCAAGGCAACAAAGCTTACAGTCAACCCACTGGGTCATCTGTGGTCCTCCATACCGGCAGAGGTTCTCTCCTGGCTCTGCCAGGAACTGAAGTCAGGATGACCACAAGGGAGCCAAGGACTTTGTCCCTCACGTGCCAAGCTCCCTTGTGGCCTTCTATTCACATGGAGTCCACGGAACCCCTTTGGAAGCAGGCATTTTCGGAGCCCAAGCCCAGAGCCTGAGAAAGTGCCTTCGCTTGGACTACAACTCCCAGAATCCCCTGACCAGAGGGAGAAATAGCATTTCTGAACAGAGAGGTCTTGGAGATAGAGAATTAAGACACTTTACCCACGGGTGCCCCAAAGGCAGCTGAGACACCAGCGGCAGCTCCGGCTGAAACAAAGTCCCGTTTCTCTGTGTCTCTCCGGAAGTACTCAAAGATCTGAAAGCAAATGGAGATCCAATTAACATTTTGGAAGCAAACCGACGATGCCCAGAGGCACCAAAACCCTCTCTATCAGAGATGGGCAGGTCGTGGATCTCATACCCTCTAACTGTCTCAATTTGGCAAAGACAGTCCGGATTAATCCTCTCCCACCTCACTTTTCCAGCTGCTTTTAAAATGTCCCAGTTTCTCTCTCCTCGTCATGCCTTTCCCCTTTTGTCCTCAGCTTACTTCCACTGCTGGAAACTGAACTCAAAGTGCAAAAGTTATTTGCATTCAATTAACTTAGCAGGTTGGAGAGGAGAGGAGGCAGGATCTTGCCCTTCCCAGGGGGCCCAGGCAAAAGCAAACTGCTGCAAGCACTGAATGCCGTGCTCTGATATGGTCGCCTGACGGAAGCACAACGGCACGAGGGTGGTTGCAGGATTCCACAGTCCAGTGAGGGATGCATGCAGCCCTGACGTCAGGATGATGCCCTCCCCTTACTCTACACACCTCAGCCTAATTCTTCACTTATTTACTTATTTAATTTGTCTGCCATCTTTCCCTCAGAGTGGGACCCAAGGCGGCTTCCAGCAGCAGTCAAATAAAAGACTTTTGCAATAAAATTTAAACACAGTGTCACTGTATAAAATCATTTTAAAAACATACAAAGTTTTTTAAAAAGATAATAAAACATCCCAGTAATGAGCTCTCCTGCTTATACATTAATTAATTTCCAGCTGCTCAGAGGCGAGAGGGATTCAAGCTCCTCAAGAGAAAACCCACCCCGACCAATCCCCGCTGTTCACCCCCCTGGCTGAGCAAAACTAACCTTGAAGTCTTTCTTTAAGGAAGTTGAGCGCCCTTGAGAAATGCCAGCTGCAATGACAGCTCCAGAGTGAATCATGGGGCCTTCCTGAAACCCAGAGAAGGAGAAGTGAGAGGAGGGGAGGCAGCGGGCGGCGAAACGCAATCTGGGTGCCCCCACTCCTGGCACGTTGAGAGACCGCAGACCCAGTTTATGGGAGGGCTCACCTGTCATTGATGCCATCCACCTTTACGCCTAATCCAGGGGGCATCCTCATTGCTAATAATGCAAGCTCTCCAATGTGCCCATTTTACAGCCTGGGCACATCCTTTTGCTTGCTCACTTTCCCCAAAAACCAGAACCAGAGTATGCAGAGCTAAGCTGAAATTCAAACCCATGCCCCAAGACTGACATTGTTCAACTGGACCACGCACAGGGCTTTGCACTGATTCTGGTCACAGCAGTGTCTTTCCTGCTGTAATGGCCACTGAACTTAATTTGGTTCAAAACAAGGATGCAATGGAAGCTGGATAAAAGTAAATCAAAATGCCCAAGGGGTCAACCAGGAAGGGCTGTTGGAGACCCTTGGACCTGTTTGCTAGGTGGAAGGAGTTTCCCATAATGCAAATAACCAGGAACCACTACTGATCAACGGCAAAGATGGAAACTGGGTTTCCTCCCTGCTTCTCCTCCTTGTTACCTTTCCAACCGCCAGGCCTCCAACCACAGAGAAAATCACGCCGCAAACTTTAACCATCAGCGTCTGCAGAGGAAGAACAGCAACAGTTCCCCATTCCAAGCCAAACTGTGCACCCATTCACCCCATGGCTCAGCAGCAGCTGCAACCTCTCTGGGGCTGATGCCAGGCACGGCAGCCCATTCCTAACCTCCAGGGACCTCCCTGGAAACATGTGCACAGATTCCAAGGGGAGTGGAGGAAGAGACCCAGGCCCCTTGCCTGCCAGACCCTCTTACCTTCAGCCGAACCACGTGTGGGATCTTTACCCCGTTGAGGTAGCACTTGATCTGAGGTATGCCGCTCCCGGCTGCCACGGGCTACAGGGACAGAAGAAAGGCAAACACAAGTCTCCAGGTGAGAGCTTTCACCTCCAGAAATGGGAAGCAGCCACTGACTGGGCATCCCAGAAAACAACACGGGGCGCTGGCTGCTCCCTTCGCACCTTGGTCTTTTTCACAGAGAGTGGCAATGGAAGCCCTCCTTATAAGGGATGCTCCGTATCTGAGGGTCAGAAAGCTGGTCCCTTATAGGGCTGGATAGTTCCCCCTAATTATGTCCCCTATTTGGGGGCCAGAAATCTTGTCCCTTAAAGGACCGGCAGGTGTCTGTTGCCACAAGGGACGTCCCTTATTTGAGGACTAGAGAGCTTTTCCTTTTATACAGACTGAACAAGATGTCCAAAAAAAGTCCTTTATTTCTGGGTGTGGACCTTCATAAAGATGGAAATGCATGTGTCCTTTAATTGATGAATGTGGATGATAAGTTAATTTTGCAGGGAAACACAGAGCAAAATTAACTGAAATCAGTTATTTTCATTTTTTATTTAGGGAGAAACTGGTTAAGAGCCACTTCCTGATTGTCAGCCTTGCATATTCTGAATTTCAAGAGACCTTTCCTGCTATTTTGGGCATGCTACTTGGTCAGCAACCTCCAGGCCTCATGGACACAACCCTTTCTGGCTACATTATGGAACTTTTTGTTACTTAACCACCACATTTTTTGACCACAGGCTCATACACTTTTTGGATTTTGATTTGGTTAGTCCTGATCAAGGCTATTACCCAACTTTCCTGTTCCTTCGTTTCCATCTGGGAGGTTATTTCTGACAACCCATCAGCTCAGTGACTTGGTGGGCACCCCTTCTCAGCAGCCCCCCTTCAAAAAAGCACCCGAAGCCTGGCTACTCGGACTCCCACCACCACATTCCAAAATGGTGGCCCAGAGGGAGCATCCAGGCAGAGACCTACCTCGATAAAAGCAACCATCACGGAACCAATCATCACAAAGCTCGCATTCAGGGTGGCCCACAGCAGCAGAGCAAAGGACAAGTTGCCCGTCTCTGTGAATTTGTCGATATCTGCAGGAAAGCAGGTTAAGGAGGAAAGGTCTAGCTATGAGCTCACGGAGGTCACGTTGTTGTTATATCGTGGGACTTCAGGTTGTTTCTAACTCCCGGAGACCTTAAGCCTATCCTGGGGTTTTTCTTGGCAAGATTCATTCAAAGGAGGTTTGCCTTTGCCTTCCTCTGCGGCTGAGAGAGCGTGGCTTGCCCAAGGTCACCCAGTCGGTTTCTGTGGCAGAACGGGGAGCAAACCCAGGTCTCCTGCGTTGTCATTCAACAGTCAAACCGCCTGACTTCCTAGCCAAAGATTTTGGGAAGGCATGTTAGAAGAACACTCTGCTTTTTTAGCACAGCCTTTCCATTGGATCTGATAAAGAATCGTTACGGATGAGGACAGGTTGCCATGTTATTACCTCTCCTGACTGTAAAAGGAGGTGGACGTTTTGGGTCACTTCCTTTAATCTGTTCTGCCCCAGAATCCTTCTGCCTTCTGCAAGCCCAGCCGCTCTGGGGAGGGGGCCAGAGGGTGCTCTCTCAAAGGATACTCCCCTTCACCACTTTGTACTTCAGCCCGGCAATGTATTCCACCACGATGTCGATGAAGCAGGCAACCAGGCCGGTGAGGATCCCGATCATGGCACAGATGACCCACCGCCGGATCTCCACTGTCCGGAAGGCCTGCGTCGGGGGAGCGAGTCACAAACCAGAGTGGGCCGGGGGGTCCTTAAAAGGCTCGGTTATTATTACCCTTAAAGCCCCGCATGGTTTGAGTCTGGGTTACCTACAGGACCACCATTTGAGTTTTTTCTCTTTTTAAAGTAACTTCCTAGGCTCTGATCACAAGCAGGTGCAGGAGCCAGGATTCCCCGCCCCCGTACCTCAACTTGCCCCACCTTTTGTGGGACTGACCGTGTGGTTGATGCGCTTCTCTTCCTCCAGGAACAGCTGGTTCTCGCAGTTGTCATAGTCCAGGCTCTGGGGACGGGGAAAGAGAAAGGGGGAGTCCTTTACTGAGAGAGCAGGAAGATGCGGGGGTCTATCTGCCCCCCACAACTTTGCTCGGGAAGAGCAAACATTGCTCCACAAGGAGCAAGGGGCAAGTGTCCAGGACCGCCCCACCCTTGCTGGGCAAGATTCTTGGGCAGTTTTTAGCTTAGGAATAAGTCACGTATAGGACATATAAGCATGTCATACAGAAGACGGAGCCAGCTTGTTTTCTGCTGCTCCAAAGGACAGGACATGAACCAATAGGTTCAAATTATATGACAAGAGGTCCCATATAAACATTAGAAAGAACTTCTTGACTGTAAGATACATTTGAGAATAGAGTGGCCCTTGGGGTCCTTTCCAAGACTAAGATTCTGTGATTCTGAGCATCCCCCCTCTGGCTCCCCAAATTCTTTCCTGGCTCACCTCGTACTTGAGCGAAAGGAGCTTCTCGCTGTGGGGGATCTCGTGGGGAAAGGGCCGCAGGGCATCACCCTCCTGCAAAAAACAAGATTCCGATTAATTAATTCTCTGGCCTTTGCCTCCCTGCCTTTCTCCCAATATGGGACCCAAGGAGACTAAAAATGTGAGTTTAAGCAAAATACATTTAAACCAAGGCATGATGAAAATGTTAAAAAAAAACCCAAAACAGTCATATTAAAATCATTAACTCTGAAACAATTTTTAAAAGGTTGTTAGAACAGAACACTAATAATAAAAATTCAAATACCGAGCGCCCCAATTACAGACAGTCAGTGCCCAAGGACTTCAGGTCAGCCCACCGATGGAAAGAGAATATGGAGGAGCCAACTGAACTTCCTGTGGGAGGGAGTTCCACAGGCTGAGAGCAAACACCAAGAAGGCTCCTTCCCGCGCCCTCACCACCCATGCCTGTGAGCCTGGTGGGACCGAAATAAAGCCTTTGCTGGAGGACTGTAAGACAACTTCCGCACCAGGCACTTAGAGCGCAATTATTCCACTTTTAGCCGGTCAGCCCCTCCCCAAACTGCAAACCCCAGGATTCCATAGGATGCTGAAAGTGGAATCATCGTGCTAGAAGTGCCTGGTGCGGAAATGGCCTAAGACTTGGGCAGGCTCCCATTGAGAGATTTGGGCTTTCGGATAGCCGTGGCCCAAGCGCAACAAATGGAACCCGAATCTGGGCCTTCGGTGGTCCCCAGCTTGGGCCATGGCACTGTCTGACTGCCCCACAGCATTTGGGGTACCCTTTTGCCCTTTGCCCCCTGCGGCTCACATCTTTCAGACTTACTGCTTCGTGGTCATCGCTGAGGTCCACGGTGCTCAGGCGCCCAAGTCGCGAGGAAGAGGAGGAGGAAGTGAGCTGGGGAGGCGGAAAGAAAAAGAAAAGTCAGAGTCAGTTTCCTGCAGCTGCCGCCACCGATGGGTTCCAGCTCAGTGCAGCCTTCCTCTTGGCAGTTGCCAGAATGTGCCGTTGTTTCCTCTGTTGTTCCCAATAAGACTCCTGGAAACTTGAGCCTGATCGCTTGAGCTCAGGGCTAGCTGGTCCATGATGCACCAACCAGAAGCACGCAAAGGAAATTCCCTTTCAGCTGTTCTGTACTCTCCAGCTGTTCATAGAGGCTTCCTAACATTTTTTTATTACGAATTATGACACCACACTAAAAGATATAAGAAAGAAAAAGAATAAAGAAAAAAAGAAGGACAGAAAAAGGTCTAAGCAAAGATGTCTGCCTTTTCATCTGCCGGAATCTCATGAAAATCCATACCATTGGACCACCTTCCCCTCTCCCTGGGAGAAAATTTCCCCTTTCCATAGGCACCACTGCTACTAAAAGAGAAAAATCAACCTCCAAGCCCCTGCACGAGACACGACAGGTTCTTTGGCGGTGGGTTCCTAGACCGGCGGGGGGTTGGAGTAGATGACCCCTGGAGATCCCTTCCAGCTCTATGGGCCACGCTTTTCCTTTGATTAGTTTTCAAATATTTATATTATTTTTATTTTATTGCAAGTCACATGGAAACCTGTGAAATTCAAGCAACCAGGATGTGCTTTGTTAAAGTCCTTTTAAACAACTCAAACAGAGAACAAAAGATGCACCCCAGGGATTTGAGGAAGCTTGTTGTAGGCCAGTGACCTCCCTTCTTCCTCTCCCTGTGCCATGACGCCCAAGGAAAGTCCACAATGGCAGCGCACTGCTTACGCAACGAGGCACCGGCAAGTCCTGGCTTGCTCAAGAGAAAGAGGGAAGGGAGGAGAGAGGGAAAGGTAAGGTGAGCTCTCTGGTTGGAACTCACAGTGTCTGAAAGGCTGGTCCTGAAAAAAGGGCCCCCACCCTCCACCATTTTGCAGATGGAAACTGGGAAGCATGTGGCCAAGCAACATCAGAGCATGATCGGGATGGAAAAAGTTGTCAATGAGGAAGAAAAGACAAGCAAAGAGAGGTTGCAGCCTCTGCTTTTGCCGGAAGCTCCTGGGAAGGGTGAGATTTCACCCCTTATTCTCATTTCCTCCCTGCTGAGCGAATTGAGTCAGACTACTTTTGCACTTTGAACTCAGTTCGCAGCAACTGGAGTTAGCTGAGGACAAAGGGGAAGAAGGAGAGAAAAGCTGGGACATTTGAAAAGGAGCTGAAAAAGTGGGGAGACAGGGGATTGGTCCAGTCTGCCCCTGCCAAACTGGGACTGTCGGAAGATACAGGGCTATGCCGTTCCTTGCTACACAAAGTCCACACACACACACACACAAATACACCCTGGAACAGCAGATCACCCAGAAAAGCAGGGGTTCAGGGGGCTAAAATCAATCATAACACACCACATTGACAACACTGGACTCAGGGCCTGGTGGGCAAAAGGCACACAGTCCCCATGGGAGTGGGTTGGGCTTCGTTATGGCAGTTGTTGGCACAGGAGGCACTATCTTCTCAGACAGAGGGTTCACTCCTGGCCTACAACAGCCCTGAAGGGGAATTTTTCCCACCTCCTAGAGGGCACAGGGGGCATTCAGGAGCATTTTAGGAGACTCCCAGGGGTCACAAAACCAGCCTTGGGCCCACAAGTTCCCCACAGCCCTTATAGAGTGATGCCGGTCATATCATCTCTGCTAATCTATATGGGCTGCATCTTTCCAATTTGAGCAGTTTGCCTTTTGCGGGGGCAACGTTCTCAAATCCCCTCTCTTTCATGACCATAGCATGTGACATTCCTGAGGATAATGAATGGCCGCTGGAGGCCAAACAGAGGGAAATCAAGTGTTTTGCATTTAGGGCAAAATTGGAGGCAATCAAGGCGGCTGTTGTGTGTGTACATAGCCTGGTGTTTGCAGTACCAACAGCCCTTCCAAAGTCTGCAGGAATGGCGATGCGACTGGGCAAGACCCAAGAGCCGAGGTCTGCCGGAGGGTCCCTCCTCCAAGTCCCACCAGCAGAGGTAATGCACTGTAGAAGGACATGAGAGAGGGGTCTTCTCTGCTTTGGCCTCCCCAGTGATGGAAACACCCTCCCCTCCCAGGCCCAACCGGTCCCAATGCTGGTGTGGTTCTTAGTGGGTGCGTGTCTGTGAATTTCATAGGATTTTCTTAGGCAAGGAGTGCTCAGGAGGAGGTTTTGCCAGTTCCTTCCTCTCAAATAGAGCCTCCAGCACCTGGGATTCCTTGGCAACCTCCCATCCAAGTATTAACCAGGGCCGACCCTACTCAGCATCTAAGATCAGACAGGATCTGGTGCCTTTAGGGTACTTAGCTGTGCATGCATTTGTGTGTGTGTGTGTCACCTGTCGACTTAGGGCCACCCCACGAGTTTCATAGGGTTTTCTCATTCCCGAGTGCTTTCATGTCATTTCCAACTCAGGGCAACCCCAAGGTGAATTTCATTCAGAGGGGGTTTGGCCCTGCCTTCTCCTGAGGCTGAGTGTGACGTGCCCAAGGTCTCCCAGTGGGTTTCCACGGCTGAGCGTGGGTTCAAATCCTGATCTCCAGAATCACAGTCCGATGCTCAAACCACTCCACCATGCTTTTCCCTTTCCCCCATATTCTGGTGCAAATCAAGAGAAGACTGAGCCCTCCCCAAAGTTTTTCCACTGGAGAATTCTTGACAAATTGAGGCCTGTCCGCCACTGGCTGTTTCTCAGCACAGTTGCATTTATGCTTCAAAACTGCACACTGCCCTGAACGTGTTCAGAAGTGCAGGTGATAAAATATTTCCAGAAAGAGCAAGAATAAGGGTGCAGAAGTCCCTGTAACCCAGACACAGCGAGGGAGACGGCTTCCCATACGTCCCCTAAAAACACCCCTGTCACCTGGGCAGGGGATAAGCACGGGAAAGTGTGCCGGCGGAAAAAGAAAGAGAAAGCAAAAGCGGTCCAGGACTCCTTCCAGCCCCAAACTTGCCATGGCTGAGACCCCAAAGGCTGGCCTCTTGGGCGAAACTTAGCCAGAGAGCACCCCGTGGGCAGCCCGTGGCTGGGCAGGAAAGGCAGGGAGGGGATGGAGCGCCCTCCGGCCCCGGAGCCCTCCCGACCCCCGACCCCCGATCTCCCCCTGAGCGGCAAAGGCGGCACTGGGGCTCTCTCCTGGGGAAGAGGAAGGCACTCGGAGCACACGCAGGGAAGCACAAGCAGCTTCCCCGAGGCCCTCCCCTTGTCGCCTCGCAGCTTCCTGGAGTCTCCGGGCCAGGGCCTGTCCTACAGCCTGGAAAAGTTACTTTCCCGGCCTCCCCCCGCCTCTCCTTCCCCTCCAGCCAAAATGAACCCCGCGCGGGCTCCGGAGGAGGAGGAGAAGCGCTGCCTCCCCCCACCCTCTGCGCCCCCGAGACCCTTCGGGATCCCGCAGCCCCCGGAAAGGCGCCCCGGCGGCCCCGGCCGCGGTAGACTGCCCCTGCCCGGGAGGCTCACCTGTCGCCGGGGCGAGGCGGTGGCGGCGGCGGCTCCCCCTCCGGTGCCGTTGAGGAGCGGCGTGGCCTCCCCGCGGCCCTCGGGCTCCCGCTCCCGCCCGGACCACGACACCTTCTTGGAGACGTTCGCCATGGTCCCGCGGAGGGGGGAGGAGGAGGGGGACGAGGCCGGCCGGCCAGGCGCAGCAGCAGCAGCAGCTGGAGGGAGGCAGGAGGCAGCGGTCATGTGACCCGGTCGCAGCTGGAGGGGGCGGGCGCCACGTGACCCCCTCCCTCCCCCTCCCTCTCGCAGCATCATGGGAGTTGTAGTCCCCCCCACGCAGCTGGGCTCCTCGTCACCTTTGCGCATCCCTTCCTGGCCGGAGAAAAGGTGCTTTCGTTCCAAATGCGCCTTTACGCAGCTCAGCGTTTCACGTTCTGTCTGTCATTCCTGTGCTTTTTCTTGGAACGTATTTGGAGGGGTTTTTTTTAATCTTGTTTATTTTATTGATTCATTTACAGGGACTGTTTTTATGCACCATCGAGATCTAAAAATGGCACAGCGGTGCGCAGTAATAAAAGTTAATCTGTGCACCAACCACTCAGCGCTGGACGGAGGGCTTATGGCTTCCTTTATCTTCTTTATGTTTGTGAAGCAGTCATTTTGGCATTCTATTATTTTAGCTGCCTTTTGAACCCAGAAAAAGGGGGCACGTTCTCCAAAAGTTATGTGAAGAGTGGGAGATTGCATCAGAATTGTTGGACTTTTAAAATGCCATCCAAGAGCAGTAAGAGTTGTTTTGCAATAGGCCCTGCCTGGTGGCCTGGAGTCTGGGAAAGTGACCGTTTCTCCAGCCACGCTATAGGGCTGGGGGATTCTGGGAGCTGCAGTGCTCTCCATCCAAAAGCAACGCTCCCCACCAGCTCTGCTCCAGCCTGAGGTCTCCTTCACATGGGACAGAGGATCCCGCCATGGGCCTCTCCTATGGAATCTCGGTATTTATAGTTTCTACACAACAACCCTGCAAAGTAGATCTGGAGAGCGCTGCACTGTATCCACACAGCACAGTTGTAGTCATTTGATACCATTTCAAATGCCAGAGCACCATCCCTATGAAATTCTGGGATCTGTGATTTGGAGAAGTATTTAACCTTCTCAGACAGAGCAGTCTAGTCCACTGGTTCTCATTCTTTGGCCGTCTAGATGTTGCACGACCTCGAATCCCACAATCCCCGACCACCGGCCAGTTCGTTAGTCTTAAGCCTCTGCTCAGCTGTGACTTGTTTTGGCTCTGTTTCCTCTCTCTCCCCATCTCTTTCTCTGTAACCTTTAAGATCTCACCCTGAGAAGGCAGGAGGAATCAGGAGAACCAGAATTTAGGAAACCATTTTTTTAAAAAAATGCAGTGTAAGAGCAGAGAAGGCTGCTGATGACTCAAGGTCACCGGCTCTGCTGGCTCAGGCCCCATCATCATCCCCAGGGCTGCCGGACTTTCCGTCCTGGCCTGTTGTGTTTTTTTTTTCCAGGCACCCAGCCCGCCCTACAGGAGCGGCGTGGCCTTGCTTTCCTCCTGACCTCTGGAAGACAAGAGAGGTCAAGAGGTCCCCAGTCTTCCTCTCTTCACCCTATTTGATCTGGAACAGAGATACGAGTTAGGCATAAAGTTACTTTATTGATGTATTAAAATCACTTTCCCCCTGGTTATTTTCAAAGGTTACTCTTTTGGCTAAGGGGGTATTTTGAGGCATGCCCACACTATATGCCATTACAAATCCTAAAAACTGTTGTTGTTTTTTAAATCGAGTAAAGGAAAAGAATAATCAGGACAACAATTACCACAAGTCACTTTTGCTGTGTTGTTGTTAAGGAGTAGCATCAGTGGGGTTATTTCCCAAATGCTTAAACTGTATAACTGGAAATGAGTTACTTTGAAGAATTTGTTTCAAACAGCGACAACAAAAAGGGGAAAGAATAAGGACAGCAATTTCTGTAACAAGTTGCTTTTGCTCTGTTGCAAGGAGCAAAATCCACAGGTTATTTCCCAAACACTTAAGCTGTGTACCTAGAAATGAGTTACTCTTAAGAATTTGTTTTAAAAGAGCAACAACAAAAGGTCAGGGAAAAGAATAAGGGCAACAATTTCTGTAAAAAGTTACTCTTCCTCTGTTGCAAGGAGTAACATCAACGGGTTATTTCCCAAACACTGTAACTTTGTAAATGGGAGATGAGTTGTTTTAAAAAGCAATGGCCTCCCAAAAAAATTCTGAATCGTACATTGGATGCTGAGCTTGAAGACAGATTATATTTTTTCTGAATTTTTTTTCTATGCTCTGAAATAAACAGTATTCAGAATGCAATTGATTTCTTGGCATTCTGCTGTTTGCTAGCTGAATTTGCAACCCCATATGGTCTGAACCTCGCAGTCTGGTGGCTTTATTATTCCTGTTCTTGTATTCTGCAGTTGAGAGAGCTCCTTCATGGACCTGAGCTGCCTTGAGGATTGTGGCCACAGTGTCCTTCCTCCAGCAGGATCATCATCCCATGATATTTCAGGAAGGAAAAATAAAAGGACCCTCTTGAGCTAGTGATCTGGGCCATGTCTTCCATTCTTTTTTTCACGTCGGGGGAAATCACAGGCAGTGTTCAAGGCAAGCACAGTCCACCTTCTTCACCGACCCGTGGAGAGCAGAGACATTGGCCAGGGTGAGGAGGGGGCTGCGGGGAAGGCCCTTTCCGACAGCAATGCTGGAGACCTCCCCAGGTGCCAGGACACGGTCCCACATGGCCAAGCCTGCCAGGAACCCAACGAAAGATTCGGAGGGTTCAAACCCTCCGCCGAGGCTGTCTTGCTCCTGCCCCACGATCAGAGACCCTCCCGGGGGGATTTCGTAGCCCTTGCGGAAGCTGGATCCCATGGAGACCACCCTCCTATCCACATAGAACGAGTAGCGCCCCTGGATGGAGGACCAGAGGATGCAAAAGTGGTGCCAATTTCCATCCAGAATCCGTCCCACCGGCAGCTCCCGGAAAGCAGGGTCGCCGATGACGAAATGGATGGAGTTGCGGGGGGCGGCATCCCGGCCATGGAGGACCAGCTTGTTGTCATTTTCCTCGGTGGCGTAAGACAAGATGGTGCCCAGGTAGCCGGCCCAGGTACGCACCCAACTGCAGATGCTCAGTTCCAGCAGTCCAGTGGGGAAGGCCAGTTGAAAGGTGGCAAAGTTCTCCGTGGAAGCGTTTGGGAAGACCAGCATGGAGGCCACGTTGCAGACTGTGGGAAGGGAAGAGAGGGAGAAGGAGAGAGAGAGAGAGATTGAGAGACACAAAGCATCTCACAAGGTCAACTGAAACTAGGCCCTCTCCCACTACACAGTTGTAACACTTTGGTACCACCTTAACTGCTATGGGTGCGTCCTATGGAATCCTGGGGTTTAGAGAAGGAGTATACCCTAAAGGCATCGGATCTTGACTCTGTTTTAGAGGAAGGAACTGGCAAAACCATCTCTGAGGATTCCTTGCCTAAGAAAACCCTGTGAAATTCATGGGGTCGCCATAAAGCGACAGGGAACTTGAAAGCACATGTAAACACATACATTTAGCATTCTCAGCCAGAGAGCTCCAATGCCACATCAAATTGCAAATTCTACAGGAAAACAGAAATTCAGGGGTAGCCATGTTGTCTGTGCAGCAAAATGATACAAATTTTTGCATTTTGTTGTCCAAATCCCAGGATTCCATAGGACACAGTGAAGGCAGTTAAAGCAGAATCAAAGCACTCTAACTGTGTGAACGAGACCCAAAGACAGAGTTCTGCCACGCTGATACATACTGGTCCCCGGCTTACGGGTCACTCCTGCCGCCTCCTGTTCTTCCGGCCCTTTCTCTACAGGTGGGCGTGGTTCTGTGAGTGCCTGTAGTTCTGGCAGAGAGGGTCTCCCTGGGTCAGGGGGTGTCTCCTGCAGGGGAATCTTCTGGCCTAGAAGGAAGCCCTCCTTCATCTCCATCTTTTGGGCCTGGGCTGCTGCCAGGCGGAAGCTCTCCTGCTGCAGTTTCTTCCTTTCCCGGTGCTTAGCACGGAGCTTTTTCAGGGTGGGCTGCTGCCCGCCTGCTGCCTCGGGCTCTTTGGCGGGGGGATCGTGGCTCAAGAGGTGGGCTGCAGCCAGGTGCCCGGGCAGAAGGACCTCATTGCTGGCGGGGCTCTTCTTCAGTTGTTGCTCCAGTTCGTCCACCTTGCTCCCTTGGGTCTTCAGGGCATCCTGGAGGCCTTCAAGCACCTTCTGAAGACTTTCCAGTTTGCTGCCCACGGCCCGGCTCTCCTCTCTCTGATTGGCCACCTCTTGGGTCAAATTGGCCAGCAGGGCTTTCTCTCGCTCCTTCTCGGCTTCATCCTCCCGGCTTCTCTGCTGCAAGGAGCCTTCCAGGGCCACGATCGCGGAGTCCTGCTTCTTGGCTTTGCCCTGCAGCTTCTTCACCCAGGCCTTGAGCCGGTGTAGCTCGTCGTGCATGGCAACATGGCTGACATTTGCTGCAGCCTCCAGGGCCTCCTGCTGGCTCAGGAGCTGGTCAAACTTGGCGTCGATGTTGTAGGAGATGTTGTAATTCCCAGCAATCTCCTGGAGGCGGAGGAAGGTGACCTCCTGGAACCGCCGGAACTGGGGAAGAATTGGGGTGGGAGGAAAGAAAAGCAAAACAAAATAGAATTAGGAAATTCAAGGAAACCAATCTAGAGGAGGATGGAACACGGGGAGAGAAATTAACCAAGAAAATTGATAGAAGATCTTAGACCATCTTGTTTAGGTGTGGAAAATGCTGGTCTCCTTGTTTCCTTGGACTCTGATAATGTAGAATTTGGAAATGTCTCTTTTTTTGGACTAGAACTCTGAGAATTCCCCAGCCTTGTTCCTTTGGACTGTGATAATGAACTACAGCTCCCAGCCCTATTTTCTTGGACTGTGATAATGCAGAATTGGGAAACAATCCCTTTATTGACTGCAGTTCCCAGATTCCTCCAGCCAGATTCTGGATGTTGCAGTCCCCTCTACAAAGGAACATTTCCTGTCTCTGGGGTAACATGATGGGACTCTGGGACATTGCTGCATGTGGTTCTGGGAACAAGCCTCAGCCCTGAGTTTGATGAAGTTACTGTTTATGGACTACAGTTCCCAGCATCCACCTCCAACCAGCACGG